>OZ024741.1:310746891-310806891 GCA_964016885.1 Eledone cirrhosa | reverse complement strand
AAAGAAAAGAATTCCCAGTCACTGAAGAGGTCACAGAATGTGTGACGAAATAACTTTGACAATATATAAACAACCATCTGATTATGGAACCAACCAACCAACCAACCGGAAATTTATAAATTCCTAAATTTATAGATTTATTATAATAAATTGAAGTGAAAGCAGCTGGTGCGGGTGTTTCTTATTGGCAACATGACCCTCCCAAAGTATAACAATATCGGTTTCAACACACGTTTTCAGGTATAGAATCTTGCTGAACAAATTCAGAAACGAAATATATATATATATATATATATATAGTATTAAGGATACTATTTATGGTTATGTATATACTAAAACATTTTATAGTTATATATATTTTAAACCCTAAATAGTGAAAGACAGTAATTTATTACTACCTTATTACCAGTAAGATAAATAGCTCAATGTAATAACATCAGTTGTTCTACAGAGCAGTTATATAGAAATTACATGAATCAAAGTTCTGTTTAAACCATTTATTCGCTTACAATTGTTTCTTCCAAACCGAGGTTTGGCGTCTTCGGAGCAATTTTTCAATGATTGTTTACATACATGACCTCCTTTTCAACATAAGAGACATACATAAACATATGTATATATTGATGCACAGTGGGTTGACATCCATTACAATATTTTAGCATGGCAATTTACATTCAAAGATTAAAGTCATATTAAAGGACAAAATTAAAGTTAAAATACAACATTGGCAGTTTACGAAGATAAAGCAAGAGGATAGTTTGAAGTAGTTAGTGTATGCAATAGTTACACGCGGGGCATGCACGTGTGTCTTATTTATATAAGATTATAGTGCGGTAGGGTGTTATATGTAATACAAGCACTTTAAGCGGGAAATCAAGAGTATTATGGGGGTTGTATTGGTAAAGTATTTTTTTTATGAATCATATAGAAGCTTGTGTGTAGAGAAATATTAAAAATATAAAAAATGAGAAGCAAAACAATGTTATGGTTTTCGTATACACCACCATTTTCACAATCCAGGAAACGTAATATATAGATTATATGTCCTTCACATAATTGTTTCTACTATTGGCACAAGGCCAGAAAATTACCCAGTACATTACTGGTACTTTATTTTATCGACCCCGTAAGGATGAAAGGCAAAGTTAACCTCGGCGGGATTTGAACTCAGAATGGCAAGGGCCGTAACTCTATGCGTCAAAGCATGGCGTCCGAACCTCTACCGATACTGCCAATCCACCGCCATTCGTCCTTCACATAATATACGATGATTCAATATGATGAATTATGTTAGAATATTACAGCTTGTTGTTCTTTAATCCAATTTTATAGAGCAGGTTGTTTTTGTTGCGAGAATTGACATCTTATTATTTTCCGGAAGTGTGTGTGTGTGATTAAGGGGAGTTAATGCGTGAGGGGAGGTAACTAGCTGATTTCTATAACTAAATTTATTATCCTAATGTACATTAAATGGTGTCTCAAATGAGTCCCTATCATATAAGGTTATAAACAGTTTCTAAATTTAAGTATCTTATCTATAAATTACAGTGTAGTCTATCAAGAAGTACTAAACGTGTTCATATTAGGATGATTACCCTCTATCATAGAGTGCCACAACTGAATATTCTACATGAAGAGTCAGATCCCCAAATCAATGATCTGTGTAAGTGTAGTCTACCCGCAGAACCTGGCAGGGTTTTATTAGAATCACTTCTATATATAACTCCTGGTAAGCTCTGGGTCAGTGCATGTCTGATTGCATGGCAAAGTTAAATATCACTAGGGTAGACCAGAGATCAATTCTCACTTGCAATGTCACTAATCTGACCATCAAGTCATACATGTATGTATAACTCATACATCACTTGTACATAATTCATTGCACTGAGCATATAGGTTATATAGCTCTTTTATGTTAATAAATTAATTAATCTTCCATTTATACAATGATGGCACTCCATACACAGAACAACATTAGCACAAATAATTCAGTGTTTAAAGTTTACATTAATTATATAGTGGTGTAATGTAGTCTAAGTAATTGAAGGCAAATATACCAAAAGTAGATGTACATGGGGATATCTCTAGGGTAAAAGGTACTAGGAGGATGTCACTATTTGTGTTAAAGTTGATCAATGAGTGTGGAGATATGGTGTAAGGTGTGGCCTTGAGGTTTGTTGCTATAGGTGGTGACGGGTTCAAGTCTGACATTGGAAGAAACAATTGTAAGCGAATAAATGGTTTAAACAGAACTTTGATACATGTAATTTCTCTCTCTCTCTCTCTCTCTATATATATATATATATATATATATATATATATATATATATATATATATATATATATATATATAGAGAGAGAGAGAGAGAGAGAGAGAGAGAGAGAGAGAGAGAGAGAGAGAGAGTAATAATAAATTTGAAACTAAAATCCAAAGAGGGCTCGATAAGAATAAATATATATCAAATATATAAGAACCATAGAGCAAATGGACTTCGTTAGTTTCAGAAAATCCCGTTAAGAGTGAAAGCAGCGATTGTTTGCTTAAACTTTAATCAGTTATTTTAATAAATATATATATAGAGGGACTGGGTGCTAAGTGAATTCAGAACAGGAAGCATACCAATTATGATTGCTACTGATGTTGCATCTAGAGGCTTAGGTGTGGATGATATTAAATTTGTGATAAACTTTGACTACCCGGCCACCTCAGAAGACTATGTTCACCGTATTGGGCGAATTACTCGCAGCAACAATACTGGCACTGCGTACACTTTCTTCACTCCTGCTAATATGAAACAAGCACAAGACCTTATGTCTGTGCTTAAAGAAGCTAACCAAGTCATCAATCCTAAATTAATGCAATTGGCAGAGAGTGCAAGAGGAATATTTGGAAAAGGACGCAGTCGCTACAGAGGTGGCAGGGATAGAGATGATGGAAGTGGTGGCCGCTTTGGATCTAGTGGCAGCCGTGGTGATCGTGTGAGCAGCTATGGTAGTGGCCGTGATCGTGGAGGCTATGGGTCTTCGGGTTCAGGAAATTATGCGGCTGGTACTCAGTCTAGAGGATCATTTGGGTCTAAGCCAGGTGGTAGTTCTGAAAGAAATCGATTTTCAGCTAACTCTGGTAATTTTAACCAAAATAGTGTAGGCAGTTATGCCGCTAGTGTAGGGAACAAGACCGGTGGTTATGGAATACATTCAAAACCTAATTATAATACTGGTAGCAATGTGGATCCTAAATCTAATTATCCATCTCAAAATGCCAGTTATCCTACTCAAAATTAGTCAAACTATAACACTCAGAATAATTCACAACCTGTACAAGCACCTGAACAGTATGGGTCTCAAAAGCCACAGAACTCTTCCCAGATGAATGGTTATGGAGCAGCTCCAGCACCTCTTCCAACACAATCGGCAAGTACTACTCAACAAAATGCTACTGCAGCTAGTGAAACTGGTGCACAGAGTTTGCAAAACTTACAAAATATGGCTTTTATGTACAGTCAGTGGATGCAGAACCAACCAAGTGGTAGTTCTCAGCAACCCCCTCCTCCGCCTCCTGGAAAAACAACTAATCCACCACCTCCACCATCTACGAACTATAATTATCAGTATCGTTAAATTAAGCATTTTCTCACTTAGTTATTATTGTTGTACATAGATGCACCAATATATCATTCATTTCCATTTTCACGCTACATGTGATTTGTCAGCATTTTCTTTTCCTTTTACTAATATATATATATATATATATATATTTATTTAAAAGTTAAACAAGCTTCATTGAA
This sequence comes from Eledone cirrhosa, assembly GCA_964016885.1. Taxonomy (NCBI): domain Eukaryota; kingdom Metazoa; phylum Mollusca; class Cephalopoda; order Octopoda; family Eledonidae; genus Eledone; species Eledone cirrhosa. Next base: position 310,803,103 of record OZ024741.1, on the reverse strand, counting down.
TACATCAAAGAATGAGTTTTGCAATGGATTGGAAGCACTCAACAAGAAAAAGGTTTTCCAGTGTTATTAATATTAATTCATAATATTAACAAAATAGATATTCTTGTGATCAATTATATTTTATTATACATATTTCAGAGGTACTGAGTTAAGTTCAACAGTACGTCCTCATCAGATAAAATAAGATGATGCATGACATATCCTCACATATTAGATGGTTAAGATTCAGTGATGGTAATGATTAACACATGACATAACACAATATTTATACCCTAATATTGAGAAGATGAGATAACATAATACAAACAATATAGCGTGCGTCTGTAATACAGCTTAAAAATTACATGGCATCAATATAACAGTTAACAAATTATTTTTAAAAACAACTGAAGAAAGAGGCGGGAAAGGAAAGCATAGAGGAAGAAAGAGCTGATGTGATAATATATCTAATAGGTGGCTCGAAAAAACAAATGAAAGATAATTAAAGAGAGAGAGAGACAAAGGGGTGTAATTTATGTTGAAGTTTATTTACAGTTTTCCATATATGCAACATATATCCAAATTAATATAGTTGCGCGTGAATATTCAAAACATATAATTTAAGTTATTTCAGAGTTATGAATAATATTTCAGGTTTTAAAAGTTAATAGGTATTTGTATTAATATTATAATTATGTTTAATTTCTAAATTTTATGAAAACAAATTTAAAGGATTTACGAAACACGGGAAAGAAAATATATAATGCTATTATAACCTCACGAAGGTAATCTTTACCAAAATTATTTATAATATTGACAACAGTTTATATAATATAATTTATAAAATAATTATATAAAATAATTATTAAAGAATTTATTGTTAAATAGTTTGAGTGCCTAAAGGATCAACCAGCCTTATAACTAAACTTAAAGAAGTCTGAATTTTTAATTTTTCACATGTTTTGATCAAAACATATAAAAGGATTATAATTTATTATTTGTTTATAATTGAGGTGATACCTTTCAAATATATATAATATAATACAATAATATAATATAGTAAATAAGACACTGAAAATATTGTTCAAACAATATATATAGTTAAAAAATATTGTTAAAAAATATTGCTAAAAGATTAATGTTTTATATCAATTATTTTCATTTAGTTGATATATACTATAAACATATAAGTCAAAACTATATGAGTCCTAATTATAGGGGCTAGATACAAAATAAATATACAAATAAAAGATAATGAATTGTTTGCGAAACTTAAAGATGCCCAATATTAAAAATATATTATAAATGTAATAGGGTTTTAATATAGTAGACAAAAGATACATCTAAAATATGCTAGCGAATGTGATAGAAAGAGGAGCTAAATATTTGAAAAAGGTAATCTAAATTTAATTGAAATAAAATATGTTAAATTAAATTATATTATATTAAGTAAAAATCATTGTATAAATTCGAACTTCTAGGGAATATGAAACACTTATAACAATATAGAGTCATTTGAGTGTCTAAATTATTTATAAATGTAACTACGAGTATCGTATTACACTAGATAAAGATATTTGTACAATTATATAGATATTATTATAGATATTAATGAAACGGTATACATTTAATAAAAAAAAAAATTATGATCAATATTAGTAATGCTATAATTGTAGTTTTACCTCCAGTTCAGTGGAGAGAGAGACCCATATTTGTAGACTATTATGGTTTGTTATATTTATACCTAGATATATATAAAAAAATAAATAAATGCAAATCTAACTTTCTGAGTCCCCAAAAACATACTCAAAATGAGTAAAATATGTAAAATATGCAAACGCATAAATGATCCACAGTTCAATTATAATCAGTAAATTTACAAGATAAATATCCAAATTATATATTTAAAACAGAGACAGATAAATAAAGATCTGAATCAAAATTATAAATATCTAAAAAAAAACATAAGGTATGCATATTTATCAAGTAAACAAGTTATCAAAATAGTATACTTCATTCGAACATTAATTCTATCATAAATAATTAGAAGATAAAGTATTATTAAAGTTTTATTAACCGTTATGACTTTTTAGGCCCAACAGTTGATAAAAGACGTCAACAATTAAGGCCTGATTGTTTAGTGTTTTTTCCTGACTTTTTGCGAGGCTTGGAATGTAGTCAAAGCTTTATGAAGGCAGTTTGAGAATAATTCACTTTTTTTGTTAATTAGGTTTTCATAATTAGTAATTATTAATAGGGTATCCTTTGTGCAGAGGTTGCAGTTAGTTGATATAGAGGAGTTCGTATATATTTCACTATTACAAAGCTTCGTCCAAAAGATTGAGTATTTTAAATTTTTGTCTTTTTCCTCTATGCTTTCTTTTCCCTCCTCTTTCTCCAGTAGATTTTTTTGTCAATTTTTAACTGTTATATTGATGCCATGTATTTTTTAAGCTGTATTACACGCACCTTCTCTATTGTTTGTATTATGTTATCTCATGTTCTCAATATTAGGATATAAATATTGAGTTTTGTCATATGTTAATCACTACCATGACTGAATGTTAACCATCTACTATGTCAGGGTATGTCATGCATCATCTTATTTTATCTGATGAGGACGTACTCTTGACCTTAACTCAGTACCTCTGAAATATATATAATAAAATATAATTTATCACAAGAATATCTATTTTGTTAATATTATGAATTAATATATATATATATATAGTGAAAGCGTGAAGAATAACATGGTCAACAGTACAAAAAGGGTTTTATTTACAGTATTTTTTCATTGATTGGAATAACTGAGTTATTCCAATGATTTGATTAGGCATTCACTGTATTTAAGATTGAGTGACATTTCAAATGATTAGCAATCTTTAGACATCCTAATCAATGAAACAATTTTTAATACTGTAAATAAAACCGTTGTTGTACTGTTGACGATGTTATTCTTCACTCTTTCACTATTATTACTCCAAGATTAACCTGCATAGGAATTCCCGGGTGCTCGCCACCTAACTAAGTAAACCTCTTGTGTCACACAACACCGTACGTTAAAGCTATCCACGATACAGAGTACTCAGAACCTCTAACTTGATTACCTATAACGATAATTTGTTATCCCATATGTATATATATATATATATATTAGTGTGTGTGTGGGTGTGTCTGTTTGTGTGTGTGTGTGTGTATACATAGGTATATGTCATCATCCTCATCATTTGACGTCCGCTTCCATCTGCAAGCAAGTGTTGGGTGGGATTACATAGAACAAATTACTACTGAAGCGTAGCTATTTCCCTACCAGACAGGCCAAGTTCATATCGAGAAGTTGTTTTTTGACACAAACTGAAGGGTCCTACTCATCCTTTGTTTAATAAACTTTCAACGACGTCTCCCTTTCGTAACACCAACTGCTTTGTAGCGTGTGCTGATTGCTTTTATTGTGTAGCTCAGCAGAACTAAGGAGGTTGTGTTTTTAAAACAACTAAAGGGTTATCTCAATTCTTTTATGTATGGAATCTACAGCAGGTGAACTTCCTCTCACCAACCACTCTGGGGATGTTGACCATAAATCCACCTGCAGAACCCTCTCAATTATGTAGAAGGGACAATAAGGGAGGGAGATAAGTATGAAGTTATAGGTATGTGTGGGGGTTTCTTTGGCAGGCCAATGACTAAAGGGTAGGAGTTGCTGATTAGTATATGGGGAGTAGTGGTGTGAGGGATGTGGTCAACATGGTGGTGATATGGGGCGTGATGGAGAGATAGGAAGCGGGGTTAGGGATAGGTATGAATTAGGGATAGCTGATTAGTGTACGGGAAGGGGGGTTTAGCGAAGAATGTGGTCGATAGAGATTGGGGTCGTGTTAGAGAGATGGGTAAGGGATAGTGAGAGATAAGGTTTGCTAGTAGATTGGCGTGAACAATGAGGATAGAAGGCAGATACTATTGGCCAATGGTGAGGATATCTAAGGTGTTTAGTGTGTGCATGGTTCTCGAGGGTGTAAGTGTAGTGGATGTCGCATTGGGGTGGACAGATAGGGGGAGTAATAGTAGGAGGGAGGTGGTAGTTCATGGATGGGTCAGGTCATACCTTATGATTCTGGTCGGGTCTTCATTAACAAAGCATAGCGTCAGCCCATTCGATCCCTTGTCATCACAAGTTTTTTTGGTCTGCCTTTTGCTTGTGTTCCAGCCACTGCCTGTTCAGTTGATGTCTTCCATACGTATCACATATCCATACCAGAGTAATCTCTCTTTTACACATTTTATCCAAATCCTCTTATATAATGTTTTCTTCTCCGTTCATTTCTACTACACCGTCCATGCACATTAATATTACACATTCATCGGAGCATACTGTCGTCATTTCTCTTCAGCCTTCGAAGGTCTTCTGTAGTTAAGGCCCACGTTTCCCAGCCATTTGGCATTGCCCTCTGCCCACAGGCATCATACTGTCTTATCTTCCCTCCGAGTGAGAAATGCTTGTTATTCGAAGAAGTATAAGCCTGTTCTGATCCTAGTTGTCACACTTTCAGTGTATGCTCCGCACTTCTGATTTTGATCGCCTAAATAACAAAGGCTGTTGATAATTTCTAGGAGCTTCCCTGGAAGCTAAAGGAATCTCCTTCACGTAAGTTCTTAGGGGTCCCTTCTTCTGTGCATCAGCCACATCTCTTGTGAGTCCATCGATTGCACTCTGTGCACCTTATAGAACTCCTGCCCACCATTTTCTGGCATATCAAACACAGTCATCTCCCTGATTGTATTACCTTCTTGTCCTCTTTCGTACTTAGCCCTTTTGCCTTTGATGCAACGAGTTTTAGGCATTTCAACTCTAGGTTCTTGCATGTTTCAAGTTTTGTCCCTTACCGTCCTACGGATTCATTTTAAGGAAGAGGTCATCAGCATATAGGAACGCCCACAGAGTACCAGTTTTGAAATACTCCGTGAAGAACAGTGAAAAACACTGACAAATAGGAGTGGACTAAGGACTGAGCCCCGGTGGACATCGAACTGCACTTCATCACTCTACTGGTTTCCAGCTTTTTTATACATGGCCCACAATGCTCTCACAAGACATTCATATACATCTATCTTCCTAAGTGTCCACCATATTACAGAGAATGGCACCCTGTAAAAGGCATTCTCCCTATCTACAAAATCCAGATACAATGGCTTACACTTAACTAAGTACCACTCAAGCAGTCGTCGCACTATAAAGGGTATTCTATCTTCTTCTTCTTCTTCTTCTTCTTCTTCCTAAGATTGTAGTGCGTGAGGGAAGAGTCTTCAACCATTCCTTCCAGTGGGTTTGTCAGAAGCAACCCACTCCAAATGATCCGGCTCTATCCCCAATCTCGACCAGATGAGCTCATGGATGTTATCCAACCATCTTGCGCGGACACTGGGCTTCCTACCGGTTGCGTTTACCCGTAACATCTATCTAGCGATTTTTTCACCGAGACATTCTAAACAATTTCATATAGTATCGTATCTGTAATCTCTCAATTCGGAGAAGTAGCGACTCTCCCTGGAGGGAGACCTGATCTCCAAGCTACGCACTCTATTGAGTAACGTTACTCAAAATACCTTTTGGAGGAACCCCATTTCTGACGCTTGCATCCACGATCGTATTCGTTTGGTCATTATCCAAGATTCATGACCATAATGAGTGTTCACACGAATACCGTACTGAAGATAACTAGTTTAGATCTTTCACCTACATCCCTTCTTTTGAAACCGACTGCTGAAGCTGGCGCATTACAGCACCAGCTCGTGCAATTCTTGCATTTAATTCAGCATCATGCATTTCATCACTTGTGAACATGGCCCCGAGATACTTGAATTTCTCCCCGTCTTTCAGTGGTAATCCATTCATATATAGATTGCACAGCACAAGATTCCTGAGATGACGAGAGTCTCAGTTTTCGCAGCATTGATTTTCATCCAGCCATGCAGCACTCGAAATCAAACCTGTTCTTATTATCTCTAGTGAATCTTCATTGCCCTTGTAGAAGTTGACAATAACTTTGCTGCTGCAGTCATTGACTACGACACCTTTCTTGTACTACTTGATTAACTATATGACCGACTAGCACATATCCTACAATGCCAGGTGCCTCTCAACAAATATACCAGATGGACGAGTAGCCTTCTCTACCTCCTCTACATGCGGTAAGCCCTTACTGTCCCATTTATTCTCTTCGTTCAGTAGTCTCTCCTAGTAAGTACTCTATGTCTCCTTCTTTTCGGCATAAGACAGGGTAAGTGTTCCACTACCATTTCGACCATTTCACGATTTTCTCTAGCATACTCTCTTGTAATCCGATATACATCCTTCAACTGATCTTTGCGACGAAGAACATGAGCTATTGCTTTTTTCCCTCTGCCCTTGCTAGGCATACCTAGTTAAACCTAGTTAAGGAGATAATGGAGGTAAGGGTGGGTTGGAAAGACTGATCAAAAGAAAAAGAGGATTCAAGCTGTTCGTGGGAGAAAGAAGTGGCGCAGAGAATACTCGATGTAACGGCCGTATAGCTCAGGGGTAGGTGCACTATATTGGGAGAAAATTTGAGCTTCGATGTAGCTGACGAAAAAGTTGGCGTATTTCGGGAACATTCAATTTACCAAGGCTATCCCAGTAATTTGTTTTCTACTTATATATATATCCGTCAGTTAGTAAGCAATACTCTTTCTTTGTGTTGTTTCCCTATATTATTGGATCAGTTGTCTTTGATCTTAACGTCTGTGCGTATTGGGACATCAAAGATTATGTTCGCTTTCTCAAGTTCTGCTTAATTTCTTTGTGAATCTATGTAGTCTTTCCACCAGTGTTTCAATTTACTTCTGTTTGCAGCATGCATCATTAGATTTTCCATTTTCAATTATTTATATTTTTCTTACCCTACCATTTATATTCGTGTCTAGTCTTGTTCAGTATCTCAGTTATTGGTTTCAGTGCTAGATAGGAGGGAAGTGTACAATATGCGAACGTAGGTGACACAGTCAAAATGTCATGCTAATCAATCCATGCCATACTTAATATGATTCTTTCATTTTCTGCAGTTATCTCTCATGGCTTGTTGATTAGTAATTTGTATTTAGAGACTTATAAGAATTTGCAATATCTTTTATTATTTTCTGGAAACGTTATATTTTTCCGGTTGCTTGGTCTTCTGTTATCTATCATACTTTACTCCTTACGCACCTATTTTTAATGAACACTTAATACTTTAACACGTGTTAAACCCAGGCACTGGGTGAATGAATTGCAGACCTGGACTGCCGAAGCAGGCGCAGTGCCAGCGTTGACAAGTTTTGTTTCGCCTATGGATATTATCTCTGTGCAAAGAAGTGTTGAAATTTATTGTTTCACAGTACTTGCGCAATACGCACGTAGACGATGTCAGCCGAACAACAGAGCTGCGATGGAGTTTTTCTGCATGGTTGTCTAATGTGTGTTTATAAAGTTAAGACAGTAGGGAGGGGTGTGATATGTGGGAGAATTAGCTGCTGTTTCTAAAAGGTTTAGTGACCTCATAGTGGATATATTTTCTAAATTTAAGAAAGTAGGGCATGGTGTGATATGGGGGAGAGTTAGCTGCTGTTTCTAAAAGGTTTAGTGACCTCATAGAGGATATGTTTTCTAAATTTAAGAAAGTAGGGCGTGGTGTGATATGGGGGAGAGTTGGCTGCTGTTTCTAAAAGGTTTAGTGACCTCATAGAGGATATTATTGTGTATAGTAAATGAACTGATACTTCTTTCTTCCACGTTCGTTGAGAGATGTTTTAAAAAAGATTTATCGCTTTTTTTTTTTTTGTTGTTGAATAAATTTATCTGTTGCTTTTGAATAATTGTTGTTTCGTATGAAATGTAATAAGTTCTCTTTGTCGTTGAAGTAAATAAATGTTTGACCGTTCCACACTCAAAAACAAACGCTCTCTCTCCCTCTCTTCTCTCTCTATCTCTCTCTCTCTCTCACCCCCATCACTCTCTCTCTCTCTCTCTCTCTCTCTCTCTCTGTCTCTCTCTCTCTCTTTAATTTCTTTCTTCGACGTTCCTAAAGGAAGTTTGTAAGTTTAAGCGTATATAAGAGAAAGTTGCAGCATGTATGTAGTCTTATCGAATTTTAAGGGGAGTAGAGAGAGGAAATTAGATTGTATTAGAGCGGTAAAGCGTCATGTATTTAGTTTTATCGATTATTTCCGTAATTGTGGGTGGGTTTGAATGAAATAAATAGTCGTTGACCTAAGTTAGACCATATACAACATTCTGGAAGAATGTTGTAGATGGTCTACAACATTCTTAAAGACGTTGAGTCGAATCGGTTTGAAATTGTGCAAATGTATAAACATGGAACATGCACACACATACCAACAACAATCTGCCTTTTATAGTTAATGATACAGTATATATATATATATATATATATATATATATATATAAATATATCTGTATGTGTGTGTGTGTGTGTGTGTGTGTGTGTGTGTGTGTGTGTGTGTGTGTGTGTGTGTGTGTGTGTGTGTGTGTGTGTGTGTGTGTGTGTGCGTGTGTGTGTGTGTATACATATTTAAATGTAAGAATGTCGCAAACACATACAGTAGTAACTGATAGAATATGGTAAGATTTTGAAGGATTATATATGTTATTTTTCTTATTATATTATTTGTTTCTTGCATAATGTTTTTAACATTGCATTTAACTGAACTAAAAATCCATGTATATATTATAGAGGATCGATATAATATTCATTAAGTATACAAGTTCATATATTTATCACAAGACCGCTTTAATCTTAAAATTTGGTATAAAATGGTGTCATTGATATCTGTATGTAATTAATGATATCTTCAAAATTATCATATTTATTGATATTTTCAGAATGCCCAATAGGAAAGTTTGGTGTTGCTTGTAATGGTACATGCCATTGTATCAACGACAGCAATTGTGACACACGACATGGAACATGTTCAGATGGATGTGCTGCATATTATATTGGTGACAGTTGCCAAGGTATATCATAAACTTGTTACTTAATTGCTATAATTACTATATACACGCACATACATATATGTGTGAATAGAAATTGGAAAAATATGGAAATTGAGAACTAAAACAATACCAGTGGTTGTAGGCGCTCTAGGAATGATACCTAAGGGGTCTTATGATTACTTATCGCTAATACCAGGAAACCCGCGTGCAGGAGAAATACAAAGGATAGTACTAATGGGAACTGCCCATATACTAAGGAATATTCTGTCAATATAAGTACATCACAAGTCTAAACACCTAAAGATGCTGTGTGTGTATGTATGTTCTTTCTTGAACATGGCGGACTTTGTTCTCTTGAGGTCACGGGTGTGACTTGGTGATGTCTCGTATGAACATAGAGCAAGATAAATGCAACTGTAATAATAATAATAATAATAATAATAAATAATAATGATTTCATTTATTAGCCACAAGGGCCGACATGTAGGGGACAATACAAAGACAGGGATAGTGGGGCTTTACAATAAGGTCGAGTAAAAGTGCACAATGGCAAGACTAATTTAACAATGAAAATATAAAAATATAGAATAAACTATGCATATAACAAAATAAATTCCCCGATAGGGGTGGACGACCCTGGGGTGATTCGGGTACCCCACCAATCCTGAACCACCTTGCGCTTCTAGGGCACCCAGGAGAGCACCCCTCTCCTCAATTTAGCCAGCCTATAGGCGCATGGGCAGAGTAGGCCCATTCACACGAGCCATTCTCGCCACATTCACCCACCTTTTAGCAAATGTACTGGGGGGCAGCACTTCTCTCTCCACCCTCACCCTCCTTTGCAGGTGAAACTTGAAGAAGTTGATGAGGGATTGGCCGAAGAGAAAAGTGTCTGTCTTTAGTCCTTTCAACCTGGTCCGCCATATAATCTCTTTCGCAACTGCCACCAGACAGAGGAAAATGTCCTGCTCTTCCTGACCTAAGGAAGGTGGTGGCTTGATCCTCACTATGGACTCGGCTGATAGCCAGATTCGTTCCACACGCGACAGTAGCTGTTCGACATAACTCCACAGGTCAGTAATGCACGGACATTCGACAAGTGCGTGCAGAACGGTTTCGTCGTTCTGTGCGCATCTTGGGCAGGTCCGTCTGACAGCACTTCCGTGCCTGTAGAGTTTATCCCGAACCGGCAGTGCCCCCCGGTAGCACTGCCAAGCGAGGGATTTCTGGAAATTTTCCATCGTCCCCGGCTCAAAAGTCCTCCGGTACAGACTGGTCAGTTCGACTTCGTCGAGGCCCAAAGCTTCTCCGAGTGTGTCATCGTACTTTTCCTGGTTGATCATTGTTCCTGTCACCGCTTCGTATTCTCATAGTGTAGTGCCGATCGCCTCGATGTGTTGGCGTTCGCATATGCTGACACGGATCTTCCGCATTCTAGTTCGCGCGGGACGCCCCTCAATGTCTCCAGTTTGTGCAGTAATGGCTCGTGAGTCAATACGTACAAGAGGGACGAGAGGGGACATCCTTGGCGGACCGAGCGCATGATGTTGAACGGTTCCGAAAGGTGACCGTTCACTCTCACCACAGAGCAGATGTTGCTGTGCATGGCAGTGATCCAGCCTCTGAAGACGGGCCCAAAGCCAGCCGCCTTCAGTACTGCCGCTAGGTAACGATGGTCGACCCTATCGAAAACTTTCGACTGATCTAAATTGATCAAGCACCCACCCGTGCCACGTTCCCTAGCTACCCTCTCTACGATGTATCACATGAGGGGGAGGTTGTCGTGGATGGATCTGTCGGGAATGGCGCATGTCTGCGCCTCTCCCACCACACCACCGACAAGCACCAACCTCTTTGCTAGCACCTTGGCCAAAATCTTGAACTCTGTGTTTAGCAGAGTTATGAGCCTGAAATTATCTATGTTATCCCCTTGTTCGGATCCTTTCTCGGCAGCCCCACCGCTCCTCGGCTCACAGAGCTGGGAATTCTTCCGTTCTCTTGCCATTTGCAGTAGACGTCCGCCAAGAGGCCTCCGAACAAGTCTGGCATCTGTACGCAAAGTTCATAGGGCAGACCATCCAAACCAGGCGATTTACCCCTTGTGTAGCCAGTCATTGCCTCCCGTACTTCAGCGGCTGTTATCGGCTTTTCGCAACACTCCGCCTCAGTGGCCGAGAACCGCGGCAGTCCGTGGAGGTAGATACTAAAGTCCATCCCTCGAACCGGCCCACCGCTGCTCCCGAACAGCTGAGCGAAGTGTCGCTGAAAAGCTTCACACATTTGCCCGGGATCGAGTAGCATGCGCCCGTCGTGGTCCACCAAAGACCGGATCGTGGCTTTGTTGCCACGACGCGCCTCCGCCACTCGGGCCCATTGAACGGCTTTCGCCCCCTCGTGTCTGAGAGCACGCACCCTAACTCTGACAATGGAGCCTTCATGCTTTGCATTGAAGAATTGGTCAAGGGCCAATTTCGCCGCAAGTACGTCAGTCGCGATGCCTTTGCTAAGCGCCTCGTCTAATTTTCTAACTAGTTCTCCCTCTACTCTATTGTTCTCTATTGCTAAAGCCTTACTAAACCTAATGGACTCTATTCTAATCGCTCTTTTCAGAGCAAACCGCCACTTGTTGTTGACGTTGGCCCCCGTCAACGCGCGCTTAATTAGTTCGCTAATCCGGTCTGTGTAAGCCTTGCGCGCTGGTAAGGACGCGTTTAGCTTCCAGTAGCCGAGTCCTCGTCTATGAAGCCTATCTACGTCAACCACGCAGATAACGAATTTGTGGTCCGTGTAGCTGACTATCTTGAATTGTGGACAGCCTATGCTAGACCAATCTATTTCCCTACAAAATACTAGATATGATCTGGCACATTCGGGAAATCCAATCGGTATATGTCAGACAGTTAAAAACACCTGCGCAGGTTGGTGAGGCTCTTGCACCCTCCTCCCCTATCCACTAATCCCACGCAGTCCCAGTGAGCATCTAAGATCCAGTTCCAGTCGCCCACTAACACTAAAGAGTGGGACGTTCCTAGAAAGGTATTCAGACGCCGGAAGAAATCAGGACGCCCTGCTCCTTTCGGGGCATAGACGGTCACTAGCCTGAAAGCTTGCCCGTCTCCGCTGGTCACGTCCAGCACCACCAACTTACCTTCTGGGTTCAGGAAGATGGCCCGTAATGGCGAGATCCAAACCTCTCCGAAAAAGCACAGCAACTCCACCCCCCGATCCAGGACGGCTGCGAGATACGTACACATCGTAGCCGCCGAAGATCTGTGCGAAGACCCGTGCTTCGGATATTCTGGTCTCGCTGATGGCCACTACATCTATGTTTAGTGACTGTAGGTCGTTGAGCAGGTGGCCCTGCTTCCATGACGACCCCAAGCCACGCACATTTATGCTGCCTATTCTGAGTGACGTCATGTTGAAATGGAGTGGAAAAGATGGGAAAGACCACTTACCTTACTTCTCGTAGAGGAAGGATGGTTTCTCCATCCCTCTTCACTTGATCGTCTGCTGAAGGGACCGTTGAATCGTCCATTCGGCTGGTCGTCGGCTCTTCTGTGAGTATATCCGAATATACTCTCCGGTTGAGTGTCCCTCCTAGGTCTCTGAAATTACTAACTGCGTTGGGGAATTTCGTTTTAATCTTTGTGTATTGCTTCTGTGCTATTCCTACCAGTCTTATGTTCGTTGGTGTTTTGAATGGTGCTGGCATTATGTAGTCGTGCTGTGAAATGTCTGTGTGTTCAATTACGTAAGTCATTAGTTTCTTGTTGTGTGTATTTATTGCTGTGCATTTGTTTTTCTGGGGGTGGGGTGTGGTTCTGCTATTTTCTTGTCGTTGTTGCCTGGTGGGTGTGTTTTGTTGTTGTGTTTGCGATGTTGGTGCTTGTGATGGTGGTATTGAAGGTGTTGTTGTTGTTTGCGGTGGGGTTGCCGCCGGTGTCGATAGTGGTGCTAGTGTGGGTGGTAATGGTGTTGGTGGTGTTGCTGCTGTAAGTCTCTTTGCAGTAGCCTTTACCCTTTTTTCATTTCTTTCCTCCCTTTTCGAAGGCGACGATGCGCTGCTTCTGCGTTTGTGCCTTCTTGCGACCTTTTGGCATCACTCTCCCACCTCACACTCCATCTCCGATTCTGTGAGGTCGGGAGGGGTACCAGCTCCACTCTTTCACTTGTTGTTGTTGGTGATGTTTGCAGTGGGTCTCTGTTGCAGCTGCAGTTGGTATTGCTGTTGTTGTTGTTAATACTTCCACTTCTGCTGCTGTTCTTGATTTCCGTGGCGTGGGTATGGGTGCCACGAACCTATCCTTCCTGGTTGCCACCTGTCCTGTTGCTGGTAGCAGTGGAGCCGGTTTCGGAAGGAGGGGGGCTCTCTCCTTTCTTAGGGTTTTCTCATTGCAGAAGACCCTGAGGTGAGTCTTCGATCCACAGCGAAAGCATTTCGGGCGTTTGCCCTCAACACTTATGGGCAGTTGAGTGCCGTTATCGAAGTCTATCACATCCGGGATAGCTTCGATGCACTCCTGGTTGGTTTGGATTAACATCGCAATGGAGGTGCCGACCCAATATTCTTGTACTTTTTCTGTACTTGCAGTACAGTTGTTTTGTCCTCGATTCCGACGAGGACAGACGCGGCCAGCCAAGAAGAGGCCATCCCGGAGGGGACGTGGATCAGTTTGACCCTCACAATTTTTTGTCTACAGTAGGGGGGACCAACACCATTTCCTCGCTCCTTAGGGTCACTAAGGATTGAGCCTTTGCCTCTTGGGGTGTGGCAAAAAGCACGTCCACGGTGGCATATTTCTTGCCTCGGGTTATATGCGTTTTCCTCTGCCACACAGACCCTAAGGCTTTTTGTATTTGAGCCTCTGAGGCTCTTTCAACCCTACAGGATTTTGTGCTTACTGTACGGTACGTTACCGTACAATGCTGTTGGGTTTCGAAAATTTTTTCGGTTGCCTTGCAGATTGCTCGGTGTCCGGTTTTCGTCACCGTCTTCTTTGCTTCCTGTAATTCCTCATTTGTTATAAGGATGGTTTCCAGGTTCTTTGCGATACCAACAAACGAGATTGTTTTTTCTTTCTTGTTGTTGTTGTCGTCAGAGCTGCTGTTACTTTCGTTGTTGCTGCTGGTACTACGACTGCCGCCGCCGCTGTTGCTGTGGTTGTTGTTGTTGTTGCTGTTGCTACTGTTGTTGTTGCTGCTGCTGTTGTTGTTGTTTATGCTGCTGCTGATGCTGTAGCCGCTGCTACTATTGTTTCCCTTGTCACTGTTGCTGCTGCTGCTGTTATTACGACTGCTACTGCTATTATTCATGACGTCAGACGAATCAAATGGCTTTCCGTATTTACAGCACACATTTTTTGTCGTTGTCGTCGTCGTGGAGAAATGTTCCACGGTATGCACGTGCTCTTGGAAACTATCAGAAACTATATATTTCTTTTTCTTTACTGGCGTCGCTTGCGAAAGAGAAGGGAGGGAGAGAGACACATTTAGAGAAGGGAGGGAGAGAGACAATCTTCTCTCTGATGTAGTGACGATTGAGGAAGAAGTAGACGGAATGAGTGGGAGTGACTTATGAAAATTCTTTTTTGTAGCCATGTTTTTGGGGTCGAAAATGAATATTGGGCACAAAATCCCAATAAGTGGTTATTTAACCCCGAAGGGCCAAATAACGGGCATAAAGTCCCCCCTCGCGAGGAGGAGGGTGTTTTTATCTACAATTTGGTTAAAGTTTTAAACAATTTACAATTGATAGAGCGGTTAAAAATTACTATACATTACAGAGCCGAGCCTCCGTCAACCATGGCATTCAATAATAATAATAATAATAATAATAATAATAATAATAATAATGAATGCAGTGCTGGAAAACAGAGTTAACATCGGGCGGAGAATCCTTGGTAGGCGTGAGGATCAAGAGAGGTATCTTCCAGGGAGATAGTTTGTTCCCTCTGTTGTTTGTCCTTGCCCTGATCCCCCTGACCATTATACTGTGAAAAGTGAGAGCAGGATACAAGTTGGGAAAGGGAGAACTTACCATCAATCACCTCCTCTTCATAGACGATCTTCAGCTCTTCGAGAAGAGTGAGAGGGAGTTGGATGTGCTTGTTGACACAGTCCGTATTTTCAGCAATGATATATGTATGCAATTTGCTATTAGTAAATGTGGAGTCCTTGTGATGAAGTGGGGTAAATTGAGCAGAAGCAACGGAATCTAGGTACCAACAGGTGAGATGATAAAGGAAATTAACACTGAAGAAGGATACAAATATGTAGGTGTTCTGGAGGCTGATGACATCTAATACAAAAAAATGAAGGAACTGATAAGATCTGAATACATTCGGAGAATAAGGAGCGTACTAAAGTCACATCTGAACAGTAGGAATGCCATAAGTGCAACTGTGTCTATTATTAGGTACAGTGCGGGAATTTTGAGATGGAATGTTGCTGAACAAAATGAAATGGATAGGAAGACTAGGAAGCTATTGACTATCTACAACATGTTCCACAAAAGGAGTGATGTCGATAGACTCTACTTAAGGAGATCTGAATGTGGAAGAGGTCTTATCAGCAGAGAGAACTGTGTTCAGATGGAGAAAAACAACCTACACAAATACGTGACTGATAGTAGGAAGCCAAAGCACGGAATTGTACTGAAGGAGAGGACAATAGACCAAGGGATGTCTAAGGAGGAAATAACAAGGAGAAAGAGCAGCCTTCAGGAAAAATCTCTTCATAGTACCTTCTTTGAGAAAACTGAATTCAGAGATCCACAGACATGGAACTGGTTGAAAAGAGGAGACCTTAAAAAGGCTACAGAAGGAATGTTAATGGCTGCGCAAGAGCAGGCTCTCAAAACGAAGTGGTTGAAACACCATATTTACAAGGAGCAGGCTAGCCCACTGTGCAGGATCTGTGGAGAGAGAGAGAGGAGACTGTGGCTCACATTGTATCCGAGTGTAAACACCTAGCCCAGACTCACCATAAGGGCTGGAGACATGATGTGTTGGACAGGGTGATGAACTGGCACCTATGCAAAGTAAACAATTTACCACATTCTGAGAAGTGGTATGAGCATAAGCCAGATTCGGTGATAGAAAACGATCAGGTGAAGGTGCTGTGGGATTTTAGGATACAGACGGACAAGAAACTGGAACACAATAGACCTGACCTGGTGGTTTTGGACAAGGAAAAAAGATCGTGCCTGATTGTGGATGTGGCCTGCCCATTCGACAAGAGAGTGCAAGAGAATGAGAGGGAGATTAACCGATACCAGGACTTAAAATGGGAGGTAAAAAGGATTTGGAACTGCTGTGAAGTCAAAGTGGTCCCGATTGTCATAGGCGCACTAGGTACTATCTCAAAAAGTTTCCAGGGATGGTTAAAGAAAATTGGCCCCGCCACGCTTTTTGGAACGCTTCAAAAAGCATGCTTGCTGGGAACAGCAAGAACCCTCCGATACGTCCTGAATGTCCGAGGCTGCAGGTAGTGGCTTGATATTCATTTCAACAAACTTTCCAGTTAACTAATATCAATGACTGAGACTCAAAGAACAACAATAATAATAATAATAATGTCTTCTTTATTAACCACAAGGGTTTACATAAAGTATACATTAAGGACAGTACAGGACAATACAGTACGGTACAAATGGGAATTTCTGCGGGTAAAAAACAAAAACAGAGGATGTAATAAAAATAACAATGAAAAATTCCCCAACAGGGGGGAGACTTCCGAAGGACATTTGTGGAGAAAGCCTATTGAAAGGCAACAGTGACTCTGACCACCAGGGCAAGTGCCCTCTCCCAGTTTTCCGCCTTTAATTTAAAGACACATACTCAGCGTAGGCCCATTCACTCGGGCCATACTTGCTTCACTCACCCATCTTTCAACAAAATATTGGGAAGAGAGCACTTCCCTCTCTACCCTGATTTTCTTTTTGAAATGAAATTTGAAAAAGTTAATCTGGGCATCACCAAAGAGGCAAGTCCTCGTCTTCAGCCCTTTCAAACGTGTCCACCATACTATCTCTTTCGCCATGGCCACCAGACAGATAAAAACTCCCTGCCCTTCCCGGCTAAAGGTAGAGGTCGGGGCAATCCTCACGATGGACACATCTGATAGCTGGATCCGTCCCACACGTGACAGCAGGTGTTCGACATAAACCCACAAGTCAGCAATGCTCGGACACTGGACGAGTGCGTGGAGGACGGTTTCGTCACCCTGCGCGCATCTCGGGCATGCCCGGCTGACGGCACCGCCATGCCTGTAGAGTTTATCCCGAACTGGCAAAGCTCCTCGGTAGCACTGCCAGGCCAGGGATTTCTGGAAGTTGTCCATAGGCCCTGGCCCGAAAGTCTTTCCGAAGAGATTGGCTAGTTGATTTTCGTCGACGCCTAGAATTTCTCCAAGTACGTCATCGCTCTTCCCCTCCAATAATCCTCTATAGAACGCCAAGGTGGAGTTTCCACCGATCACATTGCCCGATTGGTCGAGGGCTGTGAGCGCCTGAAGACATTCCAGTCACCAAGCGCTCCCTCTCGGTCTTCGCTTGACCCAGGACTGCAGCTCCGTCATGGAGGCGAGCTGGGGAAAGACGTGTCTAGCAAACGGCGACCACACCTGATCACCGTCGAAGAAGAGGTGGAGATGTCGTAGCCTGAGCGCGTGTCTGCGCATCAGCCACGGTATTCACAGCCCTCCACGTAGCGGGTGTTGACAGCAGATGGACCGCCTCTCCATCGGCGCGCGTCCCTTCCACAAAAGGCGAAAGAGTGAACGGTCAGACGGTAGTAGATGACGGACACGATGTACGCATTCGCCACCTCCGCTCGACCTTTCAGGGATAGCTTCCTCTCTGCCCATTTCTGGCTGAGAGATGCCAGCTTATTACAGTTTTTGCCCGTCTGTAGATCCGGACCGAACCAGACCCCTAGCAATTTAACAGATCCGTCCGTCCAGCGCCCAATGACGCTGTTGGACGCCATGGACGTGCCTCTCCAGGTGCCGAGCTGCAGGTCCACCGACTTGATCATTGCTCCTGTCACCGCTTCGTATTCTCTGAGTGTAGTGCCGATTGCCTCGATGTGTTTGGCGTTCGACACCACTACGGCGACATCGTCCGCATATGCTGACACGGATCTTCCGCATCCTAGTTCGCGCGGGACCCTCTCAACATCTCCAGTTTGTTGAGTAATAGCTCGAGAGTCAATACGTACTAGAGGGACGACAGAGGACATCAATGGCGGACCGAGCGCATGATGTTGAACGGTTCCGAAAGGTGACCGTTCACTCTCACCACAGGGCAGATGTCGCTGTGCATTGCAGCGATCCAGCCTCTAAAGACGGGTCCAAAGCCAGCCGCCCTCAGGACTGCCGCCAGATTACGATGTTCGACCCTATCGAAATCTATCAACTGATCTAAATTGATCAAGGACCCACCCGTGCCAGGTTCCCTAGCTGCCCTCTCCACGATGTATCGCATGAGGTGGAGGTTGTCGTGAATGGATCTGTCTGGAATGGCGCATGTCTGCACTTCTCCCGCCAGACCAACAGCGACAAGCGCCAATCTGTTTGCTAGCACCTTGGCCAAAATCTTGAACTCTGTGTTTAGTATAGTTATAGGCCTGAAATTATCTGTTATCCCCTTGTTCCGATCCTTTCTCAGCAGCGCCACCGCTCCTCGGCTCACAGATCTGGGAATTCTCCCGTTCTGTTGCCAGTTGCAGTAGACGTCCGACAAGAGGCCTCCGTACAAGTCTGTCATCTGTACGTAAAGTTCGTAGTGCAGACCATCCAAACCAGGCGATATAACTCTTGTGCAGCCAGTCATTGCCTTCCGTACTTCAGCGGCTGTTATCGGCCTTTCGGAACACTCCGCCTCAGTGGCCGAGAGCCGCGGCAGTCTTTCGAAATAGGCACTAAAGTCCATCCCTCGATCATCACCACCGCTGCCCCCGAACAGCTGAGCGGAGTGTCGCTGAAAAGCTTCAAACATTTCCCGGAATCGAGTAGCATGCACCCGTCGTGGTCCACCAAAGACCGGATCGTAGCTTTGTTGCCACGACGCGCCTCCGCCACTCAGACCCATTGAACGGCTTTCGTTCCCTCGTGTCTGAGAGCAATCACCCTAGCTCTGACAACGCAGCCTTCGTGCTTTGCATTGAAGAATTGGTCAAGGGCCAATTTTGCCGCAAGTACGTCGGTCGCGATGCCTTTATTAAGCGCCTCGTCTAATTTTCTAGCCAGTCCTCCTTCTGCTCTATTTTTCTCTATTGCTAAAGCCTTACTAAACCTAATGGACCCTATTCTAATCGCTCTCTTCAGAGGAAACCACCATTTGTTGTTGACGATGGACCCCGTCAACGCTCGCTTAACTAGTTCGCTAATCCGGTCTCTGTAGGTCTTGAGCGCTGTTAATGACGCATTTAGCTTCCAGTAGCCGGGTCCCTGTCTATGAAGCCTATGTAAGTCAACCTCACAGACCATGAATTTGTGGTCCGTGTAGTCGACTATTTTGAAATGTGTACAGCCTATGCTGGACCTATCTATTTCCCTACAAAATACCCTATCTATATATGATCTGGATGACCCGATGCGGTTTGTCCATGTCCACATTGGCACATTCGAGAAAACCAGACGGTACCTGTCAGACAGTAGAAACCGTCTGAGCAGGTTTGCGAGGCTTTTACACCCTCCTTCCCTACCCGCTAATCCCACACAGTCCCAGCGTGCATCTAAGATCCCGTTCCAGTCGCCCACTAACACTAAAGTGCGGGACGTTCCAAGAAAGGTTTCCAGACGCCGGAAGAAATCAGGCCGCCCTGCTCATGTCGGTGCATAGACGGCCACTAATCTGAAAGCTTGCCCGTCTCCGCTGGTCACGTCCAGCCCCACCAACTTACCTTCTGGGTCCAGGAAGATACCCTGTATGGTGAGATCCAAACCTCTCCGAAAAAGCACAGCAACCCCTCCCCCCGATCCAGGACGGCTGGGAGATGCGTACACATCGTAGCCGCCGAAGATCGGTGCGAATGCACATGCTACGGAGATTCTGGTCCTGCTGATGGCCACCACATATATGTTTAGTGACCTGAGGTTGTTGAGCGGGTGGCCCTGCTTTCATGACGACCCCAGGCCACGCGCATTTATGCTGACTATTCTGAGTGAGGTCATGTTGAAAAGGAGTGGAAAAAGATAGGAAAGATCACTTACCTCACATCTCGTAGAGGAAGGATGGTTTCTCCATCCTTCTCACTGATTGTTGCCTCCTCCGGTAGGATGTCCTTATATATTCTCCTGGAGAGTGTTTGTCGGAAGAATCCCATGTCCTTGGGGAACTTCTGTTTTATTGTCGTTTTCGTTTTCTGTGTAATGCGAGTGATTTGCATGTACGGAGGTGGTGTGAACCTTTGGGGTGTTGTGTAGTCTGTTTCTGTGATGCTGGTGTTGTGTTGGATGTAGTGTAATAATTGGTTATTGTTCAAATTTAATGCTGTGTAGTGTGTATCGTTATGGTTGTTTTGTTTTGTTTGCGTTTGCTGTGGGTTTGCTTCTGTTTCGCTTTTTGGTGATGTTTGTGGTGTTGGTGATGGTGGTTGTGGGGTTAATGATGGTGGTCATGATGTTGGTGTTTGTGGTGATGAGGCTGGTGATGCTGGTGTGGCTGGTGGTATAGCTGTCTTAACTTTTTTGTTTGTTTGCTTATTGTTTCCCCCTGCATTTTGTTTTTGGAGGGCGAAAGAAGGGGATTTTTTTCTTTTTGGGGTTCTTTTTTGGTGGTGGTGTTATCAGTGGTGTTGGTTGTTCTTTTTGACATTGTGAAGGTAGGGGTGGCAGCTTTAACACATGCAGTTATTGGTAATGGCGAGAAATCCATGTCTGGATGCGGCAAATTTAAATAATTGAGGCTGCTATTAATTATATTTTCAGTATTGGCAACCGTGGCAGGCTTTACAATGGTGGGGGGGGGGGTTGTCTGTTAAAAACAGGAGATTTGTCGTCGATGTTCTTTTTTTTAAAGAAATATTTTGTTTGATAAATAAAAGTTTTAATTTTGGTCTCAAGGGCCCCAATATTATTGAGTGTCCTTTTCAGATATCAATATATGTGAACTTATAAACACTTATAAACACAAAGATTTTCTATAACTGGCAATTTGAAACAACTGAAAACGATAAACCTTTGTTGAGCTCACGATAATACGATTTCCTACGTAGGTCGCCAATAATTATAATAATGATTTATTTATTGTCCACAAGGGCTGACATCAACAAAAACATTACAGACGGCACAGGACGGTACAGGACGGTACGATGTGGGTTTTGTGCGTGTAAAGATTTGTATTATTTATATAAGAAACGAAAAAGAATAAAAATACATAGAAACATATATATATATATATAAACAATAAAATTGAAAGCTCAAACAATGAAAAATACCCCAATATGGGGGAAACCTTCGAGGGTTACACGAGGCGAGTACCACACAAAAGACCACGACAAACCTGACCACCAGGGCAAGCATCCTTTCTCAGTTTTTTCCCATTCCTCAAACTACAAGCGTATATTCAGAGCGGTCCCGTCCACTCGGAACTTTCTCGCTACATTCACCCACCTTTCAACAAACTTGCTAGAAGACAGCACTTGCCTCTCCACCCTGATTTTTCTCTTCAAGTGAAACTTGAAAAGGTTAATCAGGGATTCGCCGAAGAGGAAAGTGTCCGTCTTCAACCCTTTCAACCTTGGCCACCAGGCAGATGAAAACTGGCTGCCCTTCCTCCTCTTTAAAGGAGGATGGCGGGGCTATCTGCACAATGGACTCAGTCGATAACCGGACCCGTCCTACACGCGACAGCAGCTGTTCGACATAGCTTCACGAGTCAGCAATCCTCGGGCACAGAACGAGTGCATGCAGCACGGTTTCGTCACCCTGCGTGCATCTCGGACAGGCTCGATTGACAGCACCTCCTGCATCTCCGATCCTGGACGGCTGGGAGATGCGTATATATCGTAGCCGCCGAAGTTCGGTGCGAAGTCTCGTGCTTCGGAGATTCTGGTCTCACTGACAGCCACCACATCTATGTTTAGTGACCTTAGATCGTTGTGCAAGTGACCTGCTTCCAAGATGACCCCAGGCCACGTATATTTACACTGCATATTTAGCGTACGGCCATATGGGTGAGGAACGGGGTAAGTGAGAAAGGATCTCTTACCTTGATCGTGTGGCGAAGGGACATTGGAATCGTCCCTTCGGCTGGTCATGGGTGTCTCCAAGACGATATCTGTATAGATTCTTCTGAGCAGTGACGACATGAAATCCCCAACGCAGTTGGGAAAGTTTTTGTTTTAATTGTTTATAGTTATCAATTTTAATTTCGACAATTGTAATATTTGTTGGTAATGTTCTTGGTGTTGGTGGGGTGTAGTAACTGTGTGCTGTTTTATATGTTCCATTAATCCTTTGTGTGCAATGTTTATGCCAGTGTACCTTTTTTTGCGGGGAGGGGGTGCTGTTTTCTTGTAGTTGCAGTTGGGTGTGTGCGCTTGGCTATGTTTTTGATGTTAGCGTTTTTGGTGTTGCTGGTGGTGTTATGGTTGTTGCTGGTGGTGATGCTTGTGGTGGTGATGGTGATGGAGCTGGTGTTGCTGCACCTCTCCATGCAGCCTTTACCCTTTGCTTTCGCTTTTGGATTGAGAAGCTGTGATGTTTTTGCATTCATCCACCTTTTAGCAAATGTACTGGGGGGGGGCATCACTTCTCTCTCCACCCTCACCTTCCTTTTCAGGTGAAACTTAAAGAAGTTGATGCGGGATTGGCCGAAGATGAAAGTGCCTGTCTTCAGTCCTTTCAATCTGGTCAACCATACAACCTCTACCGTAACTTCCAATGAGTGCCTGGAAACATTCCAGTCACCCAGTCTTGGTTTATTCTTGAGCCAGGGCTGCAGCTTAGTCAAAGAGACGAGCTGCGGAAAGGCCCGTCTAATAAACAGCGACCACACCTATTCACCGTTTAGGCAGAATGTCTGGAGATGTGGCAGCCTCAGCGAATGTCTGCGCATCATTAGTCAACGCATGCCCAACACTCCGCGTAGAGGGTGCTGGCAGCAGATGATCCGGCTCACCAACAGGACTTGTCGGCTACGCAACAATTTGAAGAGGAGCCGTTCCAACTTTGCAAGGCGCGGACGGGGGCAAGGCACGACGTTCAGGCGGTAGATCACGTCCAGCACCCCACGACACTGTTAGACGGTGTGGACTTGCCTCTCCAGGTGCCGAGCTGCAAGCTCACCCTCTTTTCTGGATTAAGATTCACTCCCTCCAACCTTTCATATTCCTTCAATAATATGCCGACCACCTCGATTTCCGAGGTGTCCGACACCATCACGGTGATGTCGTGCGAATAAGCCGACACAGCATTTCCGCGTCCCGGTTCGAGAGGGATGCCCTGCAACAGCACGAGCTTCCGCTGTAAAGGCTCGAGAGTCATCAATACATACAGAAGGGAAGAGAGAGGGCACCCTTGACGATCCGATCTGGAGACCTGAAACGGTTCCAATTGGTGGCCATTAACCTTGACCACCGAGCAGATGCCGATGTGCATTGCAGTGATCCAGCTTCTGAAGACGGGGCCGAAGCCACCTGCCTTGAGGACAACCTCCAGGTACCGATGGGCAACCCTATCAAATGCTCTCGATTGATCTAAATTGATCAGTGCCCCACCCAAGCCAGGTTTGCAGCCTACCCTCTCTATGATGTATCGCATGAGGTGAAAGTTGTCTTGGATGGACCTGGTTGGGATTGTGCAAGTTTACGCCTCCCCAACCAAATCTTCGACGACAAGCACCAACCTCTTTGCTAGCACCTTGGCCCAAATCTTAAACTCTGTGTTGAGCAGAGTTATGGGCCTGTATGTATCACTCTTGTTCTCGTCTTTCCTTATCAGCGTCACCACTCCCCTGCTCACAGAACTAGGAATGCTCCCACTCTGCTTTCAGTTGCAGTAGAGCACTTCGAGGAGATCGGAGAACAAGTCTGGCATATTTACGTAAAGCTCATAGGGCAGACCATATAAACCGGGTGGCTCGTGCCTCGTGCAGCCGACAAGGGCGTCCTGTATTTCGGCTTAAGTAATCGGCCTTTCGCAGCACTGAGCGTCAACCGTCGAGATGCGCGGCAAGCCGTCAAGGTAAGGACTAAAGTCCGCTACTGTCTCTGACCCGCTACTCTCCCCGAACAACCGAGCAAAGTGCTGGTGAAAGGCCTCACACTTCCGCTTGGAATCGCTTATCTCGTGTCCCTCTCAGTCCGTCAAAGACCGAATTGTGGTTTTATTACCACGCTGCGCCTCCGCCACGTGGCCCATCTAACAGCTTTGGTTGCCTCGTTTCTCAGAGCACGCGCCTTAGCTCTGACAATGCAACATTCATGTTTCGCATTGAAGAAATGGTCTAATGCAATTCTCGCCGCTAACATGCCCGTTGCAATGCCACTACAAATAGCCACGTCTAACTTATCTAACTCCCCCTCCTTTATATTTTTCTCTAACGCTACTTCTTTGCTAAACCTTATCATAGTTACTCTAATCTCTCTTTTGAGAACCCCCCACCATCTGTTGTTTGTGATCCCCCCTCTCAACTTTTGATTAACTAAATTGTTGACTGTAAGCCTTACGTGCCCTATAAGCTTTACGTGTCGGAAATGAGATGTTCCGCTTCCAGTAACCAGGTCCTAACCTAAGCATTTTATCTAGGTCGACAATACAGATCACAAATTTGTGATCTGAATAGGCGACTGTTTTAAAAAGTGGGCAGCCTACACAATTTCTATATATTTTCCAAACGAAGATCCTGTCTATATACGATCTAGATGACCCTATACGGTTGGTCCACGTCCACACTGGCGCGTTGGGGAAATCTAGTCGGTACCTGTCAGACAGTTGGAACTGGCTGATTAGGTGCTATCAGCTACACCCACGCATACATACCCAGAGGTATGGTCGTCCGGTAGGGGCGTAGACGGCCAGCAGTCTAATGGCACCACCTTCGATATTGTTCACATCCAGAACCACTAACTTACCGTCCGAGTCACGAAAGGTCGACCTTACCTCGAGATATAGTCCTTTCCTAAACAGCACTGCCACCTCACCTCCTATTCCCGGCCTGCTAACAGGTGCGAAGATCTGATAGTCGCCGAAAATGGAGGCTAGTGCGCGCGTGTCGGAATTGCTGGTGTCGCTGACGGCAATCACATCCATTTCCAGAGACTTGAGGTCGTTGAGCAGACGACCCTGCTTCCAGTGTGACCCCAGACCTCAAAAATTTAAACATCCTACTCTTAATATGGCCATGTTGGCAAGCTAAAAGAGAGAGGGAAGGTTTACTTACCTCGCGGGATCTTGTGAAGGGCGGGTGGTTCGACCTCCATGGTTGGTGGGGTTTCTTTTGGGAACCCTTTTAAAAGTCTCGATGTGGGTTCAAAGTTCTGGGTTCCCTACGTCCTGAGGAAAGCTCTCTCGAGTTTCTTTGTAGGAATCGAGCGACATTCGCACCAGAAAAAAACCTTCTGGCACGCAAAATGTGCTCAATTCAAAGATTACCCTTCTATTTGAATGTCCTCGCTTCGTGTTAAGAGGGCCATCAATTTCTCGTTGGCCCTTCTGACAAGCACGAAGTTTTTAATATTTTGTTGGTGTAGTTTTATTTGTTTTCGTTTCGGTGACTGTGATGATGATGGTTTTGTTGGTGTTGTTTCGGGTACCTCCGTGTTTGTTGTAGATGTGGTGTCTGCAATTTCAGGTGTCTGTGTGTTTATTTGTTCTTGTGTTTGCGTTTAGGGGATTGTGAGGGTGGTGTTGATGTTGATATTTGTGTTGATGCTATTGGGGAAGTGTTTGCGTTGGTGGTGTCTGTACTTTTTGTTGTGTATGTTTTTGTGTTTTGTGGGGTCTTTTTGTGAGTTTTCTCTTCTGCTTTTTGGCACTTTTTGGTTTTCCTTCATCTTCACTACTGGATGACAAAGGGTTGTGAGTGTAACTGTGTCTGTGTGTGTGTTTTTGGTTTTGTCCATGTGTATATTTTGAGGAGTAAGGGGAGTGGGAGAGTTTTCCTCGATTTCCCCTTGGGTTGGTTTCGGTGTTGGTGGTGATCCGGCTGTTTTGCTGTGTCATTGTTGGTGTTGTTGTTGGTGGTGGTGATGGAACTTTCCGTGTCGACACCGACGTTGGCAGTAAAGGAGGTTTGCGTTTCTTCTGAGGGCAGAAGGCTTGTAGATGCTTTGCTTCCCCGCAGATGAATCAGTGTGGCCTACTTCACTCGGTGATTAATTGAATCGTTATCCCGTCCTGCAGGCGGGCAACATCCGGGATGTTGTTTAGGTCCTCTGCTTTCATTTGGAGAAGAATCTCCAAATTCATTCCGAACCAGTCCTCTCTCTGCGTCTTTTTAATATCTAGGAGGTTAGTGTTTGTGCCCTCCACGATACGCATCCCAAGAGCCACCATATGTTCATTCCTGGTGGGATCCTAGGAATGCGGATCTTTGCTGTCCTTTTCACATGTAGGACGGGTGCATAATAATGCCTTCTGTTCTGCAGGAGGTCACGGGGAGCTTAATAGCAAGGGCCTCGGTTTTGAACAGTACCGAGGTGGTAACGAACTGCTTGGCCCTTGCTTTGTACTCAATGTCACTCTTGATGAATTCCAAAGCTGCCTCGACTTCTTCCTGACTGGCGAATACCACTTTGCGAGTCTGCACTGAAATGCATCGAAAGTATACCGTCCTCTTTTGCTTAGCTGCTATTGCCTCGTCCGTGATGGTTAGGTTGGCCCAGGACTTCTCGCATTTAATCAGTTTCCACCCCTGGGCCAACTGTCGTTCCTTATCGCTGATATCCACGTTAATAAAGCGCCTTGTTTTGGCTGCGGCCGCTGCAAATGTGGTACAGCCGTTGAGCTTGTTGTTGCTTTCATTATTGCTCGTGGATTGGCAGTATCGGTAGAGGATCGGACGCCATGCTTTCTAGCATAGTTACGTCCCTTTACGATCTGAGTTCAAATCCCGCCGAGGTTGACTTTGCCTTTCATCCTTACGGGGTCGATAAAATAAAGTACCAGTAATGCACTGGGTAATTGCTGGCCTTGTGCCTAAAGTAGAAACAATTATTGCTCTTGTTGTTGGTGTTGTCGTTCTGGCTGTTGTTGTTGCTTTGTTTGTTGTTGCTGCTGCTACCGTTATTAGTGTTTATATTGAAGGTGTTGATGTTGTTGTTTTTCTTGGTTGTTGTTGTGATGGTGGTGATGCCGGCTGGAGGCGATATAGTGCTGTTAACCGCACCCTTGTCTTGTTCAGTAGGGTTGACAACAGACATATCGCACATGTTTATGGTAGGATTAGTAGTAGTAGTGGCAGCTCTAGTCGCTGTTTTTGACCTTTTGACCTGTAAGTTATTTACCGTTTGAAGGTCGAAATTTTCCATGTTTTTGAGGGGGTGATTTTTTCAAAGTTTTTTTTTAAATAAATCCGAACATTCGGGCTTAAAGCCCAAATATTGAGAGGTCTCCTCTCCTTCGAACCAGAGTGGGTATCTTATGCACCGTTATCGACAAGAAAATACACAAAATAATATTTTAAAACAGCTTAAAATTACGAACCTTTTCTCTCACAGACTTGCAACGTCTTCACACATCTACGGCCAATAATAATAACCGTTCCCTGAAACAGAAAGATTGTCTTTATGTATAAAATAAATTACCAGTAATGCACTGGAAATTGCTGACCTTGTGCCTAAAGTAGAAACAATTATGTATAGTGTAACGGTCTGAGTTCAAATCCCGTCGAGGTTAACTTTGCCTTTCTCCCTTACGGGGTCGATAAAATAAAGTACCAGTAATGTACTGGGTAATTTGCTGGTCTTGTGCCAAAAGTAGAAACAATTATGCATAGTGTAACATCACCATCTATTATTTGTGCACCTTTACCAGATTTAAGTGGTTTGGATCTATTCGGGTCATGTCTGGAAAATACATCTCTACTCTTTCTTCCTCTCAGTTTCGTCCACTACGACAGAACTGAAAATGCCAAGATTATTTCTCTTCCCATTCTGTATCAATAAATAAATAAATATATGTATAACACTAATTCTAAAACAGTCATCACCTCATAAACATATATAGTGAAATAGAACATGAGTAATCGACTGAAGTTTTGCACAAAGGGTGCACACGCCGTCTCGTGATACTGAACGCTAACGATAATTCCCTCAGCAACGTCGTGACAAAATATAAAACAGCTGAATGTTCCTCACTTTCGATTTTTAATTTAACTCGGCTTGCAATGTCCTGCCTTTCTATTGCTGGATTTATTAAATTATTAACATGGCAGTCAACTTTAGCAGCTGGTAAGATAAAAACTCATTTGTTATCTTATTCACTTATTGAATACTTTAATTACGTGTCTGTCCTCAAATATTTTTCTCATTTTCATTAATACTGTCATACCTGATCCTCCAACCTAATACTAGAGGTCCAAAATAATAGTTGACTTGGAGTTAATACCGGTAGTAGTCAGTATGTATGTATGTATGTATGTATGTATGTATGTATGTATGTATGTTCTTCTGGTTTTATAATTTCACAAAGTTTTACCAATAGAGAGTCGGTTTCTAACATAGACACAAGACTCTCTCATTGGAATTTACACAACATCAACTAGGTAGATATGTATGTATGTCTGAATGCATGCATGTGTAGATATGGATGTTATTGTATGTGTGGATGTGTATGTTTTGAGTTGTATGTGTGCATGTGTATATGCTTTGTATCTGTACATGTGTATATGCAGTTATTAGATGCAACATTTTTGGAATGTTTTACATATTTTTACTGTTCCATTAATAGATTGTACTTGTAATTTCCTAACTAGTTGTGTTTTTTCTGTTCCTGTGAAGCCTAGCTTCTCAAGATTTGTATTGAGGCAGTTACTAACATATACCAGTGCCCCAACAAGCACAGGCATAAATCTGAAGGTGTAATCAGGGTGGAGTATCTGCAGATTTCTCATCAGTTCTGCATAAATATTCTCCTTTTCACTAATCTTTGATATTATATTGGCATCTGCTGGGCAGCTAATTTCCACTACTGTGCATGTTTTCTTCTCCCTGTCCCATATAATATCTGGTCTGTTATGCTTGCATTTTATTGGGGTTTTTACTGGAACATTCCACCAGTACTCTTTCATATTATGTACATGGATGTCTTCCACATTGCTGTAGCTTTTAATGTGTTTATTATCGGGGCTATCTTTTTTACGTACTGCATTGTACAGTGTTTTGGCCACTACATCATGCCTCATAGGTAGATAGTACCGCGATGACATCTTTGGGCTGCTGCTGATGACATGGGTGATATCCTCGATGTTAGTTCTGCAGAGTCTGCACTTGTTATCACATCTAGGTGTTTTGCCTACATCCCTATCTCTATTGTGAATTAGGTATTTCGTGCTAATCTCCTGTTCTTGGATTGCAAAAGCGTATCCTTCAAAGTGGGAGACAATATAGCGGTTGTTGGTCCAAGATAGACTACTTTCCTTATCTATATTACTCACTTTGGAGCTTCCTGGCAACATATCCATGCATGATTTTTTGCTGATAGGCATGCAGTTTATCATCCATGGATTCACTGCGATACTGCTAAGCGACATCCCTGGGTGTGAGTTTTTGATTATCACACAGGGAATATCTCTCGAGGAGTTCCTTCCCAACTCTCATGATCTTATCTGTTTCATGCAGATAGACTTGCTCGAGAAGCGGGCTCCTACGCTTCGAGGTTCGTAGATGTTGTCGGAGAGATATGATGCGACATTCAAATGCTGTCTGGACTGATGTTAGGCCTCTGCCTCCCTGCTTACGTTTCAAGTAAAGGCGGTCTATGTCACTGTTGATGTGGAACTTTCCGGTGTTGTTCAGTATTTTTCGAGTTCCAACATCAACTGCTCGGATTTCATCTATCGTCCAATTGAGTATTCCAAACGTAGGTGTTAGGACAGGCACAGCAAACACATTGTGAGCCACTGTTTTGTTTTGAGCAGAGAGATCCGATGACCAGATCTTTCTTAATCGGGTGGAGTATTCCCTGGTTACGCGTTCTTTATTACAGATACCATTATAGGATATGTTCTCATCTATCCCGAGGTATCTGTAGCAGTCCTCATCAGATATCGGTGAAACAGTTAGACAATTGATGACAATGTTGCTAGATTGAGTTGTTGTTTTTCTCCGCTTTACAGTCATATATGAGCATTTATCCTGGCCAAACTCCATTCCTATATGCTTTGAGAACGTTGTAACCAGGTCAAGAGTTTTCTTCATCCCATCCATGTTCTTGGCATACAGTTTAAGATCGTCCACAAAGAACTTATGGGTTAGGTTCGTATTTCTGTCCTCCTGTGAGCCAATGATGTATCCCTCACATTTCTTGAGCAGAAAGGACAAGGGGTTTAATGACAAGATTAACAATATCACAGAGAGACTGTTCCCCTGAAATATACCCCTGCAACATTTTATTTTATCAGTGAAAATAGAGTCCTCCCTCTCTGTCTTTAACCTTAGGATAGTAGCCCAAGAAGAAGACAGCCTCTCTATGGCTCTGACAATAATGTCTGGGACTTTAGCAAGTTGGGGGGCCTCTATCATCCAAGAGTGGGGAACAGAATCGAAAGCTTTCTTGTAGTCCAGCCAGACTGTAGTCATATTCCTCCTAAGTTGTCGCACCTCCGACATCGCAGTTTTGTTGATTAGGAGTTGTTCAGCACATCCCCAAACCCTCTTCTTTCCAGTTGCTAGTTCATCTGTGATGATGTTATTATTTTCACAGTTATGTTGGAGGAATAGGTTCAGCCAGGCTGTATACATCTTATACATCAAGTTCTGGCATGCAATGGGTCGGTAGTTTTTTGCCAAGTGGGTGTTTTTGTTCTTGGGGACCAGTAACGTTTGTGCTAATGTCAACCATTCTGGTATAAGTGTATTTCCCTTATGAACTTGTTGGTAGAGGTCAGTAAGATACCTCCGATAGAATATCAGTTTTTTGTACCAGTAGCCGACAATCATGTCTCTTCCTGGTGTTTTCTTATCTTGGAGTTTTTCTATCACAGTCTCAAGGGTACCCTGACTTATTTAGTATGTTTTTATTGTAGTGTAGGAGCAATAGTTCTTTCGGATTTCTCTTAGCCACACTGCATCTTGGTTGAAATTCTTCTTTTCACCCCATATTTTTCTACAAAAGGAATCTATGTCTTTCTGGGATGGGGCCTCAGTGACACTTATTATTTTGCCCTTCATATCTCTATAGACTGATGGTTGGTTTCGTCTGAATCTTTTATTAAGCATGCATGTAATGATGTATGTATGTATATATACATACATACATGTATGTATGTATATACATATGGTGGCTGCCAACTCGTTTTCGAGTACGGCCACTACTTTATATCCATGTAGGAGAACTCCTACCCATGCGCTGAACGAGTGTGACTTTTTAGTCCAGCCAGCGACTTGAAAAATCTGGTACAAACACTACACTTATGACAATGGATATATACATATTTATATATATATATATATGAATGTATATATAATGTGTTTTGCAATACACTTCTAATTTTTATATATATATATATAGTAATAATAAATTTGAAGACTAAAATCCAAAGAGGGCCCGATAAGGATAAATATATATCAAATATATAAGAACAAATAGACTTCGTTAGTTTCAGAAGATCCCGTTAAGGGTGAAAGCAGCGATTGTTTGCTTAAACTTTAATATGTTATTTTAATAAATATATATATTGAGAGACTGGGTACTAAGTGAATTCAGAACAGGAAGCATACCAATTATGATTGCTACTGATGTTGCATCTAGAGGTTTAGGTGTGGATGATATTAAATTTGTGATAAACTTTGACTACCCGGCCACCTCAGAAGACTATGTTCACCGTATTGGGCGAACTACTCGCAGCAACATTACTGGCACTGCGTACACTTTCTTCACTCCTGCTAATATGAAACAAGCACAAGACCTTATGTCTGTGCTTAAAGAAGCTAACCAAGTCATCAATCCTAAATTAATGCAATTGGTAGAGAGTGCAAGAGGAATATTTTGAAAAGGACGCAGTCGCTACAGAGGTGGCAGGGATAGAGATAATAGAAGTGGTGGCCGCTTTGGATCTAGTGGCAGCCGTGGTGATCGTGGAGGTGGTTCTCGTGGGAGCAGCTATGGTAGTGGCCGTTATCGTGGAGGTGGTTCTTGTGGAGGCTATGGGTCTTCGGGTTCAGGAAATTATGGGGCTGGTACTCAGTCTAGAGGATCATTTGGGTCTAAGCCAGGTGGTAGTTCTGAAAGAAATCGATTTTCAGCTAACTCTGGTAATTTTAACCAAAATAGTGTAGTCAGTTATGGCGCTAGTGTAGGGATCAAGACCGGTGGTTATGGAATACATTCAAAACCTAATTATAATACTGGTAGCAATGTGGTTCCTAAATCTAATTATCCATCTCAAAATGCCAGTTATCCTACTCAAAATAACTCAAACTATAACACTCAGAATAATTCACAAGCTGTACAAGCACCTGAACAGTATGGGTCTCAAAAGCCACAGAACTCTTACCAGATGAATGGTTATGGAGCTGCTCCAGCACCTCCTCCAACACAATCGGCAAGTACTACTCAACAAAATGCTACTGCAGCTAGTGGAACTGGTGCACAGAGTTTGCAAAACTTACAAAATATGGCTTTTATGTACAGTCAGTGGATGCAGAACCAACCAAGTGGTAGTTCTCAGCAACCCACTCCTCCGCATCCTGGAAAAACAACTAATCCACCACCCCCACCATCTACCAACTATAATTATCAGTATCGTTAAATTAAGCATTTTTTCACTTAGTTATTATTGTTGTACATAGATGCTCCAATATATAATTCATTTCCATTTTCACGCTGCATGTGATTTGTCAGCATTTTCTTTTCCTTTTACTAATATATATATATATATATTATATATATATATATATATATATATATATATATATATATATATATATATATATATATATGTATATATATACATATTTATATATATATATATATATATATATATGTATATATATACATATATATATATGAAAAGTGTAAGTTTCTACACAAAACGAAGGTTATAGAGAAAATTGAGGTTGGTAATGGCACATGGAATATATAAGAGACAGAATACTTTTTTGTGAAAAAACATATAATTTTATAAGGTAAGGAAATAATATATATATATATATATATATATATATATATATATATATATATATATATATATATATATATATATATATATATATATATATTTATATATATATATATATTTATTTATTTATTTAAAAGTTAAACAAGCTTCATTGAATACATCAAAGAATGAGTTTTGCAATAGATTGGAAGCACTCAACAAGAAAAAAAGGTTTTCCAGAGTTATTAATATTAATTCATAATAATAGCAAAATAGATATTCTTGTGATCAATTATATTTTATTATACATATTTCAGAGGTACTGAGTTAAGTTCAACATTACGTCCTCATCAGATAAAATGAGATGATGCATGACATAACCTGACATATTAGATGGTTAAGATTCAGGGATGGTAATGATTAACATATGACATAACACAATATTTATACCCTAATATTGAGAACATGAGATAACATAATACAAACAATAGAGAGGGTGGGTGTAATGCAGCTTAAGAAATACATGGCATCAATATAACAGTTAACAAATTATTTTTAAAAACAACTGAAGAAAGAGGAGGGAAAGGAAAGCATAGAGGAAGAAACAGCTGATGTGATAATATATTTAATAGGTGGCTCGAAAAAACAAATGAAAGATGATTAAAGAGAAAGAGAGACAAAGGGCAGTAATTTATGTTGAAGTTTATATACAGTTTTCCATATATGCAACATATATCCAAATTAATATAGTTCGCCGTTAATATTCAAAATATTTAAGTTATTTCAGAGTTATGAATAATATTTTAGGTTTTAAAGGTTAATAGGTATTTGTATTAATACTATAATTATGTTTAATTTCTAAATTTTATGAAAACAAATTTAAAGGATTTACGAAACACGGGAAAGAAAATGTATAATGCTTTTATACCCTCACGAAGGTAATCTTTACCAAAATTATTTATAATATTCACAACAGTTCATATAAAATAATTTATAAAATAATTATAGTTATAATTATTGAAGAATTTATTGTTAAATAGTTTGAGTGCCTAAAGGATCAACCGGCCTTAGAACTAAACTTAAAGAAGTCTGAATTTTTAATTATACATATGTGTTGATCAAAACATATACAAGGATTATAATTTATTATTTTTTTATAATTGAGGTGATACCATTCAAATATATATAATATAATACAATAATATAATATAGTAAATAAGTTACTGAAAATATTGTTCAAACAATATATATAGTTAAAAAATATTGTTAAAAAATATTGCTAAAAAATTGATGTTTTATATCAAATATTTTCATTTAGTTGATATATACTATAAACATATAAGTCAAAACTATATGAGTCCTAATTATAGGGGCTAGATACAAAATAAATATACAAATAAAAGATAATGAATTGTTTGCGAAACTTAAAGATGCCCAATATTAAAAATATATTATAAATGTAATAGGGTTTTAATATAGTAGACAAAAGATACATCTAAAATATGCTAGCGAATGTGATAGAAAGAGGAGCTAAATATTTAAAAAGCCTAAGGTAATCTAAATTTAATTAAAATAAAATAAAGTTAAATTAAATTATATTATATTAATTAAAAATCATTATATAAATTCGAACTTCCAGGGAATATGAAACACTTATAACAATATAGATTCATTTGAGTGTCTAAATTATTTATAAATGTAACTACGAGTATGTTATTACACTAGATAAAGATATTTGTACAACTATATAGAGATATTATTATAGGTATTAACGAAACGGTATACATTTAATAAAAAAAAAAATTATAATCATTATTATTAATGCTATAATTGTAGTTTTACCTCCAGTTCAGTGGAGAGAGAGACCCATATTTGTCGACTATTATGGTTTGTTATATTTATACCAAGATATATATAAAAAAAAAAAAAAATGCAAATCTAACTTTCTGAGTCCCCCAAAACATACTCAAAGTGAGTAAAATATGTAAAATATGCAAACGCATAAATGATCCACAGTTCAATTATAATCAGTAAATTTACAAGATAAATATCCAAATTATATATTTAAAACAGAGACAGATAAATAAAGAACTGAATCAAAATTATAAA
The DNA here is from genome assembly GCA_964016885.1 of Eledone cirrhosa. Taxonomy (NCBI): domain Eukaryota; kingdom Metazoa; phylum Mollusca; class Cephalopoda; order Octopoda; family Eledonidae; genus Eledone; species Eledone cirrhosa. Next base: position 310,767,743 of record OZ024741.1, on the reverse strand, counting down.
TATCTAAAAAAAAACCATAAGGTATGCATATTTATCAAGTAAACAAGTTATCAAAAGAGTATACTTCATTCGAACATTAATTCTATCATAAATGATTAGAAGATAAAGTATTATTAAAGTTTTATTAAGCGTTATGACTTTTTAGGCACAACAGTTGATAAGAGACGTCAAAAATTAAGGCCTGATTGTTTAGTGTTTTTTTCTGACTTTTTGCGAGGCTTGGAATGTAGATAAAGCATTATGAAGGCAGTTTGAGAATAATTCACTTTTTTTGTTAATTAGGTTTTCATAATTAGTAATTATTAATAGGGTCTCCTTTGTGCAGAGGTTGCAGTTAGTTGATATAGAGGAGTTCGTATATATTTTACTATTACAAAGCTTCGTCCAAAAGATCGAGTATTTTAAATGTTTGTCTTTTTCCTGTATACTTTCCTTTCCCTCCTCTTTCTCCAGTAGTTTTTTTTTTTATTTTTAACTGTTATATTGATGCCATGTATTTTTTAAGCTGTATTACACGCACCCTCTCTACTGTTTGTATTATGTTATCTCATGTTCTCAATATTAGGATATAAATATTGAGTTTTGTCATATGTTAATCACTACCATGACTGAATCTTAACCATCTACTATGTCTGGTTATGTCATGCATCATCTTATTTTATCTGATGAGGACGTACTGTTGACCTTAACTCAGTACCTCTGAAATATATATAATAAAATATAATTGATCACAAGAATATCTATTTTGTTAATATTATGAATTAATATATATATATATAGTGAAAGCGTGAAGAATAACATGCTCAACAGTACAAAAAGGGTTTTATTTACAGTATTCTTTCATTGATTGGAATAACTGCGTTATTCCAATGATTTGATTAGGCATTCACTGTATTTAAGATTTAGTGACATTTCAAGTGATTAGCAATCTTTAGACATCCTAATCAATGAAACAATTTTTAATACTGTAAATAAAGCCGTTGTTGTACTGTTGACGATGTTATTCGTCACTCTTTCACTATTATTAATCCAAGATTAACCTGCATAGGAATTCCCGGGTACTCGCCACCTAACTGAGTAAACCTCTTGTGTCACACAACGCCGTACGTTAAAGCTATCCACAATACAGAGTACTCAGAACCTCTAACTGGATTACCTATAACGATAATTTGTTATCCCATATGTATATATATATATATATATATATATATATATATATATATATTAGTGTGTGTGAGTGGGTGCGTCTGTTTGTATGTGTGTGTGTATACATAGGTATATGTCATCATCCTCATCATTTGACGTCCGCTTCCATCTGCAAGCAAGTGTTGGGTGGGATTACATAGAACAAATTACTACTGATGCGTAGCTATTGACCTACCAGACAGGCCAAGTTCATATCGAGAAGTTATTTTTTGACACAAACTGAATTTCCTACTCACCCTTTGTATAGTAAACTTTCTACGACCGTATCCCTTTCGTAACACCAACTGCTTTACAGTGGGTGCTGATTGCTTTTATTGTGTAGATCAGCAGAACTAAGGAGGTTGTGTTTTTAAAACAAGTAAAGGGTTATCTCAATTCTTTTATGTATGGAATCTACAGCAGGTAAACTTCCTCTCACCAACCACTCTGGGGATGTTGACCATAAATCCAACTGCAGAACCCTCTCAAATATGGAGGAGGGACAATAAGGGAGGGAGATAAGTATGAAGTTATAGGTATGTGTGGGGGGTTCTTTGGCAGGCCACTGACTAAAGGGTAGGAGTTGCTGATTAGTATATGGGGAGTAGTGGTGTGAGGGATGTGATCAACATGGTGGTGATATGGGAGGTGATGGAGAGATAGGAAGCGGGGTTAGGGATGGGTATGAATTAGGGATAGCTGATTAGTGTACGGGGAGGGGGGGGGGGGGGGTAGTGAAGAATGTGGTCGATAGAGATTGGGGTCGTGTTAGAGAGATGGGTAAGGGCTAGTGATGGATAAGGTTTGCTAGTAGAGTGGCGTGAACAATGAGGATAGAAGGCAGCTACTATTGGCCAATGGTGAGGATATCTAAGGTGTTTAGCGTGTGAATGGTTGTCGAGGGTGTATGTGTAGTGGATGCCGCATTGGCGTGAACAGATAGGGAGAGTAATAGTAGGAGGGAGGGGCTTGTTCATGGATGGGTCAGGTCATATCTTATGATTCTGGTCGGGTCTTCATTAACAAAGCATAGCGTCAGCCCATTCGATTCTTTGTCATCACAAGTCTTTTTGGTCTGCCTTTTCCTCGTGTTCCAGCCACTGCGATTGCTCTGCATTTCTTTGTTCAACTGCTATCTTCCATACGTATCACATATCCATACCAGAGTAATCTCTCTTTAACACATTTTATCCAAATCCTCTTATATAATGTTTTCTTCTCAGTTCATTTCTACTACATCGTCCATGCACATTAATATTTCACATTAATCGGAGCATACTGTCGTCATTTCTCTCCAGCCTTCTAAGGTCTTCTGTAGTTAAGGCCCACGTTTCTGTAGTTAAGGCCCATTTAGCATTGCCCTCTGCCCACAGGCATCATACTGTCTCATCTTCCCTCCGAGTGAGAAAATGCTTGTTATTCGTAGAGGTATAAGCCTATTCTGATCCTGGTTGTTACACTTTCAGTGGATCTCCACACTTGTGATTTTGATCGCCTAAATAACAAAGGCTGTTGATAATTTCTTGGAGCTTCCATGGAAGCTAAAGGAATATCCCTCACGCAAGTTCTTAGTGGTCCCTTCTTCTGTGCATCAGCCACATCTCTTGTGAGCCCATCGATTGCACTCTGTGCACCTTATAGAACTCCTGCGCACCAATTTCTGGCATATCGAACACACCCTTCTCCCTGATTGTATCACCTTCTTGTCCTCTTTCGTAATTAGCCCTTTTGCCTTTGATGCAACTAGTTTTAGGCATTTCAACTCTAGGTTCTTGCATGTTTCAAGTTTTATCCCTTACCGTCCTACGGATTCATTTTGAGTACTAGGTCATCAGCATATAGGAACGCCCACAGAGTACCAGTTTTGAAATACTCCTTGAAGAACAGTGAAGAACACTGACAAATAGGAGTGGACTAAGGACTGAGCCACGGTGGACATCGAACTGCACTTCATCACTCTACTGGCTTCCAACTTGTTTATACATGGCCCACAATGCTCTCACAAGACATTCATATACATCTAATTTCCTAAGTGTCCAACATATTACAGAGAATGGCACCCTATCTACAAAATCCAGATACAATGGTTACACTTAACTAAGTACCTATCAAGCAGTCGTCGCACTATAAAGGGGGAATCAATGGCACTATTCTTCTTCTTCTTCTTCTTCTTCTTCTTCTTCTTCTTCTTCTTCTTCTTCTTCGTCTTCTTCTTCTTCTTCTTCTTCTTCTTCTTCTTCTTCATAAAATTGTAGTGGGGGAAAAGTCTTCAACCATTCTTTCCAGTGGGTTTGTCAGAGGCAACCCTCTCCAAATGATCCGGCTCTATCCCCAATCTCGATCAGATGAGCTCATGGATGTTATCCAACCATCTTGCGCGTTCACTGAGCTTCCTACCGGTTGCGTTTACCCGTAACATCTGTCTAGCGATTTTTTTCAAGAGACATTCTAAACAATTTCATATAGTATTGTTTCTGTAATCTCTCAATACGGAGAAGTAGCGACTCTCCCTGGAGGGAGTCCTGATCTCCAAGCTACGCAACCTACTGAGTAACGTTACGCATAATACCTTTCGGAGAAACCCCATTTCTGACGCTTGCATTCACGATCATATTCGTTTGGTCATTACCCAAGATTCATGACCATAATGTGTGTTCACACGAATACCGTACTGAAGATAACTAGTTTAGATCTTTCACCTACATCCTTTCTTTTGAAACCGACTGCTGAAGCTGGCGCATTACAGCACCAGCTCGTGCAATTCTTGCACTTAATTCAGCCTCATGCATTTCATCACTTGTGAACATGGCCCCGAGATACTTGAATTTCTCTCCGTGTTTCTCCTGTGCAATCTATATATTTCATATATAGATTGCACAGCACAAGATTCCTGAGATGACGAGAGTCTCAGTTTTCGCAGTATTAATTTTCATCCTGCCATGCAGCACTAGAAATCAAACATGTTCTTATTCTCTCTAGTGAATCCTCATTGCCCTTGTAGAAGTTGACAATAACTTTGCTGCTGCAGTCATTGGGTATGACACCTTTCTTGTATACTTGATTAACTATATGACCGACTAGCACATATCCTACAATGCCAGGTGCTTTTAGCCTCTCAACAAATATACCAGATGGACGAGTAGCCTTCTCTACCTCCATTTCCTTAATTGCTTTATCTATCTCACTGCTGTCAACTTCTTAGCTGATGCCTTAGTCAGCTCTACATGCGGTAAGCCCTTACTGTCCCATTTATTCTCTTCGTTCAGTAGTCTCTCATAGTAAGTACTATATGTCTCCTTCTTTTCGGCATAAGACAGGGTAAGTGTTCCACTACCATTTCGACCATTTCACGATTTTCTCTAGCACACTCTCTTGTAATCCAATATACTTCCTTCAACTGATCTTTGCGACGAAGAACATGAGCTATTGTTTTTCTCCCTCTGCCCTTGCTAGGTATACCTAGATAAACCTAGTTAAGGAGATAATGGAGGTAAGGGTGGGTTGGAAAGACTGGACAAAAGAAAAAGAGGAATCAAGCAGTTCGTGGGAGAAAGAAGTGGCGCCGATAGAATACTCGATGTAACGGCCGTATAGCTCAGGTGTAGGTGCAGTATACTGGGAGAAAATTTGAGCTTCGATGTAGCTGACGAACAAGTCGGCGTCTTTCGAGAACATTCAATTTACCAAGTCTATCCCTGTAATTTGTTTTCTACTTATATATATATCCGTCAGTTAGTAGGCAATACTCTTTCTTTGTGTTGTTTCCCTATATTATCGGATCAGTTGTCTTTGATCTTAACGTCTGTGCTTATTGAGACATCAAAGATTATGTTCGCTTTCTCAAGTTCTGCTTAATTCCTTTGTGAATCTATGTAGTCTTTCCACCAGTGTTTCAATTTACTTCTGTTTGCAGCATGCAGCTTTAGATTTTCCATTTTCAATTATTTATATTTTTCTTACCCTACCATTTATATTCGTGTCTAGTCTTGTTCAGTATCTCAGTTATTGGTTTCAGTGCTAGATAGAAGAGAAGTGATGAGTGGGTGTCCCCTTAAAATATCCTTCTTTTTACTAGGATAGTCTCTTTGTATATAACTACAACTTTTCTATTTATTTGCAGAATTGTTTGTTACTTACATGTGATATAGATGATGAATGATTTCTATTGTTAGAGTTATTTTATTCATGGCTAATGTGTCCAATATGCGAATGTAGGTGACACTGTCAAAATCTCATGCTAATCAATACATGCCATACTTAATATTATTATTTCATTTTCTGCAGTTATCTCTCATGGCTTGTTGATTAGTAATTTGTATTTAGAGACTTATAAGAATTTGCAATATCTTTTATTATTTTCTGGAAACGTTATATTTTTCCAGTTGCTTGGTCTTCTATTATCTATCACTTTACTCCTTACGCACCTATTTTTAATGAACACTTAATACTTTAACACGTGTTAAATATCAACATTCAATAAATGTCATCTATGCTACTAACAGGTACTTAATTTTCTTTTACTTTTTTTACTTTCGCTTTGATTTATTGTTTTTATCGTTTATTATTCGTGGCTTTTAGGCTCTCGGCTGTATAGTGTGGTGGATGTTTTTCAACTGTATGTCGGACAATCCGGCAAAATAATTAACATTGAAATCCCGACAAACATAATTCAAAACACAATTCGTTGCACAACGACTTCCCGTACAATTGGATTAAAAACAAGCGAGATTCAAGGCCAGGAGCCTTAGGCTGAGTGTGGGAGCTCGGAAAAGCCAATTGCCTCTTTTGAGCTGCATGGACACACTTAAAGGAGAATAGTCACCTTCTTCTCCTAAAATACATGGCGTGCGGCAATTCTGAGAAATATTAGAGGTGTACTCCTATAATCAAACTGAGAAGACGAACGATTAAAACATGATGATGAATACTCAATTACAGACAATGTGGACAAGATAAAATCCCAAAGGGAAAAAAATTCACAAAAAGAAACTCCAGGCTCGCCACGGCCACAGACACCAAAAAGTTCACCAATACCGTAAACACAGCCCAATTTACAAAATACAACAATAACAAAACAAAACCTAACAAAAACTAAGGTTAAAAATCTCATGACCATAAGTTCAAAGAATGCGGACTTAATGAAGAACATACAAATACATACATAGAACAAGTAAATTTCACAACACCCATGTCGCTATACTAGCACACAGATTATGCAAATAATTGTTTCTACTTTTGGCACAAGGCCAGCAATTATCCCAGTACATTACTGGTACTATATGTTATCGACCCCGTAATGATGAAAGTTAAACTCGGCGGGATTTGAACTCAGACCGTAAAGGGACGTAACTTTACTACAAAGCATGGTCGCCGACCCTCTACCGATACTGCCAATCCTATACAAATAATTGTTTCTACTTTTGGCACAAGGTCAGCAATTACCCAGTGCATTACTGGTACTTTATTTTATCGACCCTTTAAGGATGAAAGGCAAAGTTAACCTCGACGGGATTTGAACTCAGATCATACAGGGAGGTAACTCTATGCTTCAAAGCATGGCGTCCGACCCTCTACCGATACTGCCAATCACCAATCCTATACAAATAATACAACATATTTACACACAACAAAAACCAAATACCCAAATGAAGGAGGTTATTTACAGAGAAATATAACTAAACGTACACTTGGTGATTTGCAAGACATTACCCGCAGGAAGAACAATGCACCCTTCCATGCAAAAAGAGGTGTGTGCTCCTTATCACTATTCTTTTCTTTTTCTTAAATCATAGCCTTACTCAAATTAGGTGATGTGAAATATATATGCTGGGGTCACTTTCGAAGCAGTTGTCACCTGTTTAACAGCCTCAGTTCGCTTAATATAGATGTAGTTTACATGGGCTTAATCAAAAGGTACAGACTTCAAGATTTAGTACGCATTTCAATTGGTTAGGAGGCGTACATATCTCCAAGTTGTCCAGAATAGGGTAGGGGAATCTTTATGTTGTTTTTAAATGCTCAGATTTCACGATATCAACCCCCTTCCTGGAGCCAGACGTTAAGTTGATGGAGCTGGACGTGATCAACAGCGAAGGACATGCATTCGGGCTAGAGGCCGTCAGAGCTATGAAAGGAACAAGTGGGATAGAATGTTGGGGCCATCAGGAGAACTTTCTGAGAAAGGTCCTCTTTAGTTGTTAATGAGCTACTGGAATGGGGTCTTGAATGAATGCTGTGCCTGTGTAGACTAGTAGACAGGGGAGGAGGTCAGAAAAGCCTCAAAAACCTTCTCAGTCACTACCAACAATCTGATAATTACCGAGTGGATTTCCTCGATGAACCAGTATAGACCTGTTCAAATAACATCGGGCCATTCATAGAGTATCTAGATTGGCTGTAGAGTAGTTGATAGTGATAACATCCAAAAGTTGGAAGTCCTCCACTACACAGATAACTGGAAAATGAAGAAATCACTTCCAGGGCCCAAAGATTACACAGACGGGAGTGCGAAATTAGTTAAGCGTTGACAGACACAATCGCCAACAACAAATGGTGATTCCCCATCAAAATGACGTTTACAATATAATCCTTCGGGTGTAGTGAAGGAAAAGCAATCGAAATAAATAAAGAGAGAACTAGGCAGGAAGCACTATAGGGTATTTAGGAAAGCATCATGACTGCTTGATAGTGAGACTGAGCCTTGACTAACTCTTCAATGTGAAGCAAGTATGCAGTTGTGTTTGAATTAGCGTGCATTCTCCTAGAATTGACAAAAAACATCTGATTGGCCCAGTTGCGGTGGTACAACGGGGCAACAAATGCACAATTCGACTTTTTTCAGATGTCTACACCAACTGGTAAAAGAATGACAGAATTCAATTTCTGTATGTCGAGGTGCTGCAGCGCTGCAAGGAATGCAACCAAACAAGGATGATTATATTGATAAGTTTTAAAACTTTAGCTATTGTTCTGGTTGAGGTTCTGCTAGTGTAGGAGAGCGGATGTGTGTCATTCCCGATATGTCCTTCCAGGACAAATACCACCCCATACATCAGAGAGAGGGTGACTGAGAAACTGTCCTGGATAGGGCGCTAATAATCTCAGATCAATTGAAAACTTTGGATGATGTCGACCATCGGTACCTGACTGCGTTCTTTAAGGCATTCGGTCATGGGGACTTTTCAGGGGATAGATCGCTGCAAATACAGCGCCGTTCCGTATCATGAGCTCGCTCCATAAAGGATACCTTCTGTAACAACTTTTGCGCGTACTGAATCTTCAGCTATTACCTCAAAAGTTGGAAGCACTGATGACCATCCCGCGAAACCTGGGTGTTAGGCATCGCTCACGCGTGTGCAAGGCGATAACTGTAGCAAAGGTTAACCAGAAAAACATCAGTGACATCCGAATCAGCACATGGGGAGGTAGTTCCATATCCAGTGTTACCTTGACGGTGATCAGGTGTGAATCGTCTTTCCTTAGCTCACCTCCTTCACGATACTGAAATCCTGGGTGAAACAAACCGCGAAGGAGTGATTGACTACCAATCGGGCACTGCGGTCTCTACAAACTCCAATATGGCCTTCTATAGAGGATTAGTGTCGGAAAAGAACGACGACGTCCTCGAAAGATTATATGTGTCAATGAGAATTAACTAGCTGCTCTCTTGCTGCAAACTATCGCTCCATGACCGATTGATATCTTGCAGAAGTCCTTGTGTTAGCACTGCAACCGTGGAATGGGGTACTAAACTTTGAATATGCTTGATATATTCTACTACAAGGTTTCCCCAACTTTTTCATCATCGCCCACTTTCACATGAAAACATTTTTCGCCGCCTGTCTATATCGTAAATATTCGAAAGTATACCAAAAATATTTGGTAAAAGTTTGGTAGTTACTCGTAAACTGACATTTTATAATGTCATAAAAAATATCAAAGTGGGGTAACAAATAACGCTGACTTATGCGACTGCTGATGCTGCCATATTATAGAACAAAACTGTATTTTATTAACTTTTATTAGGTTTTGAAAATATGTCACTATATTTTAATAATACCACAAGACGTGATTTTCCTAAAACCGATAGCGCATTGTGGCATCATTGTCATTTTGTAAATCAATTCGTCATGGACATATTCTTTGCAATCGATTACTCTAACTTCAAACGGGTTGTTATCCAAAACTGGAACTGACAATGCGATAATATCCTGAAATCTGTACCATGTCATCATGCAATGGTAGCAAATAATTGTGATATGTAATGACATCCTGATCAACCAATTCATCTTTCGAGCTGTTCAATCGTTGAAATTGATGGACTTGATCCCCACGAAACATTTATCTTATAGAGTGTTAGTTTAGAAATGAAAGCATTGAAGCCGATTTACAGTTGGAAAGCGTATTTTACTTTGTAATAATGTATTGGGATCATTTACTTTTGCGAATAAGTCACTAAGGAAAAAATATCACATTTTGAAATAATCAGAGAACTGTATAGTGGAGTGTATTAAAAATTATTGTCAAAAAGATCGACAAAACTGACAACACAGTTGCCTTTTGACAACCATCGTACTTCAATATGGTACAAAACCCTCACATAGTCATCAACCTTATCAGGGCTGAGTGGACGGAAATTTCGTTCAGACAAAGAATTCGATTTTAGCTTGTTCACAGTTTTAACAACTAACTGCAGGACATCAGCAAAGCCTCCCGTTGTTATCTTTGCCTCTAATTGCTGCCTTTGAACCATACAATTGACTATTGAAATAGGATGATATAGTCCACGATTTAAGAGAGAAGAGAAACTTCTATATTTACCTAATAAAACATGCGCTCCCCTCCATCAATTGCACAGTCAGCAATATTGTTCAATGAAGGTTATGGTTCATTTGAAAATAACTTTAATAAATCTAAAATAGACGTGCCTTTAGGTCAATCAACAATTGATCACTAAACAGCATCTACCCGAATGTTTGAATATGTTCATTTAAAAATATGAACATACATTATAATCAAGCATTGATTTCTTACAACTGCTGGTTCGATAACTTGTATGAAAAATTCAGAACTCCGGAGATAATGGATTAGAGTATTTTGGACGTTGATAGTTATTCACATATACGACGAGAAATTGTTATCACTAAATGGAAATATCATCATAATGTGATTTTTTATGCATTACAGTTGAGGGAACTTCTTCAATAATAGATAGAAGTAATGTTTTACATAATGTGTGCGACGTACCGACCTTTGCGGCCGGTAAAGCCGTTTAGTACGATGCAATCGTCACTTTATTTGCTGTCTAATTACCTTCTGAAATTCCGACATTTTATGCTTTTTGAATGAAGCTTTAATTTGGCAGAAATATGACAAAGGTGGTTATTGCATCTGGTTGGCATGATTAGAATATATATGATATTTTATAGTGAAGGTTTCATTGTCTAAAGTTTGGTTGAGTGTTCTGTGGTGAAGCGATAACTCCATAAAATAATAATGCTGTATTGGCCACAAATATTGTTAAATGGCGACATCGAGGTGTTTAAATATTGTACAATACACTGAAACAATTGGAGAAACAATAGATAAGGAAATGTTCGTTAAATATGTTATATTGTTACTGGAAGACCATTGTCACAAATACAAGAAGACAAGAGCGTTTCAATCATTTGCCGATCAATACAATCCAACAACATCAAATGGCTGTCTGTTTATATGAGCATGCGGTTTGAGTTATGGATAGTTACCATCTTCGGATTCTCATATTTTGCCTGGTATTATCGTCCGCATTTCCTTGTCAACAGCCTTTCGTCATAGTTCTTAGTGGTCATCGCGCGTGTCAATTCTATGTACGATCCCGGTGCTGGCGTTGGAAATTTTCTTCTGAAGTCATTTGATAATTTTACTAGAAAAATTATTCTTGGTCTTCCCTTACCTGATTTATATGCGAAAAATACATATTTCATCCAAAGAACTATTCTTAAAACTATAGAAAATACCAAAATGTCCCTTGTTTGCTGGATTGTTCAGATCTTATCTCGGGAATTGTTTCTCGTATAGCGTCCGGTTTTGTTAAACGAGTTCTTTGTACATCTCCTTTGAATATCTTTCTCGGGTAACATGTTAAAAGACCATAATACTCAAAATCCCATATCCACCACAAAACTTTCCAATTACCTACCATTTTCCGTTCGGTTGCACACTGCACGTGCAATAGTTGGAATCGCCCACCATCGAGTGATATCGCATATGTTGGGAAACGTTGCTTTATATGTCAGGAAGTGCCGTCAACCGAACCTGTCTAAGATGCGCAAACACACACACACGCACAGACACACACACACACATATATATATATATATATATATATATATATATATATATATATATATATATATATATATATATATATATATACGTGGGAAAGTGAAAAATCGGAGAATAGACCGTTAAAACATGTTTATTGAAAATATCACCTATGTACGTTTCGCCCAGTTGGGCTTCTCAAGGGCATAAACAGTCACAAGTGTTCCTTATATAGTTTGGAAAGAGATTTGGAGGTTAAATCGACATCAAGATTCATTGTTCGTAAAAATATCTTGTATTGATTTTGCAGCAGGTTAAGGGAGGTAACTTTGGCCGGTGTTAGGGCAGTCTTTCCCGGATAATTTTTGGTATGCAGGGATCGTTTTCTGGGTGTTATTTTGCTGCGCCTGCCCGCCGGGGTGTTAAGACTTGTTGCAGGGAGATCTAGTGTGTTATTTCACTCTCCACTCTTTCACAAATAGAAAACTAAGGCACTGCACCTCGCTCGCGGACTACATCACATCACTAAAGGACTTAAACATTAGCTTTTCCACGCACTGGGAGATTGTCGACAGGGCTGCACCGTACAACTTCAAGAGGAAATGCGATCTTTGCCTCATGGAGCTCTACCACATCATAACTGCACCCCACGAGCTCATCAACAGCAGAGATGAAACAGCGATAAGTTGTACACATCGCTTAAAAATATCCTTCTTTAGATGGGTTAAGAATGGAGAGTGAAATAACACACTGGATCTCCCTGCAACAAGTCTTAACACCCCGGCGGGCAGGCGCAGCAAAATAACACCCAGAAAACGATCCCTGCATACCAAAAATTATCCGGGAAAGACTGCCCTAACACCGGCCAAAGTTACCTCCCTTGACCTGCTGCAAAATCAAAACAAGATATTTTTGCGAACAATGAATCTTGATGTCGATTTAACCTCCAAATCTCTTTCCAAACTATATAAGGAACACTTGTGACTGTTTATGCCCTTGAGAAGCCCAACTGGGCGAAACGTACGTAGGTGATATTTTCAATAAACATGTTTTAACGGTCTATTCTCCGATTTTTCACTTTCCCACGTGCTTACGCGCTGCTAACTCTCTAGCCCACTAAATATTAACACTTCGAATATTTAATACTGCCGGCACTAGTATCGAGCACCTTTGGCATACGCTACTTGGCAAATAACTATATGTATCACCTATCCCTCCTTTTTTTCTCTCTTTTTTTCTCTCTTTCTCGATAAGTAAATACTATATATATATATATATATATATATATATATATATATATATATATATATATAAAATTTCAGGTTATCAATAATGTAGTGATAATATATCGGTACGTTAGAGATGAACAGCGTACGTGCAGGTTTGCTCAACGAGTATAAATTATATTCCGGAGAAAATGTAGAAAGGATGAATATAAAATGAAAGTGCTTTTTTTAAAAAAGGAATTTATTAGGTATTGACATATGTTTCTGTAACAGACGAAATACCTATGTATCGCTGCTTGCATAATCATATAATGTTAGCAAGTATTCGATAGCAAATGTATAATCAGTTGTCACTTCTTCAGAGATTTTGGATAAATTGGATAAAATCAGAAAAATTGAAGTATTTATATTAGTAATAGAGGAAGAAACAGAGGGGATAGTATATGACAGATGGTAAATTATTTTACTGCTAAACAAGTATATAATGGGTTTCTAATGAGAATACCATGAGTAAATCTAAATAAGAATTTTGGGAGTGCCAATTTTAATCTCTACTTGACCAACTGGACAGTGGACAGGGCTGGTCATTTGGTGCAGTAGTATTAATTATAAAGTGTCAATTGGGGAAGGGGGAGATTTCGATTGCTACTAAATAACATCAATGCTAGTAGCCAGCTGGTATATGCATTAGGGAATTGAATCAAGAAATCAGAAATCTCATTTTATCTATAGCAGTTTGTATTAAAAGGTAAATAATAGAAGAGTTGATAGAATTAAGACTAATAAAGAATGTTAATATCTATTTTGACAATCAAACGGGGTTAGAGACAGGCGTTCAATCCTGGTAGTATTTATAATATGAAAATGTAGTAATACAAACTGCTATAGATAAAATGAGATTTCTGATTTCTTGATTCAATTCCCTAATGCATATACCAGCTGGCTACTAGCATTGATGTTATTTAGTAGCAATCGAAATCTCCCCCTTCCCCAATTGACACTTTATAATTAATACTACTGCACCAAATGACCAGCCCTGTCCACTGTCCAGTTGGTCAAGTAGAGATTAAAATTGGCACTCCCAAAATTCTTATTTAGATTTACTCATGGTATTCTCATTAGAAACCCATTATATACTTGTTTAGCAGTAAAATAATTTACCATCTGTCATATACTATCCCCTCTGTTTCTTCCTCTAATACTAATATAAATACTTCAATTTTTCTGATTTTATCCAATTTATCCAAAATCTCTGAAGAAGTGACAACTGATTATACATTTGCTATCGAATACTTGCTAACATTATATGATTACGCAAGCAGCGATACATAGGTATTTCGTCTGTTACAGAAACATATGTCAATACCTAATAAATTCCTTTTTTAAAAAAAGCACTTTCATTTTATATTCATCCTTTCTATATATATATATATGTGTGTGTGTGTGTGTGTTTGTGTGTGTGTGTGTGTGTGTGTGTGTGTGTGTGTGTGTGTGTGTGTGTGTGTGTGTGTGTGTGTGTGTGTGTGTGTGTGTGTGTGTGTGTGTGTGTGTGTGTGCGTGTTTGTGTGTATTTGTATGTATGTAAAAGGTAAACAGAAATAACAACACAATCGGAACAGTATATGGAAGAGATATATTAGTTTAACGCTTGATATAGCAGGAAGAGGGTCTTAAAGTTTCGGACGCTAGTCCTTCATCAGAAGAAAGAATGAGAAATAAGATAGATTAAGGAGGCGGGCGGGATGGAATTTGAAAAAATGTCTTATTAAAAATAACAGGTGCATTCATGTTGACATCTCTTGCAAAGAAAAGAGTCAGCACTTCGCAGGCTGATCTTCGACAGCTAGATCAGAGTACTCTGGTGCGTTATGATCCACCTGGTTTCTTACCACACTTTCTTTGATTTATATATATAAAGGGCGGATTTATATATATAAAAGTGCGGTGCCCAAGGATGGGCTCAACCGGATGGCTGGAACAGGTAAAAGAGTAAATGAGTATATACATGTTTGTGTATAGAAATTTCGTATTTCTGAAGAAAAACGGTTTTAGAAAGCCGTAGCTATGCAAACACCGGGGCTAACGCCCTCTGGTGGTGTCAAGTAGAAACGAGGGGGACAACCGTCTATGCATTTCAGGCTTGACTGGCCTTTATCAGGACGGTCTCTCTCACCGCTTGCAACTTCTGGACTTGAAAACAGTCGAGAATATATAGTTTTCTCATCTATGTAAATGAGGTGATTAATCTCATTTGCATATGAAGCTGCATAAGTTGGCTCAACTTATAATAGAATAGAAATAAGATTTCGCTTCAAGCATAGCTTTATACAATATGTATAGAAAATTCGTATTCCTAAAGAAATACGGTATGTTTACAGGAAACATTTAGGAAGCCGTAGTATGCAACAACGGGGCTAATGCCTTCTGGTGGTTCCAGTAGAAGTAAGGGGAGCAACCGTCTATCTTTCAGGCTTGACTGGCTGTCATCAGGTCGGTCCATATCACCGCTTGCAACTGATGAATGCCAGTCAAGCCTGAAATGCATAGACGGTTGTTCCCCTTGATTCTGTTGGACGGCACCAGAGGTCGTTAGCCCCGGTGTTTGCATAGCTACGGCTTCCTAAATGTTTCTTGTAAACATCCCGTGTGTCTTTAGAAATACTTGAAGCGAAATGCTTGAAGCGAAATCAAATTTCTATATATATATATATATATTAGAAAATTTCTATATATATATATATTAAAAAAATTTAAAAACGGTGGTACGTGCACAGACATTCGATGATTAATAAGAATCAATCAAATACAACAACTCTCGCAAACAAAAACTGGCAACTCAGGAATGCAAGTATTGAATAAGAGATCAGTTGGACAATATTGTCAGAGGCAAAGGCCTATCAAACTGGTATGTCCCATTGCAGGATCTGTAATATGGAACTTTTCCAAATTCTTAATTTCAGAAAAACCCTTCTTAACAGTAAAATTGAACGACCTATTTTTTGCCGGCACAAATCAGCAACGAAATTCGAGAACTTTAGACCAACTTAATTCCATTTTCTATTCCTTATCCCTTTTATACCATTAGAATCTATTACGATATTACATTATCAGCACCATTATCACCTTTAATAATTACCAAAGAACAACATCAGAACCTGTTGTATTTTCATTAGTATTTTATACACCTCTATCTTTCACCATTTGTCTTTGCATTTCTCTACTTAAACCTATTTCATCTCGATCATTTTATCTTATCATGTAATACATCTTAAACTAGTTAATGTACTTATTAAAATATCCAAAACAAACATAAATATATCCAAATTATAATATTTTCAACTTTACATATATCTATATTGTATAATCATCAATAACTATTCGCAATAACATTAACAACATTAATACTACTCTTATTAGTCTCTTCAACGCATTTATTTATTTATTTATTTATTCTCATCTCTACGTTTCAGATATTATACCATTTTATATAACAATAGATGTAAATTGTTTATTTACTCATCTATCTGCTTATTTATCTATCCTTTTATTTATTTATTTATTTATTTATTTATTTGTTTCTATACTTAAATCTCTATTTTTTACTTGCTTTTATTCTTGTATTAATGTATATTCATATGTCTGTTTATCTTCCTCCTTCTCTCCATCCTATCTCTGCCTGTATTCATCAACAATTACTGTCTCTACCTGCTTTTCTTTTCCTTCTTCATCTTTCTCTATCTCTTTCTCTTTTTCCTTATTCATCCTTCTTTTTCTTCTCTACCTCTAATACATCTAACCTCCCCCCTCTTTTCTTTCTATCTGTATCTTTATTATTAATATTATCTTTATTTTGATGTGATAGTTTGATTTCGTAATTTTGCCGGTTATGCATTTAACTGTATTTTCGTTTTCTCTTTCGTCTTTCTTTTTCCCCCTCCTTTCCATCTGTCCCCTTTCCTTTATTTCTCTCTATATCTTTATTATTAATATTATTATTGATGTAGTAATTTGAATTTATAAATTTACCGTTACGCATCTATTTTGTATTTTTTCTCAGTTCTCTGACGAAAGGATATGGGTTGCATGTATTTTAAATTGAGTGCCACTAACTTCAGTGTTTAGCAATCTTTAGACAACTCCATCATAGAAACAATTATTAGACTGTAAATAAATTTCCTTCTTTATACTGTTAACCATGTTATTCTTCGCTTTTTCAATTTTATATATATATTAATTTATTTATTGTCGTTAAATATAAGAATATCAGTGATAAATAACGCAGAAACTGATAAGTAGTGTTAGATTTTAAATATTTGTGAATGTAATTTTGCTACTTATATTGATTGTTACTTCCATATGGTTTCGGAATATTATATTCAAATATAATCTGTCAGTGTCATGTAGTGTATCGATGTGTTATTCAATAGTCGTATTCAGTTTCATTCGTTTGTCATAATCTCAAAAATATTGATATTGTATAAAATTTTATAATTGTTTTCTCATTTATACCTGTATGTACATAAGGATATCTGCAACATTATTATCTATACTGATAATTTCAGAATGTCGAGCAGGAATGTTTGGGTTATCTTGTAAAGAGATATGTCATTGTATCAACAACATTAACTGTGATATATATGTATATATATATATATTAGAAAATATATAGCTTTCACCGTATTTTTAACTAAAGGAATTTTAGCTTGATAACGGGGTTTAGAACCCTCAGGTAAATGGAAAAAAGATGAGTATTGACGTACATGGGAGTCGAACTCACATCTGTGGTTATCGCGACCACTGTGCTACCATTACACCAACACATCACCCATCTCTCTCCATTCAAATTAGAAACTACATTCTTAGCGAGTTTAAATGGCAAGTAAGTATGTTTTGAAACAGTGAGCGAGTTTGAAATTAGAAAATATATAGCTTTCACCGTATTTTTAACTAAAGGAATTTTAGCTTGATAACGGGGTTTGTTATAATGTAGTTTCTAATTTGAATGGAGAGAGATGGGTGATGTGTTGGTGTAATGGTAGCACAGTGGTCGCGATAACCACAGATGTGGGTTCGACTCCCATGTACGTCAATACTCATCTTTTTCCATTTATCTGAGGGTTCTAAACACCGTTATCAAGCTAAAATTCCTTTAGTTAAAAATACAGTGAAAGCTATATATTTTCTAATTTTAAACTCGCTCACTGTTTCAAAACATACTTACTTGATATATATATATATTTATTTATTTATTTGTGTGTGTGTGCGCGTGTGTGTGTGTGTATGTGTGTGTGTGCGTGTGCGTGTGTGCGTGTGCGTGTGTGTGTGTGCGTGTGTGTGTGGGTGTGTGTGGGAGTGTGTAAGTGCGTATCATAACCTTTCATCCATAAAATATTTCAATTACACATACATATACTCAAACACCGACAGGAACACACACTCAGACACGTGCGTGTGTCAGTTTGTGGGTTGTGTGTGCAAATAAGTGTAACATTAATAAAAGAATGGTAACAATTAAAATTAAACAAAGGCAAATCCACAAAAGGTGGAAACGTTTGAGGTCTGCTCGTCGAAAATGCCCATAAAACTACGAATGCCCTGATTGCTAGGTCGAGTGCTCTGCCTTAGCAATCCTCCCCCAAAATGCATTCACATTCTCTGAGCGGGCTCATTCAGACGTTTCATGCTCACATCATTAACTCACCTTACAAGAAACATCTTCGAGGGTAGAACTTCGCTGTCTGACCTGGAATTTCTCTTGGTGTGAAACCTGAAAATTAGATTAGGGCTTCGTCTGAAGGAATATGCAAATATTCAACCATTTCAAACGTGTCCACCGAGAGGAGCCAGCACATATTGACTATGGGAAGGATGCAGAGTGATCTTCGTAGTGGACACAACTGATTGCCGGTTTCGTCCAACACACAACAGCCTGGATACGATAGTACTAACTCTAATTGTAGGAATCTTGTTGAATGCCCTCTATCCGCGAAATGCCTCTCCAGTAACATTGTCTACAAATGTAAGGTCGAAACACCCACGTCCCGTAGGGCCTACATAGGGTTAACCGCCAATAGATTCAAGCAGCGTCTTTACATGCACACCCATTCTTTTCTTAAGACTTTAAAAAGTAATATGACGTCACTTTCAGCTTATATCTGGAGTCTAAAAGACAACCACACACAATATAGGTTACACCGGGAGATCCTTGCTAGGGCTAGATCATATAACGGAAATAAAAGACCATGCGATCTTATCTTTGTGCCGCTAAAGCCCTGGAAATACTCTACGCCAATGACCACATTTTAAACAAAAAAATCTGAGGCAATTTCGGCTTGTAAACACAAATTGCATAAAACTTTCCTGTATTACAGCCCCACATTATACCTTATCGGATAGTACGAACAATACGCGGATAATTTACGTCTTGATGTGGTAGCTAAGTATATTTTATGTTTATACCATTATTTATTTGTATAGGTAAGTATACCTTACCCGTATGTTTTGTAAAGGTACGTATACTTTCTCGTACGTATATTTGCTTGTATTTGGTATAGGTGTATATATTATATTATATATACTGGTACATGTGTATTTTATGTTTGTGAGTGTATGCGTCTTTGCACGTATGTAAGGTGTGTATATGTGTACTTTGTGTTTTGGTTGACGTTGTTTAGTGAACATATATGTATTTACCTGTAGTTATGTGTGTGAATGCGTTATATATGTATTTATGTGTGTATATTTATATACGTTTATATAATTACACACATACACATTTTTTTATGTGTATTTGGTGTATACGTTCGTATGTGTGCGGGTAGAGGTGTCACACGGGTTTATGTATGTGTGCGCGCATTTATGTATACGTGCTTATATATGCATACCATGGCAGGTGTTTTCGCGTATGCATGTGTATCTACGATGGATGCGTGTATATATATATTTAATTATTGTTGATTTCAATAACCTCTGTCATTTTCGTTCTACTAATTTATTTACATTAGGTGGATAATTGCCAGTATTGGTAGAGTGTTGGATGCCATGCTTTGGCGCATAGAGTTACGGCCCTTGCCATTCTGAATTCAAATCCTGCCGAGGTTAACTTTGCCTTTCATCCTTACGGGATTGATACAATAAAGTACCAGTAATACACTGGGTCATTGCTGGCCTTGTGCCTAACGTAGAAATAATTATTCTTAACTCTACGATCTGAGTTCAAATCCCGCCGAGGTTGACTTTGCCTTTCATCCTCACGGGGTCGATAAAATAAAGTACCAGTAATGCACTGGGTAATTGTTAGCCTTGTGCCAAAAAGTAGAAACAATTTTTCTTAACTCTAAAGCCGAGAATCATTCGCTTTCCTAAATAGAATATTAGTCTAAGACTTCATTTATACCATATACGTGGTTTTGTCTTTGCGTGTAATTGTTCTCTACGCTCCACATAATGACGTATCATCTTCTCTTTTTTCCGTTCATTGCCAGGGAACGTCTTCACGAACCAAAGTATCGTCTGCCTGTTTTCCTTCGGTTGCCACGTTTTTCGAAATATTTACTTCTGCGTTCACAGATTGATTTTTTTTGTTTCAGAAAATCCCGTTAAGGGTGAAAGCAGCAATTCTTTGCTTAGACTCTAATCTGTTATTTTAATATATATATATATATGTATAGGAGGAGGTTATAGTTCACTTGATGCATTGTGTAATGAGGTATAAACGTTTGTATATGTATAATAAAGCCAAAAGAATGCAGGTATGAACATAGAATAAAGAATGCAAATGCATTTGCATTCTTTATTCTATGTCCATACCTGCATTGTTTTGGCTTTATTATACATATACAAACGTCTATATATATATATATGTACATATGTATACATTTATATATGATGGCTGCCCCTCGTCATCGAATATGGCTATTGCATGATATACCATTATTAATAATTATTAATTAATTCTATCGTGCAATGCCTGTGCATGAAGATATTTTTTAAAGTGAGAAAAGACTGTGCACTGAACCAATCCCACTCTCTGAGCGACAGTAGCTATAACTGGAAAAGAAGAAAAGATCAACATCATCGCTAACTACTGAGCCGAAGATTTTATATCGGAGTCATCCCAGTTTCCAGAGTTGCCTT
>OZ024741.1:310739391-310741891 GCA_964016885.1 Eledone cirrhosa | reverse complement strand
ACATTGCATTTAACTGAACTGAAAATTCATGTATATATTATAGAGGATTCATATAATATTCAATAAGTATACAAGTTCATTTCTTTATCCCAAGGCCACTTTAATCTTAAAATTTGGTATACAATTGTATCGATATCTGTATGTAATTAATGATATCTTCAACATTATCATATATATTGATATTTTCAGAATGCCCAGTAAGAAAATTTGGTGTTGATTGTAATGGAACATGCCATTGTATAAATGACAGGAATTGTGACAGGCTTAATGGAACATGTTCAGATGGATGTTCTGAAGGTTATATTGGTGACAATTGCCAACAAGGTATATCATAAACTTCTTACGTATTTACTATACTCACACACAAACACGCACACACACGCACACGCACACACGCACACACACACACACACACACACACACACACACACACACACACACACACATACACACACACACACACACACACACACAGATATATATGTTTGCGTGCGTGTGTCTGTGTGTGTAAATGTGATGTTTAATATAGAAATCGCTGCTACAGGACTAGAATTGTTTCATCCAAAGAAATCACCAGGAAACGGCTTTCCTGGTGATTACTTTTGAATGAAATAGTTCTAATACTGTAGAAAGCATGTCTATATTAAACATGATATTTACACCCTACATTGTCATTTGTACCATACTTACACTGGTTACCTTCGATTGAAACCGGGATTAATATATATATATATATATATATATATATATATATATATATAGAGAGAGAGAGAGAGAGAGAGAGAGAGAGAGATAAATATACACGGGTGTGTATGATTGTGTATAGAAGATTATATTAATAAGAGGAATTCCAACTTTGTCTGGTTTACTCGTTTTATTTACAATCCTTTAAAATTTATAATGTTATTATAATGAAATAGTATGATAGAATATTAAATTCTAAGTGTTAATTGAACAAGTACTTTCATGCTTTCGCAATCTTCAGGTTCATAATATGTGGTTCATAATCAATTAACACTTAGAATTTAATATTCTATCATACTATTTCATTATAATACCATTATACATTTTAAAGGATTGTAAATAAAACGAGTAAACCAGACAAAGTTGGAATTCCTCTTATTAATATATATATATATATATATATATATTATTACTATTTGGCTCCTTCGGTTGAGCACTCTATTAACTTATATTCATATGGCAGAAACAACGCCTGAGGATATATATATATATATATATATATATATATATATATATATATATATATATATATATATATATATATATATATATATATATATATGAGAGACGTAAAATAAGAAAATTATAAAATTAACTTACTTACTAAAATATCACTTCCAACTAATTAGTTTCTGGAATGGAATAAATATATTTTCCGAAGAAAACACAGAGAATCATTCCGTTGTCAGGGAAGGCTATTCTCATCTAAGTATCCAGGCAAAGCGTGGACTCTGGAAACTTATTAAAAAATAATTCAGTGGATAGAAAATAGCAAAGCGTGGAGTGAATTCCTAGCCATTGAGAAAATCACTGCCTCTGCGTCGGTGGCAAATTCAAAAAGAATCAATCACGTGACATCGAGGTCAATCAGTGGAAAGTGGTTTGCTAATAAGACAGCGGCCTGCCTGCTACCATAGCAGCAGTCATGGCCAATATTGCTCGACAAATAATTTGGAGATATTTATAAAGAATTAATATCTAGTAACATATATATACATACAGATGCATATCAATGCTAGCAAATATATAGGTTTTGTCTTAGTAACTTTGTGGTTCAATGCATGGGGTTGCAGAACAATAATATGAGAGACGTAAAATAAGAAAATTATAAAATAAGAAAATTATAAAATTAACTTACTTAATAAAATAAGAAAATTATAAAATTAACTTACTTACTAAAATATCACTGCCAACTAATTTATATATATCACTTCCAACTAATTTATATATATATAAAATTAGAATTGGTGCTCTGGAATAGCGATATATATATATAGTGTATTTTGCAAGACACTGTATGCTTAATTAATAAAAGTAAGTGAAAATTAAAGTAAGTGTGACTGTCACTACTCTAAACCAATTGCGTAAGTTCTTCGAAATGCTTTTAATTAAGCATACAGTGTATTGCAAAATACACTATATATACATTCATATATATATATATATATATATATATATATATATATATATATATCAGGGAGCAGTCTTGATAGCCACCTGGGTCATAAATGAAGATCGTTGAGATTTACCCGCCCTTACCTCCGTTGAAATCCGCTAGATGACTCTTGTTCATCAGTCTCTATTCATAGCTGAAGACTTTCAATTGTTTATTCATAGTATATACCAGACCACCGGTGGCCCATTGGGTCACATTCGCTTTCAAAATGTTTCTCATTTTAAAATGGCGTTCACTTAAAAATAGTTTATAAATGATTAAATTATACACAGACATGTGAAATGAAACCGGAAGGCCCAT
>OZ024741.1:310731891-310736891 GCA_964016885.1 Eledone cirrhosa | reverse complement strand
ACCGGATAAGACGAACCCCAAAAATAATGCATTACCATCTCCCCAGCCGTAGATATGCTTGCCGTTGTTTATTTGCACAAAATATAAAATATGGAAATAAAGACGAAATAATTGTAAAATAAAAATGCATGTGAAGAAAACACAATTTGTAAAATTTATTTTACTGTTAACAAAATGATTTAACTGAATTGTGTTATTAATAAACAACCTGCTACTACACCATTACTTGATACGCCGTAATTTAAAAAGCCTAAAATGTCCTTATCCTCAGTTTATCAGCATTACATGGTGATACACTTTTACTTTCGGCCATTTTTGTTTAGTGGAGAAATTACCATAGGTTTTCCGATAGTTTAGATACTTCTAAGACACCTCTTCTAAAACACTTCAGTCGTAAGTGAGTTCTAACTGACTGAGAAAATCAGCCTAGCCTAAACTTAACCAACCTATGGCAACCTACCCTATAAGCTACGGAAAGTCATTGATATTATTATAATGTCTACGTTAAACAGACTTAACAAATATGAAATTCAGTAGCAAATAGTTGTGGTGGGCTGCTAGAATTATGGTAAGTGGTGTACAACAAGTGTTAGACAGCCAGTTTCACTGTTTAACACTCAGTGGTAAAGGTTCGTATTTTATATTCGGCAGACAAGTCGACCCCTGGTTTTGTGGTTTTGGAGAGATATTTTCGGTTCAAAATGTCGACTTGTACGCTGGAATATACGGCAACTATATATATACATTAGCTGAATTACACGCGCCTTGCTGCGTTTCACACATTTTTTTTTTTTTTAAATGATGATTGATTTTAAATCAGTAATATAATTTATGGAGAAAAGCTATGCATTTCAATATTATTCAATGTGATGCATACAAAATTGGAAAGCATTATTTTTTTTGTAATATATCAAATCAAAATTACATTATTAAATTGTATTCATATTTTTTTCTTGTATATAATTTTTTCAAAAACTTTTGTGGATAGGCATCATATCTTGCCATTTACCTATGATTTAAATTTTATATAAATCGAAGGGAAAACATTTTCAGCGAGGATTTCCAGCGGGGGTGTGTGCCCCTGGGGAACCCTTGGATTAAAATGAAATATATTTATTCAAGTATCCTGGGCAATGTAGTTTCAGAATATATATGGTTATGGGGGGTCTATCTCCAAAACCATAAGAGTTCGTGAACAAACAAACAGACAAACAGACAGGAACTACAAGTTCATATATACTGATATATATATATATATACCAGCTGACCCGTCCGGCTGGCGCCCGGCTAGGTATACCTGCCCCCACCACTCCACTGCAAAGATACCACACACCCTCCCGTGTTACATTGTCCTTCCGACTCCCTCTCTCTCTCTCTCTCTCTCTCTCTCTCTCTCTCTCTCTCCCTCTCTCTGACTAACTAACACTTTAATTGTATCTCTCTCTGTCTAACAGCCTATCTCTCTCTCTTCCCCTCCCTCTGTTTTTCTCTCTCTCTCTCTCTGTAGATGTGTGTGTGTAGTTTTCCTAATCTTTCTGTAAATCTCTCTCTTCCTCTCTCTCTCTCTCTCTCTTTCTCTCTCTCTCTCTCTCTCTCTCTGTATATATTGAAGGGAGATACGGAAACTAAAACAGTGTTGTCAGATAGAAAGTGAAGAGCGACAGTAGTTAAATTATAGTGAGGTGGAATGATCTGACATACATACATGCATACATATAAAGTATAGATATGTGTGTGTTAGTGTGTATGTGTATGTGTGTTTGTGTATGTGTGTATGTGCATGTGTGTGTCTGTGTGTTTTGTTCTAAGGTTATCCGGCAATTGGCGCAATCAAGTGTGAAAGTATGTGTATATATGTGTGTGTGTGTGTGTGTGTGTGTGTGTGTGTGTGTGTGTGTGTGTGTGTGTGTGTGTGTGTGTGTGTGTGTGTGTGTGTGTTACTTATGCCAGCGACGACAGAAAAAGTGTGTGGTGGGATTATTATATTTGTCTGTATTTTCGTTCTGCAACCATTATATTATGATAATTGTCTCCAATGATTTTAGATGTATGTATTATCTCCTTGCCTGTCCCTCTGTTTCTCTTTCCCTGTCTCTCTCTCTCTCTCTCCTCTCTCTCTTTAGATGTGTGAGTGTGTGTATTTTTTCTAATCTGTCTCTTTCACTTCCTGTCTCTCTAACTACTGTCTTCTCCACTATACCTAATCTAACAGACATCATAGGGATAACTAATTACAGTAAGCTCCTCAAAGCACGGCACCATAGCAGCGATAAGTCTAGACTTGACAGCAACCCTAATAGCCTTAACGTTTCCCTAGCAGCACCCGACAATGTTGGTGGCAGCTCCAACAGACGCAACCGACATAACCGCGGCGAGACTGGAGAGCATGCTGGTGAACTGTACGGGTGACGAGGCGGAAACAGAAGGTGCCCCTGGCGTGCGGAGTGATAATGGTACTACCGCGCACGCAATAGGATATAATAGTACTAACTACAGAGATAGTGGCGGTGGCGTGGATAATAACATAGGTAGCAATAGTAATGGCCTTACTTCGAGCACTAGGAGCCACCGTAGCGGCAGCGACCGCGACCAACAATGCAACTATCGAGATGAGGGAAGCTGTGCGCTCAGAGTAAGTTGCCTGACAATAATGTTATTTATAGGTGCACCATAACTAGCCATAATAGCGTCAAGCATTATATAGGGGCCACCTCTGGCTCGTTCAAAACTAGATTTCGGACACATCTCCACTCTTTTAGAAACAAGAAGCTAAGATAATCCACATCACTCGCCACCTACACCACAACATTAAAAGACTACAGCATTAGACTCTCCACATACTGGGAAATTGTCAGCAGGGCAACACCGTACAACTTCAAAAGGAAGTGCGAGCTCTTCCTCATGGAACTTTACCATATCATAAGAGCACCCTTAGAGCTCAACAACAGCAGAGCAGAAACTGTGATAAACTGCAGACACAGAATACAGGTTGAGATCTGAACACCATAAACTGGGTCCCCTTGCACCAAACCATAACGTGCCGGTGGGTAGGTTGCTTAACTAAACATTTGTACACCAACTATGCCTCTCAGATCCGGCCTGACTGGGCAATAGTAAAGTAGCACCCATAAAATAATAATGGAAAGCAACCATCATGCGAACGGATAATAAGCCATTTGGGGACATTTATTCAAACACCGGCCAGAGTTACTCCCCTTGCTCGGTGACAATAACAACATGTCTGTTTGAATCAAGAATGAACTTTCATGTGACTGTCACTTTAAAACCCCTTCTGGGTTCTGTACTGAACACTCTCTAGACTTGTATGCCCTTGAGAAGCCCTGTTCGGCCGAAACGTACGTAGGTGCTTTTGTATAAACATGTTCTAACGGTATGTATTCTCCTTTGTAATCCTTTCATTTGTAACCGCTCTGCTTATATTCTCGCCCGCTAAATATTAACGTTTCCGATATTTAACCCTGTAGCCACAAGTAATGAGCACAAATGCACCAGCTTTGGGCAATTGACTATTTGTATCGCTTATCTCTTTAAACCTCTAATCTCTCACGATACGAAAATATTCTATATATATATAGATAGATAG
Source organism: Eledone cirrhosa (assembly GCA_964016885.1). Taxonomy (NCBI): domain Eukaryota; kingdom Metazoa; phylum Mollusca; class Cephalopoda; order Octopoda; family Eledonidae; genus Eledone; species Eledone cirrhosa. The sequence continues at coordinate 310,733,287 of OZ024741.1, read as the reverse complement.
ATAGATAGATAGCTAGATAGATAGATAGATAGATAGATAGATAGATATAGATATATAAAAGTTTATCGGGTTCAATCGGGGGTAGCCACAGTAAGTAAGGTACTCAATATATAGCAGAGTATGAATATTTAACATAGAAATGGCTTCTACAGGACTTCAACTGTTTCATTCGGGAGAAATCAACAGAGGCTTCCTGATGATTTTTCTCGAATGAAACAGTTCAAGTACTTTAGAGGTCATGTCTATATTAAATATTAAAACAGGGATTATACACTCGGCATGATACAGCGCACCAGTGATTTTAACCATCGAATCCGTTGGAAAGGATATCATTACGACAAAGGACACACAATTGATACTGAGGGAAACACTAAAGAGCAATACGGATTTAAATCTTGCAAAAACCCACCAAGGAACCCCCAGCTTGACGCTTTTGAACTCGACCTCATGAACATGATAAGTGGAATTAAGTTTCAAAAAACGCACTGGTCCCAACAAACTGCAGAACGACATCAATGCACTTTTGAAAAACTACGCAATACTGACGGAATTATAATTAAACCGGAGAAAACATCGAACGTATTCACCATGAGCCTAGACACCTACAACAGCTTTATACGCCATGAACTACACAAAAAATGCAGGAAAACCCTTGATGCTACACTTGAGGACATCAACAACGAAGGGTTTACTATAGTGAAGAAAACTAGAACTTACTGATAGAACAGAGCCTCTACCCCATGGAGCCCCACTTTTAACCTGAAAAGTCACAAAAATAACTTCGAAACGGACCCTACAATTAGACTGATATGCCCATCAAAATCCGATATATGTAGAATTAGCAAACATATACTAGATAGGGTAATTACACAAATCAAAGATAAACTAAGAATAAAAGTATGGTGTAGAACTAACGAGGGTGTCAACTGATTAAACAAAATAGACAATAAGGCAACATCTAATTTCAGACAGTTCGATATTCATGATTATTACTCAGCCATATCTCCAGTCATCCCAAATAAGGCACTAGATTTTGCCCGGAAAAATTCAGACCTAACTATGGGTAAAATTAGAATAATACTAGCTGCTAGGAGAACTATCATTAAATTCGAGAATCATTACTAAGAATGACGGGATAGACGACAAAATAGCTTTGACATTACTATTGGGTCTAACGACTCAGTGCAAGTCACGGACATAGTAGGAATTTATATAGCCCACAACATACATAAGGAATTCAGGGTGAATTTATAGAGACGATGTGCTCCTTTTAGCTAAAAAGGATGAATTTATAGAGACGATCTCCTCCTTTTAGCTAAAAACACGAACAATCAAAGCATGGAATGTTTACGGAAAAACATCGAGCAGAATTAAAAAAAAGGAAAATTCCTAGATG
>OZ024741.1:310719391-310726891 GCA_964016885.1 Eledone cirrhosa | reverse complement strand
AGGAAGGAGAAAGAGAGAAAAAGAAAGAAAGAACGATTATACATAGTGATAGGGAAGATAATTAAAGTGAACGAGGAAATAAATTTTAATGGAAGAATATACAGAACGTAAATATACCTAAGTGAAAGAAGAAGTGAAAGAAGAAATAAGATTAACGTGGGAGAATAATATTCAGAATGTAGGGTTCATTATGTTGTGATTATAATATTTATAATGATAAGTTGAAAATTAAATATTTACATATATTATTTAAAATTAAAAATTAAAATTAAAGATTAAAATTTACTTTAATATTAAAAATTTAATTGAATATTAATATTAAAATTAAAGATTAAAATTAAAACAGAAGTATTTATATTATATTAAGATGTATTAGTAATAATATATTGGTTTAGATGTCTATGTTATGGATTATAAATTATTTAAATGTATAGTATTTTACATTGGAGAAAATCTAGTATGGTTTATTTGATTAAAGTAAGTTTGGCAAAATTATATTTATTAATAGTTGTAAGTCAAAACTTAAACATCCAAATAATTCCAAATTTATGAAATTTTACGAGAGTTTACAAACGAATAACTACTTAATTAGATTATAAGAACAGTAAGGAAGTATAAAGGAAGTTAGAAGTGATTTTTTAAGAACTCAAATGACTCCAAGGATACATTAAAAAAAACTTTAAAAATTTTTTTTTTTTTTATGAGAAGTCAGAAATTTTATAAAGTTAAAAAAGTTAAAAAATGTATCTTAAGAGTATAATTAAAACATAAGCCATAGGTTATTTTATAAAAAGTCATAAATGTTATAAAGTTAAAAAATGTATCTTAAGAATATAATTAAAACATAAACCATAGGTTATTTCACATATATATAAAAACCATAAGTTATTCCACATATATATAAATATTTGGATACATATTAAAAATGTTTAAAGATATAAAATATCGGAAGATATGAAAATAATGGGTTTGCCATATCTTTCAAGGGAACTTTCAAAAGTTTTACCAAGAATTATCTAAAACCTTCAGAAAGTCTTTCAAACAAAATTTTTTAGAATTTTTCTTAAAAGAATTTCAAGTAGTCATATAAAAGGTTATAATCTATTGATAAGTGTAATAATATAAAGTATATTTATGAAGTAGAGATAATAGAAAGTAAATTAAATATATATGAATCATATAATCTGAGGGATGAAGTTGTAGGTGGTTGGATATAGAAACCGTTATGTAAAGGAGATTAACCATATATTACATTTTATATATATATCTAAAAGTTGAGTTGAAACGATGCTTACAAGAACTAAATAAATTATTTCGTAAATTAATAGAGTTCTTACTTTTTAGTATAAAGAATTATTATTTATATATTATTTATACTAAAAAGTAAGAACTCTATTAATTAGCGTAATAATTTATTTTGTTCTTGTAAACATCGTTTAAACTCAACTTTTAGATATATATATAAAATATAATATATGGTTAATCTCCTTTACATAACGGTTTCTATATCCAACCACCTACAACTTCATCCCTCAGATTATATCTATATATGATTCATATATATTTAATTTACTTTCTATTATCTCTACTTCATAAATATACTTTATATTATTACATTTATCAATAGATTATAACCTTTTATATGACTACTTGAAATTCTTTTAAGAAAAATTCTAAAAAGTTTCCCTTGAAAGACTTTCTGAAGGTTTTACATAATTCTTGGTAAAACTTTTTAAAGTTCCTTTGAAAGATATGGAAAAACCATTATTTTCATATCTTCCAATATCTTCAAACATTTTTAATATATATCCAAATATTTATATATATGTGGAATAACGTATGGTTTTTATATATATGTGAAATAACCTATGGTTTATGTTTTAATTAAATTCTTAAGATAAATTTTTTAACTTTATAACATTTATTACTTCTTATAAAATAATCTATGGTTTATGTTTCAATTATATTCTTAAAATAAATTTATGACATCTCATAAAATAACCTATGGTTTATGTTTTAATAATACTCTTAAGATAAATTTTTTAACTTTTTTAACTTTATAACATTTATGACCTCGCATAAAAATTTAAAAAAAATTTTTTTTTAAGTTTTTTTATGTATCCTTGGAGTCATTTGAGTTCTTAAAAAATCACTTCTAACTCCCTTTATATTCCCATACTGTTTTTATAATCTAATTAATTAGTTATTCCTTTGAAAACTCTCGTAAATTTTCATAAATTTGGAATTATTTGGATGTTTAAGTTTTGACTTACAACTATTAATAAATATAATTTTGCCAAACTTACTTTAATCAAATAAACCATACTAGATTTTCTCCAATGTAAAATACTATACATTTAAATAATTTATAATCCATAACATACACATCTAAACCAATATATTATTACTAATACATCTTAATATAATATAAATACTTCCGTTTTAATTTTAATTTTTAATTTTTAATTTTAATATTAATATTAAATTAAATTAAATATTAAAGTAAATTTTAATCTTTAAATTTGATTTTTAATTTTAAATAATATTTTTAAATATTTAATTTTCAACTTATCATTATAAATATTATAATCACAACATAATGAACCCTACATTCTGAATATTATTTTTCCACGTTAATCTTATTTCTTCTTTCACTTCTTCTTTCACTTAGGTATATTTACGTTCTGTATATTCTTCCATTAAAATTTATTTCCTCGTTCACTTTAATTATTTTCATTATCACTATGTATAATCGTTCTTTCTTTCTTTTTCTCTCTTCTCCTTCCTTTTCTTCTCGCTCCCTTACATATCCTCTTCTTCCAACAGTTTAATTTAAATAAACCGTTATCTTTTCAATTTTTCGGACACTCATTTGCATACTCACTCATAACTTTGTATTACCCTCAATAAAATATTATCTCCACTATCCAGGAAGCTCCAACCATTAAGGTTGTCTTTTTTCCGGATATGTCAATATTTATTTATAAAACAAATTTGCCTTGGTTGCCCTTGAAATATATATAATAAAATAAATGTTGTTTTATAAATATTGATTCCCTTTATGAATATATTGTGTATTTACTCCACTAAACTGTTGAGTGCTTTATATCAGTTATTAAAATTTTAAGCTTGTTGAATCCCAACAAATTATATATAACCTCTGCATATATATATATATATATATATATATATATATATATATATATATATATATATATTTACGGTTCTTATATATTTTATATATATTCATCCTTATCGAGCCCTCTTTGGATTTTCGTCTTCAAATTTAATATTACTATATATATATTTATATATATATATATTTATATATATATATATATATATATATATATATATATATATATATATATATATATATATATATATATATATATATATATATATATATATATATATATATAAAATTTCAGGTTATCAATAATGTAGTGATAATATATCGTTACGTTAGAGATGAACAGCGTGCGTGCAGGTTTGCTCAACGAGTATAAATTATATTCCGGAGAAAATGTAGAAAGGATGAATATAAAATGAAAGTGCTTTTTTTAAAAAGGAATTTATTAGGTATTGACATATGTTTCTGTAACAGACGGAATACCTATGTATCGCTGCTTGCGTAATCATATAATGTTAGCAAGTATTCGATAGCAAATGTATAATCAGTTGTCACTTCTTCAGAGATTTTGGATAAAGGTATTCCGTCTGTTACAGAAACATATGTCAATACCTAATAAATTCCTTTTTAAAAAAAGCACTTTCATTTTATATTCATTCTTTATATATATATATATATATATATATATATATATAAAAAAAAGAAAATTTCGCTCTACATGGCTGAATACTCTGCTGATATGCAAATCTGGCTGATCAGTGGATCTGCTAATATGCAGATGACTGATCAGCCAGTCTGCTAATATGCAAATCAGACCGATCAGTCACTGTGTATTTTTGAAAATAGCATATATTTTCACTAGCTCTGACAGTTTTTGCAGGTGAACAATGAGCTGTACTGATGAAGGGTGATACCCAGAAACATTAGTCTATGTAGTTCTGTTAGCATGGCAACACAAGAGCAAGAATGAAGTGTTTATTCTACTGACATGGCTATAAAATTGAGGGTTGTTTGCATAATTGCAAAACGAAGCGAATGTTATTATTAACATTCCAAAAACTCTGATTACATTTATTTTTATATATATATATATATATATATATATATATATATATATATATATATATATATATATATATATGTACGTCAATACTCATCTGTTTCCATTTTTCCGAGGGTTCTTGGACACACTATCGGGCTAAATAATTTCTTTAATTTCATTATTCAAAATACGGCGATAGCTTACATTTATAATAATTTCAAACCCGCTCGCTGTTTCGAAAATATTCTTACTATATATATATAATCAATAAACCAAGGTTTTTAAAACATGTCCATCATTGTTTTTATACAGATTGTTTCTATACAGATGAGACACATGTATTTACGTTTAAACAATGAATCAATCTGTTACAATTAATAATTATTCGCGTAGTATTAATCTTCAAATGCATTTATTCGGAAGTGTGAGAAAATAAATTATTTCTTCACAAGTAGCACGATTATAAGCAAGCCATGGAAGAATCAAGAGAACAAATGGAAGCAGATAAATGGCAAATATAGTGAAATATTATTTTAAGGCTTCAGACTTATATCCATAAACCTTATAGCCATATATTTGTATAGCAGGTGTATCATGTTTTAAAAGACGGATTGAGAGAAAAATGTCTCATGCGATTATCAAAGAATGCACTCTAGAATGTGAAATCATTAAATTTAGCACGAAGACTTCTGCAAAAGTAGGCTCATTATTGTTTTATCTTGTTATTCGGAGTTAAACGAAAATCTGAAATTGAAATTATTTTCACCATGATAGGAACAGCAGTTGTTATTATAACAGTATGGGATTAATGAATTCAACTATAACGGCGTTATTACGCCAATTGTGGTGTTTTTACCCTTAAGCGATCTGCTAAATTTATGTCCGGTGTTACTACGCTAGCATAGCAAATTGCATTACTAATGATTTAGAATAGTACTACTTTTAGTATTATGAGTGTGAATTGCAGCTGTTGAAAGATATAGTGAACAATTAAGTTGATATAACGTTAGATGGTTATATATGTTAGACGGTTAACATAAGACCATACGTTAGGAAGACCGTCTGGAGATGCATAGCTTTAAAAACACGCAAGGATGGGTATAATAATATATAATCATATGTACGCACGTGTTTGTACATCCCCCTATGCATTTACTCGTGAATATATGCAGATACATATGATAGGTATACATGCACACATGGTAATACGAGGTACGCACATTTAGTTAGTACCAGTTATAAAACACACGCCCCATTTCACACGCCGTAGTGCATTTTGATAGTTATGTATTTATGCATTTTTGTGTGAGAATGTCGAAATTAACCTGTCCTAATATCTAGGTAATAACAACAGTTAAAGTTAGAGTATGATAGATAATGTAAGATTATATATGTGCCTGTGCCTCGAATGTTTACTTAGGTAACAGCAGCAGTAATCCACTGTATACAATATCATCATCATCATCATCATTATTTTACATCCGCTTTTCCCTGCTTGCAAGGGTTGGACGGGTCCTATTCAGCACAGCATCTCTCTACTTGTCACGGTCCTTCGTCATCTCCTCCGTGAGTTTCAGCGATCTGAGGTTTGCTCTCACCTCCTCCACTCATGTTTTTCGTGGTCTACCTCTGCTGCGTCTTCCTTCTACTGGGATTTCTTGGCACTTCTTTATAATCAGCATTGTTACAGATTTCTCTTTCACTCTTAACATTTTTTTTTAATATATGATTTTGTGAAACCGATGAAGTTACAGAAGTTTATATATATACTTTCTTAAAGACTCCAAACGAATTTTCAATTTGTTTTTCATGTATATATATATATATATATATATATATATATATATATGACCAAGGATTAATATAGTTCATTGATTACTCAATGAATACAGTTTTACAATAGATTAAAAGCACTCAACAAGGAAATATTCCTGGAGTTTTAATATTATTCAAAATATTAACAAATGAAGATATTCACATAATCAAAATATATGCTTTATTATATATATTTCGAAGGTACTGTGATGTTTTTTTCCCGTCCGTCCTCGTCAGATAAAATATATGATTTTATATATGACATACCTCTACGGTCTTGATATTTCAATTCTAGTATTGGCAGTGATTTATTTCAGCAAATCTGAACATTTATATACCACAAATAATAATTGTTTCTACTTTAGGCACAAGGCCAGCAATAACCCAGTACATTACTGGTACTTTATTTTATCGACCCCGTAAGGATGAAAGGCAAAGTTAACCTCGGCGGGATTTGAACTCAGACTGTAAAGGGACGTAACTATGCTAGAAAGCATGGCGTCCAACCCTCTACCGATACTGCCAATTCACCGCCCTAAATAATAATATGATATGATAAACTTAAAGAAGAAAAGAGAGTGGAGCGAATTAGAGATATAAGGGAATGTGTAAAGAAGAGGAGATGCAAGAAAAAGAAAGAGAAAAAGATTAAAAAATACATATATAAATATTTAAATGAATATATAGATGGGTGAAATAGTTGAAGAAATATATATAAAAAAGAAGAAAATGAAGAAAGAAGAAATAACGACAAAAGAAATTATGGGGGTGGGGAATAAGTAGAAAAATCCGTTGTTTTCAAATATTAGGTCAATTGAGGCAACCAATTACCAGCGAGTCATAGACCATTGAATATCTCTAGTATTTGGTTATGGTTAAGCTAATTATACTAATATAATATATCAAAATTAATCAATATACATTACTTTTCATAGCTGTCACATATTTATTTAATTAAAAGTTTATATAATTAAATTTAACTCATTATAGATTTTAATTTCTGGTTTAGGTAATATATTCCATAAGTATTTTGTTACAACTTTAAAATAAATTATCTTTAAAGCATATTTAAATAATTATTAAACTTGTATTAAAATATATATTAAAATACATGCATATATCACCTTTATAAAATCGTTTCAAATCTTTAATTATCATATAATTACAGATTTAATTTTAGTTATATTTACTCTCAAAAGTTTCATTTCGTTAATTTATATTTACTTCAGTAATTACAAATGATTACTGTTTCCTTTTAAAGAAATTCTTATATTATTCAACTATATAATTTATGTCAAAAATTAAAATAGCAAGCTATTCAAACAGAATAAAAATATTTACGAAGAATGTAAACAAAAGAAAGATAACTCATTCATCATATGTGAGCATTAAACAATATATCTACGCTGAAAACTAGTGATATTTCTAAACCATAAATCAACAATTGTCAAGTTAAATATTGAACTGTCCTGATCAAAACGTAAGATACAGAGACTCATGATGAAATTAT
>OZ024741.1:310639391-310714391 GCA_964016885.1 Eledone cirrhosa | reverse complement strand
AATAATAATTGTTTCTACTTTAGGCACAAGGCCAGCAATTATCCAGTGCATTACTGGTACTTTATTTTATCGACCCCGTAAGGATGAAAGGCAAAGTCAACTTCGGCGTGATTTGAACTCAGATCGTAAACGGACGTAACTATACTGGAAAGCATGGCGTCCGACCCTCTACCGATACTGCCAATCCACCGCCCATTAATAATATTAATAATAATAATGTCCGTTTACAATTGTTTCGCTACTCCATATAATATTTCTGGATCAGATGACTATATTTCATAATTGATCTGGTTCAGTTGAAAATAATGAACATATTTAAAAAACAGAGTGGCTCATCGGAACTCAAAGGAATATAAATTAAAATAATGGGATAATGTTACATAATATAATGTTCCATATATTGGTTTTTCTATGGTGTCTTGGTTGCATCAGCTGTCAGCCATAATCAAGCAGTATTCATCTGTCGAGGCTGCATTGTGTAAGATCTGCCTATTGGCTGACAGCTGATGCAACCAAGACACCATAGAAAAACCAATATATGGAACATTATATTATGTAACATTATCCCATTATTTTAATTTCGGGGTCGATAAAATAAAGTACCAGTAATAAACTGGGTAATTTCTGGCCTTGTGCCAATAGTAGAAACAATTATTTTAATTTATATTCCTTTGAGTTCCGATGACCCACTCTGTTTTTTAAATATGTTAATTATTTTCAACTGAACCAGATCAATTATGATATATGGTCATCTGATCCAGAAATATTATATGGAGTAGCGAAACAATTGTAAACGGACATTATTATTATTAATATTATTATTATTATTCTCTACATTCCTTACATCAAACTAAAATATGTTGACAATCTTTTAATAATGTCTTCCTTGTGAAGTTTGTGGTCTTGTTTTGCTTAACTAATGAATATATATATATATATATATGTAGATAAATCTACCAAAATATACGGTAGTGTCCAATCCGTATGAAGAACTCAATGTAATCCAAATATCATTAAAAGAGATGATGCATTCAAAAATTTTCGATGAAAATCATAGGGAAACAGAGTCAAGATAAATTAATAAAAACAATGAAATAAAAACAAAGAACAAGTTCCTTATATTAAAAAATTCATCTTTCCTCAAAGACTATTCCAATCTCACTATTACATTTGAAAACACCAGTAAAATAGTCAATTTCCTAGATATAACTTTAGACTTATCTACGGGTATATACCAACCTTACCATAAACCTAACCAAAACTTACATTACATGCACTCACAATCCAATCACCCTAGATCTATCCTTAAAAACCTAGCATATAATATCTCACTCAGAATCTCTAACCTTTCATCTAACCAGGATGTATTCGATAAAAACGCGCCCTTTTATAACGAAGCTTTAGCTAGAAGCGGCCACAAAAACAAATGAGTCTATATACCTTGCACCAATAATACTTCAAACATACAACCCAATATTACCAACAAACACCAAATGAAAAACCCACACCTAAATGCCACTCATACTACACCCCAAAATACCAACCTAAAACTTAATTTCTCTACCTCTTCTCATATAAAAACCATTCATCCTAATACTCCAATATATGTTCACAACATTACTAACAAAATTCCTAATAATCAGACTAAAACACCTAAATCAGTTAATCTAACTAAACCTATATATAATAAACTCACTAATAGTAACTATCTTAGTAAACATCCTGATTCATCGTATAAATATAAAAAAAACAATATCGAAACCGTAATAGACGGGTTACTTGGTATAATGCTCCATTTAATCTACAAATTAAAGATAATATTCCTAAAAAATGTTTACTATCCTAGAGAAAAACTTCCCACCAAACCATAAATACCATCAAATTTTCAATAGATCAACTGTCAAATTTTCCTACTCCACTACCAAATATATACAACAAAATATAAGTGCGTACAACGCATATAAATGTAAAATAACACACAAATATACCACCAACACACCAAACCAACCATAATACTAAAATAAACCGCAACAAACCACCATCCCCTTCATCTATAACAAGTCAAGTAAATTCCACACCAAATTTGACTAACTCCCCTGATATAATATTCACGAATGGTTGTAACTGTAGAATCAAAAGAAATTGCCCATAAATGGAAATTGTCTCATTAATAACATAGTCTATAAATGTAAAATTAGCACTAAGGACTCCACTTATTCATATATAGGAGCTACGTCTAACCAATTTAAAGTAAGATTTAATACCCACAAACATAGTTTTAAAAATGCCGCATTAGCTAATACAACATCCTTGGCTGAAACAATTAATAATTATAGAAAGAAGAATAACGATTGCAACCTGGCCTGGAGTGTGCTCAAAAGGGCCACCCCGTATCAAAATAACAGGTACGAGTGTAGGTTATGCTCCCAGGAACCTTTTGAAATCATGAAATCTAAGGATATCCTATTAAATAAGCGACAGGGATTAATTATATCTTGCAATCATAGAATTAGAAGAACCTTCAAATATTATAAACCTAATTAATATACACCTTACACTTATATTTTACATATTATTATAATTAGTTTTTTTTTAATTTAGTTAACATATAATTAGTACTTTACTACAGTGAACTTCATAATTTTATTTCCCTCTTACAGCTCTCTTTTCCTAAAATAATACCTAAAAGTATACCTATAAATTAATTTAATTTCCTGTTATGAATCTATATTCCTTGTAGTTTATATAAGATTGGTATTTCTCACTACTACCCTTATCCCAACATTTTACTTTCCTTCGTTTTTAAATATATATATATATATATATATATATATATATATATATAGAGAGAGAGAGAGAGAGAGAGAGAGAGAGAGAGAGAGAGAGAGAGAGAGAGAGAGAGAGAGAGAGAGAGAGAGAGAGAGAGAGAGAGACAGGGTTGTTCTCCTCTTCAATGACCGAATGTTTGAAAGTGTGGGTGTCATCCACTTCTATCTGGATATATATTTTGTTTCTAATATGCGATTTTTTAAAAAGAATCCCAATATTGGAAGATGGAATATCATTTTTTGTGTAATCAGTAGATTTTTTAACTTTCTAATGAAGGATTCGTTATATTTCCGGGAATGTTCTTTGTCCGACCATATCTTTAAGAAGGAGAAAATTGTGAATATTCCCTTCCCGCACGATGCGAAGTGTTCACTGCCTGTGATGTTTCTGACAGAGAGGTCTCTAATTTGTTTTTTTATGCATCCGAACCCTGTCATGTAGAGCCCTTCTCAAATGTAGTATTCTTCACATTGTGGGCAGGTCACACAATAAATTAAATTTTTGTTTTGCAATTCATGCTTGCCTTAAATTTGAAAATGTCATTGTTTCTAAAGGAGATTTGCCCACTCTCTTCAATGAATTAACAAGTTCCTTATTGAGGGTTCCCGCATTTCTTAACTTGCATTGTTTCATTGTCAGACGTAAATTATGCCTTAATAAACAGTTTTTTTAAAGTTAGGTGCTTGACGTCTACTATATAGTATTTGTGAGTCTTTTATGAGTGCTTTCATTTTGGAGGATTGCATGGGAATCGGTAGATATTGTTTAACGGCTTTCACAATGTTGAAGTTCCATGGATTGTAAGTGACGTTAAAAGGGATAACTGCTTTTTCCCTTTTGTTTTGTTGGTTTGTTTTTCTCAGTTTTGTCACTAGGATATTCTGGGCCTTAGAGGTGGCCGTATTGATGAAGATCACCGGATAGTCTATTAAGGAACTCGTTTAGTTCATATAATTTTTTTTCCTATAGTGTGGGTTGTTACTATAGTGTAAATGCGTTTTGCCATATCAAAGGGATATTCCTTTTGGTATGTGAGTGGTGTGCTTATCGGAAATTCAAGTGCTGGTGTGTGAATGTTGGTTTGTAAAATAGGTCTGTTTTTATATTTTCCCCGTCTTTAATGATAATGATATCCCAAAACGGTCGTCCCTTTTGATGAAGCAGTCTTCTAGGTAACATTTCCAGTTGTTATTAATGTAGGTGGCAAAGTCGCGACTGAATGTTTCCTGCAGCTGGGAATATAATTTTACCTCTAGGCGACCCATGACGAGTGTTACATATATCAGGGCTACTTTGGTGTCCATGGCTGTTCGTTTTGTGTATGTATGTATATATTTATGCCTTTGTCTGTTTTTTGTTTTCTGTTATTCCATTATTTCTGTTATATATATATATATATATATATATATATATATATATATATATATATATATATATATATATATATATATATATAAATTATCGTTGTAAATTATATATATATATATATATATATATATATATATAGTTTTAATATAGATGAGATTCTACAGGACTAGAACTGTTTCATTCATTAGAAATCATCACGATTCCTGATGATTTCTAATGAATGAAACAGTTCTAGTCCTGTAGAATCTCATCTATATTAAAACTGTTATACTCTGCTATGTATTGAGTACCTTTCTTACTGTGGTTACCCCCGATTCAACCCGGAATAACGTATATATATATATATATATTATATTATATATATATATATAACTATATCTATATATCTATCTATATATATATATATATATATATATATATATATATATATATATATATATATATATATATATATATATATATATATATATATATAGAGAGAGAGAGAGAGAGAGAGAGAGAGAGATACGTTATTCCGGGTTGAATCGGAGGTAACCACAGTAAGTAAGGTACTCAATACATTGCATAGTATAACAGTTTTAATATAGATGAGATTCTACAGGACTAGAACTGTTTCATTCTTTAGATGATTTCTAAAGAATGAAACAGTTCTAGTCCTGTAGAATCTCATCTATATTAAAACTATATATATATATATATAATACACACAAAAACAAGATGGCGTAGGACAGAACAAAGGAAAGGCACAACAAACAAAGAAAAGAATCCCCAGTCACTGAAGAGGTCACAGAATGTGTGACGAAAGAACGTTGACAATATATAAACAACCATATGGTTGTGGAACCAACCAACCAACCTGAAATTTATAAATTCATAAATTCATAAATTTATTATAATAAATTGAAGTGAAAGCAACTGGTGCGTGTGTTTCTTATTGGCAACATGACCCCCACCCCCACCATCACCCACCCAAGTATAACAATATCGGTTTCAACACACGTTTTCAGATAAAGAATCTTGCTAAACAAATTCAGAAACGATATATATAATATAATATATTATAAATGAGGGACTCATTTTATAACATGTTATCCATGTGCAACCTGCAGTATTCTTCTCCCCATTTTTTCACATATATTTACCTAAACTGCGATTCTGTTTTTCTCTCTCTCTCTCTCTCTTACTGCTCCCTCATTCTCTCTGTTTCTCTTACTTTCTTTCGCCCCCTCTGTCATGTCAGTTAACACTTTCTCTCTACTGACCTCTTCCTCACACTTCCACTCACTCACTCACTGTTTCTCCCCTTCTCACTTCACCCCGTTCGCGACGAAAACAATTTCCTTCTTTCTTACATTTGGATTCATCTCGAAAGGTCTTTTTTCTACGCGCTCATATATTCACCCAGCTTATGCTGACAGAATAACTATGTAGCTTGTGCCCTTCCTATCTACGGTTAGCTTTCCTCTTTGTTGTTTACTTGTCTCACTCGCTTTACGCGTTTTAATTGTCCTAATAACTTAATTTAGTTATTATTGCACCAACGTGAGGTATATCATTTTTAATGCAATGAAATATCTATGATCGTTGGCAAATCACTGATGAGGGACTCATTTTATAACATGTTATCCATGTGCAACCTGCAGTATTCTTCTCCCCATTTTTTCATATATATATATATATATATATATATATATATATATATATATATATATATATATATATATATATAATATTTTACCTTTCGACAGAAATAGCCGGAATACCTCCCGCTTATGGTGTGTTGATTTTGTTTCTAGCTTTCCTGTTAGTTGCATGTGTGATGGCAGTAATCCTTTCCAGGTATGTGATTTTTTGTATCAATATAATTGTTAGAAGAAATTGGTGAATTTGAATCTGTCTGATGTTTAGATTTAGAGTTAATAAAATTGTATTTTGTTTTATATTTGTATATTGTGTAATTGGCTTCCGTATGTTTCAGCGATGGGTTTTCAATATTCATACTTATTTTCCCAGTTAGGTTGTTCGGTAAATATTAATATCCACGTATAATATTAAATGTACTAATTGCAGTCGTTTCACTAATTATTGCCTCATAATTTGACCAGGACATTTTAGAAATTTCTTCTTGACACCAACACAGTAATTGTGTTTCATTGGTTAAAACAAGCTTTGTCTTGATATTATTTGAATACAGATACATCAGGTATTAAAGATGGAAACTGTAAAGTATTACATCTAGTTCTTAATATTGTGAATATCCTATCTGTGAGACACGCAGTGACTAACAATAGAATGTTTTAAGTTTGCGTGTCTGACATACATGCGTTGCTTGTGAATAAACAATTCAAGGGTATCGCTGGCCGTAGTGATGCCTCCCAAACATCTTTTGTAATGTATCGTCTTATTGACTAATTTCATCGTCTTATTGGCTAATCAACTACCCAGAGTAATTGTTGTTCAAAAGCATCCGCCACTTTGTTTCCACGTTTATCTATCGTTTCCCTTTCGAATCCTCCTCCAGTATTTCGTCGTTTATCATCAAAATATTTTTCTCTAAGTTATATTGTTAATTTATATATGATTTTTTAAATGTATATTAACTATTAAAAGTCTGAAAATATTTTTATACATCTTACAATAATATTTATAAGATCATTTATAAAATAGCAATTATATAATCTAATTACATTACAACGATAATTTATTTAATTTATTATTAACATATATCATGTTTAACTAGAGTTATTACAAGCGTTGCCTTAAAAAAGTATTAAACTAGACCTGAAAAATGCGCAAGTTCAAAAGAGCCACAGAATGTTATAATAAACCTTCAAAAGTGTGGGACTAGAGTTGTAGCTCAAAAATATTGTAATCATTATCTATCGTACACTCTGTGGCATCCTTTTATAAAAAAGCGACTCATAACGAAGTCAAGACGACACGATAATTATTTAAGAGAATTTATAATATAGAATTCGCTTTAAGTGCATTTCGTATTAATCATTACTAAACATCTAATATGAGATATTGAACATTAGCTTAAGTAATTATCGTGTCGTCTTGAGTTCGTTATGAGTCTGTTTTTTATAAAAGGATGCCACAGAATGTACGAGACATAATGATTACAATATTTTTTAGCAACAGCTCCAGTCCCACACTTTTGAAGGTTTATTATAACATTCTGTGGTTCTTTTGAGCTTGAGCATTTTTCAGGTCTAGTATATTTTGATTAGCTAATTACATTTTCTATAGCCCAAGCAATATTAAGTTGTTTTTTTTTATACCGTTACAAGTACAAAATGTCTCGAGTCAAATGCATACTTATTGAAACAGTTTATAATTGAGTCTAATATCTCGAGGTCTAATACAGTGACAATATCTCTACCAGGCAACTGATTTAGTTGTGAATACAATGAACACAATGATGCAGTACTATATTTACGGAGAGAGAGACATATAAGTAAGCTGTAAGACGACAACTTGGTTAGATTTCAATTTTTTGTTTAGACAGATAGCATATTTGATTGTATAATAAAAATCATCGATTTGGCAGAAGACCAAACAATTCCAATGGGGATGTAATTGTTTAAAACTAACGCAGGATAAACAGATATTTTGAAGATCACAATTAAAGGACACAAATTTTAGGGAAGTTTAGATGTAAATATATAAAAAGTTCACTAATCATAGAAACTCTATCAGGGACGAAAGAATGGAAGTCAAGATTCTATTGAATGAGATATAAACTGTATATGTGAAAGGATAAATGTCATTGCAACATGTCATGAAGAACAGCGCGCTACCGCCTCTGCTAACCAAAAGTTTTCGGAAATTAAATAATATCTTAATTATGAAGAAACCAAATGTTATATTCTATTATAGCTTTTCACTACTACATTAGTCCATGCTCAAACCCATCCGGAGATAATTTCCTGTTTAATAACTGTAAAATTTACTGGAGTAGGAGTTTACTAATTTTATCCCACTTCAGTTGTTGTTTAGGCTCAGGTCAGTCATAACTGAAGACACCTATCATCAAAAACATTTTAGTCATCACCATACTGATATTTAGGTGTCTTGCGAACAACATTATGTGTTTTTGACTGCTTTCTTTAGCAGGTCCAGCAGCCATAAAGAAAGCTTCTCATCCCCAATTTTAATAAATATGTTAACCATTCAAATAACTTTCTAACAAATAAGTGTTGACACATACAAGACACTCAAATACCTTTACCTCATGCATTATCCTTATTCAATAGATCATGTTATAGATATTATCTCAATAACTATATATTTCCCAAACCCAGTTAAAATAAAATTTAAAATACGGGATAACACTCAATCTGATGAAGTCTCAGCCGACTAACATCAAATATATTATCCAGAAATCTAATTATATAAGATTAACAATTTTTTAAATAGTTACCAATTTGCATCAGCACTGATATATGTACGTAAGGCATATTGCCTATAAGAAATATGACTTACATGGCCACAATAATATAAACTGGCATGACATATGTATTGAGAAACCGAACCGATTCGCAATACAAGACTGTTACTTATTCTATCGACTAAGCAGTAGCGGTGAAAATCACATTCGTATCAGAACATAAATGAGTGAAAATAAATGACACAAGAACATATTTCATATTGTTTAAAATAATGATCTTACCTAGGTTAATTGTTTCAATTATATAACAATGGAGGAATTAGATTGTTCGATGAGAATATCTCTCTGGAAATTAGTAGTGATACCAGATGTCTTCGATGAGAAATAATTGTTTCTAATTTTGGCACAAGGCCAGCAATTATCTCAGTCTATTACTGGTACTATATTTTATCGATCCCGTATGGATGAAAGGCAAAGTTAACTTTGGCGGGATTTGAACTCAGATCATAAAAGGCCGTAACTCTTTGCTGCAAAACATGGCGTCAGACCCTCTACCGATTCTGTCAATCCACTCCCTTTCTTCGATGAGAAATAATTGTTTCTACTTTTGGCACAAGGTCAGCAATTATCCCAATGTATTACTGATACTTTATTTTATCGACCTCGTAAGGATGAAAGGCAAAGTTAACCTCGGCGAGATTTGAACTCAGGCCGTAAAGGGACTTAACTATGCTGGAAAGCATGGTGTCTAACCCTCTACCGATACTGCCAATCCAATGTGTTATAGATATGACTGAATATGAAATTGTTACCAAGTCGTCATTCCCTCGTCAGTTATTTTAATTTTGTTAAGTACAATGATATTTAATAACTTTTAAATTTCCATTTGCTGTAATAAGATTAATTATTAATTTGTAATTTAACTGTAACATGTTTTTATGTCTAAACCTGAAAAACAATTTTCTACATTACAATCTAGTTCTCACTTTTACCACCCACTTGTTCAAAATATAGCTCCTCTCACAGAAACCAGGTGCCATGATTGTATTAACATATGTAGGCGATAGAGTAAACATAATACGTTGTAATTAGGATACATAAAAAATTGTAATGAAATATGTACAACCACTTGCAGGATGAATAAAAGAAAACTCAGAAGAAAAGACTGCAGAAAGGAATTGGAAAAGTCAGCGGAAAAGGAAGTGATAATGAAGCGTGCTAAGAAAAGAAGTGCAAGTAGACATGTGAGTTGATTGTTTTACTAACTCTTCAATGTCTATACTTTGTTTGGTAAAACTATAATATTCTCGAAAACCAAAGAAATATTTTATTACAGTCTCTGTTATGTGACTTTTACTCATATATGATTTCCCTAAATGTCATGAAATTACGTAGATAAGACCTGTAGATGATAAGGATATCCACCGAGCGAATTCCAGAGGAATATATATATTCTGGAGAAAACGGACTGTATGTTGTGATTTATGTGGACACTATGGTGGAGGACAACACGCATTTTCTTTTAAAATTCTCTAAATTTGTATTCTGTGGCGTGTTATTGCTAGATTTATATCAAGTCGTCAATACACGCGCATATGAAAGATTAGCAAGGAACGGAAATTTTAACTTACGTGAGGAAACCAGAATTTCGTAGTGAACTGTCTGAAATATAAATTTAAATAAATATACACACACTTACACATACATATAGGAAAAGAGTCAGGACCCCGACGGCTGTGCTCCGGCCGTTTCAACAACTAGATCCTAACTAAGCCACCAGAATTATAACGTGCGTGAGGGCGGGGTGTATGTGTGTGTGCGTGCGTGTATGTTTATTTATACATTTATACAAACTAACACACTTAAAAATATTGATAAGAAAATATATGATCACGTGACAACCAGTTTGTGGTTGTTTTGTTTGGGAAGTCTTAATTTCATGATGGGTGCATTTCGATATATTGGGTCCTACATCTATCTCCCACACACACACACACTATTGACATGAAATATCCATCTGCACAATGTTATAACACAGCTGTTTTATATGTATCTATATCTCCTCAAATAAGGAACGCAACATATATCTCTCGGGTTATCTATTTAGCTTCAGTTTATCTATCCATTTGTCTGTCTGTGTGTTTATCTATCTAATCTATCTACCTATTCATCTATATATCTCCAATTGGTGAGGAGATCCATCTGCTGTCAACACCCTTCTAACGGAGGGCTCGGCAACCGTGGCTGATGATACGCAAACACGCGCTGAGGCTAGGCCATCTCCAGGTATTCCTGACCAGCGAACCGGTGTGGCTGTCCTTTGTGAGACGAGCTCTTCCACAACTTGTCTCACTAACAGAGCTGCAGTTCTGGATCAAGCGAAGGCCGAAAATGGGCGCCTGACACGCGAGTGCCTCCAGGCGCTCACAGCCCTCTACCAAGCGGAAACGGCAATCAGTGGAGACTCCACTTCGACATTTGAGGGGATTGGTAGAGGATAGGTGTGACGACGTTCTAGGAGAACCTCTACGCATCGAGGAAGACGAACAGACATGTCTGTTCGGGAGGACCTTCCGTCCAAGGCCTATGGATAACTTCCAGAAGTCTCTGGTATGGCAGTGCTACCGAGGAACTCTACCAGTACGAGACAAAATCTACAGGCACGGACGCCCTGGCAGAGATCCTGCTAAATGGATCTGTCCAAGATGCGAGCAGGACATTGAAACCGTTCTGCACACAATTGTTCAGTGCCCAAGGGTGACCGACCTGTGGAATTATGTCGAACAGCTACTGTCACGTGTAGGACACATCCAGTTGTTAGCTGAGTCCATCGTGAGGATCACCCCGCCGCCTTCATTTAAGAGAGAAGGAGAGGCGGTCTTCCACTGTATGTGGCTATGGCGAAAGAGGTAATATGGTGGACGAGGTTAAAAGGACTGAGGGCAAACATCTTTCTCTCCGGACAACAACTTATCCCCTTCTTTAAGTACCACAGAAGGAAGGTGAGAGTGGAGAGAGAGAGGCTACACCTCAGTAAATTCGCTGAAAGGTGGGTGAATGTGGCGAAAAGGGCCCGAGTGAATGGGCTTTCTCTGTATCTATACCTGTAAGTTGAGGAAGATAAACAGAGGGAAGACGGGAACACCTACAAAACGTGTTCCTGGTGTTGAGGGTTGTTCTATCCACGGGGATGTAAAACAACCCCACAGTAACGTTCCCCCCTAATGGGGGTTTCGATTGTTTTATTTTATATATAGTTTATGGTTATTCATCATTGTAATGTCCCATTTTTGTACGCCCCTGTGGCAAATAAAGAAAGATATCTATCTATCCATTTGTCTAACTATCTATCTCTTGGATGGACACATGTGTTAAACTTGCTCGGTAAGTTTTGTTTAAATTTCTTTACAAATTCGTCATTGTGAACTTTTATTTTTATGCCAATTTGTAGAGGGACTGACAGGTCAAATATTGATCTGGTCAGTCTCCCAAAATATTGTGCCCCTCAGGGCAAAAACATCCCAAATATATTCGAAAAAAATGTTTGCAACACACTTCAATTTTAAAAAAATGGCTGAAGCAAAGGCATCTACTTCTCCGTCAAAACAAGAAGATGGAAAGGGAAAGCCATACCTACTTGACTAGCAGGTAGTAGCAGACATGGACAAAGGAATGCCAACATTATCGACTCAACATTTAGAAGAGGAACAAACTTCAGCTGCTTGTAAGCAACTGAACACGCCTAACGTCACAAACGTCACAAACGTCACATGTATCCACACACGGAAGGAAGTATGTGTAGCAAACACTAACACCACCACAACCAACAACAACAACAACACAATAAATGAGATCAACAACAACACAACAAAAGGAATCAGTGGCAACACAACGAATGAGACCATCATCACCACCAACAACAACAATAACAAAATTTTAGTTACAGCAACAAGATTTTAAATACTACTCCATCGACATTTCCCAAAAGTCCCAATATTTGGGTCAGTGCTCTTTAAGAGCGAAACTCTGGCACAAAAACACTCGATTCACCCAATAAAAGCGGATCAACACATCTTCTTCCCCACATACATGGGAAGAAGATCCTACAAAATAAAAATAACCAGGATCCCAACAGAGGTCAACATATGGTGGATCCTACGCTGCATCCTGAAGAAGGATGAGGACACCCTCCTATCTGTAGACAGGACAGACCGGCGTAACTGGTTTGGAACCTGCATCGAGGTTCTGGTACAAATGAGGCCAGAGAGAGTTGAGAAAATACCGGACAGGATCGTCCTTCAGGAATATGTTATCTCAATTTTAGTGGAGGGGAAAAGACGTCAGTGCCATATGTGTAGATAAACCACACACTTAAAGGCCTTTTGCCCTTACTTAAACAAACCGAGGACAAACAAGGTGTTATCACCAACACCAAAACCCCAACATCAACACTCCAAACCAAACACAACACAAACACCTGCAACATCCACTCCCACCTCACCACAGACCAGAGACAACCACACACAAAATCCCACTGAAAAACCCTCCATTGCCTCCCCCCCTGTCAAATACTTCCACAAACACCTGCACAAACACTCCACCACACAACATACCGCTCCCATCTACCCCTGATTCAGAAGTCTCAGACACGGGAGCCTCTACATCTTCAAGTGAGAATGAAGAGAATCCCAAAAAATCTAAAAAACAAAAAAGACACAAAAACATCTACAGAAAAGACGCACACACCCAACCCCACCATAAACACACCGCCACAAACGGCAAACACACCAACAACACAATCACCACCAACACATCCAAACACTTTACCAACAAAGCAAACACCCACACCACCACAATCACAAACCCCAACCACAAAAAGAAAACTACAAACAGAAACAGTACACATAAAAAACAAAACACACTACACATACATAAAAACAAGAAACAAAGAACTGGTGCAAACTGTCCGAAAGGACCCCACAATACAAACGGAAGGGAAAACCTTCCCCACCAACGACCCACCCCAAACCTCAAACTTATCAGGGTAACAACCCTACAGTATGAAACTTTAAAAGAGAACTTCCCACATGATGTGGGCCCACCTTGTCAAAAGCCCCTTAACCGTGTCCTGTTAAAAGGATTCCCTCCCTCCGCAAACACCACCCATCTGGACATGGAGATCGAACAACCCGACCGCCAGGAAACGAAAAGGTAAGTGCTCCTGCCTTTTCTCTCCTTAACTCTTCTTCACCAACATGGCGACTATACAAGCTGGATGTTTGAATGTACGTGGCCTGGGCATGCGCTGGAAACAGGGCCAGCTTTTAAATGATCTCAGGTCACATTGTATAGATGTAATAGCCACATCACCGAGTCCACGATTCACAACAAGCAGCAGCTAAGCCCCATGTTCGAAGATTTGAGATCTACGCATCTCTCTGTCAGCCAGGAGGTGGAGGGGAGGTGCTGTTCTGTTTCAAAAAAACTTGGATCTCAAAATACAGACGATTCACTTGGACACGGAGGGCAACATGGTGGTCCTGGACGTGAATGGTAGTGAAGGTGGAGCTTTCAGACTGGTGGCCGTATATGCCCCGACTGGGACATCGCGACCAGAGTTCTTGAAGCGCCTGGAACCATTCCTGGGAACGTCTCGCTCCTTAGTGTTAGCGGGAGACTGGAATGGCATCTTAGACGCACGTTTGGACTATGTAGGAGCTTGTGATAATAGAGGTGGGTGTAATAGCCTCAAAAATGTAATCAGCCAATTCCAACTGGCTGATAGATATCGACTAGATTTCCTAAGTGCACCACTGTGGACGTGGAGCAACCGCACTGGGTCTTCTAGATCGTATTTAGATAGATTTGTAATTAGACAATGATAAGGAAACATTACGCAGTCCACAAATGCACATGGTTGCCTATTCAGACCACAAATTTGTCACCTGCGTGGTCAACCTTAATAGAACATATAGACAGGGACCCGGATACTGGAAGCTAAACATGTCGCTCCGGGCCGCGTAAGGCCTACAGTAAACGGATTAGCACCTTAGTTAAGTGCCAGTTGACGCGGGCGAACGTCAACAACAGGTGGTGGAGCTCTTTTAAGAGAGCAATTAGAATAGAATCAATAGCATTTAGCCAGGAAGTAGCTTTAGAAAAAATCAAAACTGAAGAGGAACTGGTAGCTAAAATAGAAGAGGCACTTAGGAATGGCAGTACAGCTGACGTGCGAGCGGCGAGAACGGCATTAGACCAGTTCTTCAACGTGTAACACGAAGGTTGTATTGTCAGAAGTAGAACACGTGCTCTAAGAAACGAGGGAGCCAATGCTGTTACCTGGGCCCGAGTGGCAGAGTCGAAAAGTGGCAACAAATCCACAATTCGGTCTTTGCAAGACAAAGATGGACGCATTATACTTGAATCCAAGCAGATGTGCGCGGCCTTCCAGCAGCATTTTTCCCAACTGTTCAGGCAAAGCGGTACATCGAGCAAGGTGATGGACTTCAGCTCCTACCTCGACGGCGTACCGCAACTCTCGAGCACGGATGCGGAGAGATGCGAAAGGCCGATCACAGCGGGCGAAATAAAAGATGCTCTGGACCGCTGCGGGAAACACAAATCACCCGGTTTAGATGGTTTACCCTATGAGTTTTACATAGGCATGCCAGACTTGTTCTCTGGCGTCCTCGAAGCGGTCTAATGCAACTGGCAGCATAACGGGAGGAGTCCCGGTTATGTAGGAAGAAGCGTAGTAACACTGATCAGGAAAGATGAGAACAAGGGGAATGAGATAAACAATTTCAGGCCCATAACTCTGCTCAACACAGAGTTAAAGATTTTGGCCAAGGTGTTAGCCACAAGGCTGGCGCTTGTCGTCGAGAACCTGGTAGGGGAAGCCCAAACGTGTGAAATCTTGACCAGGTCCATACACGACAACCTCCACCTTATGCGATACATCATAGAGAGGGTAGGGTGTAAACCTAGCTTTGGTGGGGCTCTGATCAATTTAGATCAGTCTAAAGCATTTGATGGGGTCGACCATCAATACTTGGAAGTGGTTCTCAAGGCGGCCGGCTTCGGTCCCGTCTTCAGAGGCTGGATCGCTGCCATGCACACCAGCATCTGCTCGGCAGTCAAGATGAATGGCATCCGTCATCTACTACCGCTTGACAGTCGTGCCTTGCCCCCGCGAATACCTTACCAAAATTGAATGCCTACTGTTCAAGTTCCTCTGGAAAAAACAGGCTCCATTGGTGAGGAGATCCATCTGTTGTCAACACCCTTCTAACGGAGGGCTGGGCTTGCTGTGGCTGATTATGCGCAAACATGCGCTGAGGCTACGCCATCTCCACGTATTCCTGACTGGTGAACCGGTGTGGCTGTCCTTTGTGAGACGAGCTCTTCCACAACTCGTCTCACTAACAGAGCTGCAGTCCTGGGTCAAGCGAAGTCCGAAAATGGGGGCCTGGCACCTCGAGTGCCTACAGGGGCTCACAGCCCTCTATCAAGCGGAAACGGCAATCAGCGGAGACTTCACTTCGACATTCTATAGGGGATTAGTGGAGGATAAGTGCGACGACGTTCTCGGGGAAACTCTAGGCATCGAGGAGGACGAACTGACCAGTCTGTTCGGGAGGACTTTCCGTCCAGGGCCTATGGATAACTTCCAGAGGTCTCTGGCTTGGCAGTGCTACCGAATAGCTCTACCAGTTCGAGACAAAATCTACAGGCACGGACGCCCTGGCAGAGATCCTGCCAAAAGGACCTGTCCAAGATGTGAGCAGGACATCGAAACCGTTCTGCACGCAATTGTTCAGTACCCAGTTGTGACCGACCTGTGGAATTGTGTCGAACAGCTGCTGTCACGTGTGGGACGCATCCAGTTGTCAGCCGAGTCCATCGTGTGGATCACCCCGCCGCCTTCATTTAAGAAGGAAGGAGAGGCGGTTTTCCCCTGTCTAATGGCTATAGCGAAAGAGGTAATATGGTGGACGAGGTTAAAAGGACTGAGGGAAAACGCCTTTCTCTCCGGAAAACAACTTATCCCCTTCTTTAAGTATCACTTAAGAAGGAAGGTGAGAGTGGAAATAGAGGTGTTACACCCCAGTAAATTCGCTGAATGGTGGGTGAATGGCAAAAATGGCCTGAGTGAATGGGCCTTCTCTGTATATAAACCTGTAGGTTGAGGAAGATAAACAGAGGGAAGACAGGAATACCTACAAAACGTGTTCCTAGTGTTGAGGGTTGTTCTATCCACGGGGTGCAAAACAACTCTGCAGTAACGTTCCCCCCACTGGGGATTTCAATTGTTATTTTATTATATATAGTTTATTGTTATTTATTAATTTTAAAGTTCTTTTTGTGTAAAACCCCCGCCGTCACGTTTTGTAATGTCCCTATTTGTGTACGCCCCTGTGGCAAATAAAGAAAGATATCTATCTACCTATCTATCTATCCATCCGCTGAGATAGGGGACGCGCTGAGCGAATGCCGCAAATACAAATCTCCAACTCTCGACAGTCTTCCCTACGAATTTTACGTAGCAATGCCGGACTTGTTCTCCGGTCTCCTGGAAGCGGTCTACTGCAACTGACAGCAGAACGGAAGAATTCCCAGTTCTGTGACCAAGGCCGTAATCACGTTAATCAGGAAGGACGAGAACAAGGGGGATGACATAGGCAACTTCCGGCCCATAACTCTGCTCAACACAGAGTTACAGATTTTGGCCAAGGTGTTGGCAAAGAGGCTGGCGCTTGTCGTCGAAAACTTGGTTGAGAAGCGCAGACATCGCAATCCCGAGCAGGTCCATACACGACAATCTCCACCTCATGCGATACATCATAGAGAGGGTAGGGTGTAAACCTGGCTTCGGTGGGGCCCTGATCAACTTAGATCAGTCTAAGGCTTTCGATAGGGTTGACCATCGTTACCTGGACGCGGTGCTCGAGGCGGCAGGCTTCGGACCCGTGTTCAGGGGCTGGATCGCTGCAATGCACAGCAGCAACATCTGCTCAAGGGTCATGGTGAACGGCTACCCCTCGGAGCCGCTCCATATCACGCGATCCATCCGACAGGGATGCCCTCTCTCCTCCCTTCTGTACGTACTGACTCTCGAGCCACTACTGCGGAAGTAGGAGCTATTGCAGGGCATCCTTTTGGAACCTGGACTGCGGAAAGCGGCGTCGGCCTACGCCGATGACGTGACAATAATAGTTTCGTGCACCTCGCAAATCGAGGAAGATCGGCACCTTACTGGAGGAATACGAAAGATTCACAGGAGCGAAGCTGAACCGGGACAAATCAGTCGGTTTGCAACTCGGAACGTGGAGATGGAAACCGATGCCTTCCGATGACGTCGTCGGACGCTGGACGGAAGGACCGGTAAGGCTGTTCGGGGTCTGGTTTGGTCCGGACCTCCAGGTAGAGAAGAACTGGAACGAGGTGACGGTCAAGGTGTTTGCGCTCACCCAGAAGTGGGCCGAGTGCAAACTATCCTTGAAAGGTCAAGTGGAGGTAGCGAACACTTTTATAGCGTCCGTCATCTGCTACCGCTTGACCGTCGTGCCTTGTCCAGCCAAAATGCTCACCAAAATGGAGCGCGCGCTCTTCCAATTCCTTTAAAAGAAGAGGGCTCCTTTGGTGAGAAGATCCATCTGCTGCCAACACCTTTCAAACGGAGGGCTGGGGATGCCGTGGCTGACGATGCGCAAACACGCTCTGGCTGCGGCACCTCCACGTATTCCTCACCAGAAAACCGTTGTGGGCCCCGTTCGGGAGGCGAGCCTTCCCACGACTCGTTTCGCTGACCGAGCTGCAGTCCTGGGTCAAGCAAAGATCGAGGAAAATGGGCGATTAGCACATCGAATGTGCTCAGGCACTCACAGTCCTCTGGCAAACGGACACGGCGATCAGTGGAGACTCCACTTCGACATTGTATAGAGGGTTGGTCCGCAGCAAGTGCGACGACACGCTCGGAGAAACTCTAGGCATAGAGGAGGACGAACTGGTCAGTCTGTTCGGTAGGACCTTCCGCTCGGGACCAATGGACAACTTCCAAAAGTCCCTGGCCTGGCAGTGCTACCGAGGAGCTCTACCGGTTCGAGACAAGCTCTACAGACACGGGCGCCCGGGTAGGGACCCTTCGAAAAAGATCTGTCCGAGATGCGTGCGCGACAAGGAAACCGTCGCACACGCATTTGTACACTTCCGACCTGTGGGGCTATGTAGAACGACTATTGTCGCGGGTGGGACCAATCCAGTTGACCACCGAATCCATTGTCATGATACAACCGCCACCCTCCTTCAAAAACGAGGGAGAGGCGGTTTTCCTATGTGTTATGGCTATGGTGAAAGAGGTTATATGGTGGACGAGGTTATATGGTGGCGAGCAACCGATTCGATTTTCAAATATCATTTTGGAAGAAGAATCAGGATGGAGAGAGAGGTGCTGTACCCCAGCAAAGTTTATAAAAGGTGGTTGAATGTGGCAAAGATGGCCCGAATGGTTGGGCCTGTA
Source organism: Eledone cirrhosa (assembly GCA_964016885.1). Lineage (NCBI taxonomy): Eukaryota > Metazoa > Mollusca > Cephalopoda > Octopoda > Eledonidae > Eledone > Eledone cirrhosa. The sequence goes on along the minus strand of OZ024741.1, from coordinate 310,695,282 downwards.
GGTTGAGGAAAAAGAGGAAGAGAGGAAGGGAGTACTCACTCTTCGGGGTGTGTACAACCCCTGTGTAACGCCTCCCCTCTATTGGGGATTTCAATTGTTATTTGTTATTGTATTAATAGTTTTATTTTCATATACCTGTATGTAAACTCCCCATTTGTATTTGTCCCCTTCTTTTGTGCGCTTGTGGCTAATAAAGAAATTTTTCTATCCATTTGTCTCTCTATCTATTCTATGTATCTATCTATCTATCTATGTATATATTTTTACACGACTGTATGTAAAATCCCCGGCGTGTGACTTTGTATTGTCCCCTTTTCTTGTGCGCCCTTATAGCAAATAAAGAAATATATCTATCTACCAATCTATCTATATGTCTGCCCTGTCGGCCCGTGCGTCCTTCCATCCATTTGTCCGTCCATCCATCCGTCCATTCATCCATCCCGGCTTTTTGTATATTGTTTATTGTCAATTACGTGCGTTGGCATTGTTCAATTAAATTTACGTAAATTCAAAAAAATTGCAAGACACACAATTGTTCGAAAAATAGGTTGTTTGTTTAAATATTGAGCGATTAATCTTATGTCCACTAATAAATGCAGAAATATCTTACATCTTTACTGTTTTTTAAAAAGTAGGAAATATTCGTGGATAGACTACAATAGATACGACCAACTAAAACAACATTGTTTTATAATCTTCTCTACGTACGCTCGCTTCTCATTTCTTCATTTCTTTCTGTGCACTTCTTTTCACTTTCACTTTTCCTCTAACTCTTTTTCTGACCCATCTCTCCTTTCTTAACATCACGCCCTGTATTAGTTTTTGAGAGACTACTTCATTGGTTGCCTTGCAAACGTGTAACTAACTACTTAGAATAAGCATGACATCCTCAGCTCCATCTGTATATATCACATAACAGAGACGATATGTCGCTCGAGATCAGTGAGATAAAATCTCTTATGGTGGTACCATTTGAAATAATATATCTCTTTATACATTCGTGTGGGTTGCTCAGATGTCTAGCCACCCTATGTAAGACCCGAATGTTATTATTGGGTACAATTAACGTATTTCACATGATTAAACATTTTTGGTTCAGTGTGAGAATAACATGATAGCTTGCCGTGTTCCTTTCAGGATCATCTTCTACCGTATAGTTCCACTGACTTTCAAGGAGGGCAAAGATAAAATATCTCCCATTGTATATTTTTAACTAGACAAAGCAGAACTATACAATGTACGCGACGTTTTAAAAGACTTTATTTTCTGTTGGGGCTTATTTTTAACTCATTTTTTCTTTCAAATCATTACAGGCCTTCGATAGAAGAAAGTAGTCTACTACAGTTTTCCAGCTGGATGATCTACAGATATCAAAGGAAGGGTTACTTGCAACTCAAATGTGTCACATTCCTCTTTCTATGTTTTTAATATTAATAATGGAAACTATCAAAAATTTAAATTCATTAAACAATAATAAAAAATTTGAGGATCAGATTTTCACATCTTTTTCTTTAAAAGATTGTGAAAATCAGAGAGAAATCCCACATGACACTCTCGTCTGAATGTCTTGTTTGATGTTCAAGTTGAACATCTGTAAATCATTGTTAAAATCATGAGCCGGGATATAAAACTAGACGGGCATTGTTCTGGACAGGAGAGATTATGGGAATCTTTAAATGGGGAGAGAACAAAATTAAGAAGAAAGTATGAGGGTTGGCTAGAATACGATGAATACGCATAAGGTGAAAAAGTTATGCAAATATCTACAGCAGAGCAACAGATCATTATACTAGTGATGTAAACAGAAAGAATAACAGACGACAAGTCTATGACTGTCCTTTCTGATTTTCTTAATAATGATTGTGTGTAGCAGTAGCATTGTTGTGTAGATTTGAGCTGTAGTCTAATGTGGGTTTAAGTTGAACCTTGTAGAGTGTTAGAAATTGAGCGGGATTGATGTATTTTCTGGCTCTATATAGGGAATTTAATGTGTGTGAAACAATTTGTTCAGGTTTCATCAGATATTCCAATATTCGTATCAATGTTGAAAGTCTTAAGTGTATGTTAATCATAATTAGAGAGTACAAGGTACGACATTATGTAACAGTTGTATGTACTAACAGAATTGTTTCTTTTGAGAACGTTATCCTCTTCATATTGACAGATGTTCTCAAAACCATGGTTTACTTTATGTTGGTGTGAATTATTGGTATTGCGTACAAGTGACTTTTTTTGTTAGGCAGATTGTACATTAACTGGCATGAATTTAGAGTGAGAGGAAGAGAGAGAGAAATACAGAAACACACACACACACACATATATATATAGAAGGAATAATCGACATTCGTCAAGTCGGACGGATGAACTCTATGTAGCAACTCGGTGGCAACTCCATGTAGAACGAGCATCGTGAAAATAAAGTGTCTTGCTCAAGGAAATAACGCAGCGCCCGGTCCGAGAATCCAACTCACAACCTCACGATTGCGAATCCAATTATCTAACCACTCAATCACACGCCTTCACAACACACACACACACACACACACACACACACACACACACATTAGATATATATATATATATATATATATTTGTGTGTGTGTGTATATATAATATATATATATATATAATATATATATATTCATTATTTATTAAAATAACAGATTAAAGTTTAAGCAAAGAATCGCTGCTTTCACCCTTAACGGGATTTTCTGAAACTAAAAAAAATCAATCTGTGGACGCAGAAGTAAATATTTCGAAAAACGTCGCAACCGAAGGAAAACAAAAGGCGATACTTTGGTTCGTGGAGACGTTCCCTGGCAATGAACGGAAAAAAGCGAAGATAATACGTCATTATGTGGAACGAGAGAGTACGATCTGAGTTCAAATCCCGCCGACGTTGACTTTGCCTTTCATCCTTACGGGGTCGATAAAATAAAGTACCAGTAATGCACTGGGTAATTGCTGGCCTTGTGCCTAAAGTAGAAACAATTATGTGCAACGAGAGAACAATTACACGCAAAGACAAAACCACGTTTATGGTATAAATTAAGTCGTAGTCTAATATTCTATTTAGGAAACCGAATGATTCTCGGCTTCAGAGTTAAGTATAAATAAATTTGTAGAACGAAAATAACAGAGATTATTGAAATCAACAATAATTAAATATATACATACACGCATCCATATACGTACATACCCATGCATACGCGAAAATACCCGCCATGGTATGCATGTACAAGCACGTACACATAAACACGCGCACACATGCAAAAACCTGCGCGACACCTGTACACGCACACATACGAACTTATACACCAAATACACATAAAAAAATAGATATGTGGATGTGTGCGTGTATTCATATAATTATATAAACATATATAAATATACACACATAAATACGTATATAACGCACGCACACGCATTCCTACAGGTAAATACATATATGTTCACTAAACGCACGTCAACCAAAACACAAAGTACACATATAAACACCTTACATACGTGCAAACCCGTATACACACACAAACACAAAATGCACATATACACATAACCATATACACATGTACCAGTATATATATAATATAATATATACACCTATACCAAATACAAGCAAATATACGTACGAGTAAGTATACGTACCTTCGCAAAACATACAGGTAATATACACTTACCTATACAAATAAGTAATGGTATAAACATAAAATATACTTAGCTACCACATCAAGACGTAAATTATCCGCGTATTGTTCGTACTATCCGTTAAGGTATAATGTGGGGCTGTAATACAGGAAAGTTTTATGCAATTTGTGTTTACAAGCCGAAATTGCCTCATATTTTTTGTTTAAGATGTGGTCATTGGCGTAGAGTATTTCCAGGGCTTCAGCGGCGCAAAGATTGCATGATCTTTTATTTCCGTTATACGAGCTAGCCTCAGCTACGATCTCCCAGTGTAACCTATATTGGGTGTGGTTGCTTTTAGACTCCAGATATAAGCTAAAAGTGACGTTGTATTCCTTCTTAAACGGTTAAGAAAAGAATGGGTGTGCATGTAAAGACGCTGCTGGAATCACTTAGGAGTTAATCCGATGTACGCCCTACGGAACGTGGGTCTTTCGACCTTACAGTTGTAGACAATGTTACACGAGAGGCATTTCTCGGAGAGGGGGCAGTCAACCCGATTCTTACAATTACAGTTAGTACTAGCTACAGGGTTGCACGTGTTCCTACGGCTAGGTTATTTAGCTAAATTTGAAGCAGTGATGTTATGTGGAATGTTAGGAATTGAAGAGTAAGAAATTTTAATGGTATTTCAATTAAAAATGTATTATTATTATTATTATTATTACAGCTGCATTTATCTTGCTTTATGTTCATACGAGTTATCACCAAGTCACAACCAGTGACCTCAAGAGACAACAAGGTCCGCCATGTTCAAGAAAGAACATACATACACCCACATGCATCTTTAGGTGTTTAGACTTGTGATGTACTTATATTGACAGCATCTTCCTTAGTATATGGGCAGTTCCCATTAGTACTATCTTTTGTATTTCTCCTATACGCGGGTTTCCTGGGATTTGCGATAAGTAATCATTAGACCCCTTAGGTATCATTCCTAGAGCGCCTACAACCACTGGTATTGTTTTAGTTCTCAATTTCCACATTTTTCCAATTTCTATCTCCAGGTCCTTATACTTGCTCAATTTTTCAAATGTTTTTATAGATACATTCTTGTCTATTGGAACGGACATATCAATTAGCAGACATACCCTCTTTTTAAAGTCCTTAAATATTATATCAGGTCTATTTGCATCTATTTTTCGGTCTGTTTGTATGCTAAAGTTCCACAAGATTGAGATGTGATCTTTTTCAAGTATGGGAGGTGGTTGATGCTCCTACCAATTCTTTTGATGGGGCAGGTCAAAATGCTTACACATTATCCAATGTATGTATTGTGCAGCTCTGTCATACCTGTTTAGGTATTCGGTTGGAGCTATAGGACTGCACATTGAAATTATATGGTCAATGGTCTCTGGTTGTTTTTTGCATACACGGCATAATGGGCTGCACCCATTTTTTATTATGTTGGATGGTAATTTTTTGTTGGCAGACACTGATCTTGTGCCGATATAATCAGTCCTTCAGTCTCCGATTTCAGTCCAGAGGATGCCAACCACTGATGGGTTAAAGTTTTGTCAACATCAGGATTGTTAGCTCGTTCTGGGTATTTTCCATACGGAGGCTTTTCTTGCCATTTCTTAGCCAGTTTCTGTAGCAGTTCTTTCTTTGCAGTTACTTTTACCTGCTTTGCTTTTTCTGTGTTTTCCATTTCAGCAGTAAATGGGACTTGTGAAATTTGTAGTCCATTACTGTATCTTTGTTCATCTTTTGTAATGGAGTATGATCTTTTGATGCTTTCGTGTTTCAAAATGAGTTTGATCATCCAATCATGTGATTCCCTTAGATATGTAGATAATCCAATTGTTGCAGTTTTCAACGCAATGTCTAACTGGATTAACCCACGTCCTCCTTCTTTCCTAGGGAGATATATTCTATCTGTATCTGCCTTAGGGTGATGCATTCTGTGCATGGTTAAGAATTTTCGAATTTTTGTATCGTTGCTTTGGCGCATTGAACGTTGCTTTGGCGCATTTATCTAGTCCAAACTCCATTTTAATGTCATCACTGAACTGCTCCACAGTGGATAATATCCCTTGCAATTGTTCATCATTTTTTGCAAATAGTTTCAGGTCATCCATGTAGAACAAGTGATTAATGGTTTTGTCATAGACTTTATATCCATGTTTTGTTTCATTGAGCATTTTACTTAATGGTATAAGTGCGATGCAGAATAAAAGCGGTGATAAAGAGTCACCCTGAAAAATTCCACAATTAATATTAACTTCTCCAGCTTCCAGTGATTTTGTTTCACTATACAAAAGGAGTGTCGTTTTCCATGTCTTCATACTGAATCACAAAAACCTCCTGACAACGGGGGACATTTTGAAAATTTCAAAACATTTTTCAATCCAACTGTGTGGCAAACTATCGAATGTTTTTTTATAATGTATCCAAGCAATTGATAGATTTTTGTGTCTATTATGACATTCTTCCAGTATCATTTTGTTAACCAGAAGCTGATCCTTACAGCCATATGAGCCTCGCTTACACCCTTTCTGCACAATGGGAAATAGGTCATTTGTTATCAGGTGGTCATATGTATATTCAGTTATTATTATTATTATTATTATTATTATTATTATATGGCCGCACATGTGTGAAGACAGTACAAATCTGCGGGGGAAATGTTCGTAACTTTAAGCTGTTTTAATGTGTCATTTTTTGTATTTTCTTGTCGTTAACGACACTTAAGGTACACATCTTGATTTAAAGAGAGGGATACCTCTCAATATTCGGGCTATAAGCCCGAATATTCAGATTTATTTTTAAAAACTTCGAAAAAAATCACTTCTCCACCAAAAGAAAACTATGGAAATTTTCGACCTTGAAACGGTAAACAACGTTCAGGTCAAAAGTTTAACGGCAGCCACTGTAGATTTCACCACGACTACGACGGCTACAGTCATGCCTGTCATCCACTCTACTGAATGTGAAGGCAAAACTCTAAAGCTACCATCACAACCTTCTGCGATAGCAGCAGTATCATCTGAAAACGACATCACCACCACCGCCACCACCACCACCACCACCACAACAACAACTCAGAGCAATAACGACAATAACACCGACAGCTTCAATGTAAACAAGGATGGCGGTGGCAACAGGAAGAATGACAACAACAACAATAAGAGCATCAGAAACACCACATTTGCTGCAGCAGCAGCAGCAAAAACAAAGCGCTTATTGAATATTGATATTGATATTAGCGATAAAGACGAACAGTTGGCCAAAGCGTGGAGGCTAATTAAACGGGAGAAGTCCTGGGCAAACCTGACCATCCCGGACGAGGCAATAGCGGCCATGCAAAGGAGGACGGTGTTCTTTCGATGTATTTCGGTGCAGACACGAAAAGTGGAACTTGCGAGCCAAGCAGAGGTAGAGGCTGCTTTGGAGTACATCGGAAGTAACATAGAGTACAAAGCAAGAGGCAAACAGTTCGGTACCATCTCGGTACTGTTCAAAACCGAGGCCCTCGCTATTAAGCACTCGGTGACCCCCTGCAGAACGGAACGCATTATCATGCATCCGTCCTATATGGGTAAAAGGACAGTGAAGGTACGCATTCTCAGCATCCCACCAGGAATGAACATATGGTGGCTGCTGGGATGCGTAATCGAGGAGGGGACAGACACTACCCTCCTGGACATCAAAAGGACAGAGAGGGAGGACTGGTCCGGAATGGATTTGGAGATTCTTCTCCAAATGAAACCGGAGGATATGAATAACATCCCGGATTTTGCCCCCCTGCAGGACGGGACAACAATCCAACTAATGATTGACGGAAGAAGGCCACGCTGCTTCATCTGCGGGGAAGCAACGCATCTTCAAGCCTTCTGCCCTCAGAGCAAAAATGCAGGGGATCGCAAACCTCCTTTGTTGCCAACGCCAGTGTCAGCACGGAAAGCTGCACCACCACCACCACCAAAAACAACATCAACAAAAACACGGACACCAACATCAAAAGCAGCCGGATCACCACCAACACCAAAACCAATCCAAGGAGAAAACGAGGAAAGCTCTCCCACTACCCCTACCCCCCCCCCCCCCAATTATACACATAGACAAAACAATAAACGCACACACAGACACAGAGACACTCACAGACACAGACCCTTTGTCTTCCAGCAGCGAAGATGAAGGAAAACCCAAAAGTGCAAAAAAAACAGAAAACTCACACAAAAAAAGCCCCAACAAAACACAAAAACACACACAACAAAAAATACAGAGACCACTAACGCAAACACTTCCCCAATAACATCATCACCAAGAGCAACATCGACACCACCTCCACAATCCCCGAAACGCAAACTACCTAAACAAACACATGTGAAACCCACATCAAGACTTTTAAAGGGGTTCCCAAACGAAACCCCACCAACCATGGAGGTCGAACCACCCGACCTTCACAAGGCCCGGGAGGTAAGTAAACCTTCCCTCTCTCTCTCTTAGCTTACCAATATGGCCATATTAAGAGTATGAAGTTTAAATGTTCGCGGCCTGGGGTCACCCTGGAAGCAGGGTCGCCTGCTCAACGACCTCCGGTCACTGGAAATGGATGTGATTGCCGTAAGCGAGACCAGAATTTCCGACACGCGTGCACTAGCACCCATTTTCGACGACTATCAGATCTTCGCATCTGTTAGCAGGCCGGGAATGGGGGGTGGGGTGGCAGTGCTGTTTAGGAAAGGACTGGATCTCGAGGTAAGGTCGATCTTCCAGGACCCGGACGGTAAGTTGGTGGTCTTGGATGTGAGCAGTAGCGAAGGTGGTGCCTTTAGACTGCTGGCCGTCTACGCCCCTACAGGGGCCGTACGACCTGACTTCTTTAGGCGCCTGGAGACCTTTCTGGTTACGTCTCGCCCTTTACTGTTAGCGGGGGACTGGAATGGCATCTCAGACGCACGCTGAGATTGTGTGGGAGTAGCCGATAGGAGCGGGGGTGTAAAAGCCTCAAGCACCTACTCAGCCAGTTCCAACTGTCTGACAGGTATCGACTATATTTCCCCAATGTGCCAGTATGGCCATGGACCAACCGAATGGGGTCATCTAGATCGTATATAGACAGGATCTTCATTAGGAAAATAGATAGAAATAGTGTGGGCTGTCCACTTTTTAAAACGTTCGCCTATTCAGATCACAAATTTGGGATCTGTACGATCGAGCTAAATAAAACGCGTAGGTTAGGACCGGGTTACTGGAAGCTGAACATGTCATTTCCGGCACGTAAGGCTTACAGGGACAGAGTCAACAATTTAGTTAAGCAAAAGTTGACAGAGGGGATCATCAACAACAGATGGTGGGTGGCTCTCAAAAGAGAGATTAGAGTAACTTCGATAGAGTTCAGCAAAGAACTAGCGTTAGAGAAAAATAGAAAGGAGGGGGAGCTGGTAGATAAGTTAGACGAGGCTATTTGTAGTGGCATCGCAACTGACGTGCTAGCGGCGAGAATGGCATTAGACGATTTCTTCAATGCCAAACACGAAGGTTGCATTGTCAGAGCTAAGGCGCGTGCGCTGAGAAACGAGGGAACTAAAGCTGTTCGATGGGCCCGCGTGGCGGAGGCGCAGCGTGGTAATAAAACCACAATTCGGTCTTTGGCGGACCGAGACGGACACGACATAAGCGATTCCAAACGGTATGTGAGGCCTTTCGTCAGCACTTTGCTCTTTTGTTCAGAGATACTGGCGAGTCAGAGAGAGTAGCGGATTTCAGTCCCTACCTTGACGGCTTGCCGCGCATCTCGACGGTCGACACTGAGCGTTGCGAAAGGCCGATTACTTCAGCCTAAATTCAGGACGCCCTTGTCGGCTGCATGAGGCACATGTCACCCGTTTTGGATGACCTGCCCTACGAGCTTTACGTAAATATGCCAGACTTGTTCTCCGAACTCCTCGAATCACTCTACTGCAACTGGCAGCAGAATGGGAGTATTCCCAGTTCTGTGAGCAGGGGAGTGGTGACGCTGATAAGGAAAGACGAGAACAAGAGGGATACATTAGACAACTTCAGGCCCATAACTCTGCTCAATACAGAGTTTAAGATTTTGGCCAAGGCGTTAGCAAACTTGCGCAATCCCAGCTAGGTCCATGCACGACAATCTCCACCTCATGCGATCCATCATAGAGAGGCTAGGCTGCAAACCTGGCTTCGGTGGGTCACTGATCAATTTAGATCAATCGAAAGCATTCGAGAGGGTCGACCATCGGTATCTGGAGTTTGTCCTCAAAGCAGCTGGCTTCGGCCCTGTCTTTAGAAGCTGGATCGTTGCAATGCACAGCGACACATGCTCGGTGGTCAAGGTTAATGGCCACCTCTCGGAACCATTTCGGCTCTCCCGATCGGTCCGTCAAGGGTGCCCTCTCTCTTCCCTTCTGTACGTATTAACTCTCGAGCCTTTACTGCGGAAGCTGGAGCTGTTGCAGGGCATCCCGCTCGAACCGGGACGTGGAAAGGCGGTGTCGGCTTATGCGGACGACATCACCGTGATGGTGTCGAACACCTCAGAAATGGAGGTGGTCGGCACCTTATTGAAGGAATATGAAAGGTTGACAGGAGCCAAACTTAACCCGGAAAAGTCGGTGGGCTTGCAGCTCAGAACCTGGAGAAGCAAGCCCATGCCGTCCAACAGCATCATGGGGCGCTGGACGGACGGACCGGTAAAGTTTCTCGGGGTTTGGTTCGGAGCAGACCTCCAGTTGGAAAAGAATTGGGACGAGGTAACGAGCAAAATAGCCAGTCTCACCCAAAAATGGGCTGGGAGGAAGCTATCACTGAAAGGTCGCGCGGAGGTGGCGAATGCGTACATCGCGTCCGTCACCTACTACCGCCTGACCATCGTGCCTTGCCCCCGTCCGCGCCTCGTCAGGCTCCCCTTCAAATTGTTGTGGAGGGGACAAATTCCGTTGGTGAGGCGGTCCATCTGCTGCCAGCACCCTCTACGCGGAGGGCTGGGCATGCCGTGGCTAATGATGCGCAGACATGCGTTGAGGCTGCGACATCTCCAGATATTCTGCCTCAACGATGAACAGGTGTGATCGCCGTTTTTCAGACGGGCCTTTCCGCAGCTGGTTTATTTGACTGAGCTACAGTCCTGGGTCAAGAAGATACCGAGACTGGGTGACTGGCACCTGGAATGTTGCCAGGCACTCACTGCCCTCTACCAAGCGGGAAATGCGATCAGTGGAACTTCCACTCTCGAGTTCTATAGAGGATTAGTGGTGGGCAAGTGCGATGACGCACTCGGAGAAGCTTTGGGCCTCGACGAAGTCGAACTGACCAGTCTGTACCGGAGGACCTTTGAGCCGGGGACGATGGACAAAATCCAGAAATTCCTCGCATGGCAGTGCTACCGAGGGGCACTGCCGGTTCGGGATAAATCCTACAGGCACGGAAGTGCTGTCAGACGGACCTGCCCAAGATGCGCAAAGAACGACGAAACCGTTCTGCACGCACTTGTCCAATGTCCGTGCATTATTGACTTGTGAAGTTATGTCGAACAGCTACTATCGCGTGTGGAACGAATCCGGCTACCGGCCGTCTCCATAGTGAAGATCGACCCGCCGCCTTCCTTAGGTCAGGAAGAGCAGGAAATTTTCCTCTGTCTGGTGGCAGTTGCGAAAGAGATTATATGGTGGACCAGGTTGAAAGGACTAAAGACAGACACTTTTCTCTTCGGCCAATCCCTCATCAACTTCTTCAAGTTTCACCTGGAAAGGAAGGTGAGGGTGGAGAGAGAAGTGCTGCCCCCCAGTACATTTGCTAAAAGGTGGGTGAATGTGGTGAGAATGGCTCGTGTGAATGGGCCTACTCTCACCATGCGCCTATAGGCTAGCTAATTTGAGGTGAGGGGTGCTCTTCCTGGGTGCCCTAGAAGCGCAGGGTGGTTCAGGATTGGTGGGGCACCTGAAGCACCCCAGGGTCGTCCACCTCCTATCGGGGAATTTATTTTGTTATATTTATGCATAGTTTATTTTATATTTTTATATTTTCATTGTTAAATTAGTCTTGCCATTGTGCACTTTTACTCGACCTTATTGTAAACCCCCACTGTCCCTGTCTTTGTATTGTCCCCTAGATGTCGGCCCTGGTGGCTAATAAATGAAATCATTATTATTATTATTATTCTCAAATCCCGCCGAGGTTAACTTTGCCTTTCAACCTTACGGGGTCGATGAAATAGAGTACCAGTAATGTACTGGGTAATTGCTGGCCTTGTGCCTAAAGTAGAAACAATTATTATTATTATTATTATTATTGTTGTTATTATTCTTTGAGTCTCAGTCATTGATGTTAGTTAACTGGAAAGTTTGTTGAAATGAATATCAAGCCACTACCTGCAGCCTCAGATATTCAGGACGTATCGGAGGGTTCTCGCTGTTCCCAGCAAGCATGCTTTTTGAAGCCTTCTAAAAAGCGTGAAGTGGCCAATTTTCTTTAACCATCCCTGGAAACTATTTGAGATAGTACCTAGTGCGCCTATGACTATCGGGACCACTTTGACTTCATGGCAGTTCCAAATCCTTTTTACCTCCCACTTTAAGTCCTGGTATCGGTTAATTTTATCCCTCTCCTTCTCTTGCACTCTCGTGTCGAATGGGCAGGCCACATCCACAATCAGGCACGATCTTTTTTCTTTGTCCACAACCACCAGGTCAGGTCTATTGTGTTCCAGTTTCTTGTCCGTCTGTATCCTAAAATCCCACAGAACCTTCACCTGATCGTTTTCTATCACCGACTCTGGCTTATGCTAATACCACTTCTCAGAATGTGGTAAATTGTTTACTTTGCATAGGTGCCTGTGGATCACCCTGCCTATCACATCATGTCTCCAGCCCCTATAGTGAGTCTGGGCTAGGTGTTTACACTCGGATACAATGTGAGCCACAGTCTCCTCTCTCTCTCTCTCCACAGATCCTGCACAGTGGGCTAGCCTCCTCCTTATTATTATTATTATTATTATTACTGGCGACCTACGTAGTAAATCGTATCATGGTGAGCTCCGCAAAGGTTTGTTATTTCTGGTGTTAAAAATTGCCATTTATGGAAAATTTTTATTGTTAACAATATATAAGCGCACATTGTTTTCCGAAAAGAACACCCAAAAAGATTGGGGCCTTGTGACCAAAATTTAAACTTTTATGATTATCAAAAAATTTCTTTGAAAAAAAATGGCTAATTCATCTCTGCACCAAGCAGCTGAGAGTCTTCCTCACAAACTAACACCTCACACCGACACCACCATTGTAAATGTTACTACGTTTGCCAACACTAAAAAAAATATAAGCAGTAGCAATATTTTAAATTTGTCTCATGCAGACATTCATTTCCCGCCATTACCAATGACTGCAGGTGTTAAAGCCGCCACCACCACTACCACCGCGACAACCACCACCCCCGCGACAACCACCACCACCGCGACAACCCCCACCCCCACCACCACCGCGACAACAGAAACAAAAAGGAAAAAATAAATCAACTCGTGATGTCGAAATGTTTTCAACCAAGATGGACTCTTCCACACCGAACACCACTGACGTCACCACCACCACAACTGAAACTAAAATTAATAATAACACAAATAACGATAACAACAACAGCAACAATGACATTAAAAAAAACCACCCTGAGTTTTTCCAGAGTAGCAAAACAGTGCGAAGCATTTACGGTAACTCAGGAGGAGTTAGAAAATGCCAAAATATGGTAAAGAAAGATGGGTACATGGTCAAACCCCCCCCCCCACCTAATAAAATGGAGCATCGGCGCCTATGCACCGTGTAGTATCGAACAATTAATGTAAAATCGCGCCGAATGGAACGGGGATCCGAGTCCCAAATCCAAAAAGCTTTGGGACATGTGTGGGCAAGAAAAACCCACATCAGACGTGGGCAGAAGTATGGAACCGTGGACGTGTTCTTTGAAACACCAGAGGAGGCTAGAGAAAACTCCATGACCCCATTAAGAAGTGACGACTTCACACTCGTCCCAAGCTATTGTGGCCAGAGACTCGTAAAGATCAGGGTGACCCACGTTCCACCGGCCATCGAAATTCCCTAGCTAATAGCGGCCGTGCTCACCGGCATCGAAGCCAACACAAAGATAATAGCAATAGCAAAAGAAAAGCAGGAGAACTGGTCCGGATCTGGGATGGAGCTCCTGATCCAAGTGGACCAAAAAAGCATTGAGGAGATCCCAGACGTAATAGACCTCACTGACGGAAGCCACCTCACCGTAATTGTCGAGGGCAGAAGGCCTAGGTGTGTCGTTTGTGGTGAAGGAACCCACCTAAGGGCTTTCTGCCCTCAGGCTAAAAGATTGAGGCCACCTCTCCTACCCACCCCAGTGACTCAACCATCAACACCACCAGTAGCAGAGATGGCAGCAACAACTGTAGCAGCAACAACAGAAGCAACTATAACAGCAACAATCCCAGCAACAGTAGCAAAACCAACACCACCCCCACCCAACGCTTCAGAACTAGCACCAGCGCCTACACCATCCACCACGCCACAACCAAAACTAACGCCTGTGGAGGATTTTCCACTCTCCCGCCTATCACAACTGGAGACAGATTGTGACGACGAGGAGTGGGTAACGGTATCAGGAAAAAAGAAAAAAAAGAAACCAAATAAGAAAAAATTCTCTTCCTTCCCCCTCCAAAAACAAAATACAGAGGGAAACAAATAAATTAACAAACAAAAAAGTTAGGACAGATATGCCACCATCCACACCAGCATCACCAACCCCATCACCCCAAACACCAACACCATCACCATCATTAATCCCAACACCACCATCACTTACACCACAAAAGTCACCAAAATGCGAAACTGAAACAAGCCCAGAACAAACGCAAACAGAACAAAACAACCAAAACGATACACACTACACAGCATTAAATTTGAACAACAACCAATTATTACACTACATCCAACACACCAGCATCACAGAAAAAAACTACACAACAACCCAAAAATTCACACCACCTCCACACATACAGATCACTCGCATCACACAGAAAACGTACATGACACTAAAACAAAAATTCCCCAAAGACATCGGAGACTTCCGACAAGCACTCTCCAGGAGGATTTATAAGGACATCCTTCCTGAGGAGGCCACAAGCAGTGAAAAGGGTGGAAAAACCGTCCTTCCTCTACGAGAAGTAAGGTAAGTGGTCTTTCCCATCTTTTCCATTCCATTTCAACATGACCTCACTCAGAATAGGCAGCATAAATGCGCGTGGCTTGGGGTCGTCATGGAAGCAGGGCCACCTGCTCAACGACCTCAGGTCACTAAACATAGATGTAGTGGCCATGAGCGAGACCAAAATCACCGAAGAACGGGCCTTCGCACCGATCTTCGGCGGCTCGATGTGTACGCATCTCCCAGCCGTCCGGGATCGGGGGGTGGAGTTGCTCTGCTTTTTCGGAGAGGTTTTGGATCTTGCCATACGGGCCATCATCCTGGACCCAGAAGGTAAGTTGGTGGTGCTGGACGTGACCAGCGAAGACGGGCAAGCTTTCAGGTTAGTGGCCGTCTATGCTCCGCCAGGAGCAGGGCGGCCTGATTTCTTCCGGCCTCTGGAGACCTTTCTTGGAATGTCCCGCTCTTTAGTGTTAGTGGGCGACTGGAACGGGATCTTAGATGCACGCTGGGACTGTGTGGGATTAGTGGACAGGGGAGGAGGCTGCAAGAGTCTCACCAACCTGCTCAGGCATTTTGAACTGTCTGACAGGTACCGATTGGATTTCCCAAATGTACCAATGTGGACTTGGACAAATCGCATAGGGTCATCCAGATCATATCTAGATAGAGTATTTTGTAGGGAAATAGATAGGTCTAGCATAGGCTGTCCACAATTCAAGATAGTCAGCTACACGGACCACAAATTCGTGATCTGTGTGCTTGACTTAGATAGGCTTCATAGACGAGGACCCGGCTACTGGAAGCTAAACGCGTCCTTACCAGCGCGCAAGGCCTACAGAGACCGGATTAGCGAACTAGTTAAGCGGGCGTTGACGGGGGCCAACATCAATAACAAGTGGTGGTTTGCTCTGAAAAGAGCAATTAGAATAGAGTCCATTAGGTTTAGTAAGGCTTTAGCAATAGAGAAAAATAAAGAAGAG
This sequence comes from Eledone cirrhosa, assembly GCA_964016885.1. Classification (NCBI taxonomy): domain Eukaryota; kingdom Metazoa; phylum Mollusca; class Cephalopoda; order Octopoda; family Eledonidae; genus Eledone; species Eledone cirrhosa. Next base: position 310,679,470 of record OZ024741.1, on the reverse strand, counting down.
GGAGAATTAGTTAGAAAATTAGACGAGGCGCTTTGCAAAGGCATCGCGACCGACGTGCTTGCGACGAAATTGGCCCTTGACCAATTCTTCAATGCAAAGCTCGAAGGCTGCGTTGTCAGAGCTAGGGTGCGTGCTCTCAGGCACGAGGAGACGAAAGCCGTTAAATGGGCCCGAGTGGCGGAGGCGTGTCGTGGCAACAAAGCCACGATCCGGTTGGTGGACCACGGCGGGCACATGCTACTCGATCCCGGGCAAATGTGTGAAGCTTTTCAGCGACACTTCGCTCAACTGTTCAGGGGCAGCGGCGGGTCGGATCGAGGGATGGACTTTAGTGTCTTCCTCGACTGACTGCCACGGTTCTCGGCCACAGAGGCGGAGTGTTGCGAAAAGCCGATAACAGCCGCTGAAGTACGGGAGGCAATGACTGGCTGCACAATGGGTAAATCGCCTGGTTTGGATGGTCTGCCCTATGAACCCTACGTACAGATGCCAGACTTGTTCGGAGGCCTCTTGGCGGTCGTCTACTGCAACTGGCAACAGAACGGGAGAATTCCAACCTCTGTGAGCCGAGGAGCGGCGACGCTGCTGAGAAAGGATCCGAACAAGGGGGATAACAAAGATAATTTTAGGCCCATAACTCTGCTAAACACAGAGTTCAAGATGTTGGCCAAGGTGCTAGCAAAGAGGTTGGCGCTTGTCGCTGGTGCTCTGGTGGGAGAGGCGCAGACATGCGCCATCCCCGATAGATCCATCCACGACAACCTCCACCTCATGCGATACATCTTAGAGAGGGTAGCTAGGGAACCTGGAACGGGTGGGTCTTTGATCAATTTAGATCAGTCGAAAGCTTTCGATAGGGTCGACCATCGTTATCTAGCGGCAGTCCTGAGGGCGGCTGGCTTTGGGCCCGTCTTCAGAGGCTGGATCGCTGCCATGCACAGCGGCATATGCTCTGTGGTGAGAGTGAACGGTCACCTTTCGGAACCGTTCAACATCATGCGCTCGGTCCGCCAAGGATGTCCCCTCTCGTCCCTCTTGTACGTATTGACTATCGAGCCATTACTGCACAAACTGGAGACGTTGAGGGGCGTCCCGCGCGAACTAGGATGCGGAAGATCCATGTCAGCATATGCGGACGATGTCACCGTAGTGACCATCCAAACCAGGCGATTTACCCCTTGTGCAACTAGTCATTGCATCCCGTACTTCAGCGGTTGTTATCGGCTTTTCGCAACACTCCGCCTCAGTGGCCGAAAGCCGCGGCAGTCCGTCGAGGTAGACACTAAAGTCCATCCCTCGATCCGGCCCGCCACTGCCCCCGAACAGTTGAGCGAAGTGTCGCTGAAAAGCTTCACACATTTGCCCGGGATCGAGTAGCATGCGCCCGTCGTGGTCCACCAAAGACCGGATCGTGGCTTTGTTGCCACGACGCGCCTCCGCCACTCGGGCCCATTGAACGGCTTTCGTCCCCTCGTGTCTGAGAGCACGCACCCTAGCTCTGACAACGCAGCCTTCGTGCTTTGCATTGAAGAATTGGTCAAGGGCCAATTTCGTCGCAAGTACGTCGGTCGCGATGCCTTTGCTAAGCGCCTCATCTAATTTTCTAACTAATTCTCCCTCTGCTCTATTTTTCTCTATTGCTAAAGTCTTCTAAACCTAATGGACTCTATTCTAATTGCTCTTTTCAGAGCAAACCACCACTTGTTGTTGACGATGGCCCCCGTCAACGCCCGCTTAACTAGTTCGCTAATCCGGTCTCTGTAGGCCTTGCGCGCTGGTAAGGACGCGTTTAGCTTCCAGTAGCCGGGTCCTCGTCTATGAAGCCTATCTAAGTCAAGCACACAGATCACGAATTTGTGGTCCGTGTAGCTGACTATCTTGAATTGTGGACAGCCTATGCTAGACCTATCTATTTCCCTACAAAATACTCTATCTAGATATGATCTGGATGACCCTATGCGATTTGTCCAAGTCCACATTGGTATATTCGGGAAATCCATTCGGTACCTGTCAGACAGTTCAAAACGTCTGAGCAGGTTGGTGAGACTCTTGCACCCTCCTTCCCTATCCACTAATCCCACACAATCCCAGCGTGCATCTAAGATCCCGTTCCAGTCGCCCACTAACACTAAAGAGCGGGACGTTCCAAGAAAGGTCTCCAGACGCCGGAAGAAATCAGGCCGCCCTGCTCCTGTCGGGGCATAAACGGCCACTAACCTGAAAGCTTGCCCGTCTCCGCTGGTCACGTCCAGCACCACCAACTTACCTTCTGGGTCCAGGAAGATGGCCCGTATGGCAAGATCCAAACCTCTCCGAAAAAGCACAGCAACTCCTCCCCCCGATCCCGGACGGCTGGGAGACGCGTACACATCGTAGCCGCCGAAGATCGGTGCGAAAGCCTGTGCTTCGGAGATTCTGGTCTCGCTGATGGCCACTACATCTATGTTTAGTGACCTGAGGTCGTTGAGCAGGTGGCCCTGCTTCCATGATGACTCCAAGCCACGCGCATTTATGCTGCCTATTCTGAGTGAGGTCATGTTGAAAAGGAGTGGAAAAGATGGGAAAGACCACATACCTTACTTCTCGTAGGGGAAGGACGGTTTTTCCATCCTTTTCACTGCTTGTGGCCTCCTCAGGAAGGATGTCCTTATAAATCCTCTTGGAGAGTGCTTGTCGGAAGTCTCAGATGTCTTTGGGGAATTTTTGTTTTAGTGTCATGTACGTTTTCTGTGTGATGCGAGTGATTTGTATGTGTTGAGGTGGTGTGAATTTTGGGGTTGTTGTGTAGTCTTTTTCTGTGATGCTGGTGTTGTGTTGGATGTAGTGCAATAATTGCTTGTTGTTCAAATTTAATGCTGTGTAGTGTGTATCGTTTTGGTTGTTTTGTTTTGTTTTGTTTGCGTTTGTTGTGGGTTTGTTTCTGTTTCGCATTTTGGTGACTTTTGTGGTGTAGGTGATGATGGTGTTGGAGTTAATGATGGTGATGGTGTTGGTGTTTGGGTTGATGGGGTTGGTGATGCTGGTGTGGATGGTGGCATATCTGTCCTAACTTTTTTGTTTCTTAGTTTATTTGTTTCCCTCTGTATTTTGTTTTTGGAGGGGGAAGGAAGAGAATTTTTTCTTTTTTGGTTTCTTTCTTTTTTTTCCGGATAACGTTTCCCACTCCTCGTCGTCACAATCTGTCTCCAGTTGTGATAGGCCGGGGAGTGGAAAATCCTCCACGGCCGTTAGTTTTGGTTGTGGTGTGGTGGATGGTGTAGGCGCTGGTGCTAGTTCTGAAGCGTTGGGTGGTGGTGGTGTTGGTTTTGCTGGTGGTGGTAGTGGTGTTGGTTTTGCTACTGTTGCTGGGGTTGTTGCTGTTATAGTTGCTTCTGTTGTTGCTGCTACAGTTGTTGCTGGCATCTCTGCTACTGGTGGTGTTGATGGTTGTGTTACTGGGGTGGGTAGGAGAGGTGGCCTCAACCTTTTAGCCTGAGGGCAGAAAGCCCTTAGGTGGGTTCCTTCACCACAAACGACACACCTAGGTCTTCTGCCCTCGACAATTACCGTGAGGTGGCTGCCGTCAGTGAGGTCTATTACCTCTGGGATCTACTCAATGCTTTTTTCGTCCGCTTGGATCAGGAGCTCCATCCCAGATCCGGACCAGTTTTCCTGCTTTTCTTTTGCTATTGTTATTATTTTCGTGTTGGCCTCGATGTCGGCGAGGACAGCCGCTATTAGCCAGGGAATTTCGATGGCCGGTGGAACGTGGGTCACCCTGATCTTTACGAGTCTCTGGCCACAATAGCTTGGGACGAGTGTGAAGTCGTCACTTTTTAATGGGGCCATGGAGTGTTCTGTAGCCTCCTCTGGTGTTTCAAAGAACACATCCACGGTTCCATACTTTTGCCCACGTCTGATGTGGGTTTTTCTTGCCCACACATGTGCCAAAGCTTTTTGGATTTGGGACTCGGATCCCCGTTCCACTCGGCGCGATTTTACATTTATTGTTCTATACGACACGGTGCATAGGCGCCGATGCTCCATTTTATTAGGTGGGTGGGTGAGGCTGACCCTGTACCCATCTTTCTTTACCATTTATTTGGCATTTTCTAAGTCTTCTTGAGTTACGGTAAATGCTTCGAATTGTTTTGCTACTCTGGCGAAACTGAGGGGGGGGTTTATAATGTCATTGTTGTTGTTGTTGCTATCGTTAATATCAATTTTAGTTTCAGTTGTGGTGGTGGTGACGTCATTCGTCTTTGGTGCGGAAGAGTCCATTTTGCTTGATTTCATTTCGACATCACGAGTTAATTTATTTTTTTCTTCTTTTGTTTCTGTTGTCGCGGTGGTGGTGGGGGTGGTGGTTGTCGCGGTGGTGGTGGTGGTGGAGGCTTTAACACCTGCAGTCATTGGTAATGGTGGGAAATGAATGTCTGCCTGAGACAAATTTAAAATATTGCTACTGCTTATATTTTTTTTGTGTTGGCAAACGTAGTAACATTTACAATGGTGATGTCGGTGTGAGGTGTTATTTTGTGAGGAAGGCTTTCAGCTGCTTCGTGCAGAGGGGAATTAGCCATTTTTTTCAAATAAATTTTTGGATAATAATAAAAGTTAAAATTTTGGGCACAAGGCCCCAATCTTTTTGGGTGTCCTTTTCGGAAAACAATGTATGTGTGCTTATAAACAGTTAACAATAAAATATTCCATAAATGGCAATTTTTAACAAACGGAAATAACAAACCTTTGCGGAGCTCACGATGATACGATTTACTACGTAGGTCGCCAATAATAATAATAATAATAATAATAATAATAATAATAATAATAATAATAATAATAAGGGAAGAAGACGCACGAGGTGGTAGAAGGTCATGAAATCGCTCCCGTAAGTTTTTGATTTTTAACATATTTAAATCAATTGTGAAATAACAATTCTTAGTACAAATGTTGCATAAACCACCGAATCAAGTCCCATAAAATTTCGGATCCATATTATATTGTTATATCGCTCAAATATTCAATTTTGTATTATATATTTTGTATTCAAAAAAGAAAATGGTTATAAATGGAGGCAAACACCCTCTGTCTACACTATATAGAACAGCCAAATAACAGCAATTTCACCAACACCAGAAACTTGATACACCACCTACCCCATCACACTAAATATAACAGCCAGATAACGGCAATTTCACCACCACCACCATCAATCCCAGCATCATAATAATAATTACTATTATTATTGTCTCAAGATTTAACAAAATGTTTAATTCCAATTTGACGGGAATATGTCAACACAATATATATTAAACATACGCGACACAAACTCATATATACTACATATCACAAAACTCATTAACGACAACGCCACCGCCTCCACCACTCCATCCATCATTGCTACCACTATCCCATCGCCGCCGCCACCACTCCTTCATTGCTACCACCACTATTCCCCTGTTAACTTGAGAGAGAAAGGGGAAGGTGGCGGTATCATTAGACAAGGGAGAGGCTAGCAAAAGATATAAATAGATTGACTTAGTGACCTGGCCACCGGCCAAACGTCAACATCAACAACTATGGCACTGCTGGCTCACTCCTTCCTCACCAACAATATAAAAATCCCCATCACCACCACCGACATATCCAACAACAATAACAGGCAACTTCAGCAAAAAGTATATTATATTATTGTAATGCACTGGGTGATTGCTGGCCTTGTGCCTGGAGTGGAGACAATTATTAATAATTTCATTCTTAAGCCACGCAATGCTCACATTAAGGAACCACTCATGATAATAACAATTTTAAAAAAACAACAAAAAGAAAACCCCGTGACCAAGAAATACCGGGATGGCGGCCGGCGGGGAATAGCCGTGTCTCTAGGGGAGAACGACCCCTCTAGTCTTGGTTGACACTCGCTCTAGAAGTGGTAACACGAAATGATTGCCCCTTGGCGGATAAGGATAAAACGCGACAAAATAAAGTAAATGCCTAATGATAAAATCTCATACCGGATCGGTCGTCACCCTGGTAAAAAAGGGCCGCGTCACTCAGAGAGGAACCAGACTGGGGTCGAAAAATCAGCTAATGGTTCAAACCTTCCCATCACTTCGGAGCTGGAGACCTCCCATAACCGGAATGCTCACCACCAAGAAATCCAACGAAAAAGAGAGAAAAATGGTCAAGGGAAGATAATAAAGAAGTCCTTGAGGCTTTCTACACTGCCATGTACTACCCATCAAATACATCGAATACAGAACAGACATATATCAACTGGAAAAAGAAACATCCCGAAAACAGAGGCTATATTGACAGTAACAAACTAGCCAATATACGAAGAAATATTGTAAGAAAAAAGTTACTAACTGATATAGAAATTGATCAGATCAAGTTATTAGCACAAAGTCAGCGAAGGGAAAATGAAACATGTGTCAGTGAAAACGAGGTAAATTGTAACACTTCGAATCCCAGGGTTGGGGCGGAATCACTGGCAACAGAACAAATTAAAGAAAGGATCGAAAAAGTGGAGTGAGTGCATTCTCAAGATAAAACTCCAAATGAAAATAATGAGATCGTAAATGATAAAGAAATGAATGAGAATGAACTTGCCAACTTGAAAGATGAAATTATGATCGAATGGATGAAAATGAAAGAATCTGACATGGGGCAACGAGACACCCTCCCTAAGATCCAGAACTCCAAACAGAACCAAAAGATAATACACAAGACTAACATAATTCTCAAAAACATTATCATCACAAACAAACTAAACATTACTGACTGATTCAAATCATCTCTATTATGCATCGGCTAAAGTCACCACTCACTTATGTGGAGTGAAGATGAAAAGACAAAGGAATTCCCACAAGAAATCTACTTGGCAAGAGAACATCAATCGCCAAATAAACCTTCTCCGATCTGACATAGAAATTTTAACAAACTATAAAGTAGGTGAACATGTTAAACAAACTAAACTTAGAAAATTGAAAAAAAAGTACAGTATAAAATCAACAAGTGACATAGACATGCTGATAGAAATAATCAAGCAAAAAGTGTCGGCCAAAGCTGCTCGTATAAGGCGCTTTGAAAAACGATCTAGATTCTATAAGGACAATAATATGTTCAAAAACAACCAAAGAAACTTCTACAGAAATATTGGTAAGTCAACAATAACTGCTAAATCAATACCACCCAAGGAGGAAGTGCAAGAATTCTGGGAAAATATCTGGGCCGAAGAAAAAGTTCATAACATACATGCCCCATGGATAGACAGACAAATGAAAGATACAGCTCACCTTGAGGAACAAACATGGGAAAATATAACAGTTGAACAGTTGCGCTTGGCTCTAAGAAAAACCAGCAAATGGAAATCCCCAGGAAAAGACAAAATACAAAACTTTTGGATAAAGCCTTCACAGAGTCTCATAGGCTGTTAGCCCAACTTTACAATGAAATAGTTAAGGAGCCAGAAAAGATACCATCATGGCTAGTTAACGGCATTACATTCCTGCTTCCGAAGAATGATGAGACAAACAATCCCCAAAATTACAGACCGAAAACTTGCTTGACCACAATGTATAAAATTTTAACAGCAGTCCTAACTGAATATACATATGACCACTTGATAACAAATGACCTATTTCCCATTGAGCAGAAAGGGTGTAAACGAGGCTCATATGGCTGTAAGGATCAGCTTCTGGTTAACAAAATGATACTGGAAGATTGTCATAATAGACACAAAATTCTATCGATTGCTTGGATAGATTATAAAAAAAGCATTCGATAGTTTGCCACACAGTTGGATTGAAAAATGTTTAGAGATTTTCAAAATATCCCCCGTTGTCAGGAGGTTTTTGTCATTCAGTATGAAGACATGGAAAACGACACTCCTTTTGAATAGTGAAACAAAATCACTGGAAGCTGGAGAAGTTAATATTAATTGTGGAATTTTTCAGGGTGACTCTTTATCACCGCTTTTATTCTGCATCGCACTTATACCATTACGTAAAATACTCAATGAAACAAAACATGGATATAAAGTCTATGACAAAACCATTAATCACTTGTTCTACATGGATGACCTGAAACTATTTGCAAAAAATGATGAACAATTGCAAGGGCTATTATCCACTGTGGAGCAGTTCAGTGATGACATTAAAATGGAGTTTGGACTAGATAAATGCGCCAAAGCAACGTTCACCAGAGGAAAGCTGCTGAAGAGTTCAGACATTAATCTTGATCGGGGGAACGTGATAAGAGAACTTGATCAAGAAAAAACTTAAAAATATCTAGGTGTTTGTAAAGGAGACGGAATCAAGCACTCGACAATGAGGGAAAGGATAAGGAAGGAATGTTACTGCAGAGTAAGAGCAATCTTAAGAACGGAATTGAATGGAAGGAATAGGATCGATGCCATAAACACGCTTGCCATACCAGTAGTAACCTACAGTTACAATGTCATCAACTGGTCAAGCACAGAGATCCGTAGGCTCGATACAAAAATTTGAAAATTCTTAACCATGCACAGAATGCATCACCCTAAGGCAGATATAGATAGAATATATCTCCCTCGGAAAGAAGGAGGACGTGGGTTAATCCAGTTAGACATTGCGTTGAAAACTGCAACAATTGGATTATCTACATATCTAAGGGAATCACATGATTGGATGATCAAACTCGTTTTGAAACACGAAAGCATCAAAAGATCATATTCCATTACAAAAGATGCACAAAGATACAGTAATGGACTACAAATTTCACAAGTCCCATTTACTGCTGAAATGGAAAACACAGAAAAAGCAAAGCAGGTAAAAGTAACTGCAAAGAAAGAACTGCTACAGAAACTGGCTAAGAAATGGCAAGAAAAGCCTCTGTATGGAAAATACCCAGAGCGAGCTAACAATCCTGATGTTGACAACACTTTAACCCATCAGTGGTTGGCATCCTCTGGACTGAAATCGGAGACTGAAGGACTGATTATATCAGCACAGGATCAGTGTCTGTCAACAAAAAATTACCCAGCCAACATAATAAAAAATGGATGCAGCCAATTATGCCGTGTATGCAAAAAACAACCAGAGACCATTGACCATATAATTTCAATGTGCAGTCCTATAGCTCCAACCGAATACCTAAACAGGCATGACAGAGCTGCACAATACATACATTGGATAATGTGTAAGCATTTTGACCTGCCCCCATCAAAAGAATTGGTGGGAGCATCAACCACCTCCCATACTTGAAAAAGATCACATCTCAATCTTGTGGAACTTTAGCATCCAAACAGAACGAAAAATTGATGCAAATAGACCTGATATAATATTGAAGGACTTTAAAAAGAGGGTATGCCTGCTAATTGATATGTCTGTTCCAATAGACAAGAATGTATCTATAAAAACATTTGAAAAATTGAGCAAGTATAAGGACCTGGAGATAGAAATTGGAAAAATGTGGAAATTGAGAACTAAAACAATACCAGTGATTGTAGGCGCTCTGGAAATGATACCTAAGGGGTCTAATGATTACTTATCGCAAATCCCAGGAAACCCGCGTATAGGAAAAATACAAAAGATAGTACTAATGGGAACTGCCCATATACTAAGGAAGATTCTGTCAATATAAGTACATCACAAGTCTAAACACTAAAGATGCATGTGTGAGTATGTATGTTCTTTCTTGAACATGGCGGACCTTGTTGTCTCTTGAGGTCACTGGTTGTGACTTGGTGATAACTCGTATGAACATAAAGCAAGATAAATGCAACTGTAATAATAATAATAATAATAATAATAATAATAATAATAATAATAATAATAATGATTTCGTTATTAACCACAATGATTTACATAAAGTAGACATTAAGGACAATGCAGGACAATACAGGACGGTACTAATGGGCATTTCTGCGTGTAAAAAACACAAACAGAGGATGTAACAAAAAAAATAACAAAGAAAAATTCCCCAATAGGGGAGAGACTTCGGAGGGACATTTGTAAAGAAAGCCCAGTAAAAGGCCACAGTGACCCTGACCACCAAGGCAAGTGCCCTTTCCCAGTTTTCGACCTTTAATTTACATATACGTACTCAGAGTAGGCCCATTCACTCGGGTCATTCTTGCTTCTCTCACCCATCTTTCAACAAAATGCTGGGAAGAGAGCACTTCCCTCTCTACTCTGATTTTCCTTTTCAAATGAAATTTGAAAAGTCAATTAGGGCATCACCGAAGAAGTAAGTGCTCGTCTTCAGCCCTTTCAAACGTGTCCACCATACTATCTCTTTCGCCATGGCCACCAGACAGATAAAAACTGCCTGCCCTTCCCGGCTAAAGGAGGAGGGCGGGGCAATCCTCACGATCGACTCAGATGATAGCCGGATCCGTCCTACACGCGACAGCAGGTGTTCGACATAAACCCACAAGTCAGCAATTTTCGGACACTGGACGAGTGCGTGCAGGACGGTTTCGTCGCCCTGCGCGCATCTCGGACATGCCCGGCTGACGGCACCTCCATGCCTGTAGAGTTTATCCCGAACTAGCAAGGCTCCTCGGTAGCACTTCCAGGCCAGAGATTTCTGGAAGTTGTCCATAGGTCCCGGCCCGAAAGTTCTTCCGAAGAGATTGGCTAGTTGATTTTCGTCGACGCCTAGAGTTTCCCCAAGTACGTCGTCACTCATCCCCTCCACTAATCCTCTATAGAACGCCGAGGTCGAGATTCCACCGATCACATTGCCCGATTGGTCGAGGGCTGTGAGAGCCTGAAGACATTCCAGTCTCCAGGCGCTCCCTCTCGGTCTTCGCTTGACCCAGGACTGCAGCTCCGCCTAAGGAAACGAGCTGGGGAAATACGTGTCTAGCAAACGGCGACCACACCTGATCACCGTCGAGGAAGAGGTGGAGATGTCGTAGCCTGAGCGCGTGTCTGCGCATAATAAGCCACGGCATGCACAGCCCTCCACGAAGCGGGTGTTGACAGCAGATGGACCGCCTGACCATCGGAGCGCGTCCCTTCCACAAAAAGCGAAAGAGCAAACGCTCCAGCGCAGTCAGGCGGGGCTTAGGACAAGGTACGACGGTCAGGCGGTAGCAGATAACAGACGCGATGTACGCGTTAGCCACCTCCGCTCGACCTTTCAGGGATACGTTCCTCTCCGCCCATTTCTGGGTGAGAGAAGCCACCCTGCTCGTCACCTTGTTCCAGATTTTGTCCGTCTGGAGGTCCGGACCGAACCAGACCCCTAGCAATTTAACCGGTCCGTCCGTCCAGCGTCCGACGACACTGTTGGACGGCATGGACCTGCTACTCCACGTGCCGAGCTGCAGGCCCACTGACTTTTACTGGTTGATCATTGCTCCTGTCTCCGCTTCGTATTCTCTTAGTGTAGTGCCGATCGCCTCGATGTGTTTGGCGTTCGACACCACTACGGTGATATCGTCCGCATATGCTGACACGGATCTTCCGCATCCTAGTTCGCGCGGGACGCCCCTCAACGTCTCCAGTTTGTGCAGTAATGGCTCGAGAGTCAATACGTACAAGCGGGACGAGAGGGGACACTCTTGGCGGACCGAGCGCCTGATGTTGAACGGTTCCGAAAGGTGACCGCTCACTCTCACCACAGAGCAGATGTCGCTGTGCATGGCAGCGATCCAGCCTCTGAAGATGGGCCCAAACCAAGCCGCCCTCAGGACTGCCGCTAGGTAACGATGGTCGACCATATCGAAAGCTTTCGACTGATCTAAATTGATCAAGGACCCACCCGTGACAGGTTCCCTAGCTACCCTCTCTAGGATGTATCGCATGAGGTGGAGGTTGTCGTGGATGGATCTGTCGGAAATGGCGCATGGCTGCGCCTCTCCCACCAGACCACCAGCGACAAGCGCCAACCTCTTTGCTAGCACCTTGGCCAAAATCTTGAACTCTATGTTTAGCAGAGTTATGGGCCTGAAATTATCTATGTTATCCCCCTTGTTCGAATCCTTTCTCAGCTGCGCCACAGCTCCTCGACTCACAGAGCTGAGAATTCTCCCGTTCTGTTGCCAGTTGCAGTAGAAATCCGCCAAGAGGCCTCCGAACAAGTCTTGGCATCTGTACGTAAAGTTCATAGAGCAGACCATCCAGACCAGGTTATTTACCCCTTGTGCGAAGTGTCGCTGAAAAGCTTCACACATTTGCCCGGGATCGAGTAGCATGCGCACGTCGTGGTCCACCAAAGACCGGATCGGGGTTTTGTTGCCACGACGCGCCTCCGCCACTCGGGCCCATTTAACGGCTTTTGTTCCCTCGTGTCTGAGAGCACGCACCCTAGCTCTGACAACGCAGACTTCGTGCTTTGCATTGAAGAATTGGTCAAGGGCCAATTTCGTCGCAAGCACGTCGGTCGCGATGCCTTTGCTAAGCGCCTCGTCTAATTGTCTAACTTGTTCTCCCTCTGCTCTATTTTTCTCTATTGCTAAAGCCTTACTAAACCTAATGTATTCTATTCTAATCGCTCTTTTCAGAGCAAACCACCACTTGTTGTTGACGATGGCCCCCGTCAATGCCCGCTTAACTAGTTCGCTAATCCGGTCTCTGTAGGCCTTGCACACTGGTAAGGACGCGTTTAGCTTCCAGTAGCCGGGTCCTCATCTATGAAGCCTATCTAAATCAAGCACACAGATCACGAATTTGTGATACGTATAGCTGACTATCTTGAATTGTAGACAGCATAAGCTAGACCTATTTATTTCCCTACAAAATACTCTATCTAGATATGATCTGGATGACCCTATGCGATTTGTCCAAGTCCACATTGGCACATTCGGGAAATCCAATCGGTACCTGGCAGACAGTTCAAAACGCCTGGGCAGGTTGGTGAGGCTCTTGCACCCTCCTCCCCTATCCGCTAATTCCACACAATCCCAGCGTGCATCTAAGATCCCATTCCAGTCGCCCACTAACACTAAAGAGCGGGACATTCCAAGAAAGGTCTCCAGACGCCGGAAGAAATCAGGCCGCCCTGCTCCTTCGGAACATAGACGGCCACTAACCTGAAAGATTTCCCGTCTCCGCTGGTCACGTCCAGCACCACCAACTTACCTTCTGGGTCCAGGAAGATGGCCCGTATGGCGAGATCCAAACCTCTCCGAAAAAGCACAGCAACCCCTCCCCCCGATCCAGGACGGCTGGGAGACGCGTACACATCGTAGCCGCCGAAGATCGGTGTCAAGGCCTGTGCTTCGGAGATTCTGGTCTCGCTGATGGCCACTACATCTATGTTTAGTGACCTGAAGTCGTTGAGCAGGTGGCCCTGCTTCCATGACGACCCCAAGCCACGCGCATTTATGCTGCCTATTCTGAGTGAGGTCATGTTGAAATGGAGTGGAAAAGATGGGAAAGACCACTTACCTTACTTCTCATAGAGGAAGGATGGTTTCTCCATCCTTTTCACTGCTTGTGGCCTCCTCCGGAAGGATGTCCTTATAAATCCTCCTGGAGAGTGCTTGTCGGAAGTCTCCGATGTCTTTGGGGAATTTTTGCTTTAGTGTCGTGTACGTTTTCTGTGTGATGCGAGTGATTTGTATGTGTGGAGGTAGTGTGAACTTTTGGGTTGTTGTGTAGTCGTTTTCTGTGATGCTGGTGTTGTGTTGGATGTAGTGTAATAATTGTTTGTTGTTCAAATTTAATACTGTGTAATGTGTATCGTTTTGGTTGTTTTCTTTTGTTTGCGTTTGTTGTGGGTTTGTTTCTGTTTCGCTTTTTGGTGACTGTTGTGGTGTTGGTGATGGTGGTGTTGGGGTTAATGATGGTGATGGTGTTGGTGTTTGTGGTGATGGGGTTGGTGATGCTGGTGTGGATGGTGGCATATCTGTCCTAACTTTTTTGTTTGATAGTTTATTTTTTTCCCTCTGTATTTTGTTTTTGGAGGGGGAAGGAAGAGAATTTTTCCTTTATTGGTTTCTTTTTTTTTCTTTTTACCTGATACCGTTTCCCACTCCTCGTCGTCACAATCTGTCTCCAGTTGTGATAAGCCGGGGAGTGGAAGATCCTCCACAGGCGTTGGTTTTTGTTGTGTCGTGGTGGATGGTGTAGGCGCTGATGCTAGTTCTGGCGCGTTGGGTGGAGGTGGCGTTGGTTTTGCTCCTATTGCTGGGGTTGTTGCTGTTATAGTTGCTTCTGTTGTTGCTGCTACAGTTGTTGCTGCCATCTCTGCTGCTGGTGGTGTTGATGGTTGGGTCACTGGGGTGGGTAAGAGAGGTGGCCTCAACCTTTTAGCCTGAGGGCAGAAAGCCCTTAGGTGGGTTCCTTCCCCACAAACGGCACACCTAGGCCTTCTGCCCTCGACGATTACGGTGAGGTGGCTGCCGTCAGTGAGGTCTATTACGTCTGGGATCTCCTCAATGCTTTTTTGGTCCACTTGGATCAGGAGCTCCATCCCAGATCCGGACCAGTTCTCCTGCTTTTCTTTCGCTATTTCGATTATCTTGGTGTTGGCTTCGATGCCGGCGAGGACGGCAACTGTTAGCCAGGGAATTTCGATGGCCGGTGGAACGTGGGTCAGCCTGATCTTCACTAGTCTCTGGCCACAATAGCTTGGGACGAGTGTGAAGTCGTCACTTCTTAATGGGCCCATGGAGTGTTCTCTGGCCTCCTGTGGTGTTTCAAAGAACACGTCCACGGTTCCATATTTCTTCCCACGTCTGATGTGGGGTTTTTTTGCCCACACATGTCCCAAAGCTTTTTGGATTTGGGACTCGGATGCCGGTTCCACTCGACGTGATTTTATGCTAATCGTCCGATAAGACACGGTGCATAGGCGCCGATGCTCCATTTTATTAGGTGGGGGGGGGAGGCTGACCCTGTACCCATCTTTCTTTACCATTTTTTTGGCTTCTTCTAATTCCTCCTGAGTTACCTGGAATGCTTTGCACTGTTTTGCTACTCTGGCAAAACTCAGGGTGGTTTTCTTAATTTCATTGTTGCTGTTATCGTTATTTTTGTTATTGTTAATTTTTGTTTCAGTTGTGGTGGTGATGGCGTCAGTGGTGTTCGGTGTGGA
This sequence comes from Eledone cirrhosa, assembly GCA_964016885.1. Classification (NCBI taxonomy): domain Eukaryota; kingdom Metazoa; phylum Mollusca; class Cephalopoda; order Octopoda; family Eledonidae; genus Eledone; species Eledone cirrhosa. The sequence goes on along the minus strand of OZ024741.1, from coordinate 310,664,455 downwards.
AGAGTTCATTTTGGTTGAATTCATTTCGATATCACGAGTTAATTTCTTTTTTTCTTTTGTTTCTGTTGTCGCTGTGGTGGTGATGGTGGTCGCGGCGGCTTTAACACCTGCAGTTATTGGTAATGGCGTGAAATGAATGTCTGCCTGAGACAAATTTAAAATATTTCTACTGCTTATATTTTTAGTGTTAGCAAACGTAGTAATATTTACAATGGTGGTGTCGGTGTGAGGTGTTAGTTTGTGAGGAAGGTTTTACACTGAGTCGCCCATGATTTTTCAAAGAACATTTTTTTTTTGTTTTATAATTATAAAAAGTTTAAATTTTGGGCTCAAGGTCCCAATCTTTTTGAGTGTCCTTTTCAGAAATCAATGTATGTGCACTTATATATAGTTAACAATAGAAATTTTCCATAAATGGCAATTTTAAACAACTAAAAATAACAAACCTTTGCGGAGCTCACGATGATACGATTTACTACGTAGATCGCCAATAATAATAATAATAATAATAATAATAATAATAATAATAATAATAATAATAATGATTTCATTTATTAGCCACAAGGCCGACATGTAGGGGACAATACAAAGACAGGGACAGTGGGGGTTTACAATAAGGTCGAGTAAAATTGCACCATGGCAAGACTAATTTAATAATGAAGATATAAAAATTATAAAATAAACTATGCATAAATATAACAAAATAAATTCCCCGATAGGGGGTGGACGACCCTGGGGTCACTCGGGTACCCCACCAACCCTGAACCACTCTGCGCTTCTAGGGAACCCAGGGGGAGCACCCCTCTCCTCAAGTTAGCTAGCCTATAGGCGCATGGTCAGAGTAGGCCCATTCACACGGGCCATTTTCGCCACATTCATCCACCTTTTAGCAAATGTACTGGGGGGCAGCACTTCTCTCTCCACCCTCACCTTCCTTTCCAGGTGAAACTTGAAGAAGTTGATGAGGGATTGGCCGAAGAGAAAAGTGTCTGTCTTCAGTCCTTTTAATCCGGTCCACCATATAACCTCTTTCGCAACTGCCACCAGGCAGAGGAAAATTTCCTGCTCTTCCTGACCTAAGGAAGGCGGCGGGTCGATCTTCACTATGGACTCGGCCGATAGCCGGATTCGTTCCACACGCGACAGTAGCTGTTCGACATAACTACACATGTCAGTAATGCACAAACATTGGACATGTACGTGCAGAACGGTTTCGTCGTTCTGTGCGCATCTTGGGCAGGTCCGTCTGACAGCACTTCCGTGCCTGTAGAGATTATCCCGAACCAGCAGTGCCCCCCCCCCCCCCCCGTAGCACTGCCAAGCGAGGGATTTCTGGAAATTGTCCATCGTCCCCTGCTCAAAAGTCTTTTCCCGGTTAAATTTGACTCCTGTCAACCTTTCATATTCCTTCAATAAGATGTCCACCACCTCCATTTCTGAGGTGATTGTCACCATCACGGTGATGTCGTCCGCATAAGCCGACACCGCCTTTCCACGTCCCGGTTCGAGCGGGATGCCCTGCAACACCTCCAGCTTCCGTAGTAAAGGCTCGAGAGTCAATACGTACAGGAGGGAAGAGAGAGCGCACCCTTGACGGGCCGATCGGGAGAGCCGAAGTGGTTCCGAGAGGTGGCCATTAACCTTGACTACCGAGCGTGTGCCGCTGTACATTGCAGCGATCCAGCTTCTGAAGACAGGGCCGAAGCCAGCTGCTTTGAGAACAAACTCCAAATACTGATGGTCGACCCTATCGAATGCTTTCGATTGATCTAAATTGATCAGTGACCCACCGAAGCCAGGTTTACACCCTACCCTCTCTATGATGTATCGCATGGAGTGAAGGTTGTCATGGATGGACCTGGAGGGGAATGCGCAAATTTGCGCCTCCCCAACCAAATCCTCGACGACAAGCGCCAATCTCTTTGGTAACACCTTGGCCAAAATCTTAAACTCTGTGTTGAGCAGAGTTATGGGCCTGAAGTTGTCTAATGTATCCCTCTTGTTCTCTTCCTTCCTTATCAGCGTCACCACTCCCCTGCTCACAGAACTGGAAATACTCCCATTCTGCTGTCAGCTGAGGTAAAGTGCTTCGAGGAGATCGGAGAACAAGCCTGGCATATTTACGTAAAGCCCGTAGGGCAGACTATCCAAACCAGGTGACTTGCGCCTCATGCAGCCGACAAGGGTGTCCTGAATTTAGGCTGAAGTAATCGGCCTTTCGCAGCGCTCAGCGTCGACCGTCGAGATGCGCGGCAAGCCGTCAAGGTAGGGAACTAAATCCTCTACTCTCTCTGAATCGCCATTATTCCCTAACAACCGAGCTAAATGCTGGCGAAAGGCCTCACACTTCCGCTTGGAATCGTTTATCTCGTGTCCGTCTCGGTCCGCCAAAGACCGAACTGTGGTTTTATTACCACGCTGCGCGTCCGCCACTCGGGCCCATCGAACAGCTTTGGTTCCATCGTTTCTCAGTGCACGCGCCTTAGCTCTGACAATGCAACCTTCGTGTTTTGCATTGAAGAAATGGTCTAATGCAATTCTCGCCGCTAGCATGTCCGTTGCAATGCCACTACAAATAGCCTCGTCTAACTTATCTACCAGCTCCCCTTCTTTCTATTTTTCTCTAACGCTACTTCTTTGTTAAACCCTATCAAAGTTACTCTCATCTCTCTTTTGTGAGCACCCCCCACCCACCATCTGTTGTTGGCGATGCCCCCTGTCAACTTTTGTTTAACTAAATTGTTGACCTGGTCCCTGTAAGCCTTACGTGCCGGAAATGAGATATTCAGCTTCCAGTAACCAGGTCCTAATCTACGCGTTTTATCTAGGTCGACCATACAGATCACAAATTTGTGATTTGAATAGACGACTGTTTTAAAAAGTGGGCAGCCTACACTATTTCTATCTATTTTCCTAATGAAGATACCGTCGATATACGATCTAGACGACCCTATGCGCTTGGTCCACGTCCACACTAGCGCATTGGGGAAATCTCGTCGGTACCTGTCAGACAGTTGGAACTGGGTGATTAGGTGCTATTAGCTACTCCCACACATCCCAGCGTGCGTCTAAAATGCCGTTCCAGTCCCGCGCTAACACTAAAGGGCGAGACGTACCCAGAGGCGCCCAAAGAAGTCTGGTCGTCCGGCCCCTGAAGGGGCGTAGACGGCGAGCAGTCTAAAGGCACCACTTTCGTTATTGTTCACATCCAGGACCACCAAAGTACCGTCCGGGTCCCGAAAGATCGACCTTATCTCGTGATCCAGGCCTTTCCTAAACAGTACTGCTACTCCACCTCCCATTCCCGGCCTGCTAACAGATTCGAAGATCTGATAGTCGTTGAAAATGGGGGCTAGTGCATGCGTGTCGGTATTGCTAGTCTCGCTGACGGCAATCACATCCATTTCCAGAGACTTGAGGTCGTTGAGCAGGCGACCCTGCTTCCGGTGTGACCCCAGATAACGAACATTTAAACTTCCTACTCTTAATATGGCCATGTTGGCAAGCTAAAAGAGAGTGGGGATGTTTACTTACCTCCCGGGGTCTTGTGAAGGTCGGATGGTTCGACTTCCATGATTGGTGACGTTTTTTGAGAACACCTTTAAAAGTCCCTACGTCCTGAGAAAAGCTCTCTCGAATTTCTTTGTAAGATTCGATCGACATTCGCACCAGATACAAATCTTCAATTCCAAGATCTCCCCATCTGTTTGAATGTCCTCGCTTCGTGTTAAGAGAGGCATCAATTTCTCGTTGGCCCTTCTGACTAGCACGAAGTTTTTAATGTTTTGTTGGTGTGGTTTTATTTGTTTTCGTTTCGGTGACTGTGATGATGATGGTTTTGTTGGTGTTGTTTCGGGTACGATCGTGTCTGTTGTAGGTGTGGTGTATGCAATTTCAGGTGTCTGTGTGTTTATTTGTTCTTCTGTTGGTAGTGTCTGTATTTTTTCTTGTGTATGTTTTTGTGTTTTGTGGGGGCTTTTTTGTGAATTTTCTCTTTTGGTTTTGGCACTTTTCGGTTTTCCTTCATATTCACTACTGAAAGACAAAGGGTCTGTGGTTGTGAGTGTATATGTGTCTGTGTGTCCGTTTATGGTTTTGTCCATGTGTATATTTTGAGGGTTAGTGGGAGTGGGAGAGCTTTCCTCGTTTTCCCCTTGTGTTGGTTTCGGTGTTGGTGGTGGTCCGGCTGTTTTTGCTGTTGGTGGGGCTGCCCGTGTCATTGTTGGTGTTGTTGTTGGTGGTGGTGATGGAAGCTTCCTTGTCGACACTGGCGTTGGCAGCAAAGGAGAGTTGCGACACCCTTCATTTTTTAGCTGAGGGCAGAAGGCTTACAGATGCGTTGCTTCCCCCCAGATGAAGCAGTGCGGCCTTCTTCACTCAGTGATTAATTGAATCGTTGTCCCGTCCTGCAGGTGGGCAAAATCCGGGATGTTGTTTAGGTTTCATTTGGAGAAGAATCTCCAAATCCATTCCGCACCAGTCCTCTCTCTCCATCTTTTTAATATCTAGGAAGGTAGTGTTTGAGGCCCTGCTAAATTACGCATCCCAAGAGCCACCGTATGTTCATTCCTGGTGGGATCCTAGGAATGCGGACCTTTGCTGTCCTTTTTCCCATATAGGAGGGGTGCATAATAATCCGTTCTGCTCTGCAGGGGTTCACGGAGTGCTTAATAGAAAGGGCCTCGGTTTTGAACAGTACCGAGATGGTACCGAACTGCTTGGTTCTTGCTTTGTACTCAATGTCACTCTTGATGCACTCCAAAGCAGCCTCGACATCTGCCTGGCTGGCGAATTCCACTTTGCGAGTCTGCACTGAAATGCATCGAAAGTATACCGTCCTCTTTTGCATAGCTGCTATTTTCTCGTCCATGATGGTTAGGTTGGCCCAGGACTTCTCGCATTTAATTAGTTTCCACCTCTGGGCCAACCGTCGTTCCTTATCGCTGATATCCACGTAAATAAAGCGCCTTGTTTTGGCTGCGGCCGCAGCAAATGTGGCACCGCCGTTGAGTTTGTTGTTGCTTTCATTGTTGCTCTTGTTGTTGGTGTTGTCGTTCTTGTTGTTTTTGTTGTTGTTGTTACTACCGTTGTTGTTGCTGCTGCTACCGTTATTAGTGTTTATATTGAAGCTGTTGGTGTTGTTTTTCTTGGTTGTTTTTAGGGTAGCGGTAGTGGTGGTGATGTAGGCTGGAGGCGATGCTGGTAGCTTTGCAGCCTCCGTCTCGGAGGTACGGTCCATTCTCCACCAGGTACAGGTGATCCCCAAAGCGGATGTCCTCATCCTCGGGTCACCGATCCGCTCCAACATCAGGTCCAGGCTCAAACAATTTCAGACCCTCACGAGCTACACCCACGCATCTCTCCTCGCTGACCTCGATACTTGTATTCGAGCAGCAGCCGAGGAGATATGCATCGTCAGGTTTGATGACATTGGATGGCAACTGGCCACTTTACCTGACAGGTATGGCGGCCTTGGACTCCGGTCCCCGATATTTCTGGCTTTGCCGGCGTTTCTTTCGTCGGTAACCTCATGCCACGTCCTCGTCAGCAGGGTTCTCCAAAACACAATGGAACCTTCTGTGATCAGGGAACGTGAGGCTGCCTGTGAGACGTGGGACCGGCTGGGACTTAATCCAGTAAACGTCCCTCCTCCTCCACTCCTTCTGGCGTCAAGTCCGCCCGAAGCATTTTGGATGCCATCCAGTGCAGCCTGGCTTCAGACAGGCTCACGAGCCAGCTCGACCAGCACCGCCTTTCCTGCTTCCGTGCGGCTTCCAAACCCCGCAGTGGTGCCTGGCTCCATGCCTTGCCCTCCTTCTCCACTGGCACGCAGCTAGATAACAATAGCCTGCGCATCGGCGTTTCCTTGAGGCTTGCATCCGGATGTGTGAGCCACACCAATGTCGCTTGGATCCCCAGTGGATTCTTTCGATCTCCACTCGTTTTCCTGTCGCCGCAGTGCCGTCCGCATTCCACGCCATGCTGCCCTCAACGAGGTCTAAGGCATGGCTTGGACACTGCAGGCTTCCATTCCAAGTTCGAGCCGGTGGGGCTGGACCAAGGGGACGGCAAAAGTCCAGTTGGCATAACCATCTTCTCGTTCCGTGGTGGCAAACCCCTCGTCTGGGATTCCACTTACACCGACACTTTCTCCAGCCGCAACCTGGTGTAATCTGCGACTAACGCTGGTTCTGCTGCACGTCGGGATGGGGAGGCCAAACCCTTCAAATACCGACAGGTTTGCGGTTGTACTTTTGACAGTGGATACTTCTGGTGTCCTCAGCCATAGGCTACCTCTCTTCTCACCACCATAGGCGCTGAGCTGGCCAGCCGCAGTTGTGACCCTCGCGAGCTGGAATGGCTTTTCCAGCGCGTTTGCCTTGCCGTTCTCCGAGAAACGCCTTCTCTATTCTGTCCGCCGGGACTGTGGGGAGGCCACAAATATGATTGACTGACTTATTTCATCAGTTAGATGTTTTTTAGACATCACCCAGTCAAATATGATATATTTCAAGGATTTAAGGAAGAAAATAGTGTTTTGTTTGGAAGCTGTCATCATAGGTGATTGCCAATGGATGCCGAGTTTTCGGAGTAATGGGAGCTGTAGTGGCTGGTTTTGACCTTTTGACCTGTAAGTTGTTTACCGTTTGAAGGTCGGAATTCTCCATGATTTTGGCGGGGTGATCTTTTAAATAAATCCGAATATTCGGGCTTAAAGCCCGAATATTGAGAGGTCTCCTCTCTTTGGAAACTTATGCTCCGTGATCGACAAGAAAATACGCAAAATAATACTTTAAAACAGCTTCAAATTACGAACCTTTTCTCCCGCAAACTTGTAACGTCTTCACACTTGTACGTCCAATAATAAAAACCGTTCCCTGAAACATAAAAGATTGTCATTATGTATAGTTTAAAATCACCATTTAATATTTGTTCGCCTTTACCAGACATAAGTCGTTTGGATCTAGTCGGGGCATGTCTGAAAAATACATCTCTTCCTTTCGGTTTCGTCTACTACGACAGAACTGAAAATGACAGAGTTATTTCGCTTCCTTTTCTGTATCAATAAATAAATGAATATATGTATAACACTAAATCTAAAACAGTTATCGCCTCGTAAACAAATTATATAGTGAAATAGAACATGAGTAATCTACTGAAGTTTTGCACAAAGGGTGCACACGCCGTCTCGTGACACTGAACGCTAACGATAATTCCGTTAGCAACGTCGTGACAAACGCCACTCCGATAAAATTTTCAGCTAATGTAAAACAGCTGAGTTTTCCTCACTTTCGATTTATAATTTAACTCGGCTTGCAATGTTGACCCTTTCTATTGCTGGATTTATCATATTATTAACATGGCAGTCATATTTAACAGCTGGTAATATAATAACTCATTTGTTATCTTATTCACTTATTGAATACTTTAATTACTTGTCTGTCCACAAATATTTGTCTCCTTTTCATTAATACTCTTATGTTGGCACCTGATCCTGCAACCTAACAGTAGCAGTCCACAATGATAGTTGGCGTGAAGTTAATACCCGTAGTAGTCAGTATGTATGTATGTATGTATGTATGTATGTATGTATGTATGTATGTATGTATGTATGTAAGAGTCAATGGCCATCCAAAATCACCAGGAGAGATGACCCCTTAGCCTTTGTCAAGGCAGAAATCTAGGAGAAGGAAAACTCTGATATAACACCTGCAACCCTGATGGTATCCAATGATGTTGACTTGTTCTTCTTTTTGGTAAATATCATCATGGTTAAGACAGTGGGACTGGCTTTGCGCAGTGCCTTTGCTCACTATAAAATCTTCACGGCACAGGCATTGCTTTATATCTGGAGATCGCTCTGCACTTGTCGTCACATGGTACCATGGGCCCAGCACTATGTGTCAATAATTGTCACAAGTGTAGTGTTGGTAACAGAGTTTTCAAGTCGCTGGCTGGACTAAATAGCCACACTCGTTCAGCGCATCGGTAGGGGTTCTCCTACATGGATATAAAGTAGTGGCCGTACTCGAAAACGAGTTGGCAGCCACAATGCATGTATGTATGTATGTATGTATGTTATCTCTTTCTCTTAATTTCGAGTATATTTTTTTGACCGGCCACCTTCCTGGTAGCAAGGTTGTAAAAGCAAAGAAATTGTCATCCCTTGAATAGCAAGAATGTTTTGCAAGTTTTGAAGGTGCCAGCTATCGCAGCCATTTGTAAACTATCGCAGCGATTTGTAGACTATGTATGCATGTATGTATGTATGTGGGGGGGGGGGGGGGGGGTTCTGTGTGAGTGTGTGTGTATACATAGGTATATGTCATCATTATCATCATTTCACGTCCGCTTTCATCTGCATGCATGTGTTGGGCCGGATTACATCGAATAAATTACTACTGAAGCGTAGCTATTGACCTACCAGACAGGCTAAGGTCATATCGAGAAGTTGTTTTTTGACACAAACTGAAGGGTCCTACTCACCCTTTATTTAGTAAACTTTCTAGGACCGTATCCCTGTCCTAACACCAACTGCTTTGCAGCGTGTACTGATTGCTTTTATTGTGTAGATCACCAGAACTAAGGAAGTTGTGTTCTTAAAAGAACTAAAGGGTTATCTCAATTCTTTTATGTATGGAATCTACAGCAGGTGAACTTCCTCTCACCAACCACTCTGGGAATGTTGACCATAAATCCAACTGCTGAACCCTCTCAAATCCGGAGAAGGGTCAATAAGGGAGGGAGATAATAATGAGTTTATAGGTATGTTTGGGGATGTATTTGGCAGGCCAATGAGTAAAGGGTAGGAGTTGCTGATTAGTGTATGGGGTGTAGTGGTGTGAGGGATGTGGTCAACATGGTGGTGATATGGGGCGTGATGGAGAGATAGGAAGCGGGGTTAGGGATGAGTAAGAGTTCGGAATAGCTGATTAGTGTACGGGGAGGGAGATGTAGCGAAGAATGTGGTCGATAGAGATTGGGGTGGTGTTAGAGAAATGGGTAAGGGATAGTGAGGGATAAGGTTTGCTAGTAGGGGGGGGGAGTGAACAATGGGGAAAGAAAGCAACTAGTATTGGCTAATGGTGAGGATATCTAAGGTGTTTAGTGTGTGAATGGTCCTCGAGGGTGTATGAGTAGTGGTGCCTCATTGGGGTGGACAGATAGGGGGAGTATAGTAGGAGAGAGGAGGTAGTTCATGGATGGGTCAGGTCATATTTTATGATCCTGGTCGGGTCTTCATTAACACAGGATAGCGCCAGCCCATTTGATCCTTTGTCATCACAATTTTTTTGGTCTGCCTTTTCCTCGTGTTCCAGCCACTGCGATTGCTCTGCATTTCTTTGTTCAGCTGCTATCTTCCATATGCATCACATATCCATACCAGAGTAATCTTCTCTCCTTTTCACATTACTTTCAAATCCTCTTGTATAATGTTTTCTTCTCAGTTCACTTCTGCGTCGTCCATGCACATTAGCATTACACATTCATCAGAGCATACTGTCGTCATTTCTCTCCAGCCTTCGGCGGTCTTCTGTAGTTAAGGCCCATGTTTCCCAGCCATTTAGCATTGCCCTCTGCATCCTACTGTCTACTCTTCACTCTGAGCGAGAAAATATTTGTTGTTAGCAGAGGTATCAGCTCTCTAAACTTCTTCCAACCTGTTCTGATCCTGGTTGTCACACTTTAAGTGTATGCTCCAGACTTGTGATTTCGATCGCCTAAGTAACAAAAGCTGTTGAAAATTTGTAAGGAGCTTCCCTGGAAGCTAAAGGAATCTCCTTCGCGTAAGTTCTTAGGGTCTCTCCTTCTGTGCATCAGCCACATCCCTTATGAGTCCATCGATTGCACTCTGTGCCTCTTATAGAACTCCTGCCCCCCCCCCCTACTTTTTTTCTGGCATATCGAACACAGCCATTTCCCTGATTGTCTTCTTGTCCTCTTTCGTACTTAGCCCTTTTGCCTTTGATGCAATTAGTTTTAAGCATTTCAACTCTAGGTTCTTCCATGTTTGAAGTTTTGTCCCTTAATTTCCTACGGAATAATTTTAAGTAAGAGGTCATCAGCATATAGGAACGCCCACGGAGTACCAGTTTTGAAATACTCAGTGAAGAACAGTAATAAATAGTAGTGGACTAAGGACTGAGCCCCGGTGGACATCGAGCTGCACTTCTTCACTCTACTGGCTTCCAGATTTTTTATACAGGACCCACACAGCTCTCACAAGACATTCATCTACATCTAGCTTCCTAAGTGTCCACCATATTACAGAGAATGGGACCTTCTCAAAGGTATTCTCCCTATCTACAAAATCCAGATACAATGGCTTACACTTTGTTAAGTACCTCTCAAGCAGTTGTCGCACTATAAAGGGGGAATCAATGGCACTCTCCTCCTTCTTCTTCTTCTTCTTCTTCTTCTTCTTCTTCTTCTTCTTCTTCTTCTTCTTCTTCTTCTTCTTCTTCTTCTTCTTCCTAAAATGGTAGTGGGTGGGGGAAGAGACTTCAACCATCCATTCCAGTGGGTTTGTCAGAAGCAACTGTCTCCAAATGATCCGACTGGATCCCCAATCTAGACCAGATGAGCTCATGGATGTTATCCAACCATCTTGCGCGGTCTCTTTCTCTGGGCTTCCTTCCGGTTGCGTTTACCACTAAAATCTTTCTAGCGATTTTTTCCCGAGACGTTCTAAACAATTGCATATTGCATCGTATCGATAATCTCTCAATTCTGAGAAGTAGCGACTCTCCCTGGAGGGAGACCTGATCTCCAAGCTAAACACGCTACTGAGTAACGTTACTCTATATACCCTTTGGAGGAACACCATTTCTGACGCTTGCATTCACGATCGTATTCTTTTGGTCATTACCCAAGATTCATGACCACAATGAGTGTTGACACGAATACCGTACTGAAGGTAACTAGTTTGGATTTTTCACCTACATCTCTTCTTATGAATAATAACAGCTGAAGCGGGCCCATTACAGCACCAGTTCGTGCAATTCTTGCACTTAATTCAGCCTCATGCGTTCCATCATTTGTGAACATGGCCCCGAGATACTTGAATTTCTCCACCTGTTTCAGTGGAACTCCATTCATATATAGATTGCACGGAGCAGGATTCCTTGATTTACATTCCAGCCCTGCAGGATTCGACATCAAACCTACAGAGTGCAATTCGGTAATTACCTTCTCCCGAGTTAAGGAATACCGAGTCGTCTGAAAATTCTAGCCGACTGATTTTACACTTGCCAGTCGTGATACAACTTCCAGCCCGACTGCGCATGTTAATCATTTTCATGTAAATAATTGTTTCTACTTTTGGCACAAGGCCAGAAAATTACCCAGTGCATTACTGGTACTTTATTTTATCGACCCCGTAAGGATAAAAGGCAAAGTTAACCTCGGCGGGATTTGAACTCAGATCATACAGGGAGGTAACTCTATGCTTCAAAGCATGGCGTCCGACCCTCTACCGATACTTATACAAATAATGAACACGATATGTGAAAGACGCATCCTTGGCAGAGTCCGACTCCCACATTGAATGGTTTCCAATTAGCACCATTTATCCAGTGGTAGTCCTGCCTAGCATAAATCCAAACAGCATCATATCTACTTTGATTATCTCCCGAATTAATCATGCTATAACATTTTCATCAAATTTCATGACATAGTCCATCAATTTGATACTTCCGTACTTATTTTCTCTAGTGCATCTTCATTTTCCTTGTAGAAGATGACAATAACTTTGCTGCTGCAGTTATTGGGTATGACACCTTTCTTGTACTACTTGATTAACTATATGTCCGTCTAGCACATATCCTACAATGCAGGGTGCTTTTAGCCTCTCAACAAATATACCAGATGGTCCAGTGGCCTTCACTACCTTCATGTCTTTAATTGGTTTATCTATCTCACTGCTGTCAACTTCTTTGCTGATCCCTTAGTCAGATCTACATGTGGTAGGCCCTTCCTGTCCTATTTATTCTCTTCGTTCAAAGTAAGTACTCTATGTCTCTCATAGTAAGTACTCTATTTCTCTCATAATAAGTACTCTATGTCTCCAACTTTTCGGTATAAGATAGGGTAAGTGTTCCACTGCCATTTCGACCATTTCACGATTTTCTCTAGCACACTCTCTTGTAATCCGATATACTTCCTTCAACTGATCTTCGCGACGAAGAACATGAGCAATTGTTTTACTCCCTCTGTCCTTGCTATGAATACCTAGTTAAACCTAGTTAAGAAGATAATGGAGGTAAGGGTGGGTTGGAAAGACTGGACAAAAGAAAAAGAGGAGTCAAGCTGTTCGTGGGAGAAAGAAGTGGCGCCGATAGAATACTCGATGTAACGGCCGTATAGCTCAGGGGTAGGTGCAGTATACTGGGAGAAAATTTGAGCTTCGATGTAGCTGACGAACAAGTCGGCGTATTTCGGGAACATTCAATTTACCAAGGCTATCCCAGTAATTTGTTTTCTACTTATATATATATCCGTTAGTTAGTAGGCAATACTCTTTCTTTGTGTCTTTTCCCTATATTATCGGATCAGTTGTCTTTGATCTTAACGTCTGTGCTTATTGGGACATCAAAGATTATGTTCGCTCTCTCAAGTTCTGCTTAATCCCTTTGTGAATCTATGTAGTCTTTCCACCAGTGTTTCAAGTTACTTCTGTTTGCAGCATGCAGCTTTAGATTTTCCATTTACAATGATTTATATTTGTCTTACCCTACCATTTATATTCGTGTCTAGTCTTGTTCAGTATCTCAGTTATTAGTTTCAGTGCTAGATAGAAGAGAAGTGATGAGTGGGTGTCCCCTTAAAATATCCTTCTTTTTACTAGGATAGTCTCTTTGTATATAACTACAACTTTTCTCTTTATTTGCAGAATTGTTTGCTACTTACATGTGATATAGATGATGAATGATTTCTATTGTTAGAGTCGAGCTCGTAATTCTTCTGATATGTAATCATCTAAAAACTGTCAACAGTGACTTGGGTGAAGGTGACCTGTAGACTTTGTGGGTCCTTGGCCAACTTGGTTCCTATTCAGTACCGGGGTCTAAAAAAATCTGACTGATGAAATGACAAGTCAGTCAATCATATTGGTGGCCTCCTCAACGCCCCGGCGGACAGAATAGAGAAGGCGTTTCCCCGGAGGACGGCAAGGGAAACGCGCTGGAAAAGCCATTCCAACTCGCAGGGCTCACACCTGAGGTTGGTCAGCTCAGCGCCTATGGTGGTGAGTAGGGAAGTAGCCCTAGGGCCGAGGACACCAGATGTCTCCACTGCCAAGGGTAAAACCGCAAACCTGTCGGAGAGCGACCGGTATTTGAACAGTTTGGCCTCCTCAGCCCGACGTGCAGCAGAACCTGGCTTAGTCGCAGACTGCACCAGGTTGCGACTGGAGAAAGTGTCTGTGTAAGTGGCATCCCAGACGAGGGGTTTGCCACCGCGGAACGGGAAGATGGTCATGTCATCTGGCATTTTGCTGTACCCTCGGTCGATCCCCACCGGCTCAAGCTGGGAAGGGAAGCCGACAGCGTCCAAGCCATGCTTTATGAGGGCAGCATGACGTTGAAGGAGGCCGGCACTGTCGCGACAGGAGAGCGGGTGGAGGCCAAAAGAGTCTGGTGGATCAACAGCGACATTGGTGTGGCTCGCAGATCCGAAGGCCGAGCCTCAAGGAAACGCCGATGAGCGGGCTATTGTTATCTGGCTGCGTGCCAGTGGAGAAGGGGGCAGGGCCTGGAGCCAGGCACCACTGTGGGTTTTGGAGGCCGCACGAAAACAGGCAAGGCGGTGTTCGTCGAGCTGGTGCGTGAACCTCTCTGAAGCCGGGCTGCACTGGATGGCATCGCAAATGCATTGGGGGACTTGACGTCAGCAGGGGTAGACGGAGGTGAGACGTCTACTGGGCTAAGTCCCAGCCGGTCCCACGTCTCACCGGCGGCTTCACGTTCCCTGAACACAGAGGGTTCAATTGTGTTTTGGAAAACCTTGCTGACGAGGACGCGGCATGAGGTTACCGACGAAAGAAACGCCGGCAAAGCCAATGAGATCGGGGACCGGTGGCCAAGGCCGCCATACCTAACGGGTAAAGTGGCCTGTTGCCATCCAATGACGTCAAACCTGACATTGCATATCTTCTCGGCTGTTGCTCAGATACAAGTATCGAGGTCAGCGAGGAGAGATGCGTGGGTGTAGCACGGAGCGCTTTTATTGTTTCTTATTCGTGGCTTTTAGTGTCTCGGCTGTATAGTGTGGTGGATGTTTTTCAACTGTATGTCGGACAAATAGCCATACCATAACTAATAGCAGTCGTCAAGGTAGACACATTGGAGGACATGGGAATCATCAAAGTGTATCAAACTGAAAAGGAGGACAGGACTAGGATGAGCATGAAAATCCACATTCAACACGCCAAAAAAGAGTACCATAGGAATGGAAATCGGAAAAGCCAACTGCCTCATTTGAGCTGCATGGACGCACTTAAAGGATAATAGTCACCTTCTTCTCCTAAAATACATGGTGTGCGACTAGTCTGAGAAACCTTAGAGATGTACAACTATAATCAAACTAATAAGACGAAAGATTAAAATATGATGATGAATACTCAATTACAGACAACGTGGACAAGAGAAAAGGCCATAGGTGTAAAGAATTCACAGAAGTTAATCCAGCCTCACCACGGCCACAGACACCAAAAAATTCACCACTACCGTAAACTCAGCTAAATTTACAAAATACAATAGCAAAAAGCAAAACCAAACCTAACAAAAAGTAAGGTTACACATCTCATGACCATAAGCTCAAAGAAAGCGGACTTAATGAAGAACATACAACTACATACAAACATCGAACAAGTCAATTCCACAACGCCAATGTCGCTATACTAATACAGATTATATAACTAATTGTTTCTACTTTAAACACAAGGCGAGCAATTATCTCAGTACATTACTGGTACTTAATTTTATCGACCCCGTAAGGAGGAAAGGCAAAGTTAAACTCGGCGGGATTTGAACACAGACAGTAAAAATGCTACAAAACATGGTTGCTGACCCTCTACCGATACTGCCAATCCACTCCCTTTCGTACACTTGGTGATTTGCAAGACATTACCCGAAGGAAGAACAAGGTACCCTTGCACGCAAAAAGAGGTGTGTGTTCTTTATCGCTTTTCTTTTTTTTCTTAAATCATAGCCTTACTCAGATTAGGTGATGTGAAATATATATGCTGGGGTCACTTTCGAAACAGTGTAACCTGTTCAACGGCCTCAGTTCGCTAAATATAGACGTAGTTTACATGGACTTAATCAGAATGTACGGGCCACAAGATTTAGTACGGATTTCTAGTCGTTATGAGGCGTACACATCTCCACAAGATGTCCAGAAAGGGTAGGGGAATATCCATGTTGTTTTGAAATCCCTCGGATTTCACGATATGAACCCCTTCCTGGAGCCAGACGTTAAGTCGATGCAGCTGGACGTGATCAACAGCGAAGGACATGCATTCGGGCTAGAGACCGTCAGAGCTATGAAACAATTGGGCTAGATTTTGGGGACCGTCTGGAGAACCTTCTAAGAAAGGTCCTCTTTTATTGCTAATGAGCTACTGGAATGGGTTTTGAATGAATGCTGTGCTTGTGTAGACTAGCACACAGGGGAGGAGGCCAGAAAAGCCTCAAAAACCTTCTCAGTCACTACCAACTAGCTGACAAGTACCGAGTGGATTTCATCGATGTACCGGTGTAGACCTGTTCAAATGACACCGAGTCATTCATAGAGTATCTAGATTGGCTGTAGAGTAGTTGATAGTGATAACATTCAAAAATTGGAAGTCCTCCACTACACAGATGACTGGAAAATGAACAAATCACTTCCGGGGCCCAAAGATTACACAGACGGGAGTGCAAAATTAGTTAAGCGTTGACAGACACAATCGCCAACAACAAATGGTGATTCCCCATCAAAATGACGTTTACAATATAATCCTTCGGGTGTAGTGAAGGAAAAGCAATCGAAAGAAATAAAGAGAGAACTAGGCAGGAAGCACTTTAGGGTATTTAGGAAAGCATCATGACTGCTTGCTAGTGAGACTGAGTCTTAACTAACTCTTCAATGTGTAGCAAGTATAGAGTTTTGTTTGATTTAGTGTACATTCTCCTAGAATTTACGAAAATCGTCCGATTGGCCCAGTTGCGGTGGTACAACGGGGCAACAAATGCACAATTCGACTTTTTTCAGATGTCTACACTAACTGGTAAAAGAATGACAGAATTACATTTCTGTACGTCGAGGTGATGCAGCGCTGCTGAGAATGCAACCAAACAAGAAGGATAGATCCCTGCAAAGTACAGCGCCGTTACATATCATGAGCTCGGTCCATACGGGATACTCTCTGTCACGTCTTTTGCGCGTACTGAGTTTTCCGCCATTACTACAAAAGTTGGAGGCAACGATGAGCATCCCGCGGAACCTGGGTGTTATGCAACGCTCTACGCGTGTGCAAGGCGGTAACTGTAGCAGAGGTTAACCAGCAAAACATCGGTTACATCCGTCTCGGCACATGGGGAGGTAGGTCCATACCCAGTGTTACCTTGACGCTGAGCAGGTGTGATCGTCTTTCCCCTGCTCATCTCCTTGACGATACTGAAATCCTGGGTGAAACAAAACCGAGAGGGAGTGTTTGGCTACCAATATAGGCACTGCGCTCTCTTGAAACTCCAATTTGGCCTTCTGTACAGGATTAGTGTCGGAAAAGAGCGACGACGTTCTCGAGAGATTATATGTGTCAATGAGGATCAACTAGCTGCTCTCTTTCTGCGAACTATCGGTCCATGACCTATGGATATATTGCAGTAATCCTTGGGCTGGCACTGCAACCATGGAATGGGGTACTAAACATTGAATGTCCTTGATATGCTCTACGGCAGGGCTTCCCAAACTTGTTACGTCATCACCCACTTTCACATGGAAAGATTTTTTCACTGCCCGTCTGTATCGTAAATATTCGAAAGTATACCAAAAATGTTTGGTAAAAGTTTGGTAGTTGCTCGTAAACTGACATTTTATAATGTCATAAAAAATATCAGTGGGGTAACAAATAACGCTGACTTATCCAGCTGCTGATGCTGCTATTACCATATTATAGAACAAATGAAAGCAAACTTGACCTTCTAAAACTGTATTTATTAACTTTTATTAGGTTTTTAAAATATGTCACTATATTTTGATAATACCACAAGACATGGTTACCCTAAAACCGATACCGGATTGTGGCGTCATTGTCGTTTTGTAAATCAATTCGTCCTGCACATAGTCTTTGCTCTAACTTCAAACGGGTTGTTATCCATTACTGGAACTGACAATGCGATAATATCCTGAAATGGGTGTACCATGTCATCATGCAATGGTAGCAATAATTGTGATATGTAATGACATCCTAATCAACCAATTCATCTTTTAAGCTGTTCAATCGTTGAAATTGATGGACTTGATCACCCCGAAACATTTTACTTATATAGTGTTATTTTAGAAATCAAAGCATTGAAGGCGATTTACAGTTGAAAAGCTTGTTTTACTTTGCATGCAATAAGGTATTGAGATCATTTACTTTTGCGAATAAGTCACTAACGAAAAAATATTACATTTTGAACTAATCAGGGAACTGTATAGTGGAGTGTATTAAAATATGTTATGTCAAAAAGATCGACAAAACTGACAACACAGTTGCCTTTTGACAACCATCGTACTTCAATATGGTACAAAAGCCTCACGTATTCATGATCATTATCAAGGCTGGGTGGACGGAAATTTCGTTCAGACAAAGAATTCGATTTTAGCTTGTCACAGTTTCATCGACTAACTGCAGGACATCAGCAAAGCCTCCCGTTGTTATTTTTGCCTCAAATTACTGCCTGTGAACCATACAATTAACTATTGAAACAGGATGACATAGTCCACGTTTTAAGAGAGAAGAGAAACTTCTATATTTACCTACTGAAACATGCGCTCCCCTCCATCAAATGCACAGTCAGCAATATTGTTCAGTGAATGTTATGCTCATTGCAAAATAACTTTAATAAATCTAAATTAGACGTGCCTTTGGGTCAATCAACAATTGATCGCTAAACAGCATCTACCCAAATGTTTGAATATGTTCGTTTAAAAATACGAACATACATTATAATCAAGCATTGATTTCTTACAACTGTTGGTTCGATAAATTGTATGAACAATTCAGAACTCCGGAGATAATGGATTAAAGTATTTTGGACGTTGATAGTTATTCACCTTTACGACGAGAAATTTTTATCACTAAATGGAAATATCTTAATAATTATGCCTGTGATTTTTTATGCATTACAGTCGAGAGAACTTCAATAATAGATAGAAGTAATGTTTTGCATAAAGTGTGGGTCGTACCGATATTTGGGGCCAGTAAAGCTGTGTGGTACGACGCAAACGTCACTTTATTTGCTGCGTAATTACTTTCTGAAATTCCAACATTTTACGCTTTCGAATGAGGCCTTAAGTTGGCAGAAATATGACAAATGTGGTTGTTCCACCTGGTTGGCATGATTAGAATATATATGATACTTTATGCGTGAAGGTTTCATTGGTTAAAGTTTGGTTGACTGCTCTGTGGTGAAGTCATAAACCCATAAAATAATAATGATGTATAGGCGAAAAATGTTGTTAAATAGCGACATCGAGGTGTTTAAAAATTGTACAATACACTGAAACAATTGGAGAAACAATAGATAAAGAAATGTTCGTTCAATAAGTTATATTGTTACTGGAAGACCATTGTCACAAATACAAGAAGACAAGAGCGTTTCAATCATTTGCCGATCAATACAATCCAACAACATCAAATGGCTGTCTGTTTATATCAGCATGCGGTTTGAGTTATGGGTAGTTACCATCTTGGGATTCTCATATTTTGCCTAGTATTATCGTCCGCATTTCCTTGTCAACAACCTGTCGTCATAGTTCTTACTGGTCATCGCGTGTGTCAATTTTATGTGCGATCCCGGTGCTGGCGTTGGCAATATTCTTCTGAAGTCATTTGATGATTTTAATCGAAAAGTTATTCTTGGTCTTCCCTTACTTGATTTATATGCGAAAAAATACATATTTCATCGAAAGAGAATGTTAGCGAACATTCTTAGAACTATAGAAAATACTAAAATGTCCCTTGTTTGCTGGATTGTTCACATCTTATCTAGGAATTTGTTTCTTTTATAGCGTCCGGTTTTGTTAAACGGGTTCTTTGTACATCTCCTTTGAATATCTTTCTCGGGTAACATATGTTATAACACCATCATACTCAAAATCCCATATCGTCCACAAAACTTTCCAATTACCTATTATTTTCTGTTCGGTTGCTCACTGCACGTGCAATAGTTGGAATCGCCTACCATTGGGTGATATCGCATATGTTGGGAAACGTTGCTTTACATGTCAGAAGGTGCCGTCAACAGAACCTGCATGAGATGTGCAAACACACACACATACACTCACACACGCGCACACACACACACACACACACACACATATATATATATATATATATATATATATATATATGAAAAGAGTCAGCACTTCGCTGGCTGAGTATCGACAGCTAGATCCGAGTACTCTGGTGCGTTATGGTCCACCTGGTTTCTTACCACACTTTCTTTGTTTTATATATATATATATATATATATATATATATATATATATATATATATATATATATATATATATATAGAGAGAGAGAGAGAGAGAGAGAGAGAGAGAGAGAGAGAGAGAGAGAAATATACACGGGTGTGTATGATTGTGTTTAGAAGATTATATTAATAAAAGGAATTCCAGCTTTGTCTGATTTACCATTTATATTAGCAGTATCGGTAGAGGGTCGGACGCCATGCTTTCCAGCATAGTTACGTCCCTTTACGATCTGAGTTCAAATCCCGCCGAGGTTGACTTTGCCTTTCATCCTTACGGGGTCGATAAAATAAAGTACCAGTAATGCACTGAATAATTGCTGGCCTTGTGCCTAAAGTAGAAAGAAATATTTGTTTCTACTTTAGGCACAAGGCCAGCAAATTACCCAGTTCATTACTGGTACTTTATTTTATCGACCCCGTAAGGAGGAAAGGCAAAGTCAACCTCGGCGGGATTTGAACTCAGATCGTAAAGGGACGTAACTATGCTGGAAAGCATGGCGTCCGACCCTCTACCGATACTGCCAATCCACCGCCTAAGGTAGAAAGAAATATTATAACTCTAATATTAATACTAATTTTATATAAATACAGTATATGAATATATGTATATATATGTATATATGTATGTATATATGTATGTAAGTATGTATATATGTATATATGTAGTATATATATATATTTATATATACATGTGTGTGTGTGTGTGTGTGTGTAGGAGTGTGTGTAGGAGTGTGTGTAGGAGTGTATGTGGCTGTGGGGGGTGATGGGGTGTTTGGGCGTGTGTCTGTGTGTGTGTGTGTAAATATGGTGTTTAATATAGGAATATTATATATATTTCAGAATGCCCAATAGGAAACTTTGGTGTTAATTGTACAGGGAAATGCCATTGTCTCAACAACAGTAACTGTGACCAGCGAAATGGAACATGTTCAGATGGATGTTCTGCAGGTTATATTGGTGACAATTGCCAACAAGGTATATTATAAACTTCTTACGTATTTTCTATACTCACATACAAACATACACACACACGCACACATATATATGTTTGCGCGCGCGCTTGTGTGTTTGTGTGTGTAAATATTAGGTAAATGCAAAAATTAGATGTTAGTATTGGTACTCTGAAATAGCGATCAAGACATGAATGTATGTATAGTATATTTGGCAATATAAGATCACCAATACTAATACCTAATTTTTGCTGGACCGGCAATCGCTCTGTATAATCAGCTGCTGATTATTACTGGAATTCTATAAGAATCCAGCTATAATTCTCGACAAAGACTGCGGAGTGTGCGGTCTTGATAAACGCTCACAAGCGAGAAACAGACTGCCTGAGGATTACTCTCTGTTATTATTTGCCAAGAATAAGTAAGTGACATAGTAACTACTTTATAACTAATAGCGAATGGTCTTCTAAATGTTTTTCATTAAACATACAGTATATTGCCAAATATAATATAAATACATTCATGTATACATCGCTATTTCAGAGCACCAATAGTAATATATATATATAGCACTGTCTTGATAGCGACCAGAATCAGAAACGACGATCGTCGAGATTTACCCGCCCTTACCTCTGCTGGGATCCGCTAGATGGCCCTACCTCATCTGTCTCCATTCATAGCTAAAGACTGTCTATTGTTTATTATTATACCTAAACATACCGCATATTGGTAGATATCCAAACTACACATACTGATATGTCTAAAGCTATGTTAGAGCCAACATTCTAATTCTCTCTCTCTCTCTCTTTGTAACTCTTGCTCTCCTTCTCTATGTCTCTCTCTCTCTCTCTCTCTCTCTCTCTCTCCTCTCTCTCTCTCTCTCTCTCTCTCTCTCTCTCCCTCTCTCTCTCTCTCTCTCTCTCTCTCTCTCTCTCTCTCCTCTCTCTGTATACCCACACACACAGACATATATATATAATTTATTCCGGGTTGAATCTGATGATTCTAAAGACATGATTTATGATATAATGCTCTGATTTTTAATTGATTAATTCTTCATAGAGCTTAAAAGTGACCAGTTGCAACATGTATATATCTATAACTTTATGCATATGTTAACGTTTATATTTAATAATCTCCCAATAGGTTGAGATTAAATTTGGCGATATTTGGCTGTGCTTTCTAGCAGCAAGCCTACCCGCCGTAAGCAACCAATCACATCCTTTCTCTCTGGCTTGTCCACAGCCACATAGCGTATCTTAGCCGTTTTTTAATCTACTTTTGGCGGGATCGGATTGAAAAACTAGATGTCTGATTTTGAGTTTGTCTCCTGATGAATCCTAACTCAGGACATTCCTATTATTTGGATGTCTAAAATAAGGAAGAAACCATGGTAGAGATATAATTACGGTATGTGCGCATTTCTTCTAAGTTAAATTTTACAACTAATTGTGTATGGTTGATGGTATATTTAGTCAGTTTCTACATGCTGTCGAAATGTTGGATAAATACTCGAGTGAGGCCGCCGCGAAGAGGCTACGTTCGGTTATTTGTCGGAGATTTCCCCATAAGAGCATTTATTCTTATAGCTTGTTCTGATTGATTTTTTATATGGTTAGTTATGCTAATTAGAAGAAGAAATAGTATATATTTTATTATCTTATGATTCTAAAGACATGATTTATGATATATATATATATATATATATATATATATATATATATATATATATATATATATATATATATACATAAATACACTTATATACATACACTGTATAAGCCGGTGTAAAAGTTGGTCCGGTGCATAGGTCAACGCATCAAATTCTGACGTGTAATTCAGGTGTAGGCCTATATATGCCGGATGAGACGACACCCCAAATATAAGGCATTACCATCTTCCCAGCCGTAGATATGCTTGCCGTTGTTTATTTGCACAAAATCTAAAACATGGTAATAAACACTAAATAGTGGTAAAATAAAAATGCATGTGAAGGAAATATTATTAGAAAAATTTATTTTACAGTTAACAAAATGATTTAACTGAACTGTTTTATTAGTAAACAACATTAATATTATAACTCTAATATTATCACTAATATTATATATACACACGCACACACACACACACACACACACACACATATATATATATATATATATATATATATATATATATATATATATATATATATATAGTATGTATATATATATACATACTACTGTACGTCTGTATACATATATGTATGTACGTATACATACTTATATAAATATATATATATGAAAATATATATATATGTATATATGTATGTATATATCTATGTATGTAAATATGTATGTATATATATATATGCATTTATATATATACTAGCATTAAAGCCCGGCGTTGCTCGGGGTCAGTAAGTTACCAAAGTTAGCGAATACCACTTTGCGAGTCTGCACTGAAATGCATCGAAAGTATACCGTCCTCTTTTGCTTAGCTGCTATTGCCTCGTCCGTGATGGTTAGGTTGGGCCAGGTCTTCTCGCATTTAATTAGTTTCCACCCCTGGGCCAACTGTCGTTCCTTATCGCTGATATCCACGTTAATAAAGCACCTTGTTTTGGCTGCGGCCGCTGCAAATGTGGTACAGCCGTTGAGCTTGTTGTTGCTTTCATTATTGCTCTTGTTGTTGGTGTTGTCGTTTTTGCTGTTGTTGTTGCTTTGTTTGTTGTTGCTGCTGCTACTGTTATTAGTGTTTATATTGAAGTTGTTGATGTTGTTTTTCTTGGTTGTTGTTGTGATGGTGATGTCGGTTGGAGGTGATACAGTGTTGTTAACCGCACCCTTGTCTTGTTCAGTAGGGTTGACAAGAGACATATCGCACATGTCTATGGTAGGATTGAGTAGCAGTAGTAGTAGGAGCTCTAGTCGCTGTTTTTGACCTTTTGACCTGTAAGTTGTTTACCATTTGAAGGTCGAAATGTTTCATGTTTTTGAGGGGGTGATTTTTTCAAAGTTTTCTTTTAATAAATCCGAACATTCGGGCTTAAAGCCCGAATATTGAGAAGTCTCCTCTCCTTCGAACCAGAGTGGGTACCTTATGCACCGTTATCGACAAGAAAATACACAAAATAATACTTTAAAACAGTTTAAAATTACAAACCTTTCCTCCCGCAGACTTGTAACGTCTTCACACATGTACGGCCAATAATAATAACCGTTCCCTGAAACAGAAAGATTGTCATTATGTATAAAATAAAGTACCAGTAATGCACTGGTTAATTGCTGGCCTTGTGCCTAAAGTAGAAACAATTATGTATAGTGTAACAGTCTGAGTTCAAATCCCGTCGAGGTTAACTTTGCCTTTCATCCTTACAGGGTCGATAAAATAAAGTACCAGTAATGTACTGAGTAATTTGCTGGCCTTGTGCCAAAAGTAGAAACAATTATGTATAGTGTAACATCACCATCTAATATTTGTGCACCTTTACCAGACTTAAGTGGTTTGGATCTATTCGGGGCATGTCTGTAAAATACATCTCTACTCTTTCTTCCTCTCAGTTTCGTCCACTACGACAGAACTGAAAATGCCAAGATTATTTCTCTTCCCATTCTGTATCAATAAATAAATAAATATATGTATAACACTAAATCTAAAAGGGTCATCACCACATAAACATATTATATAGTGAAATAGAACATGAGTAATCTACTGAAGTTTAGCACAAAGGGTGCACACGCCGTCTCGTGACACTGAACGCTAACGATAATTCCGTTAGCATCGTAGTGACAAAATATAAAACAGCTGAATTTTCCTCACTTTCGATTTATAATTTAACACGGCTTGCAATGTCCTGCCTTTCTATTGCTGGATTTATTATATTATTAACATGGCAGTCAACTTTAGCAGCTGGTAAGATAAAAGGTCATTTGTTATCTTATTCACTTATTGGATACTTTAATTACGTGTCTGTCCTCAAATATTTTTCTCATTTTCATTAATACTGTCATACCTGATCCTCCAACCTAATACTAGAGGTCCAAAATAATAGTTGGCTTGGAGTTAATACCCGTAGTAGTCAGTAGGTATGTATGTATGTATGTATGTATGTCTGTATGTATGTATGTATGTATGTATGTATGTATGTATATATATATATATATATATATATATATATATATATATATATATATATATATATATATATATATATAGTAATAATATATTTGAAGACTAAAATCCAAAGAGGGCTCGATAAGGATAAATATATATCAAATATATAAGAACCGTAGAGCAAATGGACTTCGTTAGTTTCAGAAGATCCCGTTAAGGCTGAAAGCAGCGATTGTTTGCTTAAACTTTAATCTGTTATTTTAATAAATATATATATATATATATATATATA
>OZ024741.1:310596891-310634391 GCA_964016885.1 Eledone cirrhosa | reverse complement strand
TGGGTTTTAATGTTTAGTGAGAAAGGGGGGGCAAACCAAATTATGTTCCTAGTTCTATTTCTTTTTTGTCCTTTGGAATTATTGTAATGCTTTCTATTATAGTTGTTAATGTTGTTGCCATAATTAAAAAAGTTGTTACTTTGTTTAGTTTGTTTATCATTATCTATGTACACAATCTTATCAGCATACCCTGCCCTAGCTAGTGCATCATTATAGTATTGGGCCTTTTCGTCAAAAATCTTTCTATTCGACGAGATCCTAGAGATACGTTTTTGGACTGAGTTTACTATAGTGTTTTTGACAGATCTGGGGTGGTTAGAGTTAAAGTTGACATAGTTTAAGTTTTCATTCAACTTGTGAAAAGGATAGTGGAGACATGTGTTGAGATTTAATGTTATATCTAGGAAATTGACTATTCTATGGTTGTTCTCAATTTCTATTTTAAGGTTAAAGTGATTAAAAAATTTTGTAATTTGTTTACATTTTCTATTTAGTTCAGGGTTATTATTATTAATAAGTAAAAGCATGTCATCCCTATATAAACCTCCGGTAGTACCAGGTATTTTCCTATGTAGCGAATTGATTAAAAATAAGCCCACAAGGTCAGTTACTTGAGCTGAGTCGGAAGATCCCATAGTTATGTCAAAATTGCTATCTCTATCTGCTCTGGTCCATAATTTGTCATCAAATTCTATCAAAGTTTTCCTAGCCGATAATATAATATGCATTTCTTTGCTAGTTAGGTCCGTATGTTTGAATGCGTAATTTAGTGCCTTATTTAGTAGACTAGGGGTAATAGAAGAATAATAGTTAGCTATATCAAGTTGAATAAACCTATTATTATTGTCATATTTAATTTGCCTAAACCACTCAACAACCTCTCCAGTTCCCTTCCACAAGCTCAGGTTAGATACATAATCCAAGTTCTTAATTTGCAGTATCACCCTGTCAAGAATGTTTTTGCTTAATTTGCCCAGGTCCGATTTTGAAGGTGCGATTAATCTAACTGGCAGGTCAATCTCAAAATTCCTCTTGTGGTCCTTCATATTGATCTTCGGTTTCCTGGGCACGAAAGGTTGTGTTCTGTTCTCAATTTCCAACTCATGCATTATACAAGATGCTTCAACATTCAACATTTCTTCTTTTTCTTCTTTTTCTTCCTTTCTTCGTTTTGTCTTTTTTCTCTCTCTCTTTCTTTCTCTCTGTATTTTCACTGCTAGAGTGAACCTCTTCAAATGAAGTTGATGTTTATTACGGTATGTCGAATATATTTATCTATAAAACTGTTTATATTGTATTTTGTCTGATGAAGGCATAGCATATTGTTAATATGATATCCCCGAAATATATATAATGAAATAAATATGGTTTTATAAATATAGTTTTCCATTTATTTAATATTGTATATATGTATATATATATATATACATATATATATATATATATATACATATATACACACACACATACACATATATATATATATATACACACACGCGCATACACACATACACACACCCACACACAAAATATATATACACACTCTCTCTCTCACGCACATATATATAAATATATACACACACACATACATACACATACATATATATATACACATATATATACATATATATATATATATATACACACATATATACATCCATACACATATACACATATATATATATATATATATATACACACACATACACACACATATACACACATATATACATACATACACACATACAAAAGCACAGACACATACAAATACACATATATATACACACATATATACACACATACACACACACACATATATATACATATATATATATATATATATATATATATATATATATATATATATATATATATATATACATACATATATACATATAAACACACACATACATACACACGTACACATACATACATATACACATATATACATATATATACACACATACACATATATATATATATATATATATATATACACACATACATATACATACATATACACACACACACATACACACATATATACATATATACATACAAATATACACACACACACATATATATATATATATATATATATATACACACACATATATATATATATATATATATACACACACCTGCCCACACAACCATATACATATACACACACACACACACACACACACATACATATACATACATACATATACATACATATATATATATATATATATATATACATATACACATATATATATATATATATATATATATATATATATAAAGGACGTAAAATAAGAAAATATTTTTTTTTTTAAATTTAAAAAAAATTTTTTTCTTACTTAAATTTTCACTCCAACTAATTAGTTTCTGCAATGGGATAAAGACAGTTATGTAATCCAACTGTCGAGAATTCATTGCGTCATCAGGAAGTCTATTCTCAGTTAAGTCTCCAGGCAATGCGCGGACACTGGCGGCTCATATAAAAATAATAATAATTCGGTAGATCGAACAGCTTGCGAGGACTGGATTCTATGTACCGAAATTCTCACTGCTTCAAGTCAAATGGCCGATTCTAAAGAATCAATCACGTGACACAGAGGCTAGTTAGAAGGAATGGGATGGTAAGATGACTGACGCCTACTAACACCCCAAAAAAAAAAAAAATTTTTTTAGAAGTGGTTTTGACAAGTTTGCTCGACAAATCAGTGATTTGGAGATAAATATAGATAATTTAATATATCAACTAACATAAGCGCACAGATGCACGCCCATGCCAGCAAATACACAGGTTATGTCATAGTACCTAGGTGGTTCAATGCAGGAGAATGCAGAACAATAATATAAAGGACGTAAAATAAGAAAATATTTTTTTAAAAAAATTTAAAAAAAATTTTTTTCTTACTTAAATTTTCACTCCAACTAATTAGTTTCTGCAATGGGATAAAGACAGTTATGTAATCCAACTGTCGAGAATTCATTGCGTCATCAGGAAGTCTATTCTCAGTTAAGTCTCCAGGCAATGCGCGGACACTGGCGGCTCATATAAAAATAATAATAATTCGGTAGATCGAACAGCTTGCGAGGACTGGATTCTATGTACCGAAATTCTCACTGCTTCTAGTCAAATGGCCGATTCTAAAGAATCAATCACGTGACACAGAGGCTAGTTAGAAGGAATGGGATGGTAAGATGACTGACGCCTACTAACACCCCAAAAAAAAAAAAATTTTTTAGAAGTGGTTTTGACAAGTTTACTCGACAAATCAGTGATTTGGAGATAAATATAGATAATTTAATATATCAACTAACATAAGCGCACAGATGCACGCCCATGCCAGCAAATACACAGGTTATGTCATAGTACCTAGGTGGTTCAATGCAGGAGAATGCAGAACAATAATATAAAGGACGTAAAATAAGAAAATATTTTTTTAAAAAAATTTAAAAAAAATTTTTTTCTTACTTAAATTTTCACTCCAACTAATTAGTTTCTGCAATGGGATAAAGACAGTTATGTAATCCAACTGTCGAGAATTCATTGCGTCATCAGGAAGTCTATTCTCAGTTAAGTCTCCAGGCAATGCGCGGACACTGGCGGCTCATATAAAAATAATAATAATTCGGTAGATCGAACAGCTTGCGAGGACTGGATTCTATGTACCGAAATTCTCACTGCTTCAAGTCAAATGGCCGATTCTAAAGAATCAATCACGTGACACAGAGGCTAGTTAGAAGGAATGGGATGGTAAGATGACTGACGCCTACTAACACCCCAAAAAAAAAAAAATTTTTTTAGAAGTGGTTTTGACAAGTTTGCTCGACAAATCAGTGATTTGGAGATAAATATAGATAATTTAATATATCAACTAACATAAGCGCAC
The DNA here is from genome assembly GCA_964016885.1 of Eledone cirrhosa. NCBI lineage: Eukaryota > Metazoa > Mollusca > Cephalopoda > Octopoda > Eledonidae > Eledone > Eledone cirrhosa. Next base: position 310,630,504 of record OZ024741.1, on the reverse strand, counting down.
AGATGCACGCCCATGCCAGCAAATACACAGGTTATGTCATAGTACCTAGGTGGTTCAATGCAGGAGAATGCAGAACAATAATATAAAGGACGTAAAATAAGAAAATATTTTTTTAAAAAAATTTAAAAAAAATTTTTTTCTTACTTAAATTTTCACTCCAACTAATTAGTTTCTGCAATGGGATAAAGACAGTTATGTAATCCAACTGTCGAGAATTCATTGCGTCATCAGGAAGTCTATTCTCAGTTAAGTCTCCAGGCAATGCGCGGACACTGGCGGCTCATATAAAAATAATAATAATTCGGTAGATCGAACAGCTTGCGAGGACTGGATTCTATGTACCGAAATTCTCACTGCTTCAAGTCAAATGGCCGATTCTAAAGAATCAATCACGTGACACAGAGGCTAGTTAGAAGGAATGGGATGGTAAGATGACTGACGCCTACTAACACCCCAACATATATATATATATATACACACACACACGCGCGCACACACATACATACACACACACACATGCCCATATATATATATATATATATATACACACATATATATATATATATATATATATATATATATATATATATATATATATATACATATATATATATATATATATATATATATATATATATATATATATACATACACACACACATACACACATACATACATATACACATATACATACACATACACATACATACACACATATATATATATATATACATATATATATATACATATGTATGTATGTGTGTATGTATGTGTGTGTACATGAATATATATTTATATTTATATATATTTATATATTTTTTATATATGTGTGTGTGTTTTTATGTGTGTATATGTGTTTGTGTGTGTGTTTATGGTTGCGCGTAAGTGTGTGAGTGAGTATGTGTTTTTTTGCTTTTTTGTTTTTTTGTTTTTTTGTGAATGTGTCTGTTGATTTTTGGCATATAGTTGATTAGTTTAAGAGAAGTTCGAAGATAATAGTAAGATATGCACTCAGTATTTTGAATCTGTCTGCAGAATTCTCTAGACCTTTGTCACTTAGTAGAACCTTAATGACTTTAGCTTTTAAAGAATCTCCCTTTTCTTTAATTCTATCGACCATGACTGACCCCCCACTGATTTTATAGACATCTGTTAGCTTAAGAGAAACTTATTGACAAGGAATGGTATGCCATCCGGAACCTGTTTATAGAATTCTGTCTGCCTTTGTTACTCTAAAAACATAAATAAATATAAATAAAAATAAAAATAAACTATAGCTTTGTAGAATTAGCTTTTAATGAATTCCCTTTTCTATCAACCAATGACCTGCACCCATCCCACTCCCCACCCTCTCCTACCACTTGTAGAGACCTATAAATACCATATTTATTTTTTGATACCCAGATTCCTGATGATTTCTAATGAATGAAACAGTTCTAGTCCTGTAGAATCTCTTCTATATTAAAACTGTTATACTCTGCTATGTATTGAGTACCTTACTTACTGTGGTTACCTCCGATTCAACCCGGAATAACGTATATATATATATATATATATATATATTAGTGTGTGTGTGGGTGTGTCTGTTTCTGTATGTGTGTATACATAGGTATATGTCATCATCCTCATCATTTGACGTCCGCTTCTATCTGCAAGCAAGTGTTGACTGGGATTACATAGAACAAATTACTACTGAAGCGTAGCTATTGACCTACCAGACAGACCAAGTTCATATCGAGAAGTTGTTTTTTGACACAAACTGAATTTCCTACTCACCCTTTGTTTAGTAAACTTTCTACGACCGTATCCCTTTCGTAACACCAACTGCTTTGCAGCGTGTGCTGATTGCTTTTATTGTGTAGATCAGCAGAACTAAGGAGGTTGTGTTTTTAAATCAACTAAAGGGTTATCTCAATTCTTTTATGTATGGAATCTACAGCAGGTGAACTTCCTCTCACCAACCACTCTGGGGATGTTGACCATAAATCCACCTGCAGAACCCTCTCAAATATGGAGGAGGGACAATAAGGGAGGGAGCTAAGTATGAAGTTATAGGTATGTGTGGGGGTTTCTTTGGCAGGCCAGTGACTAAAGGGTAGGAGTTACTGATTAGTATATGGGGAGTAGTGGTGTGAGGGATGTGGTCAACATGGTGGTGATATGGGGCGTGATGGAGAGATAGGAAGCGGGGTTAGGGATGGGTATGAATTAGGGATAGCTGATTAGTGTACGGGGACGGGGGTTTAGCGAAGAATGTAATCGATAGAAATTAGGGTCCTGTTAGAGAGATGGGTAAGGGATAGTGAGGGATAAGGTTTGCTAGTAGGGGTGGCGTGAACAATGAGGATAGAAGGCAGCTACTATTGGCCAATGGTGAGGATATCTAAGGTGTTTAGTGTGTAAATGGTTCTCGAGGGTGTATGTATAGTGGATGCCGCATTGGGGTGGACAGATAGGGGGAGTAATAGTAGGAGGGAGGGAGTTGTTCGTGGATGGGTCAGGTCATATCTTATGATTCTGGTCGGGGCTTCATTAACACAGCATAACGTCAGCCCATTCGATCCTTTGTCATCACAAGTCTTTTTGGTCTGCCTTTTGCTTGTGTTCCAGCCACTGCGATTGCTCTGCATTTCTTTGTTCAGCTGCTGTCTTCCATACGTATCACATATCCATACCAGAGTAATCTCTCTTTGGCACATTTTATCCAAATCCTTTTATATAATGTTTTCTTCTCAGTTCATTTCTACTACATCGTCCATGCACACTAGCATTACACATTAATCGGAGCATACTGTCGTCATTTCTCTCCAGCCTTCGGAGGTCTTCTGTAGTTAAGGCCCACGTTTCCCAGCCATTTAGCATTGCCCTCTGCCCACAGGCATCATGCTGTCTTATCTTCCCTCCGAGTGAGAAAATGCTTGTTATTCGAAGAAGAATAAGCCTGTTCTGATCCTGGTTGTCACACTTTCAGTGGATCTCCACACTTGTGATTTTGATCGCCTAAATAACAAAGGCTGTTGATAATTTCTAGGAGCTTCCCTGGAAGCTAAAGGAATCACCTTCACGTAAGTTCTTAGGGGTCCCTTCTTCTGTGCATCAGCCACATCTCTTGTGAGTTCATCGATTGCACTCTGTGCACCTTATAGAGCTCCTGCCCACCATTTTCTGGCATATCGAACACAGCCATTTCCCTGATTGTATCACCTTCTTGTCCTCTTTCGTACTTACCCATTTTGCCTTTGATGCAACTAGTTTTAGGCATTTCAACTCTAGGTTTTTGCATGTTTCAAGTTTTGTCCTTTACCGTCCTACGGATTCATTTTAAGTACTAGGTCATCAGCATATAGGAACGCCCACGGAGTACCAGTTTTGAAATACTCCGTGAAGAACAGTGAAGAACAGTGACAAATAGGAGTGGACTAAGGACTGAGCCCCGGTGGACATCGAACTGCACTTCATCACTCTACTGGCTTCCAACTTGTTTATACATGGCCCACAATGCTCTCACAAGACATTCATATACATCTAATTACCTAAGTGTCCAACATATTGCAGAGAATGGCACCCTATCTACAAAATCCAGATACAATGGTTACACTTAACTAAGTACCTATCAAGCAGTCGTCGCACTATAAAGGGGCAATCAATGGCACTATTCTTCTTCTTCTTCTTCTTCTTCTTCTTCTTCTTCTTCTTCTTCTTCTTCTTCTTCTTCTTCTTCTTCTTCTTCTTCTTCTTCTTCGTCTTCTTCTTCTTCTTCCTAAGAATGTAGTGGGTGGGGGAAGAATCTTCAACCATTCCTTCCAGTGGGTTTGTCAGAAGCAACCCTCTCCAAATGATCCGGCTCTATCCCCAATCTCGACCAGATGAGCTCATGGATGTTATCCAACCATCTTGCGCGGATACTGGGCTTCCTACCGGTTGCGTTTACCCGTAACATCTGTCTAGGGATTTTTTCACCGAGACATTCTAAACAATTGCATATAGTATCGTATCTGTAATCTCTCAATTCGGAGAAGTAGCGACTCTCCCTGGAGGGAGACCTGATCTCCAAGCTACGCACTCTATTGAGTAACGTTACTCAAAATACCTTTTGAAGGAACCCCATTTCTGACGCTTGCATCCACGATCATATTCGTTTGGTCATTACCCAAGATTCATGACCATAATGAGTGTTCACACGAATACCGTACTGAAGATGACTAGTTTAGATCTTTCACCTACATCCCTTCTTTTGAATACCGACTGCTGAAGCTAGCGCATTACAGCACCAGTTCGTGCAATTCTTGCACTTAATTCAGCCTCATGCATTCCATCACTTGTGAACATGGCCCCAAGATACTTGAATTTCTCCCCGTGTTTCTGTGGAACTCCATTCATATATAGATTGCACAGCACAAGATTCCTGAGATGACGAGAGTCTCAGTTTTCGCAGCATTGATTTTCATCCAGCCATGCAGCACTCGAAATCAAACCTGTTCTTATTCTCTCTAGTGAATCTTCATTAACCTTGTAGAAGTTGACAATAACTTTGCTGCTGCAGTCATTGGCTATGATACCTTTCTTGTACTACTTGATTAACTATATGACCGACTAGCACATATCCTACAATGCCAGGTGCTTTTAGCCTCTCAACAAATATACCAGATGGACGAGTAGTTTTCTCTACCTCCATGTCCTTAATTGCTTTATCTATCTCACTGCTGTCAACTTCTTAGCTGATCCCTTAGTCAGCTCTACATGCGGTAAGCCCTTGCTGTCCCATTTATTCTCTTCGTTCAGTAGGCTCTCATAGTAAATACTCTATGTCTCTTTCTTTTCGGCATAACACAGGGTAAGTGTTCCACTACCATTTCGACCATTTCACGATTTTCTCTAGCACACTCTCTTGTAATCCGATATACTTCCTTCAACTGATCTTTGCGACGAAGAACATGAGCTATTGTTTTTCTCCCTCTGCCCTTTCTAGGTATACCTAGTTAAACCTAGTTAAGGAGATAATGGAGGTAAGGGTGGGTTGGAAAGACTGGACTAAAGAAAAAGAGGAGTCAAGCTGTTCATGGGAGAAAGAAGTGGCGCCGATAGAATACTCGATGTAACGGCCGTATAGGACAGGGGTAGGTGCAGTATACTGGGAGAAAATTTGAGCTTCGATGTAGCTGACGGACAAGTCGGCGTATTTCGGGAACATTCAATTTACCAAGGCTATCCCAGTAATTTGGTTTCTACTTATATATATATCCGTCAGTTAGTAGGCAATACTCTTTCTTTAAGTTGTTTCCCTATATTATCGGATCAGTTGTCTTTGATCTTAACGTCTGTGCTTATTGGGACATCAAAGATTATGTTCGCTTTCTGAAGTTCTGCTTAATTCCTTTGTGAATCTATGTAGTCTTTCCACCAGTGTTTCAATTTACTTCTGTTTGCAGCATGCAGCTTTAGATTTTCCATTTTCAATTATTTATATTTTTCTTACCCTACCATTTATATTCGTGTCTAGTCTTGTTCAGTATCTCAGTTATTGGTTTCAGTGCTAGATAGGAGAGAAGTGATGAGTGGGTGTCTCCTTAAAATATCCTTCTTTTTACTAGGATAGTCTCTTTGTATATAAGTACAAAATTTCTATTTATTTCTAGAATTGTTTGCTAATTACATGTGATATAGATGATGAATCATTTCTATTGTTAGAGTTACTTTATTCATGGCTAATGTGTCCAATATGCGAATGTAGGTGACACTGTCAAAATCTCATCTGATCAATCCATGCCATACTTAATATTATTCTTTCATTTTCTGCAGTTATCTCTCATGGCTTGTTGATTAGTAATTTATATTTAGAGACTTATAAGCATTTGCAATATCTTTTATTATTTTCTGGAAACGTTATATTTTTCCGGTTGTTTGGTCTTCTATTATCTATCATACTTTACACCTTTAATACTTTAACACGTGTTAAATATCAACATTCAATAAATCTCATCTGTGCTACTTACAGGTATTTAATTTTCGTTTACCTTTTTACTTTCGTTTTGATTTATTGTTTTTATCGTTTATTATTCGTGGCTTTTAGTCTCTCGGCTGTATAGTGTGGTGGATATTTTTCAACTGTATGTCGGACAATCCGGCAACATAATTAACATTGATATCCCGACAAACATAATTCAAAACACAATTCGTTGCACAACGACTTCCCGTGCAATTGGATTAAAAACAAGCGAGATTCAAGGCCAGGAGCTTTGGGCTGAGTGTGGGAGCTAAATACGTACATCCAAGTAGGAAAGTGTTTAGATAAGGTTGATGTGAAAGTTGCAATTAATGGAAAGTTAAAGTTTCCCTCACTGCTCGTCCCTTACTTAAGTTGTCTGAAATTAGACCAAATGCATATCTTTGGTAGCATCATTGTAGCATAGCAATGGAGATCGGAAAAGCCAACTGCCTCATTTGAGCTGCATGGACACACTTAAAGGAGAATAATCACCTTCTTCTCCTAAAATACCTGGCGTGCGGCAAGTCTGAGAAATATTAGAGGTGTACTCCTATAATCAAACTGAGAAGACGAACGATTAAAATATGATGATGAATACTCAATTACAGACAATGTGGACAAGCTAAAAGGCCATAGGGAAAAAAATTCACAAAAAGAAAATCCAGGCTCGCCAAGCCCACAGGCACCAAAAAATTCACGAATACCGTAAACACAGCCCAATTTACAAAATACAACAATAACAAAACAAAACCTAACAAAAACTTAGGTTAAAAATCTCATGACTATAAGTTCAAAGAATGCGGACTTAATGAAGAACATACAAATACATACATAGAACAAGTAAATTTCACAACACCCATGTCGCTATACTAACACACAGAGATTATGCAAATAATTGTTTCTACTTTTGGCACAAGGCCAGCAATTATTCCAGTACATTACTGGTACTATATTTTATCGAACCCGTAATGATGAAAGTTAAACTCGGCGGGATTTGAACTCAGACCGTAAAGGGGCGTAACTATACTACAAAGCATGGCGGCCGACCCTCTACCGATACTGTCAATCCTATACAAATAATACAACATATTTACACATAACAAAAACCTACTACCCAAATGAAGTAGGTTATTTACAGAGAAATATTACTAAACGTACACTTCGTGATTTGCAAGACATTACCCGCAGGAAGAACAATGCACCCGTCCATGCAAAAAGAGGTGTGTGCTCTTTATCACTTTTCTTTTCTTTTTCTTAAATCATAGCCTACTCAAATTAGGTGATGTGAAATATATATGCTGGGGTCACTTTCGAAGCAGTTGTCACCTGTTCAACGGCCTCAATTCGCTAAATATAGATGTAGTTTACATGGGCTTAATCAAAATGCACGGGCCACAAGATTTAGTAAGCATTTCTAGTCGTTAGGAGGCGTACATATCTCCAAGTTTGCCAGAATAGAAATAAGATGTTGTTTTGTAAACGCTCGGATTTCACGATATGAAACCCCTTCCTGGACCCAGACGTTAAGTTGATGGAGCTGGACGTGATCAACAGCGAAGGACATGCATTCGGGCTAGAGGCCGTCAGAGCTATGAAAGGAACAAGTGGGATAGAATGTTGGGGCCATCTGGAGAACTTTCTGAGAAAGGTCCTCTTTAGTTGTTAATGAGCTACTGGAATGGGGTCTTGAATAAATGCTGTGCCTGTGTGGACTAGCAGACATGGGAGGAGGTCAGAAAAGCCTCAAAAACCTTCTCAGTCACTACCAACAATCTGATAATTACCGAGTGGATTTCCTCGATGAACCAGTATAGACCTGTTCAAATAACATCGGATCATTCATAGAGTATCTAGATTGGCTGTAGAGTAGTTGATAGTGATAACATCCAAAAATTGGAAGTCCTCCACTACACAGATGACTGGAAAATGAAGAAATCACTTCCGGGGCCCAAAGATTACACAGACCGGAGTGCGAAATTAGTTAAGCTTTAACAGATACAATCGCCAACAACAAATGGTGATTCCCCATCAAAATGACGTTTACAATATAATCCTTCGGGTGTAGTGAAGGAAAAGCAATCGAAAGAAATAAAGGGAGAACTAGGCAGGAAGCACTATAGGGTATTTAGGAAAGCATCATGACTGCTTGATAGTGAGACTGAGCCTTGACTAACTCTTCAATGTGTAGCAAGTATGCAGTTGTGTTTGATTTAGTGTGCATTCTCCTAGAATTGACAAAAAACATCTGATTGGCCCAGTTGCGGTGGTACAACGGGGCACCAAATGCACAATTCGACTTTTTTCAGATGTCTACACCAACTGGTAAAAGAATGACAGAATTCAATTTCTGTATGTCGAAGTGCTGCAGCGCTGCAAGGAATGCAACCAAACAAGGATGATTATATTGATAAGTTTTAAAAGTTTAGCTATTGTTCTGGTTGAGCTTCTGCTAGTGTAAGAGAGCAGATATGTGTCCTTCCAGGACAAATACCACCCCATACATCAGAGAGAGGGTGACTGAGAAACTGTCCTGGATAGGGCACTAATAATCTCAGATCAATTGAAAACTTTGGATGATGTCGACCATCGGTACCTGACTGCGTTCTTTAAGGCATTCGGTCATGGGGACTTTTCAGGGGATAGATCGCTGCAAATACAGCGCCGTTCCGTATTATTAACTCAGTCCATAAGAGATACACTCTGTCACATCTTAGGCATCGCTCACGCGTGTGCAAGGCAATAACTGTAGCACATGGGGAGGTAGGTCCATATCCAGTGTTTTCGTGACGGTGATCAGGTGTGATCGTCTTTCCTCAGCTCACCTCCTTCACGATACTGAAATCCTGGGTGAAACAAAGCCGCGAAAGAGTGCTTGACTACCAATCGGGCACTGCGCTCTCTACAAACTCCAATATGGCCTTCTATAGAGGATTAGTGTCGGAAAAGAACGATGACGTCCTCGAAAGATTATATGTGTCAATGAGAATCAACTAACTGCTCTCTTGCTGCAAACTATCGCTCCATGACAGATTGATATCTTGCAGAAGTCCTTGTGTTGGCACTGCAACCGTGGAATGGGGTACTAAACTTTGAATGTGCTTGATATATTCTACTACAGGGTTTTCCAAACTTTTTACATCATCGCCCACTTCCACATGGAAACATTTTTCGCCGCCTATCTATATCGTAAATATTCGAAAGTATACCAAAAATATTTGGTAAAAGTTTGGTAGTTACTCGTAAACTAACATTTTATAATGTCATAAAAAATATCAAAGTGGGGTAACAAATAACGCTGACTTATGCGACTGCTGATGCTGCTATTACCATATTATAGAAGAAAACTGTATTTTATTAACTTTTATTAGGTTTGGAAAATATGTCACTATATTTTGATAATACCTCAAGACGTGATTACCCTAAAACCGATAGCGCATTGTGGCATCAGTGTCATCTTGTAAATCAATTCGTCATGCACATAGTCTTTGCAATCGATTACTTCAAACGGGTTGTTATCCAAAACTGGAACTGACAATGCGATAATATCCTGAAATCTGTACCATGTCATCATGCAATGGTAGCAAATAATTGTGATATGTAATGACATCCTCATCAATGAATTCATCTTTCGAGCTGTTCAATCGTTGAAATTGATGGACTTGATCCCCACGAAACATTTATCTTATATAGTGTTATTTTAGAAATGAAAGCATTGAAGGCGATTTACAGTTGGAAAGCGTATTTTACTTTGTAATAAGGTATTGAGATCATTTACTTTTTCGAATAAGTCACTAAGGAAAGAATATCATATTTTGAAATAATCAGAGAATTGTATAGTGGAGTGTATAAAAAAATATTACTTCAAAAAGATCGACAAAACTGACAACACAGATGCTTTTTGACAACCATCGTACTTCAATATGGTACAAAAGCCTCACATAGTCATCAACCTTATCAGGGCTGAGTGGACGGAAATTTCGTTCAGACAAAGAATTCGATTTTAGCTTGTTCACAGTTTCATCAACTAACTGCAGGACATCAGCAAAGCCTCCCGTTGTTATTTTTGCCTCTAATTGCTGCCTCTGAACCATACAATTGACTATTGAAACAGGATGACATAATCCAAGTTTTAAGAGAGAAGAGAAACTTCTATATTTACCTAATGAAACATGCGCTCCCCTCCATCAATTGCACAGTCAGCAATATTGTTCAATGAATGTTATGGCTCATTGCAAAATAGCTTTAATAAATCTAAAATAGACGTGCCTTTGGGTCAATCAACAATTGGTCACTAAACAGCATCTACCCAAATATTTGAATATGTTCATCTAAAAATACGAACATACATTTTAATCAAGGATTGATTTCTTACATTTGTTGGTTCTATAACTTGTATGAAAAATTCACAACTCCGGAGATAATGGATTAGAGTATTTTGGACGTTGATAGTTATTCACCTATACGGCGAGAAATTGTTATCACTAACTGGAAATATCCTCATAATGTGATTTGTTATGCATTACAGTTGAGGGAACTTCTTCAATAATAGATAGAAGTAATGTTTTACATAATGTGTGCGACGTACGGATCTTTGAGGCAATCGTCACTTTATTTGCTGCGTAATTACTTTCTGAAATTCAGACATTTGATGCTTTTCGAAAGAAGCTTTAAGTTGGCAGAAATATGATAAAGGTGGTTGTTGCATCTGGTTGGCATGATTAGAATATATATGATATTTTATAGTGAAGGTTTCATTGTCTAAAGTTTGGTTGAGTGCTCTGTGGTGAAGCGATAACTCCATAAAATAATAATGCTGTATTGGCCACAAATATTGTTAAATGGCGACATCGAGGTGTTTAAATATTGTAAATTACACTGAAACAATTGTTCGTTCAATATGTTATATTGCTACTGGATGTCTGTGTCACTAATCCACAAATACAAGAAGACAAGAGCGTTTCAATCATTTGCCAATCAATACAATCCAACAAGATCAAATGGCTTTCTGTTTATATGAGCATGTGGTTTGAGTTATGGATAGTTACCATCTTGGGATTCTCATATTGTTCCTGGTATTATCGTCCGCATTTCCTTGTCAACAGCCTGTCGTCATAGTTCTTACTGGTCATCGCGTGTGTCAATTTTATGTGCGATATCGGTGCTGGCGTTGGAAATTTTCTTCTGAAGTCATTTGATAATTTTACTAGAAAAGTTATTCTTGGTCTTCCCATACCTGATTTATATGCGAAAAATACATATTTCATCCAAAGAACTATTTGAATGTTAATGGACATTCTTAAAACTATAGAAAATACCAAAATATCCCTTGCTTGCTGGATTGTTCACATCTTATCTCGGGATTTGTTTCTCGTATAGCGTCCGGTTTTGTTAAACGGGTTCTTTGTACATCTCCTTTGAATATCTTTCTCGGGTAACATGTTAAAACACCATAATACTCAAAATCCCATATCCACCACAAAACTTTCCAATTACCAACCATTTTCCGTTCGGTTGCACACTGCACGTGCAATAGTTGGAATCGCCACCATCGAGTGATATCGCATATGTTGGGAAACGTTGCTTTACATGTCAGGAAGTGCCGTCAACCGAACCTGTCTAAGATCCGCAAACACACACACACACATATATATATATATATATATGTGTGTGTGTGTGTGTGTGTGTGTGTGTGTGTGTGTGTGTGTGTGTGTGTGTGTGTGTGTGTGTAAAAGGTAAACAGAAATAACAACACATTCAGAACAGTATATGGAAGGGATATATTAGTTTAACGCTTGATATAGCAGGAAGAGGGTCTTAACGTTTCGGACGCTGGTCCTTCATCAGAAGAAAGAATGAGAAATAAGATAGATTAAGGGAACCGGCGGGATGGAATTTTAAAAAATGTCTTTAGATAAAAATAACAGGTGCATTCATGTTTACATCTCTTGCAAAGAAAAGAGTCAGCACCTCGCAGGCTGATCTTCGACAGCTAGATCAGAGTACTCTGGTGCGTTATGATCCACCTGGTTTCTTACCACACTTTCTTTGATTTATATATATAAAGGGCGGATTTATATATATAAAAGTGCGGTGCCCAAGGATGGGCTCAGCCGGATGGTTTGAACAGGTAAAAGAGTAAATGAGTATATATATATGTGTGTGTGTACAGAAATTTCGTATTTCTAATGAAAAACGGTTTTAGAAAGCCGTAGCTATGCAAACACCGGGGCTAACGCTCTCTGGTGGTGTCCAGCAGAAGCAATGGGGACAACCGTCTATGCATTTCAGGCTTGACTGGCCTTTATCAGGACGGTCTCTCTCACCGCTTGCAACTTCTGGATTTAGGGAACAGTCGAGAATATATAGTTTTCTCGTCTGTGTAAATGAGGTGATTAATCTCATTTGCATATGAAGCTGCATAAGTTGGCTCAACTTATAATAGAATAGAAATAAGATTTCGCTTCAAGCATAGCTTTATACAATATGTATAGAAAATTCGTATTCCTAAAGAAATACGGTATGTTTACAGGAAACATTTAGGAAGCCGTAGTGGTTCCAGCAGAAGTAAGAGGAGAGACCGTCTATTTTTCAGGCTTGACTGGCTTTCATCAGGACGGTCCATCCCACTGCTTGCAACTGATGAATGCCAGTCAAGCCTGAAATGCATAGACGGTTGTCCCCCTTCCTTCTGTTGGACAGCACCAGAGGACGTTAGCCCCGGTGTTTGCATAGCTACGGCTTCCTAAATGTTTCCTGTAAACATCCCGTGTTTCTTTAGAAATACGAAATTTCTATACATATTTGTATAAATCTATGCTTGAAGCGAAATCAAATTTCTATATATATATATATATAAAAGTGGATGAATACTTCAACAGGCACTAAGTACTTGTAGAAATATGCAAGGTGTTTATAATATTTGTGGTTCGATGGTACTAATTTGAGATACCAGAACAATATAAAAAGAGCGGAACAAGCGGTTATCAAACAATTTTCTAAATAAATTAAAAAAAGATTTAAATAATCACCTGTTCTATTGCTGTTACCGATGGTTTCACCATTCCAAATATTGTAAATCCAGAGAATTTCCAATGGAAAGAAATGGATCTTCAGACAGCTTATTTCCATACTATAAGGTAGCCAGCCTTACAGAAAGTAAATATTTCGCTTCCTGCCCAACGCATGCGGTCAAGCCGTTAAAATGACACACACACAAAATCAGGTCGCAGATAATAGCTGTTTATTATAAACGTGTTGATACTGCCACTAAAATTAGTAGCATTATTCAACGCTTTGTTCTCTACATAAGGAGAAAAATTATAAAAGTGGTTGAATACTTCAACAGGCACTAAGTACTTGTAGAAATATGCAAGGTGTTTATAATATTTGTGATTCGATGGTACTAATTTGAGATACCAGAACAAATAAAAAGAGCGGAACAAGCGGTTATCAAACAATTTTCTAAATAAATTAAAAAACGATTTAAATAATCACCTGTTCTATTGCTGTTACCGATGGTTTCACCATTCCAAATATTTTAAATCCAGAGAATTTCCAATGGAAAGAAATGGATCTTCAGACAGCTTATTTCCATACTATAAGGTTGCCAGCCTTACAGAAAGTAAATATTTCGCTTCCTGCCCAACGCATGCGGTCAAGCCGTTAAAATGACACACACACAAAATCAGGTCGCAGATAATAGCTGTTTATTATAAACGTGTTGATACTGCCACTAAAATTAGTAGCATTATTCAACGTTTTGTTCTCTACATAAGGAGAAAAATTATAAAAGTGGATGAATACTTCAACAGGTACTAAGTACTTGTAGAAATATGCAAGGTGTTTATAATATTTGTGGTTCGATGGTACTAATTTGAGATACCAGAACAATATAAAAAGAGCGGAACAAGCGGTTATCAAACAATTTTCTAAATAAATTAAAAAACGATTTAAATAATCACCCGTTCTATTGCTGTTACCGACGTTTTCACCATTCCAAACATTGTAAATCCAGAGAATTTCCAATGGAAAGAAATGGATCTTCAGACAGCTTATTTCCATACTATAAGGTTGCCAACCTTACAGAAAGTAATATATTTCTCTTCCTGCCCAACGCATGCGGTCAAGCCGTTAAAATGACACACACACAAAATCAGGTCGCAGATAATAGCTGTTTATTATAAACGTGTTGATACTGCCACTAAAATTAGTAGCATTATTCAACGTTTTGTTCTCTACATAAGGAGAAAAATTATAAAAGTGGATGAATACTTCAACAGGTACTAAGTACTTGTAGAAATATGCAAGGTGTTTATAATATTTGTGGTTCGATGGTACTAATTTGAGATACCAGAACAATATAAAAAGAGCGGAGCAAGCGGTTATCAAACAATTTACTAAATAAATTAAAAAACGATTTAAATAATATATATATATATTAGAAAATTTCTATATATATATATTAAAACATTTCTATATATATATATATTAAAAAATTTAAAAAACGGTGGTACGTGCACAGACATTCGATGATTAATAAGAATCAATCAAATACAACAACTCTCGCCAACAAAATCTGGCAACTCAGGAATGCAAGCATTGAATACGAGATCAGTTGGACAATATTGTTATAAGCAAAGGCCTATCAAACTGATATGTCCCATTGCAGGATCTGTATTATGGAGCTTTTCCAAATTCTTAAATTCAGAAAAACTCTTCTTAACAGTAGAATTGAACGAACTATTTTTTGCCGGCACAAATCAGCAACGAAATTCGAGAACTTTAGACCAACTTAATTCCATTTTCTATTCCTTATCCCTTTTATACCATTAGAATCTATTACGATATTACATTATCAGCACCATTGTCACCTTTATAATTACCAAAGAACAAGATCAGAAACTGTTGCATTTTCATTATTATTTTATGTGTTGGATTGGTAGTATCGGTAGAGGGTCGGACGTCATGATTTGACGCATAGAGTTACGGCCCTTTCCATTCTGAGTTCAAATCCTGCCGTGGTCAACTTTAACTTTCATCCTTACGGGGTCGATAAAATAAAGTACCAGTAATGTACTGTGTAATTGCTTGCCTTGTGCCAAAAGTAGAAACAATTATTATTTTATACACCTCTATCTTTCACCATTTGTCTTTGCATTTCTCTACTTAAACGTATTTCATCTCGATCATTTTATCTTATCATGTAATACATCTTAAACTAGTTAACGTACTTATTAAAATATCCAAAACAAACATAAATATATCCAATATTATAATATTTTCAACTTTACATCTATCTATATTTTATAATCATTAATAACTATTCGCAATAACATTAACAACATTAATACTACTCTTATTAGTCTCTTCAACGCATTTATTTATTTATTTATTTATTCTCATCTCTACGTTTCAGATATTATACCATTTTATATCACAATAAATGTAAATTGTTTATTTACTCATCTATCTGCTTATTTATCTATCCTTTTATTTATTTATTTATTTATTTATTTATTTATTTGTTTCTATACTTAAATCTCTATCTTTTACTTGCTTTTATTCTTGTATTAATGTATATTCGTCTGTCTGTTTATCTTCCTCCTTCTCTCCATCCTATCTCTGCCTGTATTCATCAACAATTACTGTCTCTACCTGATTTCCTTTTCCTTCTTCATCTTTCTCTATCTCTTTCTCTTTTTCCTTATCCATCCTTCTTTTTCTTCTCTACCTCTAATACATCTATCCCCCCCCCCTTTTTTTTCTTTCTATCTTTATCTTTATTATTAATATTATCTTTATTTTGATGTGATAGTTTGATTTCGTAATTTTGCCGGTTATGCATTTAGCTGTATTTTCGTTTTCTCTTTCGTCTTTCTTTTTCCCCCTCCTTTCCATCTGTCCCCCTTCCTTTATTTCTCTCTATATCTTTATTATTACTATTATTATTGACGTAGTAATTTGAATTTATAAATTTACCGTTAAGCATATATTTTGTATTTTTTCTCAGTTCTCTGACGAAATGATATGGGTTGCATGTATTTTAAATTGAGTGCCACTAACTTCAGTGTTTAGCAATCTTTAGACAACTCCATCATAGAAACAATTGTTAGACTGTAAATAAATTTCCTTCTTTATACTGTTGACCATGTTATTCTTCACTTTTTCAATTTTATATATATATTATTTTATTTATTGTCATTAAATGTAAGAATATCAGTGATAAATAACGCAGAAACTGATAAGTAGTGTTAGATTTTAAATATTTGTGAATGTAATTTTGCTACTTATATTGATTGTTACTTCCATATGGTTTTGGAATATTATATTCAAATATAATCTCTCAGTGTCATGTAGTGTATTGATATGTTATTCAATAGTCGTATTCAGTTTCATACGTTTGTCATAATCTCAAAAATATTGATATGGTATAAAATTGTATAATCGTTTTCTCATTTATACCAATATGTACATAAGGATATCTGCAACATTATTATCTATACTGCTAATTTCAGAATGTCGGGTAGGAATGTTTGGGTTAGCTTGTAAAGAGACATGACATTGCATTAACAACATTAACTGTGATATATATATATATATATATATATATATATATATATATATATATATATATATATATATATATATATATATATATATATATATATATATTGTGTGTGGGGGGGGGGCGTATCATAACCTTTCATCCATAAAATATTTCAATTACACATACATATACTCAAACACCGACCGGAACACACACTCAGGACACGTGCGTGTGTCAGTTTGTGGGTTGTGTGTGCAAATAAGTGTAACATTAATAAAAGAATGGTAACAATTAAAATTAAACAAAGGCAAATCCACAAAAGGTTGTAGACATTTGAGTTCTGCTCGTCGAAAATGCTCATAAAACTACGAATACCCTGATCTCTAGGACGAGTGCTCTGCCTTAGCAGTCCTCCTCCAAAATGCATTCACATTCTCTGAGCGGGCCCATTCAGACGTTTCATGCTCATATCATTAGCTCACCTTACAAGAAATATCTTCGAGGATAGAACTTCGCTCTCTGACCTGTAATTTCTCTTGGTGTGAAACCTGTAAATTTGATTATGGATTCGTCTGAAGGAATATGCAAATATTCAACCCTTTCAAACGTGTCCACCGAGAGGAGCCAGCACATATTGACTATGGGAAGGATGCAGAGTGATCTTCGTAGTGGACACAACTGATTGCCGGTTTCGTCCAAAACACAACAGCCTGGATACGATAGTACTAACTCTAATTTTAGGAATCGGGTTCAATGCCCTCTATCCGCGAAATGCCTCTCCAGTAACATTGTCTACAAATGTAAGGTCGAAACACCCACGTCCCGTATGGCCTATATAGGGTTAACCGCCAATAGATTCAAACAGCGTCTTTACATGCACACCCATTCTTTCTTAAGACTTTAAGACGTAATATGACGTCATTTTCAGCTTATATCTGGAGTCTAAAAGACAACCGCACCCAATATAGGTTACACTGGGAGATCCTTGATAGGGCTAGATCGTATAACGGAAATAAAAGACTATACGATTTTATCTTTGTGCCGCTAAAGCCCTGGAAATACTCTACGCCAATGACCACATCTTAAACAAAAAATCTGAGGCAATTTCGGCTTGTAAACACAAATTGCATAACACTTTCCTGTATTACAGCCCCACATCATACCCTAACGGATAGTACGAACAATACGCGGATAATTTACGTCTTGATGTGGTAGCTAAGTATATTTTATGTTTATACCATTACTTATTTGTATAGGTAAGTATACCTTACCCGTATGTTTTGTGAAGGTACGTATACTTTCTCGTACGTATATTTGCTTGTATTTGGTATAGGTGTATATATTATATTATATATACTGGTACATGTGTATTTTGTGTTTGTGAGTGTATGCATGTTTGCACGTATGTAAGGTGTGTGTATGTGTACTTTGTATTTTGGTTGACGTACGTTTAGTGAACATATGTGTTTTTACCTGTAGTTATGTGTGTGATGCGTTATATAAGGGATATCCTGCGTGGAATGGATTTAATTATGGACAGTGGGTGGTTTGACTTACAGTTGATGTATGTTATGCTTTCATTAATCTTGTGAAAAGGTCTTATAAGTCCCTATTTAGGTTAAGCGTCGCGCAAAAGAAAGTTAACTATTTTAGTGCTATACTCATACGTTATGCTAAGGCCTAGTTTTCCGAGAGTCTTTCTAATATTCTTACGGAGTCTTTCTATGCTCTAGCTATTTAGGTTCTTAACTAGGAGAAGGGCGTCGTCTCTGTAGATTCCACCGTGAAGATCGCTAAACTTACTCTGTAAACTATGGGCTATGTAAATACCTACTAAATCTGTGACTTGAACCGAGTCGTTAGCCCCCATCGTGATGTCAAAGTTATTTAATCCATCCTTACGTTGCCAATTGGCGCTTTCAAATTTAATTATTGTTTTCCTAGCAGCTAATATAATTTTTATCTCGTCGTCTGTTAGGTCAGAATTGGCTTTGGCGAATGCTAAGGCTTTATCCAAGGTGTTGGGGATATAGAGTCGTTAATGTCGAATTGTATAAAGTTAGATACTTTTTTGTTAGCTATATTGTTAAACCCCTTAATTGTTACGGTAGCGTTAACCCATAGTTTAATCACTAGTTTATTCTTCATTCGTGCTATCACTCTGGCTAATATATGTTTATTAATTTTCCCAATGTCCGATTTGGACGGGCATATAAGTCTAATTGTGGGGTTATAATCAAAATTTACTTTGTGGTCCTTGAGATTAAATGTGGGGGTACATGGCCTAAGTGGCTCCGTTCTGTTGTCTATTCTTAGGTATTTGACTATATTGTGTGCCTCGTTGTTGATGTTTATCAGTGCTGCCTTGTTAGTTTTTTGTATTTCCTATGTAATTCTTTCCGTATGAAGCTATTGTATGTATTAATATCCATCGTATACACATTTTAGGTTTTATCCGCTTTGACAATAATTCCATTGGTAGTTCGCAGCTTTTTTAGGAATGTATTCATGTCATTCTGGAGTTTATTATTCCTCCGCTTTTTGAATTTGATATTCATAATCATCTCCAGTAAGTCATGTTCAAAGGCATCTGGGTTGATGGTTGGTAGGTGGGTTCCTACATGATTTGAAGTCGTATGTTTCCTTGTTGTATTCCACGGTGCGACCGTTACGTCCATTTTCGAAATGGAATTTATAACAATATCAATACAATCACCATTGAACACAACAGAATATCTAATACACAACCACCCACTAATAGGCAAACAAAACGTAACACACTTGTACAGGTATCGCAGCCCACCAATAATGCCAAAGTTGCCCATGACAAAAAATTTAACTGCCACCTACCTGAAACATGTCCATATACATAATGAATGTAAGCAGTCCAACCTGCTTTACCAATGCACAGTAGAATCAGACAACCAGAAATGGTATTACATCGGAGCGACTGGGAATACATTTAACGCCAGTTGGTATACACACCGTTACGCAATGAAACATTCCCAACATCGTTATGTAACTACCCTTGCAAACAAGAACTGGCAACTGAGGGAAAGTAACCACCAATACACCCTGAAGTGGAAAAAAATTATCGAACGCGCCCCCATATCCGAGTTGTATGAGAAGCTGTCGATTATGTGACCTTGAGCTGTTACATTTTGAGTTCGAAGAATAAGTTACTCAACAATAAAATCGAAAGATCAATTTATTGTAACCATAGATTCAAATAAACGTTTACGCACTACAAGTGCAAATCGAGCTCTTAACCTCTTACTACCACCTGACAAACTGCATATACTTAGACTTTCTACCCTCTTATTGTATCTAACCCCTTTAATTACCCACAAAAACCAATACCTATATCCCTCCCTTCTCCTTCATTCCTTTTCTATTTCTTTTCGTTTTCTTCCTTTCTTCTCTCCCCTTTTGGCTATCGTTTCTCTTCTTCTTTCTCCCCCCTTCTTTATTTTTATTTTTATTTTTTTTATATATATATATTTATCTCTCTATATCTCCCCCACCCCTCTTTCTCTCACCATCGCTCCCACTATAAACAATTTAATTCTCTTTAACTCACTACAATCTAAATCAACGACATGAAGTTATGTATCAAAACTGTTCAAGGAATCCTTCCACCTCTACCCCTCCTTCCATCTCAGTTTGTCACTCTACTTCCTAACTCTTCTCCCCCTGCCTCTCTCTCTATACTATTCCGTTTGTCCCCCAACTTTCTAATTCCTCTTCCTCTCTCTCTATACTAGTAAATACAATTCCCCAAAAATGTTTTTCTCTATATATTAAGAACTTTTTAAAGAGTAACTTACTCACTATTTTGAAAATTTGGACGTGAACAACAATTATCATTGAGTGGCTGCTATTTGCAGTATAGCAATATAAGGTTGCACTTACCAATGAAACGGTCGTGCGTAAATATGATGTTTCATATAGAAATCGCTTCTACAGGACTAGAATAATTTCATCCAAAGAAATCATCAGGAAACTGCTTTCCTGATGATTACTTTTGAATGAAATAGTTCTAGTACTGTAGGAGCCATGTCTATATTAAACATGATATTTACACCCTACAATTGTATTTTGCTTCATACTTAAACTGGATACCTCCGATTGTAATCGGGACTAAGATAAATATAAATAAACGTATATAGTAATAATAACAATATTTATACTTATATATGTTTAATATATAATTATAAATATGGAGGGTAGTACTAAGTACTTATAACATGCTTTAACATTCTACACGAAATATGCTTATTTCAGCTGTAATATATATCTTTCCTCATACATTCCTTATTGATTGTATTAACTCCTGCATTATATACCCTTAACATTACCTGATGTCGAATACTATGATATCTTATATCTTATATCTTATGTGTATCCTATCTTATATTTTTCTTTGCTTGTAACGTTTTTGGCCTGTACTTTTTGCTTGTACCTCTTGCACTTTCCACCAGTGCTCCTTCTAATTGTGTTCTCTCAAGCATAACATTTTTTTAACTCCCGATTTTTTACATGATATCTAGGACACTAACAACACTTATGTATCTACCTAAATCTTCTGAATAACTAGCATTTTAATCACCTGTTTAGACATTCCCTATGCTCCGATGAAACCAGACATCCCTCTGGCAGAAACAATTGTCAGCAAATAAATGTATTAAACAAAGATTTGATGGTTTTAACACTTTGTAAATGTATATATATATATATATATATATATATATATATATATATATATATATATATATATTAGAATAACAGATTAAAGTTTAAACAAAGAATCGGTGCTTTCGCCCTTAACGGGATCATATAAGGGAGCACTGTCTTGATGGCGACAAGAGTCAGTAACGAAGCTCGTTGTGATTTACCCACCCTTACCTCTCAACGAATCCGCTAGATGGCTGTTGCTCATCAGTCTCCATTCATAGCTGAAGACTTTCAAATGTTTGTTATTATAATACATAAACAAAGGGTGGTGGATTGGCAGTATCGGTAGAGAGTCGGACACCATGCTTTGAAGCATAGAGTTACGTCCCTTTATGATCTGAGTTCAAATACCGCCGAGGTTAACTTTGCCTTTCATCCTTACGGGGTCGATAAAATAAAGTACCAGTAATGTACTGGGTAATTGCTGGCCTTGTGCCAAAAAATAGAAACAATTATTATACATAAACAAAGCGCATATTGCTAGATATTTAAACTACACATACTTATATGTATAAAGCTATGCTAGAGGCAACATTTTAATTTTCACTCTTGTCTCTGATTTTCTGTCTCTCTCTCTCTCTCTCTCTCTCTATCTCTCTCTCTCTCTCTCTCTCTCTCTCTCTCTCTCTCTCTCTCTCATTCTACTCTCTCTCTCTCTCTCTCTCTCTCTCTCTCTCTCTCTCTCTCTCTCTCTCTCTCTTTCTCTCTCTCTCTCTCTCTATATATATATATATATATATATATATATATATATATACAGTGATATATATATATATATATCGGCGAGCTGGCCATATTCACTGAACCAGAACATTTCTCCCGATCCCTTTTCTCTTGACCACTATCTCTCCATTGTCATAACATTCACTATAAAGACTACAGAATAGTTTTCCAAATAAGGGCGCAAAAATGTAATAAAAACTTGTTCACGTGACAGCCAAATTTCATTTATAACCAACCCAAAAAAAGCCTTCGTGAGCCTCCTTTTTTCAAGTAAAAAGAAATTCAAACACTCATATATGAAAAAACAACCTGTGACAACAACACCCCCCCCCCTCTCTCTTATTTGAAGAACCATTGTAACGCGAACTGGCGCGAAATTTATTATAATTATTGACAAACCAATCAAATTACTTCTCGAAAAACCTGGAATTTCGAGCCACTTTTATCCATATAAAACAAGTAACCAACCAGATGTGAGAAAAACCACAGACTCTCCATCTCAACTCACCTTTTGAAAAGCAGAAGAACTGCGAAACCGGTAAAGGAACCAAATAAATATATATATTTTTTAAAAAAATAAGACTTCAGTTGCATTTTCGATTTCATCTCTTTTTCTTTATACTTTCACTCGTGTAGGACACCTCGGTTATTTTTCATTTTGTAAAAAAAAACCTCACTTTCTAATATATACCCACCACACGAAGACCGAAAATGCCACCAAAGTCTCAACAAAACAACAACTCACTGAACCAGGACATCTTAAATGAACTGAAAGAGATTTCCTCTAAACTCTCAATTTTGACCAACAAAGTGGACCAAATACACATCTATAAAAAAGGACCCCACGAAGAAACAGAAAATACCCAAGAGACGAATATTACTCCAGTATTAACTAAGCTAATCGAAACCATTGAAACAGCAATGCTCCAAAAGCTTGAACAACCGTTAGAACCCAATCTACGAGATGTCCACTCAGTGAAAAACACCCTAATCAACATATGGACTCAAAAGCTCACAGCCCGCAAATTCGCCCTTTGGAATCTCCTAAAAAATAATGGCAAGGCAGACATATATGAAAAGTGGCTAAACTCTACCCCAATCATCCTCCCCAAAAAACTCAAAATAAAACCCATCCCGAATGAACCAGAAAACCAACAAAGACTTAGGGAAAAGATGGCATTGGAAAAATTTAAAACAGAAATAGAACTGTTGCGATTAAGAGCCAACTCCAACGAAGAAAAATTCAAGTCACTCGACCAACAGATGGACACAGAAATCTCAAAGCACTCTGAAGGCCTACTCTACAAAAAAACCCTAAAACTTTGGAAAGAAAACTGAGGATGAAGAACTAACATCCCTCCAGCGATGGGAAAAAAACGCCACCTGGTTCAACAACTACGAAATGGACTTCAAAAATGAACAACATACAGGTAACCCATTTTTAAAACAAACTAAAACTCACACACCACATGCACAACAAATAACAAAAAAAGTAACAAAACGTCCAACATACCCCCAGCAAAACTATAACGATAATCCCAGAAACCATAGACAAAACTATAACCCTACTAACAAAAACCAAAGATCCCCGAATACAAGGCAGGACCTGATCCGCAGATCACAACCCACACAAAACCTATTCCAAAACCGTAGACCCCTGCCCACACAGAGCCTGTTCCAAAACCGTAGACCCCAACCCACACAAAGGAACCAAATCTACAACCCGGACTATCAACAAACCGAACCTCAATACGTCCGAAACTTCTATACAAGACCACACAACAACAGGGGAAATACCATTAGATATAATAATACCAATGAAAAAAC
This sequence comes from Eledone cirrhosa, assembly GCA_964016885.1. Classification (NCBI taxonomy): domain Eukaryota; kingdom Metazoa; phylum Mollusca; class Cephalopoda; order Octopoda; family Eledonidae; genus Eledone; species Eledone cirrhosa. The sequence goes on along the minus strand of OZ024741.1, from coordinate 310,606,688 downwards.
ATTCCAGAAAAATCATTTTTTAGACCAAGGCTACAGGACTCACGACACCCGGTGGCACAAACCGATTTTGAAAAACCGAAAATAATTAACATTTCAAATACAAACCTCTCAGCCCAACAAGTAAAAATTCTCTCCAAAGGTCTGAAATTCACACCAACACCACAATACCCTAACCCCAACGAGATAAATTACGATATCTCACACTTCTGTAGAAAATTACGTCTCACAGAGGAATTCTTTGACAAGGAGAATAACGACGAATCAATTGTACGGAATAAAAGCAGCTACAACCCAACAAAAGGTAGAAACAGAGTTCTGGACAAATTGTGTGACCACATAGCTACCTTCCCATACCATGAACTACCGCAACCTAAACCCAAACCCAACACAAGTCGAAGGGAATGGGAGATTATCCATGAACTAAAAAACAATACGGACATTGTAATTAAGGATGCGGACAAGGGAAGTACTGTTGTCATTATGGAGGCTGAAAAATATAAAAATTCTATGTTCTCTCTCTTACAAAATACTAATTACTATGAAAGAGTAAAAAACTACCTGCAATCAAAAATAATGACCAAATTAAACACACTGATTTATCGATACCAGGAAGACCTAACTAAAAAGGAACGCGATTATTTAACAAATTTTGAATACAAAACCAGCAACCTTTACGGACTTCCGAAGATCCACAAATGTAAAATAATCAACGATGCCTGTAAACAATCCACCTCAGCCTGCGTGAACACACAATACCCCACAGACCTTAAATTAAGACCAATTGTAGCGGGCCCAAAATGTGAAACACACAGATTGAGCAACTTTATAGACATACTACTGAAACCAATACTGAAACACATACCAAGCCTTGTAAGAGACGATCTGGACCTCTTAAACCACCTCCCCAAACATGTCAACAACGACACTATTATTGTGTCTTTCGATGTAGTGAATCTCTACACAACGATCCCACACCAATACGGACTAGAAGCAATAGGATTCTGACTAGAGAAATATCCCAATGAGATACCTGACAGAATAGAAAAAAGCTTCATCACCGAGGGATTAAAATTCATCCTACAGAACAACTTTTTTTTATTTCGATGGCAATACTTACAAGCAAATATCGGGGACTGCGATGGGCACAAAAGCCGCTCCAACTTATGCCAACTTAGCCATGGCATACTTAGAAGTCCAGATATATGAACAGTCCAAATCAAAATACGGATTGAACTTCCACAAATATTTATCAGAGAATTGGAAACGCTACTTGGATGATTGCCTCATTCTTTGGTCCCACACACTCGACCAACTGAAGGATTTCAAAAACTTAATAAACGGCATCAATAACCACATCCAATTCACAACGGAATACAGCCAAGATCAACTCCCATTTCTGGACATCTTAATCACAAAAAAAGACACAAATATCGAAACTGACATACACTACAAACCAACAGATTCCAAACAATATCTGCTATTCACCTCCAACCATCCAAAGCACACGAAGACGAACATTCCTTTTAACCTAGCAAGAAGAATTTGCACAATTGTCTCCAATTATGAAACGCGAAATAAAAGACTTCAAGAATTAAAGGAAATTCTACTTGAGAGAGAGTACCCACTATTACTAATAAATAATGGAATAGAAAGGGCTAAAGCAATAGGCATTGATGAATTATGGAAACAGAAACAAATTCAAGGTACGTCCAATATTCTATCATATATCTCAACACACAACCCAAGAAATGCGGAAGCTTACAACACTATTCACAATAACATCCCACTACTAAAACAAAACCCAAGAATGAAAAAAGCCCTTGAAACACACAAAATAATCAAAAGCAAAAGACAACCAAAATCACTGAAAACATTACTCACCAATGCCAAATTACCTACCACAAACCCACAACCAAGTATCAAAAAATGTGGTCGCTCTAATTGTGGAACCTGCACTCACCTCATTGAAGGCAACACGTATACATTTAAATCAGGACAAATTTTTACTGTAAAATATCACTTCACTTGCTCATCAAAAAATCTACTTTATGCCATTAAATGTAAAGGATGCAATGAAGATTATATAGGACAAACTAAACTCACACTCAGAAACAGAATGACAGTTCATCGCCAACAATTACGAGATCCAACCACGAGACAGATACCACTAAGTGCACATCTAGACATTTGCGCAAGTAATAAGACACCCAAATTCCAAGTCTTCCCATTTTACCTTTGCGCTAACAATACAACAGAACAAATGCGAATAAATAAGGAAAATATGTTTATTCAAAAATATAGACCAACATTAAATAAGGTTTAATATACATTATGTCAACACCACAATATGACATACACACACACACACATAACACCTTCTACTTTAGAAAATAAAAACCCGAACTAAATAAACCTTAACATACGTTTGCACTGGCAATACAACAGCAAACACGAAAAAGTAAGGAAAATAAGTTCATTCAAAAGTATTCCTACTAAAGGAATCACTTTCCTACACACACACACAATATATATATATATTCTCTTCATCTTAACATGCTAACCATACTCCCACACACATAACACCCATACACACACATAACAACCCCCACACCTACAACTCCCTCCCCATTTCTACTAATAGAACCACTTTCCTACACACATATATATATACACACACGCAAAATATATATTCTCTCCATCTTAACATACTCGCACACACACACATAACACCCATATACACACACACACAACTCCCTCCCCCATCGCTACTAATAGAATCATCTTCCAATAAACACACACACACACACACACACACACACACACACACACACACACACACACACACACACACATACACACACACAAGCACACAAATAAACATACATATCTTCAGTCTCAATAGAAAATCTGAACTCTGACACCCCGGCGAGCTGGCCATATTCACTGAACCAGAACATTTCTCACAATCCCTTTTTTCTTGACCACTATCTCTCCATTGTCATAACATTCACTATAAAGACTACAGAATAGTTTTCCAAATAAGGGCGCAAAAATGTAATAAAAACTTGTTCACGTGACAGCCAAATTTCATTTATAACCAACCAAAAAAAAGCCTTCGTGAGCCTCCTTTTTTCAAGTAAGAAGAAATTCAAACACTCATATATGAAAAAACAACCTGTGACAACACCCCCTGCCCCTCTCTTATTTGAAGAAATATTGTAACGCGAACTGGCGCGAAATTTATTATAATTATTGACAAACCAATCAAATTACTTATCGAAAAACCTGGAATTTCGAGCCACTTTTATCCATATAAAACAAGTAACATTCAGAGACCAACCAGATTGGAGAAAAACCACAGACCCTCCATCTCAACTCACCTTTTGAAAAGCAGAAGAACTGCGAAACCGGTAAAGGAACCAAATAAATATATATATTTTTAAAAAAAATAAGACTTCAGTTGCATTTTCGATTTCATCTCTTTTTCTTTATACTTTCACTCGTGTAGGACACCTCGGTTATTTTTCATTTTGTAAAAAAAAACTCACTTTCTAATATATATATATATATATATATATATATATATATATATATATATATATATATATATATATAGTAATAATAATAAATTTGAAGACTAAAATCCAAAGAGGGCTCGATAAGGATAACTATATATCAAATATATAAGAACCGTAGAGCCAATATTTGTTAAAATAACAGATTAAAGTTTAAGCAAAGAATCGCTGCTTTCACCCTTAACGGGATCTTCTGAAACTAACAAAGTCAATCTGTGAACGCAGAAGTAAATATTTCAAAAAACGTTGCAACCGGAGGAAGACAGCAAGACGATACTTTGGTTCGTGGAAACGTTCCCTGGCAAAGAACGGGAAAAAACAAATATAATACGTCATTATTTGCAGCGGTGAAAAACAATTACACGCAAAGACAAAACCACGTTTATGGTATAAAAGAAGTCGTAGACTAATATTCTATTAGGTGGTTCATAGAGACGTTCTCTGGCAATGAACGAAAAAAAACCGAAGATAATACGTTATATGTGGACCGGGGGAAACAATTGCACGCAAAGACAAAACCACGTAAATGGTATAACTGAAGTCGTAGACTAAAATTCTAACTAGGAAACCGAATGATTCTCGGCTTCAGAGTTAAAAATAAAGTAAATAAAATACAGAGGTAAATGAAATTAAATAAATACATACATGCATCCATATACGTACATACACAAGCATACACGAAAACACTCGGCATAGGTATACAAATACTCGCACGTATACAGGAATAGTTTGTGCAATTTATGTTTACAAGCCGAAATTGCCTCAGATTTTTTGTTTAAGATGTGGTCTGTGGCGTAGAGTATTTCCAGGGCCTCAGCGGCGCAGAGGTCACATGGTATTTTATTTCCGTTATACGATCTAGCCCTAGTTAGGATCTCCCAGTGTAAATTATATTGGGTGTGGTTGTCTTTTAGACTCCAGATATAAGCTGAAAGTGACGTCATATTCCTTCTTAAAGGGTAACGAAAAGAATGGGTATGCATGTAAAGACGCTGCTTGAATATATTGGTGGTTAACCCTATGTAGGCCCTACGGGACGTGGGTGTTTCAACCCGATTCCTACAATTACAGTTAGTACTAACTAGAGGGTTGCACGTGTTTCTACGGCTAGGTAGTTTAGCTAAATTTGAAGCTGTGATGTTATGTGCAAGGTTAGGAGTCGTAGAGTAAGAAATTTTAATAGTATTTCTATTAAAAATGTTACTATATTTATGTGTAGGTGGGAAAATGCTTCATAATAAGGGAAAGAAAGATCTTAGCTAATGGTGTGGCCACCTCCATATTATATGGTGGGTTATACCATATAATGCGTCCGGATCTATTTCTTCTAGGTCTATTCTCGTACTCTGTATATGCTACCTTATTGACAAATCCACTCCGAGCAAGAGCTTCATTTGTAATATGTGGAATGGTCGTTGAAAATATGCTCGTTAGTAGATAGACGGGAAAGCCTCAAAGAAACATTTCTTACCAGGTTCTTGGTTATGCTGGCAGGATGGTTAGAATGCTTACTTATGTAATTAAGCGTATCATTCGGCTTTCTATACGGGTAATACAAGCCATTCGATAAATTGAGGGTAACGTCGAGGTAATTAACGACCGAGAGGTTGGCCTCAACCTGTATAGAGAGGTTGAAGCCTTTAAAGAAGGAACTGATAGAATATGGTAAGATTTTGTAGGATTATATATGTTACTTTTCTGATGAAATTGGATTGTTTGTTTTTTGCATAATGTTTTTAACATTGCATTTAACTGAACTGAAAATCCATGTATATATTATAGAGGATCGATATAATATTCAATAAGTATACAAGTTCATTTCTTTATCCCAAGGCCACTTTAATCTTAAAATTTCGTATACAATTGTATCATTGATATCTGTATGTAATTAATGATATCTTCAACATTATCATATATATTGATATTTTCAGAATGCCCAGTAGGAACATTTGGTGTTGCTTGTAATGTAACATGCCATTGTCTCGACAATAGTAACTGTGACAGGCTTAATGGAAGATGTTCAGATAGATGTTCTGCCGGTTATATTGGTGACAATTGCCAAGAAGGTATATCATAAACTTCTTACGTATTTGCTATACACACACACAAACACACACACGCACGCAGACACACGCACACACATACACACACATATACTCACACACATATATATATATATATGTTTGCGTGTGTGTGTGTGTGTGTGTGTGTGTGTGTGTGTGTGTGTGTGTGTGTGTGTGTGTGTGTGTGTGTGTGTGTGTGTGTGTGTGTGTGTGTGTGTGTGTGTGTGTGTGTGTGTGCGTGCGTGTGTGTGTGTAAATGTGATGTTTAATATAGAAATCGCTTCTACAGGACTAGAGTTTTTTCATCCAAAGAAATCACCAGGAAACGGCTTTCCTGGTGATTACCTTTGAATGAATTAGTTCTAGTATGTAGAAAGCATGTCTATATTAAACGTGATATTTACACCCTACAATTGTCATTTGTTCCATACTTACCCTGTTACCTCCGATTGAAACTGGGATTAATATATATATATATATATATATATATATTTATTATTACTATTTGGCTCCCTCGGTTGAGCACTCTATTCACTTATATTCATCATGCAGAAACAACACCTGAGGATATATATATATATATATATATATATATATATATATATATATATATATTTAGCTCCAATTAGTTGAGCGCTCTATGATGTAACCGATATGGTGGAGAACAGAGGAACCAGCAACGAGCTACACCCGGAAATTCTCCCTTCCATGGGTATGGAAACCCCTGATACTGGACGGACATAATAATACCTTTCGGCAGGATAAATACGCGGAAACAAAAACAAAGATAAACCCCTATTTTCCTGCACTAAATCGCATTTGAACAGAAGCCCCCTCAATTCAATCTATACATGGACAAATTGACAATCATATTGACCATATATCTCATTTTGCATATATGTACGCTATGTGTTTTTGCATTTATTCATTAATTGTTTTTTTTTCTTTTGTGTACGTTATATCGTTTTTATTTGATTCTGTCCATGTGATGGAAATTCTAGCTATGTACCCGACTAAATACTACTTTCATACCGTAATTTACCCTCCGTTCTACTGTACGGTACTATCGTTCAGTATATAGATAATATAACCGTAACATTAATACCCATTTCAAAACTCCTTACTTAAACATCTCTCTGCATATTATTTACTCACTTCAATCCATATTTTTTTACTCGCCTCAATCCAGATTCCCACTTGAAAAGTATTAATTTTTAATTGTTAATTTTTAATTTCTAATTTTTGATATTTAATAATTGATTTCTGATTTTGGATTTTAAATTTTTAATCCCAACTCTCATTCATAACTTCCACCGTCAAACCATGATACATAGAATTAAGTATATTTTCTCTTAGAGGTTGATGGTCAATTATACTGTCCATGCTTAATGAGAGGTAGTATTCAGACCTGTGGATACTCACACTCTCCCATCCCCACTGGCTTTCGACTGACAGCCACTGACGGGATGGGTAGCAGTAAGCTATATTACAGGCCTTGAATGGGTCATTCATTGGCTGAGAGGGAAAACTGACTAAGCGAATTTCGTTAAAATCTGCGGTAGCTAATGGTCAACCTCCTACGGACCTGCGCCTGCGCAGACCGGTGGGGGTGAATTGGTACTCACAGGGAATGGACGAAGAACCCAAGAGCACACACTTCGTCCGTTCCCATGTCGATTCAATTTAGATTGCCTCGGAAACATAACCTTATTATGTAACAAGCTGTCTGACGATGTCACGACACTGGCGCACGGAACAGTGTGACCACTGTCGCCATTGAAATATGTATCACAGCTTAACTCAGTGGAGGGTCGGACGCCATGCTTTCCAGCATAGTTACGTCCCTTTATGATCTGAGTTCAAATCCCGCCGAGGTTAACTTTGCCTTTCATCCTTACGGGGTCGATAAAATAAAGTACCAGTAATGTACTGGCTATTGCTGGCCTTGTGCCAAAAATATAAAACAATTATTATACATAAACAAAGCGCATATTGCTAGATATCCAAACTCCACATACTTATATGTATAAAGCTATGCTAGAGCCAACATTTTTATTTTCACTCTTCTCTCTGTTTTTCTCTCTCTCTCTCTCTCTCTCTCTCTCTCTCTCTCTCTCTCTCTCTCTCTCTCTCTCTCTCTCTCTCTCTCTCTCTCTCTCTCTCTCTCTCTCTCTCATTCTACTCTCTCTCGCTCTCTCTCTCTCTCTCTTTCTCTCTCTCTCTATCTCTCTCTCTCTCTCTCTCTCTATATCTCTCTTTCTATATATATATATATATATATATATATAGAGATATATATATATATATATATATATATATATATATATATATATATATATATATATATATATATATATATATATATATATGGTAATAATAATAAATTTGAAGACTAAAATCCAAAGAGGGCTCGATAAGGATAACTATATATCAAATATATATGAACCGTAGAGCCAGTATTTGTTAAAATAACAGATTAAAGTTTAAGCAAAGAATCGCTACTTTCACCCTTAACGGGATCTTCTGAAACTAACAAAGTCAATCTGTGAACGCAGAAGTAAATATTTCAAAAAACGTTGCAACCGGAGGAAGACAGCAAGACGATACTTTGGTTCGTGGAAACGTTCCCTGGCAAAGAACGGGAAAAAACGAATATAATACGTCATTATTTGAAGCGGTGAAAAACAATTACACGCAAAGACAAAACCACGTCTATGGTATAAAAGAAGTCGTAGACTAATATTCTATTAGGTGGTTCATAGAGACGTTCTCTGGCAATGAACGAAAAAAAAACAAAGATAATACGTTATATGTGGACCGGGGGGAACAATTGCACGCAAAGACAAAACGACGTAAATGGTATAACTGAAGTCGTAGACTAAAATTCTAACTAGGAGACCGAATGATTCTCGGCTTCAGAGTTAAAAATAAAGTAAATAAAATACAGAGGTAAATGAAATTAAATAAATACATACACGCATCCATATACGTACATACACAAGCATACGCGAAAACACTCGCCATAGGTATACAAATACTCGCACGTATACAGGAATAGTTTGTGCAATTTATGCTTACAAGCCGAAATTGCCTCCGGTTTTTGTTTAAGATGTGGTCTGTGGCGTAGAGTATTTCCAGGGCCTCATCGGCGCAGAGGTCACATGGTCTTTTATTTCCGTTATACGATCTATCCCTAGGTAGGATCTCTCAGTGTAAATTATATTGGGTGTGGTTTTCTTTGAGACTCCAGATATAAGCTGAAAGTGACGTCATATTCCCTTAAAGGGTAACGAAAAGAATCGGTATGCATGTAAAGACGCTGCTTGAATATATTGGCGGTTAACCCTATGTAGGCCCTACGGGACGTGGGTGTTTCAACCCGATTCCTACAATTACAGTTAGTACTAACTAGAGGGTTGCACGTGTTCCTACGGCTAGGTAGTTTAGCTAAATTTGAAGCTGTGATGTTATGTGCAAGGTTAGGAGTCGTAGGGTAAGACATTTTAATAGTATTTCTATTAAAAATGTTACTATATTTATGTGTAGGGGGGAAAATGCTTCATAATAAGGGAGAGAAAGATCTTAGCTAATGGTGTGGCCACCTCCATATTATATGGTGGGTTATACCATATAATGCGTCCGGATCTATTTCTTCTAGGTCTATTCTCGTACTCTGTATATGCTACCTTATTGACAAATCCACTCCGAGCAAGAGCTTCATTTGTAATATGTGGAATGGTCGTTGAAAATATGCTCGTTAGTAGATAGACGGGAAAGCCTCAAAGAAACATTTCTTACCAGGTTCTTGGTTATGCTGGCAGGATGGTTAGAATGCTTACTTATGTAATTAAGCGTATCATTCGGCTTTCTATACGGGTAATACAAGCCATTCGATAAATTGAGGGTAACGTCGAGGTAATTAACGACCAAGAGGTTGGCCTCAACCTGTATAGAGAGGTTGAAGCCTTTAAAGAAGGAACTGATAGAATATGGTAAGATTTTGTAGGATTATATATGTTACTTTTCTGATGAAATTGGATTGTTTGTTTTTTGCATAATGTTTTTAACATTGCATTTGACTGAACTGAAAATCCATGTATATATTATAGAGGATCGATATAATATTCAATAAGTATACAAGTTCATTTCTTTATCCCAA
>OZ024741.1:310584391-310591891 GCA_964016885.1 Eledone cirrhosa | reverse complement strand
TAGGTGAAACAGCTCGTAGCATAGGTGAAAGGATAGACCAACACTGGGGGGAACTAAAAGGACGAAAAAACGGGTCAGTACTATACGAACATGCTAGACAACAACATGACGGTAACATAGACAACATAGAAATTAGAATAATATCTAAACATAGGAATGACCCAGCAGATAGGCAAATCAGAGAGGCCAGTGAAATAGAAATTAGAAGACCAAAGCTAAACAGAAAGAATGAGTGGACCAACAACAACACCCAAACAAACAACACTGACCTAAGAGAAGTATAAATAAGTAAATAAAATAAAATAGAATAAGATAAATAAATACATACACAAGCACAATAACAACAAGCACATAAACGCACACTAGTCACCCAGCAGACACAACACTATACACACTAGTCACACAGCAAACATAACACTATACACACACACAAACGCATGCGCAAAGAAGACAAAATAAAATAAACAAACAAGCAAATAAATAAATAAATATATAGACAGACTGAATAAAAAATGGCGTAGACATTCAACACAACAGGAGGAAAAAATATAACACCACTGACGATGTTGCAGATGTGCAACGAAAGATTTATGTAAATTATGTAAACTATATATATGTGTTTGTGTCTATATTGTATCTGTATTATTTTTGACCGTCGGTCAGTCAATGGCAACATTGAGGACCGAGTAAGTTAGATCGCAGATATAAAAGACAGCGAGAAGCGAAAACCAACCAAACAGTGAGTGTGTTCTGTTATTAATTCTGACAATATTACACAAATATGACCCTCCCCAAGTATAACAATATATATATATATATATATTTAGCTCCAATTAGTTGAGCGCTCTATGATGTAACCGATATGGTGGAGAACAGAGGAACCAGTCACGAACTACACCCGGCAATCCCCCCTACCATGGGGATGGAAACCCCTGATACTGGGGGACATAATAATACCTTTCGGCAGGATAAATACTCGGCGACGATAAAATAAACTACCAGTAATGCACTGGATATTTGCTGGCCTTGTGCCTAAAGTAGAAACAATTATTATTAAAAGACTTGAACATCTGAAACTACTTCGCTTTTCCTTATTCGATATTTACTCCGTCACTCCGATGTGGAGTAAGTACGTTGAGTACTTGATTTGAATTGCATCAATGTTTACCCTAAGTATATATATATATATATATATATATATATATATATATATATATATATATATATATATATAAATTAGAATTGGTGCTGCTCTGAAATAGCGATATATATATGAATGTATATATAGTGTATTTTGCAATACACTGTATGCTTAATTAATAAAAGTAAGTGAAAATTAAAGTAAGTGAGACTGTCACTAATCTATACCAATAACGTAAGGTCCTCGAAATGCTTTTAATTAAGCATACAGTGTATTGCAAAATACACTATATATACATTCATATATATATCGCTATTTCAGAGCACCAATTCTATTTTTTTATTTCTGCTTGACCGGCAACCGCTCTGTATAATCAGTTCCTAATTATTACTAGAATTCTATAAGAATCAAACATTCATGATTTTCAGCAAACAGGAGGAGTAGTTAGCTTTGATAAGCACCAAACACTGCGAAACAGAGCTCTGTCAGCTTTATCTCCCCTCTTTGCTGAAAATTTAAAGTAAGTGAGACTGTCACTACTCTAAAACAATAGCGTAAGGTCTTCGAAATGCTTTTAATTAAGCATAGCATACAGTGTATTGCAAAATACACTATATATACATTCATATATATATATATATATATATATATATATATATATATATATATATATATATATATAAAGGTTTTTATTTTATATTCGGCAGACAAGTCGACCCCTGGTTTTATGGTTTTGGAGAGATATTTTTGGTTCAAAATGTCGTCTTGTACGCTGGAATATACGGCAACTATATATATATACACTAGCCGAATTACACGCGCCTTGCTGCGTTTCACACATTTCTTTCAAAGAAAATGATGATTGATTTTAAATCAGTAATATAATTTATGGAGAAAAGCTATGCATTTCAATATTATTCAATGTAATGCATGAAAAATTGGAAAGCATTATTTTTTTTGTAATATATCAAATCAAAATTACATTATTAAATTTTGTTCATATTTTTTTCTTGTATATAATTTTTTTCAAAAACTTTTGTGAATAGGCATCATATCTTGTCATTTACCTATGGTTTAAATTTCATATAAATCGAAGGGAAAACATTTTCAGCGAGGATTTCCAGCGAGGTCTGTGCCCCCGGGGAACCCTTGGATTAAAATGAAATATATTTATCCAAGTACCCTGGGCAATGTAGTTTCAGAATATATATGGTTATGGGGGTCTATCTCCAAAACCATAAGAGTTCGTGAACAAACAAACAGACAAACAGACAGGAACTACAAGTTCATGTATATGGATATATATACCAGCTGGCCCGTCCGGCTGGCGCCCGAAGGTATACCTGCCCCCACCACTCCACTGCAAAGATACCACACACCCTCCCGTGTCACATTGTCCTTCCGACTCTATCTCTCTCTCTGAATAACAAACACTTTAATTGTATCTCTCTCTGTCTAACGGCCTATCTCTCTCTCTTCCCCTCCCTCTGTTTTTCTATCTCTCTCTGTAGATGTGTGTGTGTAGTTTTCCTAATCTTTCTGTAAATCTCTCTCTTTCTCTCTCTCTCTCTCTTTCTCTCTCTCTCTCTCTCTTTCTCTCTCTCTCCTTCTCTGTGTATATATGGAAAGGAGATCCGGAAACTAAAACAGTGTAATCATATAGAGAGTGAAGAGCGACAGAGAGAGTAAAGCAGTTAAATTATAGTGAGGGGGAATGATCTGACATACATACATACATACATACATACATACATACATACATACATACATACATACATAAAAAGTATAGATATGTGTGTTAGTTTGTTTGTGTATGTGTTTGTGTATGTGTGTATATGCATGTGTGTGTCTGTGTGTTTTGTTTTGTGGTTATCCGGCAATTGGCGCAATCAGGTGTGAAAGTATGTGTGTGTGTGTGTGTGTGTGTGTGTGTGTGTGTGTGTGTGTGTGTGTGTGTGTGTGTGTGTGTGTGTGTGTGTGTGTGCGTGCGTGTGTGTGTGTGTGTGTGTGTGTGTGTGTGTGTGTGTGTGTGTGTGTGTGTGTGTGTGTGTGTGTGTGTGTTACTTATGCCAGCGACGACAGAAAAAGTGTGTGGGATACATACATTATTATATTTGTCTGTATTTTCGTTCTGCAACCATTATATTATGATATTTGTATCCAAATGATTTTAGATGTATGTATTACCCTCTTGCCCGTCCCTCTGTTTCTCTTTCCCTGTCTCTCTCTTTCTCTCTCTTCTTTCTCCTCTCTCTCTCTCTCTTTAGATGTGTGTGTGTGTGTAGTTTTCCTAATCTGTCTCTTTCACTTTCTGTCTCTCTAAGAAGGTTGCCTTTTGATGTATGTGTAGCGACGTGGTTACTCAGTCTAGTCACTACTTCTGATCAGACCCGAGAATAGCCCTTAGAAACACTGTTATCGCATACGGTCTGATCAGATCTGAAGATAGCCCTTAAAAGGACTGTTATCGCATATAGCCCTTAAAAGAACTGTTGAGGATGGACAGACGAAAGCACAAGTTGAAAGGACGAAGCAAGGCGAGATGTAAATTCGATCAGCTATTTATTTTCACATGAAGCGACGATACGAGATACAAGGCGTGTGAGTGACAAAGCGTAGCAGAGTAAAGGAACAACGATGCGCTAGCTGACTCTGCCAAAAGTCGACTGGCGAAGTGTTTGGAACCACTCTATTTATATAGAAACAATTGTTTGATGTTTAGCCGATGTGTAGGCGTTTATTTTGGTATGTTTTAAGGTTTCTTTTGTTTCACTTTGAAGTAGCTAGCTAACAGGTAGCTGGCGCTGTATATTTCACAGATGTTATTTCCGGTGGCTGTACATATGTATTACCTGCTGTCATATAGAGAGTGAAGAGAGAGAGAGATAGAGAGAGAGAGAGAGAGAGAGAGAGAGAGAGAGAGAGAGAGAGAGAGAGAGAGAGATTAAAGCAGTTAAATTATAGAGAGGGTGAATGAGGGAGAGAGAGTGAGAGAGAGACGACGCTCAGCTTTATAATATCAGAGAGTGAAGAACAACAGAGAGAGTAAAGCAGTTAAATTATAGAGAGGGGGAATGATCTATTATAGAGAGAGGGATGCGCAGCGGAGAGAGTAAAGCTAAGAAACTATAGGGAGGTGTGTAGGATACATACGTGTTGACCGAATTTACATAAGACGCTCATCTCTACGGAAATTAGAGAGCGTTGTAATATAGAGAGTGAAAAGACACAGAGAATAAAGCAGTTAAATTATAGAGAGGGTAAAAGAGGGAGATATGGTAATGTTCCATGAGGCAGAGCTCGCACTCCCTCTTGAAGTTGTACGGTGTTTCCCTGCTGAAAATTTCCCAGAATGTGGATAGGCTATTACTGTAGTCTTTTAATCACAGTTACGTTCCTAAAGTACTCTGAAAAATTAATTTCCAATTATTTCGCTAGACGATACCACTCGAAACTGGCTGACACGTGGTTAGGAGGTTCTGGCTGGGATTTACAATCGAAGGCTTTTATCTTTACTCTATATCCCACCTTGATAACTTATCGAGATTCCCTATAATACACTTAAACTTTTTCATATACGGCTCTCTCTGTAATTTCATTAAATAAATCTCGCAAAACAAACCTTTAATTTTCTATTAATTTTCTAATAATTTAATTTCATCCTATAACTCTTAACATAAGTTAACGTTCCAATTTTCTGTTCACACATTAGAGCATACAGACACCCATATATATATGCCTTTGTTAAAATATGGGTTCTTTGGAATAAAATTTTTCGCGGCGTCTTCTAGCATGACTAGTGTGACCCTTACGCTGACTTTCTTTCTTTCTTTCTTTCTTTCTTTCTTTCTTTCTTTCTTTCTTTCTTTCTTTCTTTCTTTCTCTTTTTTTTATTCTCTGACGGAGAGGTGGTAGTACATTATAAGCTTTCGCCCCCTCACCAGATGGTCATTAGTAGACCGAGTTGCCATCACTTGAGGGCGACTGACCGAGGTGAAAGCAGCTAGTTGGTCAGTCGTCTCTCTGTCTCTGATTTTCGGACCCATGGATTTTATATATTCCTTTGTTATATTTCGAATACCTGATGATATCACCGGATTCATACGGAACCCAGTCATTGAAATAATCATAGTATAATAAACTTTTCAATGATTACACCAGTCTAGCCTCCTGTTATTTTATTTATATATATATATATATATATATAATAAGGAGTCGGAAACCCGACGGCTGATCTCTCCTTATCGCAACAGCTAGTTGAGATGAGGAGAGATCAGCTAGCACCAGACTCTCGAACTAGTTTTTGAAGAGGCAATATATCAGTCCTCGGATACTGCCTAATTATAATAGAGTCATACCCTACTACCCCAAGTATCGAGTACTCTGTAGAGTAATGGTCTAACGAGTTTCGAACTAGTTCTATCCTGATATATATATGTTTTGAAATATATATTTGGTCGGGTGTCAATTGTAATTAAAATCGGGTGCTGCACCATACTGCCAATAGCGGTTTTTAGACACACCGGACTAATGCAACATTTGTTAATATTTCGAATAAGCCTTATCGTATATCAGATCCGTGTTATTCTTCACTCATTTATTATTAATACTCCAGGAACCACTTACCTGGGAACTGTCTTGAATCTGCCACCCGAACACCACAACTTATAAACTTCTTGATGAGTGAAACAATGCCGAACGTTATAACTATTCTCGATACACAGTACTCCTAACCTCTACTTGGATTGCTTTAAACGATACCTCGTTAACTTATATAAATAGCTGCGACCAGGTTGAGCAACAACTTTAACGCCCGGCAATAACATGGAAAATCACAACTTAGGCATGTCACTAAAATTTTACCTATTCCTCCAAACAGGGATTATACACTCGGCATGATACAGCGCACCACCGATTTTAACCATCGAATCCGATGGAAAGGATATCATTACGACAAAGGATACACAATTGATAATGAGGGAAACACTAAAGAGAAATACGGATTTAAATCTTGCAAAAACCCACCAAGTAACCCCTAGTTTGACACTTTTGAACTCGACCTCATGAACATGATAAGTGGAATTAAGTTTCAAAAAACGCACTGATCACAACAAACTACAGAACGACATCAATGCACTTTTGAAAAAACTACGCAATACTGACGGAATTATAGTTAAAGCGGACAAAACATCGAACGTATACACCATGAGCCTAGACACCTACAACAGCTTTATACGCCGTAACTACACAAAAAATGCAGGAAAACCCTTGAAGCTACACTTGAGGACATCAACAACGAAGGGTTTACTATAGTGAAGAAAACTAGAACTTACTGATAGAACAGAGCCTCTACCCCATGGAGCCCCACTTTTAAGCTGAAAAGTCACAAAAATAACTTCGAAACAAACCCTACAATTAGACTCCTATGCCCATCAACATCCGATATAGGTAGAATTAGCAAACATATACTATAGGGTAATAGCACACATCAAAGATAAACTAAGATTAAAAGTATGGTGTAGAACTAGCGAGGGTGTCAACTGATTAAACAAAATAGACAATAATGAAACATCTAATTTCAGACAGTTCGATATTCATGCTTATTACTCATCCATATCTCCAGTCATCCCAAATAAGGCACTAGATTTTGCCCGGAAAAATTCAGACCTGACTATGGGTGAAATTAGAATAATACTAGCTGCTAGGAGAACTATCATTAAATTCGAGAATCATTACTAGGAACGACGGGATAGACGACAAAATAGCTTTGACATTACTATTGAGTCTAACGACTCAGTGCAAGTCACGGATATAGTAGGAATTTATATAGCCCACAACATACATAAGGAATTCAGTAACCTCCAAGGAGGAATTTATAAAGACGATGTGCTCCTTTTAGCTAAAAACACGAACAATCAAAGCATGGAATGTTTACGGAAAAACATCGAGCAAGATTTAAAAAAAGGAAAATTCCTAGATGTAACACTTAACTTAAACATAAGACTAATTGAGACTTTCCATAAAAATAATGAAAACCTAGGCTACTTTAGTTATAACTCCAACCATCCACGCTCCATAATTAAATCAATAGCACACGGTATATCCCTTAGAATATCCCAACTGTCTTCTAATCTAGAAATATTTAAGGAACACACAAACTACACTAACACAGATTTACGTAAAGCAGGCGACAAAGAGGTGCTCAAATACATACACGATAGCGACGACAGCAACAAATACAAACCCAGTGGCAACTACGCCACCCGCCCTAATAGCAATAACAGATATAGGACTAGACATAAAAATAAACAACAGACACATAGAATAGCTGAACAGAATACGAGCATGGGAAACTCCGA
>OZ024741.1:310541891-310576891 GCA_964016885.1 Eledone cirrhosa | reverse complement strand
ATACTCTGGTGGATGGAGTTAGCTATTTACTGGATGCTTTCCATGTTGTTTTTCTCTAATTCGTGACTGTTCTCTAGTGGGGGTGTTTTTAGTACGATGTTTATATCATCAACGTAGCAGAAGTACATTATCAGGGTTAAGAGGTTGCTGTCTTCTAATTGTTCTTTAAGTTTAAGTTTAAGTCTATTGTCCCACCATACCATGAATAGGTTAGCTATGTTACCTGCAATGCTAACACCAATGGTTGCTCCCTCCTCTTGGGCATATGTTTTTCCATTAAATTTGAACATATATTCCTTAAGGGTTAATTTTATACTGGCTCCCATCGCATGTGCAGTCATTTTCTTTAGTTCATCGTGGTTTTCGGGGGTCCGTATGGCTCTGGTCCACACGTTCCATCTATCTGTGTGGGTTTTCTTGGCCATTGAGGTATTGGTAAGTGGTCTGCCTCTTTCTGGTCTTGTAGGGCACAGGTTGCTAAGGTCATACGTATCGAGATAATCATTACTATAGGTAAGTTTAAGTAGGAGTCCCAGCTCACTGGTATCAATCCCACGGAATTCAACATTGCTCTCACTGATCATTTCTACGAATTTCTCCACAGCAAAATCCACGTCAATAGATGGATACAGGGACACAACATCCATACTACCTATTATGCAGTTTGTTAGGTCCCTAGATCGGTTTCTATCGCCGATTCTGCTGAGGAGGTCCTCCGTGCTGTCACATATATCTGGGGACATTTCAATGATGGGGCGTATGATCAGGGAGAGGAAGTAGGAAAGTCTGTAGATACTAGCAATGTTAGCTCCACAGACTGGCCGTGTTGGTGGTCCTGTGACAGGGTCACTGCTCGTTTTATGGTCTTTTCGAAGCCCAAACAACGCTGGCACGTCATTGTTCCAGGCCTGGAAGTTGTTGGCAGTCCTTTTGTTGGTCTGCATTATATTTTTCCACATCATCATATGAGCATTGAGGGTTGTTTCCCTATCCTCATGCTCTTGTGGTGTTACTTTACTTGTGTTAGTGATGTGGGGTTGCATTGCCTGGATGTAGTTTGACAGACTGTCAACCGACATTCTGCCAGACTTGTCTGTTGGAAAGCATGCAATCTCTCCATTACGCGAGCGCCGCATGAGCTTACGCAAGCCATTTGCAGATTTTTCTCCCAGTTGCTGGGTCTCCATTCTACTTTGCTTCTTGCTATACTGTTCTATAATATTTCTAAGTTTAGATCTAGCTATACTAAATTGTGCTTCTGTTTGTTCATCGACCTGCGACGGCAATTGCGTGCGTTTGTTAAAAGCTAAAGTCGTGGCGTGGACTCGTCGTAGGTCGAAAGACTTATCGGAAGGATTATAAAAAGTAGAGTTCCAGGCTGCTGCGTTATGTGTACTATTGCTATTGTCGTTGTTAGTTGTGTTGTTTCTATTTCTATTTCCACCAACAGACTCATGGTTGTTTCTATGTCTCTCATTATTACTCCTGTCTCTTTCCTCTGGCTCATTGTTATTATCTATTCTATTTTGTGTGTCTGTGTGTTCGTTCTGGTTATTTTCTCTGTCAGTATTGATAGTCTCCCTTCTCCTTTCAATCCTATTACCTTCCCTTATTTCTGTGTTACTGTCATTACCTGTTTTCTGTGTCTGTGTGTTTTTTAAGATTGTGGTGGTGGTGAGAGGCATAGAATGTGTGTGTGTTGTTGTTGTTGTTGATGTGTGCTGTTGTTGATGTGTGTTGTTGTTGTTGTCTCCGTGTATGTTATTATTGGTGTGTGTGTTGTTATTGTTGTTTGTGTCTGCGTGTCTGTTGTTGTTGTTTCTGAGTATGTTATTATTGTTGATGTTGATGTGTGTGTTGTTGTTATCGTTGTTTGTGTCTGTGTGTCTGTTGTTGTTGGGATGTGTGTTGTATGTGTGTGTGTGTGTGTGCGTATGGAGTTACTTTTCTTTTTATTTTTGTTTTTGAGGCTCCAACAAAATTTTGTAAATGATTTTTCTATTTCTGACAAGCATTTTATCATATTTACCTTATTATATGTGGCATATTTAGGTGGTAGCTGTAATATCGATAATTCATCATAGTCGATTGTACTGTTGCCGTGTTTGTATATGTGTTGTTGTTGTTGAATTAATCAACACACACACACAAATACAAGATGGCGTTGGACAGAACAAAGGAGCGGCACAAAACAAAGAAAAGAATCCCAGTCACTGAAGAGGTCACAGAATGTGTGACTTAAGAACTTTGACAATATATTAACAATCGTCTGGTTTTGGAACCAAGCAACCAACCGAAAATTTATAAATTCCTAAATTTATAAATTTAATTTATAATAAATTGAAGTGAAACTTCTGGTGCGTGTGTTTCTCATTGGCAACATGACCCTCCCAAAGTATAACAATATCGGTTTCAACACACGTTTTCAGATAAAGAATCTTGCTAAACAAATTCAGAAACGAAATATATATATATATATATATATATATATATATATATATATATATATATATATATATATATATAATATATATATATATATATATATATATATATATATATATATATATATATATATATATATATATATATATATATATATGAATGTATATATAGTGTATTTTGCAATACACTGTATGCTTAATTAAAAGCATTTCGAAAACCTTACGCTATTATTTTAGAGTAGTGAAAGTCACACTTACTTTAAATTTTCAGCAAAGAGGGGAGATAAAGCTGACAGAGCTCTGTTTCGTACTGATTGGTACTTATCAAAGCCAAGTACTCCACCTGTTTGTTGAAAATCATGAATGTTTGATTCTTATAGAATTCTAGTAATAATCAGTAACTGATTATACAGAGCGTTTGCCAGTCAAGCAGAAATTGAAAATTAGAATTGGTGCTCTGAAATAGCGATATATATATGAATGTATATATAGTGTATTTTGGAATACACTGTATGCTTAATGACAAGCATTTCGAAGACCTTACACTATTGTTTTAAAGTAGTGACAGTCTCACTTACTCTAAATTTTCAGCAAACAGGGGAGATAAAGCTGACAGAGCTCTGTTTCGTACTGATTGGTACTTATCAAAGCCAAGTACTCCACCTGTTTGCTGAAAATCATGAATGTTTGATTCTTATAGAATTCTAGTAATAATCAGGAAGTGATTATACAGAACGGTTGCCGGTCAAGCAGAAATTGAAAATTAGAATTGGTGCTCTGAAATAGCGATATATATATGAATGTATATATAGTGTATTTTGCAGTACACTGTATGCTTAATGAAAAGCATTTCGAAGACCTTATGCTATTGTTTTAGAGTAGTGACAGTCTCACTTACTTTAAATTTTCAGCAAACAGGGGGAAAAAGATGGCAGAACTCAGTTTCGTACTGATTGGTATTTATCAAAGCCAAGTACTCCACCTGTTTGCTGAAAATTATGAATGTTTGATTCTTATAGAATTCTAGTAATAATCAGGAACTGATTATACAGAGCGGTCGCCGGCCCAACAGAAATTGAATATTAGAATTGGTGCTCTGAAATAACGATATATATATATATGAATGTATAGATAGTGTATTTTGCAATACACTGTATGCTTAATTAAAAGCCTTTCGATATATATATATATATATATATTGAATTATTGTCGTTAAATGTAAGAATATCACTAATAATTATAGAAGAACTGACTCAAGGAAAGAATTCTGATATTTGTACATGCAATGTTTCTAATTATATGTTCATTTGTTCCATGAGTTCATAAGATATTGTAAAATTACTTTTTATGCTTTTACACAAATTTAAAACCTCTCTCTGAAATGTACTGTATCAATATATTATTTAATAGTTGTATTCAGACTCATTTGTTTATCACCACTTTAAACTTATATTTAATCTTATTGATATGGTATAACATTGATAACATGTTTATATCTGTATGTAATTAATTATAACTTCAACATTATCATATATACTGATATTTTCAGAATGCCAATTTGGAAAGTTTGGTGTTGCTTGTGAAGGGACATGCCATTGTGTCAACAACTTTAACTGTGACAATCGATATGGAACATGTTTTGATGGATGTGATGAAGGTTATAAGGGTATAAACTGCCAAGGTATATAAAATTGATATTGATGCTTCTTACCTATTTAATATATATATATATATCTATATCGATACATATATGTATATGTATATATATATATATACATATATATATATATACATATACATATATATATATATATATATATATATATATATATATATATATATATATATATATATATATATATATATATACGGCGTAACAAATTATTGTTATAGGTAGTCCACTTCGGTGTAGTCCAGTTATGGTACTCCGAGTAGTGGATGATATCAACGCTTGGATAAGTTTGGCTCAACAAGGCGTTTCCATAGTGATGCTGTGAGTACGCTGTAATTCCTATGTTGTAAACACTTGGAGTAATAATAATTCAGGGAAGAAGAGTGACACGGTTTGATATACAAAAAAGGTTTTTAATCTGAGATTAAAAGCCTTTTTTGTATAGCAACCCGTGTCACTCTTCTTTCCTGATCTCTCTCTCTCTCTCTCTCTCTATATATATATATATATATATATATATATATATATATATATATTAAGATAAGCAGAACAAGCAAAATTCAACCAATTTTTTAAAATAAATTAAAAAATATAATTTAAATATTTACCTATTCTTTTGGCCCTTACCGATTGGTTTCGCTTTGTAAAACACCAGAAATACAATGGATTTCCAATGGAAAATCAAAGTTCATCAGAGAAGCATTTTCCTTTCCTAGGGCTAAAGACCCAGGAACGATAAAATATATTGTTATCTGCCAGCTAGCACAGATCCAAAAGGCCGAAAAATGACCCGTACGTGAACTGCCCGAGGTGAAAGCGGGAAAAACATAGACATGTTGTCTATCTCGTTACTAAAAATAGCAGCTAAATAGAAACAACAGATTTGTTCTCAACATAACGGAGTATAATAATGTTGTTTGTATTTAGCTGCTATTTTTAGTAACGAGATAGACAACATGTCTATGTTTTTCCCGCTTTCACCTCGGGCAGTTCACGTACGGGTCATTCTTCGGCCTTTTGGATCTGTGCTAGCTGGCAGATAACAATATATTTTATCGTTCCTGGGTCTTTAGCCCTAGGAAAGGAAAATGCTTCTCTGATGAACTTTGATTTTCCATTGGAAATCCATTGTATTTCTGGTGTTTTACAAAGCGAAACCGATCGGTAAGGGCCAAAAGAATAGGTAAATATTTAAATTATATTTTTTAATTTACTTTAAAAAATTGGTTGAATTTTGATTGTTCTGCTTATCTTAATATTATAGTTCTGGTATGTCAAATTAATACCATAGAACAACCTTAAATCATAGACAACCTATATATTTCTAGGGGTACTTAGTACACATGGGCATATTAACTTCTTCTATTATATATATATATATATATATATATATATATATATATATATATATATATATATATATATATAGATATATATATATATATATATATATATATATATATATACAATATATTAATAAATGGAAACTATATTTATAAAACCATATTTATTTTATTATATTTATTTTAAGGGCAACCAAGGCAAATTATGGTGCGCTCTCATCGGATAAAATACAGATTTGTTTTATAAATAAATATTGACATACCCGGAAAAAGACAACCTTAACGGTTGGAGCTTCCTGGATAGTGGAGATAATATTTTATTGAGGGTAATACATAGTTATGAGTGAGTATGCAAATGAGTGTCCGAAAAATTGAAAAGATAACCCTTTATTTAAATTAAACTGTTGGAAGAAGAGGATATGTAAGGGAGAGAGAAGAAAAGGAAGGAGAAAGAGAGAAGAAGAAAGAAAGAACGATTATACATAGTGATAATGAAAATAATTAAAGTGAACGAGGAAATGAATTTTAATGGAAGAATATACAGAACGTAAATATACCTAAGTGAAAGAAGAAGTGAAAGAAGAAATAAAATTAACGTGGAAGAATAACATTCAGAATGTAGGGTTCATTATGTTGTGATTATAATATTTATAATGATAAATTGAAAATGAAATATTTAAACATATGATTTAAAATTAAAAATCAAAATTAAAGATTAAAATTTACTTTAATATTAAAAATTTAATTTAATATTAATATTAAAATTTAAAATTAAAAATTAAAATTAAAACAGTAGTATTTATATTATATTAAGATGTAATAGTAATAATTATTTCTACTATTGGCACAAGGCCAGCAATTACCCAGTACATTACTGGAACTTTATTATATCGACCCCGTAAGGATGAAAGGCAAAGTTAACTTCGGCGGGATTTGAACTCAGAATGGCAAGGGCCGTAATTCTATGCGTCAAAGCATGGTGTCCGGTATGTTATGGATTATAAATTATTTAAATGTATAGTATTTTACATTGGAGAAAATCTAGTATGGTTTATTTGATTAAAGTAAGTTTGGCAATATTTATTAATAGTTGTAAGTCCAAACTTATACATCCAAATAATTCCAAATTTATGAATATTTACGAGAGTTTACAAAGGAATAACTACTTAATTAGATTATAAAAACAGTAAGGGAATATAAAGGAAGTTAGAAGTGATTTTTTAAGAACTCAAATGACTCCAAGGATACATAAAAAACCTTTAAAAACATTTTTATTTTTTTATTTTTATGAGAAGTCATAAATGTTATAAAGTTAAAAAAGTTAAAAAAATTATCTTAAGAGTATAATTAAAACATAAACAATAGGTTATTTTATAAGAAGTCATAAATTTATCTTAAGAATATAATTAATACATAAACCATAGGTTATTTTATAAGAGGTCATAAATGATATAAAGTTAAAAAATGTATCTTAAGAATATAATTAAAACATAAACCATAGGTTATTTCACATATATATAAAAAAAAATACGTTATTCCACATATATATAAATATTTGGATACATATTAAAAATGTTTGAAGATATAAAATATTGGAAGTTATGAAAATAATGGGTTTGCCATACCTTTCAAAGGAACTTTCAAAAGTTTTACCAAGAATTATCTAAAACCTTCAGAAAGTTTTTCAAGGAAAATTTTTTAGAATTTTTCTTAAAAGAATTTCAAGTAGTCATCTAAAAAGGTTACAATCTATTGATAAGTGTAATAATATAAAGTATATTTATGAAGTAGAGATAATAGAAAGTAAATTAAATATATATGAATCATATATAGATATAATCTGAGGGATGAAGTTGTAGGTGGTTGGATATGGAAACCGTTATGTAAAGGAGATGAACCATATATTACATTTTATATATATATCTAAAAGTTGAGTTGAAACGATGTTTACAAAAACTAAATAAATTATTACGTAAATTGATAGAGTTCTTACTTTTTAGTATAAATAATATATAAATAATTGTTTCTACTTTTGGCACAAGGCCAGCAATTATCCCAGTGTATTACTGGTACTTTATTTTATCGACGCCGTAAGGATGAAAGGCAGGATTTGAACTCAGTCCGTAAAGGGACGTAACTGTGCTGCAAAGCATGGCGCCCGACCCTCTACCGATACTGCCAATTCACCGCCCGAAATAATATATAAATAATAAATCTTTATACTAAAAAGTAAGAACTCTATTAATTTGCGTAATAATTTCCCCTGTCGCCTACCCCGATGCAGCCCATCGGGCCCTGTAGCATCAGTTTCCCCGCCCCTGTTATTTTAAGATAGAATTGGCCGAATACGTTTTACTAACTACTTATAGCAGATGTGTTAAAAACCCCTTTAAGTTTGTATCTGTTTTGTAATTTCTATAAGTGTTTTTCTATTCTCAACTTATTAACCTGTAATTGTAAGATAGCATTGTGATATCTTTATTAATTTCTCACTATCTAATTATATATATATTTTTTTTTCTTTATTTCTTTCTAGTATCTTTCATTGTCTCCTACTCTCTTTCGATTTACCTATTCTATAACCTCCCTCCCACACTTCATACACTATCCTTAGAATCTGATGTATACATATCACTTTCAACGCTTGACCGTTCCATTCACTCCCCTATTGTTCTACAGGCAAGTTCAGCAACCCCTACCTCCCACCAAATGCCATGATAGACTTATTTGTGTTTACAACAAATTTTAACCAATCCTCTTGACAACTACAATCATGCCATATAAGGAAGTAACCCCTTGAAAAGTTCGGCTATTTATTCACAAGGCTAAACTTTCTAATTTAGTCCAGAAATAGCCGTCGAAACGGCTTGAGCTCTGTCGTCGGGTTCATACTTTTTCCTATTTCCCACTCTACTACTCTAAGTATTGAGTACTCTGGTGCGTTATAGTCCTTTTGGTTCCTTACCACAATTCGTTTGTTATTTAGCTCCTATCTCTGTAGGGAGAGAACTTTCCGACTCTACCACGCCATATCTCGATTTTTCCACCCGCACGATGCGAAAACACAACATCGAATTCTCCACCAAGAACATCCCACTTCCACCGACAAAACTTTACCTTCCGATGCTCACGCAAAAAATCGACCTTTTTGCGAAAAGACTAAGATAGAGAACTTTTTTCTACGATAGATACCGCCACAATCTAGACTTCGACACCAAGGAGAGATTCGGATTCAATGCCTACAAATCTCCCCCTCCGAACCCTATGCACTCACCCTTCGAGAACGACCTTTTCCACCTGGTCAAGAGCATTAAATTCAAACCCAGACACAACACATTCCTACAACAACTCCGGAGGAAAATAACAGAGTATGAAAACACCAACGACATCATGGTGCACTCGGACAAGAATCAGTAAAAAGATCCTAGACCGAGTTATACCAAAAGTTAAGCAAAACGTGAGACTTAACTTATGGGTCAGCACCCAGGAAGTAATCTCAGGGTTCAGGAATATGGAGGACAAACGAGACACAAAATTCATCCAGTTTGACATAGAGAGTTACTATTACCTTACCGCTCCTTACGGTCACCTTGGACTTTGCTGAAACACTCACGCCCATTACTGACCAGGAAAGAAATATCATACTCCCCGCCAAGAAGACAGTCCTACTTTTCGACAACTCCAAGTGGATAAAGAGAGCTCCCGACTCCCTCTTCGACGTCAGTATGGGTGTGACGGATTCGGCCGAGGTCACAGATCTTATAGGATTAAACTCACCGAAATGTTTCCTGCATTCGGCGTGGATTGTACTGGGATGATGGGCTCCTCACCCTCAAAGGGTACAACCCCAGTAGTACAGACCGGGTCCGTAAACAACTAATCAACTTCTTCCGGGACTGGGGATTTAAAATCACCCTACAAACGTCCCTAACCCGAGTCAATTTCCTGGACGCTACCCTTAACCTCGAAAATGATCTGTACTACCCATACAGGAA
The DNA here is from genome assembly GCA_964016885.1 of Eledone cirrhosa. NCBI lineage: Eukaryota > Metazoa > Mollusca > Cephalopoda > Octopoda > Eledonidae > Eledone > Eledone cirrhosa. The sequence goes on along the minus strand of OZ024741.1, from coordinate 310,567,437 downwards.
ACCAAACGACAACCTGCACTACATCCACCGCCGCTCTAACCATCCTAGAAACATCACCAATAACCTGGTTAAAAACATCTCCCTCCACATATCTCGTTTGTCCGTTAATGAGCAGATATTCGACGAACACGCGCCTCGTTACAACCAGGCCCTCAAGCGGAGTGGCTTCCGGGAGGAAATATCCTTTTATCCAGCTTCCCTTACCGGAACCAACAGGCGACACCGCCGCTCACGCAACGTAACGTGGTTCAATCCTCCCCACAATGCCGAGGTGGCAACACCTATCGGGAAAATCTTCTTTAGACTCCTCGAAAAACACTTCCCACTACAACACCGCTACCACAACATAATCAACAAAAACACCATCAAGCTCTCCTACAGCACCATACCTAACTTCACATAAAACATCGTCTCCTAAAAGAACAAAAAACTCAACCCCTATGGAAGAAATAACCTAGACATCAGTGGAGAGCCGAACAGGAGGTTAACTGCCCTGATAGATCCACGTGCCCCCTCAACAACAAATGCCGAGAACGTAACGTGATCTACCAGTCCAACGTCAGGACGGACACCTCCACCAAAGCTTATATAGGATTAACCGCATGTGACTTCAAGACCCGGCTCTACCAACACCGACACATTTTCCGAAACCCGGTTCGGCAACATGCCATTACACTTTCGGGCCACATCTGAGACCTCCAAGATAACAATATAACCTACAATCTCACTTGGAGCTTACTGTCCAGAGCTAACTCTTACACGGGAGGACGCCGTCCGTGTAATCTATGCTCGGAGGAAACATTACAAATGCTGTTTTCGAAGGACCAACTCCTAAACAAGAAAGATGAACTGGTAACCGCATGCAAACACAGATTGCGTAGGACTTACCTCGCCCTCAGACCGTATAACGACCCGGGTGGGTAGACAAGGGCTGCTACCCCCCCCCCCCCCCCCTTACACTTGCCGAATAAGTTAGGAGAAATCCCAGCTTACATGAGTAAATGTACCTCTTTTATTTTCCTCTTTGTCTCCTTCTTCCCCCTGTCTCAATCTATCACTTCCTTCCAACCCCTATTTTCTTCCTCGTCTGCTTTCCCCTTTCGCCTACCCCGATGCAGCCCACCGAGCCTTGTAGCATCAGTTCCCCCACCCCTGTTATTTTAAGATAGAATTGGCCGAATACGTTTTACTAACTACTTATAGCAGATGTGTTAAAAATCCCTTTAAGTTTGTATCTGTTTTGTAATTTCTTTAAGTTTTTTTCTATTCTCAACTTATTAACCTGTAATTGTAAGATAGCATTGTGATATCTTTATTAATTTCTCACTATCTAATTATATATATATATTTTTTTCTTTATTTCTTTCTAGTATCTTTTATTGTCTCCTACTCTCTTTCGATTTACCTATTCTATAACGTCCCTCCTCCACTTCATACACTATCCTTAGAATCTGATGTATACATATCACTTTCAACGCTTGACCGCTCCACTCACTCCCCTATTGTTCTATAGGCAAGTTCAGCCACCCCTACTACCCACCAAATAGACTTATTTGTGTTTACGACAAATTTTAACCAATCCTCTTGACAACTACAATCTTCCCATATAAGGAAGTACCCCCTTGAAAAGTTCGGCTATTTATTCACCAGGCTAAAAATTCTAATTTAGTCCAGAAATAGCCGTCGAAACGGCTTGAGCTCTGCAGTCGGGGTCATACATTTTCCTATATATATATGTATATAATATATAATATATATATATATATATATATATATATATATATATATATATATATATATATATATATATATATATATACATATATATATATATATAATATAATATATATATATATATATATACTATTTTACATTTCGACAGAAGGACCCGGACTACATCCCGGTTATGGTGTGATGATTTTGTCTCTATCTTTCCTATTAGTTGGAATTGTGGTGACAGTAGCCCTTTACAGGTATGTGATTTCTTGTATCAATACAATTGTTAGAAGTAATTGGTGAATTTGAATCTGTCTGATGTTTAGATTTAGAGTTAATAAAATTGTATTTTGTTTTATATTTGTATATCCTGTAATTGGCTTCCGTATGTTTCAGCGATGGGTTTTCAATATTCATACTTATTTTCCCAGTTAGGTTGTTCGGTAAATAATAATATCCACGTATAATATTAAATATACTAATTGCAGTCGTTTGACTAATTATTGCCTCATAATTTGACCAGGACATTTTAGAAATTTCTTCTTGACACCAACACAGTAATTGTGTTTCATAGGTTAAAACAAGCTTTGTCTTGATATTATTTGAATACAGATACATCAGGCATTAAAGATGGAAACTGTAAAGTATTACATCTAGTTCTTAATATTGTGAATATCCTATCTGTTAGAAACGCAGTGACTAACAATAGAATGTTTTAAGTCTGCGTGTCTGACATACATGCGTAGCTTGTGAATAAAAGATTCAAGGGGTATCGCTGGCCGTGGTGATGCCTCCCAAACATCTTTTGTAATGTATCGTCTTATTGGCTAATTTCATCGTCTTATTAGCTAATCAATCAACCAACCAGAGTAATTGTTGCTCAAAAGCATCCGCCTCTTTGTTTCTATCGTAGTATTTCGTCGTTTATCATCAAAATATTTTTCTCTAAGTTATATTGTTAATTTATATATGATTTTTTAAATTTATATTAACTAATTAAAAGTAATTAGCTAATCAAAATATACTAGACCTGTAAAATGCGCAAGCTCAAAAGAGCCACAGAATGCTATAATAAACCTTCAAAAGTGTGGGACTAGAGTTGTTGCTAAAAAATATTGTAATCATTATCTATCGTACACTCTGTGGCATCCTTTTAGAAAAAAGACACTCATAACGAACTCAAGACGACATGATAATTATTTAAGTGAATTTATAATATAGAATTCGGTTTAAGTGCATTTCGTATTAATCATTACTAAACATCTAATATGATATATTGAACATTAGCTTAAGTAATTATCGCGTCGTCTTGAGTTCATTATGAGACTCTTTTTTATAAAAGGATGCCACAGTATGTACGATAAATAATGATTACAAGATTTTTTAGCAACAACTCTAGTCCCACACTTTTGAAGGTTTATTATAACATTCTGTGGCTCTTTTGAGCTTGCGCATTTTTCAGGTCTAGTATATTTTGATTAGCTAATTACATTTTCTATAGCCCAATCAATATTAAGTTGTTTTTTTTTATACCGTTACAAGTACAAAATGTAACGAGTCAAATGCATACTTATTGAAACAGTTTATAATTGAGTCTAATATGTCGAAGTATAATACAGTGACAATATCTCTACCAGGCAACTGATTTAGTTGTAAATACAATGAACACAATGGTGCAGTACTATATTTACGGAGAGAGAGAGACATATAAGTAAGCTGTAAGACGACAACTTGGTTAGATTTCAATTTTTTGTTTAGACAGATAGCATATTTGATTGTATAATAAAATTCATCGATTTGGCAGAAGACCAAACAATTCCAATGGGGATGTAATTGTTTAAAACTAACGCAGAATAAACAGATATTTTGAAGATCACAATTAAAGGACACAAATTTTAGGGAAGTTTAGATGTAAATATATCAAGTTCACTACTCATAGAAAGTTTGTCGGGGACGAAAGAATGGAAGTCAAGTTTCTATTGAATGAGATATAAACTGTATATGTGAAAGGATAAAGTCATTACAACATGTCATTAAGAACAGCGCGCTACCGCCTCTGCTAACCAAAAGTTTTCGGAAATTAAATAATATCTTAATTATGAAGAAACCAAATGTTATATTCTGTTATAGCTTTTCACTACTACATTAGTCCATGCTCAAACCCATCTGGAGATAATTTCCTGTTTAATAACTGTAAAATTTACTGGAGTTGGGGTTTACTAATTTTATCCCACTTCAGTTGTTGTTTAGGCTCAGGTCAGTCATAACTGAGGACACCTATCATCAAAAACATTTCAGTCATCACCATACTGATATTTAGGTGTCTTGCGAACAACATGATGTGTTTTTGACTGGTTTCTTTAGCAGGTCCAGCACCCACAAAGAAAGCTTCTCATCCCCACTTTTAATAAATATGTCAACCATTCAAATAACTTTCTAACAAATAAGTGTTGACTGATACAAGACACTCAAATACCTTTACCTCATGCATTATCCTTATTCAATAGATCATGTTATAGATATTATCTCAATAACTATATATTTCCCAAACCCAGTTAAAATAAAATTTAAAATACGGGATAACACTCAATCTGATGAAGTCTCAGCCGAGTAACATCAAATATATTATCCAGAAATCTAATTATATAAGATTAACAATTTTTTAAATAGTTACCAATTTGCATCAGCACTGATATATCTACCTAAGGCATATTGCCTATAAGAAATATGACTTACATGGCCACAATAATATAAACTGGCATGACATATGTATTGAGAAACCGAACCGATTCGCAATACAAGACTGTTACTTATTCTAAGCAGTAGCGGTGAAAATCACATTCGTATCAGAACATAAAGGAGTGAAAATAAATGACAGAAGAACATATTTCATATTGTTTAAAATAATGATCTTACCTAGGTTAATTGTTTCAATTATATAACAATGGAGGAATTAGATTGTTCGATGAGAATATCTCTCTGAAAATTATTAGTGATACCAGATGTCTTCGATGAGAAATAATTGTTTCTAATTTTGGCACAAGGCCAGCAATTATCTCAGTCTATTACTGGTACTATATTTTATCGATCCCGTATGGATGAAAGGCAAAGTTAACTTTGGCGGGATTTGAACTCAGATCATAAAGGGCCGTAACTCTTTGCTGCAAAACATGGCGTCAGACCCTCTACCGATTCTGCCAATCGACTCCCTTTCTTCGATGAGAAATAATTGTTTCTACTTTTGGCACAAGGCCAGCAATTATCCTAGTGTATTACTGGTACTTTATTCTATCGACCCCGTAAGGATGAATGGCAAAGTTAACCTCGGCGAGATTTGAACTCAGGCCGTAAAGGGACTTAACTATGCTGGAAAGCATGGTCTCTAACCCTCTACCGATACTGCCAATCCAATGTGTTATAGATATGACTGAATATGAGATTGTTACCAAGTCGTCATTCCCTCCTCAGTTATTTTAATTTTGTTAAGTACAATTTTGTTAAGTATATTTAATAATTTTTTAATTTCCATTTGCTGTAATAAGATTAATAATTAATTTGTAATTTAACTGTAACATGTTTTTTTGTCTAAACCTGAAAACCAATTTTCTACATTACAATCTAGTTCTCACTTTTACCACCCACTTGTTCAAAATATAGCTACTCTCACAGAAACCAGGTGCCATGATTGTATTAACATATGTAGGCGATAGAGTAAACATAATACGTTGTAATTAGGATACATAAAAAATTGTAATGAAATATATACAACCACTTGCAGGGTGAAAAGAAGAAAAAAGATAAACAGAGAAAATTACAAAAGAAAAATCATAGGAGATGGCAGTGGAAAAGGCAGAGAAAAAGACAGTGGAAAAGGTAGAGAAAAAGACGTCAGAAAGACAGTGGAAAAGACAGCGGAAAAGACAGCGGAAAAGACAGCGACAAAGACAGCGGAAAAGACAGCGACAAAGACAGCGGAAAAGACAGCGGAAAAGACAGCGACAAAGACAGCGAAAACAGAAAAGCAAATGAAACATGCTGTGAAAGAAAGTGCAAGTAGACATGTGAGTTGATTGTATTACTAACTCTTCAATGTCTATACTTAGTTTGGTAAAACTATAATATTCTCGAAAACCAAAGAAATGTTTTATTACAGCTTCTGTTATGTGACTTTTACACATATATGATTTCCCTAAATGTCATGAAATTACATAGATAAGACCTGTAGATGATAAGGATAACCACCGAGCGAATTCCAGAGGAATCTATATTCTGGAGAAAACGGACTGTATGATGTGATTTATGTGGACACTATGGTGGAGGACGACACGCATTTTCTTTTAAAATCCTCTAAATGTGTATTCTGTGGCGTGTTATTGCTAGACTTATATCAAGTCGTCAATACACGCGCATATGAAAGATTAGCAAGGAACGGAAATGTTATCTTACATGAGGAAACCGGAATTTCGTAGTGAACTGTCTGAAGTATAAATTTAAATAAATACACACACTTACACATACATATAGGAAAAGAGAGCTGTGCTCCGGCCGTTTCAACAGCTAGATCCTAACTAAGCCACCAGAATTAGAACGTGCGTGAGGGCTGGGTGTATGTGTGTGGGCGTGCATGTAAGTTTATTTATACATTTATACAAAGTAACACACTTAAAAATATTGATAAGAAAATATATGATCACGTGACAACCAGTTTGTGGTTGTTTTGTTTGGGAAGTCTTAATTTCATGATGGGTGCATTTCGATATATTGGGTCCTACATCTATCTCCCACACACACACACACACTATTGACATGAAATATCCATCTGCACAAAGTTATAACACAGCTGTATTTATATGTATCTATATCTCTTCAAATAAGGAACGCAACATATATCTCTCGGTTTATTTATTTAGCTTCAGTTTATCTATCCATTTGTCTGTCTGTGTGTTTATCTATCTATCTATCTACCTATTTATTTATATATCTCCAATTGGTGAGGAGATCCATCTGCTGTCAACACCCTTCTAACGGAGGGCTCGGCAACCGTAGCTGATGATACGCAAACACGCGCTGAGGCTACACCATCTCCAGGTATTCCTGACCAGCGAACCGGTGTGGCTCTCCTTTGTGAGACGAGCTCTTCCACAACTTGTCTCACTAACAGATCTGCAGTTCTGGATCAAGCGAAGGCCGAAAATGGGTGCCTGACACCTTGAGTGCCCTCAGGGGCTCACAGCCCTCTACCAAGCGGAAACGGCAATCAGTGGAGACTCCATTTCGACATTCTATAGGGGATTGGTGGAGGATAAATGTGACGACGTTCTCGAGGAAACTCTAGGCATCGAGGAAGACGAACTGACCAGTCTGTTCGGGAGGACCTTCCGTCCAAGGCCTATGGATAACTTCCAGAGGTCTCTGGCCTGGCAGTGCTACCGAGGAGCTCTACCAGTTCGAGACAAAATCTACAGGCACGGACGCCCTGGCAGAGATCCTGCTAAAAGGATCTGTCCAAGATGTGAACAGTACATTGAAACCGTTCTGGACACAATTGTTCAGTGCGGAGTGGTGACCGACCTGTGGAATTATGTCGAACAGCTACTGTCACGTGTAGGACACATCCGGTTGTCAGCTGAGTCCATCGTGAGGATCACCCCGCCGCCTTCATTTCAGAAGGAAGGAGAGGGGGTCTTCCACTGTATGTGGCTATGGCGAAAGAGGTAATATGGTGGACGAGGTTAAAATGACTGAGGGCAAACATCTTTCTCTCCGGACAACAACTTATCCCCTTCTTTAAGTACCACAGAAGGAAGGTGAGAGTGGAGAGAGAGAGGCTACACCTCAGTAAATTCGCTGAAAGGTGGCTGAATGTAGCGAAAATGGCCCGAGTGAATGGGCCTTCTCTGTATCTATACCTGTAGGTTGAGGAAGATAAACAGGGGGAAGACGGGAACACCTACAACACGTGTTCCTGGTGTTGATGGTTGTTCTATCCACGGGGATGTAAAACAACCCCGCAGTAACGTTCCCCCCTAATGGGGGTTTCGATTGTTTTATTTTATATATAGTTTATGGTTATTCATCATTGTAATGTCCCATTTTTGTACGCCCCTGTGGCAAATAAAGAAAGATATCTATCTATCCATTTGTCTAACTATCTATCTCTGGGATGGACACATGTGTTCAACTTGCTCGGTAAGTTTTGTTTAAATTTCTTTACAAATTCGTCATTGTGAACTTTTAATTTTATGCCAATTTGTAGAGGGACTGACAGGTCAAATTTTGTTCTGGGCAGTCTCCCAAAATATCGTGCCCCTCAGGGCAAAAACATCCAAAATATATTCGAAAAAAATGTTTGCAACACACTTCAATTTTTAAAAAATGGCTGAAGCAAAGGCATCTACTTCTCCGTCAAAACAAGAAGATGGAAAGGGAAAGCCATGCCTACTTGACCAGCAGGTAGTAGCAGACATGGACAAAGGAATGCCAACATTATCGACTCAACATTTAGAAGAGGAACAAACTTCAGCTGCTTGTAAGCAACTGAACACGCCTAACGTCACAAACGTCACAAACGTCACATGTATCCACACACGGAAGGAAGTATGTGTAGCAAACACTAACACCACCACAACCAACAACAACAACAACACAATAAATGAGATCAACAACAACACAACAAAAGGAATCAGTGGCAACACAACGAATGAGACCATCATCACCACCAACAACAACAATAACAAAATTTTATTTACAGCAACAAGATTTTAAATACTACTCCATCGACATTCCCCAAAAGTCCCAATATTTGGGTCAGTGCTCTTTAAGAGCGAAACTCTGGCACAAAAACACTCGGTTCACCCAATAAAAACGGATCAACAAATCTTCTTCCCCACATACATGGGAAGAAGATCCTACAAAATAAAAATAACCAGGATCCCAACAGAGGTCAACATATGGTGGATCCTACGCTGCATCCTGAAGAAGGATGAGGACACCCTCCTATCTGTAGACAGGACAGACCGGCGTAACTGGTTTGGAACCTGCATCGAGGTTCTGGTACAAATGAGGCCAGAGAGAGTTGAGAAAATACCGGACAGGATCGTCCTTCAGGAATATGTTATCTCAATTTGAGTGGAGGGGAAAAGACGTCAGTGCCATAAGTGTAGATAAACCACACACTTAAAGGCCTTTTGCCCTTTCTTAAACAAACCGAGGACAAACAAGGTGTTATCACCAACACCAAAACCCCAGCATCAACACTCCAAACCAAGCACAACACAAACACCTGCAACATCCACTCCCACCCCACCACAGACCAGAGACAACCACACACAAAATCCCACTGAAAAACCCTCCATTGCCTCCCCCCCCCTGTCAAATACTTCCACAAACACCTGCACAAACACTCCACCACACAACATACCGCTTCCATCTACCCCTGATTCAGAAGTCTCAGACACGGGAGCCTCTACATCTTCAAGTGAGAATGAAGAGAATCCCAAAAAATCTAAAAAACAAAAAAGACACAAAAACATCTACAGAAAAGACGCACACACCCAACCCCACCATAAACACACCGCCACAAACGGCAAACACACCAACAACACAATCACCACCAACACTTCACCAACAAAACAAACACCCACACCACCACAATCACAAACTCCAACCACAAAAAGAAAACTACAAACAGAAACAGTACACATAAAAAACAAAACACATTACACATACATAAAAACAAGAAACAAAGAACTGGTGGAAACTGTCCGAAAAGACCCCACAATACAAACGGAAGGGAAAACCTTCCCCACCAATGACCCACCCCAAACCTCAAACTTATCAGGGTAACAACCCTACAGTATGAAACTTTAAAAGAGAACTTCCCACATGATGTGGGCCCCCCTTGCCAAAAGCCCCTTAACCGTCTCCTGCTAAAAGGATTCCCTCCCTCCGCAAACACCACCAATATGGACATGGAGATCGAACAACTCGACCGCCAGGAAACGAAAAGGTAAGTGTTCCTGCCTTTTCTCTCCTTAACTCTTCTTCACCAACATGGCGACTATACAAGCTGGGTGTTTGAATGTACGTGGCCTGGGCATGTCCTGGAATCAGGGCCAGCTTTTAAATGATCTCAGGTCACATTGTATAGATGTGATAGCCATCAGCGAGTCTAGAATTCACAACAAGCAGCAGCTAAGCCCCATGTTCGATGATTTTGAGATCTACGCATCTCTCTGTCAGCCAGGGGGTGGAGGGGGAGTTGCTGTTCTGTTTCGAAAAAACTTGGATCTCAAAATACAGACGATTCACTTGGACCCGGAGGGCAGCCTGGTGGTCCTGGACGTGAATGGTAGTGAAGGTGGAGCTTTCAGACTGGTGGCCGTATATGCCCCGACTGGGACATCGCGACCAGAATCCTTGAAGCGTCTGGAGCCATTCCTGGGAACGTCTCGCTCCTTAGTGTTAGCGGGGGACTGGAATGGCATCTTAGACGCACGTTTGGACTATGTAGGAGCTTGTGATAATAGAGGGGGGTGTAATAGCCTCAAAAATGTCATCAGCCAATTCCAACTGGCTGATAGATATCGACTATATTTCCCAAGTGCACCACTGTGGACGTGGAGCAACCGCACTGGATCTTCTAGATCGTATTTAGTATTTAGATAGATTTTTGATTAGACAGAATGATAAGGAAACATTAAGCTGTCCACAAATGCAAATGGTTGCCTATTCAGACCACAAATTAGTCTCCTGCGTAGTGAACCTTGATAGAACATATAGACAGGGACCCGGATACAGGAAGCTAAACATGTCGCTCCCGGCGCGTAAGGCCTACAGTAAACGGATTAGCACTTTAGTTAAGTGCCAGTTGACGGGGGCGATCGTCAATAACAGGTGGTGGAGCTCTCTCAAGAGAGCAATTAGAATAGAATCGATAGCATTTAGCCAGGAAGTAGCTTTATAAAAAATCAAAACTGAAGAGGAACTAGTAGCTAAAATAGAAGAGGCTCTTAGGAATGGCAGTACAGCTGACGTGCGAGCGGCGAGAACGGCATTAGACCAGTTCTTCAACGTGAAACACGAAGGTTGTATTGTCAGAAGTAGAACACGTGCTCTAGGAAACTAGGGAGCCAAAGCTGTTAGCTGGGCCCGAGTGGCAGAGTCGAAAAGTGGCAACAAACCCACAATTCGGTCTTTGCAAGACAAAGATGGACGCATTATACTTGAATCCAAGCAGATGTGCGCGGCCTTCCAGCAGCATTTTGCCCAACTGTTCAGGCAAAGCGGTACATCGAGCAAGGTGATGGACTTCAGCTCCTACCTCGACGGCGTACCGCAACTCTCGAGCACGGATGCGGAGAGCTGCGAAAGGCCGATCACAGCGGGCGAAATAAAAGATGCTCTGGACCGCTGCGGGAAACGCAAATCACTCGGTTTAGATGGTCTACCCTATGAGTTTTACATAGGCATGCCAGATTTGTTCTCTGGCATCCTCGAAGCGGTCTAATGCAACTGGCAGCAGAACGGGAGGATTCCCAGTTCTGTAGGCAGAGGCGTAGTAACGCTGATCAGGAAAGATGAGAACAATTTCAGGCCCATAACTCTGCTCAACACAGAGTTAAAGATTTGGGCCAAGGTGTTAGCAGCAAGGCTGGCGCTTGTCGTCGAAACCTGGTAGGGGAAACCCAAACGTGTGAAATCCCAACCAGGTCCATACACAACAACCTCCACCTCATGCGATACATCATAAATAGGGTAGGGTGTAAACATAGCTTTGGTGGGGCTCTGATCAATTATATCAGTCTAAATTATTTGATAGGGTCGACCATCAATACTTGGAGATATTCTCAAGGCGGCTGGCTTCGGTCCCGTCTTCAGAGGCTGGATCGCTGCCATGCACACCAGCATCTGCTCGGCAGTCAAGGTGAATGGCTACCTATCAGAGCCATTCCAAATCATGTGTTCCATCCGTCAGGGATGCTCTCTGTACGTACTGACTCTCGAGCCGTTACTGCGGAAATTGGAGTTGTTGCAGGACATCCCGATCAGCCTATGCCGACGACATAACCGTAATGGTGTCGAAAACCTCGGAAAACCGAGTAATCGGCAAACTATTACAGAAATACGAAACGTTGACAGGAGCAAGACTAAACCCAAACAAGTCTGTCGGTTTGCAACTCGGCACATGGAGAGGCAAACACATGCCTTCGGACAGTGTCGTTGGACGCTGGACGGAAGGACCGGTGAAATTGCTCGGGTTCTGGTTCGGTCCAGACTTCTAGGTGGACAAGAACTGGAACGAGGTCACGGCGAAGGTGTTTGCACTCACCCAGAAGTGGGCTGAGTGCAAACTCTCCTTGAAAGGTCGAGCGGAGGTGGCGAACACTTACTTAGCGTCCGTCATCTACTACCGCTTGACAGTCGAGCCTTGCCCCCGCGAATACCTTACCAAAATGGAACGCCTACTCTTCAAGTTCTTCTGGAAGAAACAAGCTCCATTGATGAGGAGATCCATCTGCTGTCAACACCCTTCGAACGGAGGGCTCGGGAACCGTGGCTGATGATACGCAAACACGCGCTGAGGCTACGCCATCTCCGGGTATTCCTGACCGGTAAACCGGTGTGGCTCTCCTTTGTGAGACAAGCTCTTCCACAACTCGTCTCACTAACAGAGCTGCAGTCCTGGGTCAAGCGAAGACCGGAAATGGGTGCCTGGCACCTCGAGTGCCTACAGGCGCGCACATCCCTCTACAAAGCGGAAACGCCAATCAGCAGAGACTCCATGTCGACATTCTATAGGGGATTAGTGGAGGATAAGTGCGACGACGTTCTCGGGGAAACTCTAGGCATCAAGGAGGACGAATTGACCAGTATGTTTGGGATGACTTTCCGTCCAGGGCCTATGGATAACTCCCAGAGTTCTCTGGCTTGGCAGTGCTACCGAGGAGTTCAACCAGTTCGAGACAAAATCTACAGGCACGGACGCCCTGGCAGAGATCGTGCCAAAAGGGCCTGTCCAAGATGCGTGCAGGACATCGAAACCGTTCTGCACTTAATTATATATAGTTTATTGTTATTTATTAATGTTAAAGTTATTTTTATGTAAAACCCCCGCCGTCACGTCTTGTAATGTCCCTATTTTTGTACGCCCCTGTGGCAAATAAAGAAAGATATCTATCTACCTATCTATCTATCCATCCGCTGAGATAGGGGACGCGCTGACCCAATGCGGTAAACGCAAATCTCCAGCTGTCGACGTTCTACCCTACGAATTTTACGTAGCAATGCCAGGCTTGTTCTCCGGTCTCCTGGAAGCGGTCTACTGCAACTGGCAGCAGAACGGGAGAATTCCCAGTTCTGTGATCACGTGCGTAATCACGTTAGTCAGGAAGGACGAGAACAAGGGGGATGACATAGGCAACTTCCGGCCCATAATTCTGCTCAACACAGAGTTACAGATTTTGGCCAAGGTTTTGGCAAAGAGGCTGGCGCTTGTCGTCGAAAACCTGGTTGAGAAGCGCAGACATGCGCAATCCCGACCAGGTCCATACACGACAACCTCCACCTCATGCGATACATCATAGAGAGGGTAGGGTGTAAACCCGGCTTCGGTGGGGCCCTGATCAACTTAGATCAGTCTAAGGCTTTCGATAGGGTTTACCATCGTTACCTGGACGCGGTGCTCGAGGCGGCAGGCTTCGGACCCGTGTTCAGGGGCTGGATTGCTGCAATGCACAACAGCAACATCTGCTCAAGGGTCAAGGTGAACGGCTACCTCTCGGAGCCGTTCCATATCACGCGATCCATCCGACGGGGATGCCCTCTCTCCTTCCTTCTGTACGTACTGACTCTCGAGCCACTACTGCGGAAGTTGGAGCTATTGCAGGGCAACCCTTTGGAACCGGAACTGCGGAAAGCGGCGTCGGCCTACGCCGACGACGTAACACTATTGGTCTCGAGACCCTCGCAAATCAGGGAGATCGGCACCTTACTGGAGGAATACAAAAGGTTCACAGGAGCGAAGCTGAACCGGGTAAAATCCGTCGGTTTGCAACTCAGATCATGGAGAGGCAAACCGATGCCTTCCGATGACGTCGTCGGACGTTGGACGGAAGGACCGGTAAAGCTGCTCGGGGTCTGGTTTGGTCCGGACCTCCAGAAGCGGGCTCCTTTGGTGAGAAGATCCATCTGCTGCCAACACCTTTCAAACGGAGGGCTGGGGCTGCCGTGGCTGACGATGCGCAAACACGCGCTCAGGCTGCGGCACCTCCACGTATTCCTCACCAGACAACCGGTGTGGGCGCCGTTCGTGAGGCGAGCCTTCCCACGACTCGTCTCGCTGACCGAGCTGCAGTCCAGGGTCAAGCAAAGACCGAGGAAAATGGGCGATTGGCACATCGAATGTGCTCAGGCGCTCATAGTCCTCTGGCAAACGGACCCGGCGATCAGTGGACACTCCACTTCGACATTGTATAGAGGGTTGGTCCGCAGCAAGTGCGGAGACACGCTTGGAGAAACTCTAGGCATAGAGGAGGACGAACTGGCCAGTCTGTTCGGTAGGACCTTCCGCTCGGGACCAATGGACAACTTCCAAAAGTCCCTGGCCTGGCAGTGCTACCGAGGAGCTCTACCAGTTCGAGACAAGCTCTACAGACACGGGCGCCCGGGTAGGGACCCTTAGAAAAAGATCTGTCCGAGATGCGTGCGCGACGATGAAACCGTCGCACACGCATTTGTACACTTCTCGGGCGTTACCGACTATTGTCGCGGGTGGGACCAATCCAGTTGACCACCGAGTCCATTGTCATGATCAAACCGCCACCCTCCTTCAAAAACGAGGGAGAGGCAGTTTTCCTATGTATTATGGTTATGGTGAAAGAGGTTATATGGTGGACGAGGTTAAAAGGGTTGAGGTCAGACACCTTTCTCTCCCGCTAGCAACCGATTCGTTTTTTCAAATATCATTTTGGAAGAAGAATCAGGATGGAGAGAGAGGTGTTGTACGCTAGCAAATTTTATAAAAGGTGGGTGAATGTGGCAAAGATGGCCCGAGTAGTTGGGCCTTCTCTCTATATAAGCCTGTAGGTTGAGGAAAAAGAGGAAGAGAGGAAGGGATTTCTCACTCTTCGGGGTGTAAAACCACTGTGTAACCCCTCCCCCCTATTGGGGATTTCAATTATTATTTGTTATTGTATTAATAGTTTTATTTTCATATACCTGTATGTAAACTCCCCATTTGTATCTGTGCCCTTGAGGCTAATAAAGAAATGTTTCTATTCATTTGTCTATCTATCTATTCTATCTATCTATCGGAAATCGGGGTGATCGGCAACTTACTGAAAGAATACGAAACGCTGACGGGAGCAAAACTAAAGCCGGATAAGTCTGTCGGTTGGCAACTAGGTACGTGGAGTGGCAAACCGATGACGTCCGACAGCGTCGTTGGACGCTGGACGGACGGACCGGTGAAATTAGTCGGGGTCTGGTTCTGTCCAGACCTCCAGGTGCAGAAAAACTGGAACGAGGTCACGGCCAAGGTGTTTGCACTCACCCAGAAGTGGACAGAGTGCAAACTGTCCTTGAAAGGTCGAGCGGAGGTGGCGAACACTTTCATAGCGTCCGTCATCTACTACCGCTTGACTGTCGTGCCTTGTTCCCGTGAACACCTCGCCAAGATGGAACGCATGCTCTTCCAGTTTCTGTGGAAGAATCCGGCTCCGCTGGTGAGGAGATCCGTCTGCTGTCAGCACCCTTCCAACGGAGGGCTGGGAATGCCGTGGCTGATGATGCGCAAACATGCGCTGAGGCTGTGGCAACTCCAGGTATTCCTCACCGACCCCCAACCGGTGTGGGCACCGTTTGTGAGACAGGCTTTCCCACAGCTCGTCTCGCTAACGGAGCTGCAGTTCTGGGTGAAGAAAAGAGCGAAAACGATGGGCGCCTGGCACATTGAATGCGCTCAGGCGCTCACAGTCCTCTGGCAAGCGGGCGCAGCAATCAGTGGAGACTCCACTTCGACATTCTATAGAGGGATTGTACGTTACAAGGGCGACAACGTGCTCGGAGAGACTCTGGGCGTCGAAGACGATGAGCTCACCAGTCTGTTTGGTAGGACTTTCCGCCCGGGACCTATGGACAACTTCCAGAGGTCCCTGGCCTGGCGTGCTACCGAGGAGCTCTACCGGTTCGTGACAAGACCTACAGGCATGGACACCCCGGCAGGGATCCTTCAAAGAGGACGTGTCCAAGATGCGCGCCGGACATTGAAACAGTCCTGCACGCAATTGTACACTGCCCGGGCGTAACCGACCTGTGGAACTATGCAGAACAACTGCTGTCGCGTATGAGACACATCCAGTTGACTTTCGAGTCCATAGTAAGTATCAAACCGCCAGCCTCTTTCAAAAACGAAAGAGAGGCGGTTTTCCTCTGTACGGTGGCTATGGTGAAAGAAGTTATATGGTGGACGAGGTTGAGAGGACTGAGGACAGATGCCTTTCTCTCGGGACAACAATTGATTCCCTTCTTTAAGTATCACTTTAGAAGGAGAATCAGGGTGGAGAGAGAGGCACTGCACCCCAGTAAATTTACTGAAAGGTGGGTGAATAAAGCGAAAATGGCCCGAGTGATTGGGCCTTCTCTGTTTATAAGCCTGTAGGTTGAGGAAGAGAGCAAAAGGAAGAAAGGAGCACTTGCACAACACGCTCCTCGAGTTGAGGGTTGTTCTATCGACGGGGTATTAAACAACCCATTTGTGGCGCCTCCCCCCTATTGGGGATTTCGATTGTTGAAATTGTTTGTTTTTATATTTTTTACACGACTGTATGTAAAATCCCCGGCATGTCTTTGTATTGTCCCCTTTCTTGTTCCGCCCTTGTGGCTAATAAAGAAAGCTATCTTTCTATCTGACGTGTGGAACATCGCCGGTAAGCTTTTTTTTATTTCTATGCAAAAAACCGAACTAATTGTTTGAAAAAACATATCATTTTGTAGATTAACCCCAAGCTGAATTGTCAGCTGGGTGGTAATCCCATGTTTCGCCCCTGTAGGGGCGAAAATTTTATTTTAAAAATTTGTTTTAAAATATCAGATTTTATAAACTAAATAACTTGAGCAACACAAGAACGCTGGAGAACGTTAATAGACAAAAGAGAGAGAAAGAGGCAGATATTAACGTTATATCTGCTTCTGCTACTATGGACGTCGCCATAGATAAAAGTGTCACCAAAGAGAACAATATATTCACACTTGAAAATTTTAAAATTTCTACCGTCGAAGCGGAGAAAAATAACAATAACACACAGGAAAATACAGGATTTAAACCCATTAACATACATACACATGAAAAAGACATCAACAACTCTACAGATACATATACACATAATGTTTCACCTCGACAAGGAACTGAGATTTCCAACAACGATAACAACAACAACAACAGCAACACCACACAAAAAAAGAAAATGTCTTTCGCTGAAACAGTGAACAAAAAAACAAGATTGTATAAATCTTGATATCTCCAACGCAAGAGATATGCTCCAGCAAGGGAGAAAATTTGTAACTTTCGAAGAAAGAGGTGGGTTTAGAATTAACTCACCCCTTGAAATAAAGGGAGACACAATCCGCATATCAGTCACTTTTCGGACTGTGTCAAATTCCACAAGAAAGCCGACATATTTTAACCAAGCAGATATAGAAGATACTTTCAGGGAAATTCTAGCAAATGTCGATTTTCTCCAGCGAAGTGTTTCCGTACTATTTAAAAGCGAGGTACTCGCCCCAAAAAACTCTGTGACACCAATGGTGTCAAAAGCATACACCTTTTTCCCTACATACATGGGAAAAAGGACACAAAAAATAAAAATAAAAACATATCTCCAAACATTAACATCTGGTGGTTCTTGGCTGACTTCGTAGAGCCAGAAACTGATATGATACTTTCGATACGAAAATCTATTCGACAAAGGTGGGCGGGCACAGATTTGGAGATTCTGTTGCAAATGAAACCGGAGACAATCTCCAAAATACCCGAAAGAGTCGTTATCGATAATAACAACAAAATAAACATTTCGGTAGAAGAACTAAAATTTCATTGTTTTTGCTGTGGTAGCACAGCACACCTAAAAGCCTCTTGTCCACAAACACACAACAACAACATCATAAAAAAAAACGCTATTACCAACACCAACACCAAAACAACCACCACCACCACTAGTACAACGACAGACGACACGAGCAACCACACCAAAACAAACAGACACTCAACCAACAACAACACAAAAAACAGAGCCAAGAACACAGCCTGAAGAACACATCCCCACTCCATCCCACTCCATCAAACACTACCACAAACACACACACCGTAACACCACTACCACACAACATACCCTTACCCCACACACCTGACGATGATTATTCATCGATGGATAAAGCTGCTTCTCCTTATTTAAGTAAATAAGAGGGATAACCGCGGAAATCTAAAAAACAAAAAAAGAGATACATCAAAACCCACAAAACTCCAATCACCAACACCAACACAACCACAGACACAAACAACAACACAAACAACACCACAGTCAAACATCCCCCTATCAGCAAAACCAGCACCAACACCACCCCAAACACAAGCAGCCACCATAAAAAGAAAACTCCCGGACGAACAAAAAACTAAAACAACACAACAAAAACACAAACAACAATACGCATACATCAACACAAACAACAAGAGTTTGATGGAGGTGTTCTCCCAAAACCCCAAGGTGGAGACGGAGGGCAAAACTTTCGTCAAGGCAGAATCGTCTCCACACCTTAAACTTATAAGGGTTTCTATGGAAACCTATAATGACCTAAAAATTAAATTTTCACAGGACGAGGGCAACCCCTGCTACAAACCCATCAACCGCGTCCTGTTAAAATGTTCCCCACTCCACCCAACACTCCATCCAGCACCCAAATGGAGATTGAACAAGCCGATCTCCAGGAAACGAAAAGGTGAGTGCACCTTTCGTCCTTTTTCTCCAACTTTTCTTCACCAACATGGCTAGTTTACGAGTTGGAACCGTGAATGTGCGTGGCCTAGGGATGCCCTGGAATCAGCGCCAACTTTTAAACGACCTTAGAGATTCTAGCAAATATTGACTTTCTCCAACGAGGAAAACGGTACGGAAGTGTTTCCGTACTGTTTAAAAGCGAGGCACTCGCCCAAAATCTTTCTGTGACACCAATGGTGTCAAAAGCATTCATCTTTTTCCCTACGTACATGGAAAAAAGGACACAAAAAATAAAAATAAAAAATATACCACCCAAGATTAACATCTGGTGAATGTTGTCTGGCTTCGTAGAGCCAGAGACTGATATGATTCTTTCGATACGAAAGTCTATTAGACAAAGGTGGGCGGGTACTGATTTGGAGATTCTGATTCAAATGAGGCCGAATAGAATCTCCATAATACCCGAAAAAGTCGTCATCCACAACAACAACAAAATAAACATTACGGTGGAGGGTCGAAAACTTCATTGCTTCCGCTGTGGTAGCACAGCACACCTAAAGGCCTCCTGTCCTTCACAAACACACCACAACATCATTAAAAAGACACTATTACCAACACTATCAGAACAACTACCACCACAAGTACAACAAAGGACGAAACGAGCAAACATACCAAAACAAACAGCCACTCAACCAACAACAGAAAAAACACAGACAACACCCCTCAAGAACACAGCCCCACCTCATCCCACTCCATCAAACACTACCACAAACACACACACCGAAACACCATCACCACACAACATACCCCTACCCCACACCTCTGACGATGATTATTCACAAACATATGAGGCTGTTTCTCTTTCTTTAAGTGAAGAAAAAGAAGAGCCTCGGAAATCAAAAAAAATAAAGAGACACCACAAAACCCCCAAAACTCCAATCACCAACACCAATCACCAACACTAACACACAACTACAGACACAAACAACGCCACAGTCAAACACCCCTCTACCAGCAAAACCAACACCATCCCAAACACAAGCACCCACCATAAAAAGAAAACTCCCGAACGAACAACAAACAGAAACAACACAACAAAAACACAGACGATACGTATACGTCAACACCAACAACAAGAATTTAATGGAGGTCATCTCCAAAAACCCCAAGGTGGAAACCGAGAGTAAAACTTTTGTGAAGGCGGATTCATCTCCACACCTTAAACTTATAAGAATTTCTGTGGAGACCTATAGTGACCTGAAGAATGAATTTTCGCAGGATGTGGGCAACCCCTGCCAGAAATTCATCAACCGCGCCCTGTTAAAATGTTTCCCCACCCAACACCCCTCCAGCACCCAAATGGAGATCGAACAACCCGATCTCCATGAAACGAAAAGGTAAGTGCATCTTTTCGACCTTTTTTGGCCAACTCTTCTCCACCAAAATGGCTAATTTACAAGTTGGAAGTGTGAATGTGCGTGGCCTAGGGATGCCCTGGAAACAGGGCCAACTTTTAAACGACCTTAAGTCACACAATATGGATGTGATAGCCATCACCGAGTCCAGGATCCACAACAGGCAGCAGGTGACCTCCATCTTCAATGACTATGAGATCTATGCATCTCTCTGTCAGTCAGTAGGTGGAGGGGGAGTAGCTGTCATGTTTCGGAAAAACCTGGACCTCGAAGTAGAGCAAGTACATTTGGACCAGGAGGGTAGACTGGTAGTCATAGACGTGAACAGTGTTGGAGGTGGAGCTTTCGACTGGTAGCCGTTTATGCCCCGACTGGGCAATCACGACCAGATTTAAGCGTCTAGAGTCTTTTCTGGGAACATCTCGCTCCTTGCTTTTAGTGGGGACTGGAATGCTATCCTAGATGCACGATGGGACTATGTAGGATCATATCCCAGTAGAGGGGGGTGCAACAGCTTCAAAAATTTAATCGGCCAATTCCTACTGGCCGATAAGTATGGACTGGATTTCCCGACCTCACCACAGTCAGTAGCCGTGGGCAAACCGCATCGGGACATCTGGATCGTATTTAGATAGGTTCTTCATTAGAGAGTGGGACAAGAAAATGTTAAGCTGTCCACAAATGCACATGGTTGCCTATTCAGAGCACAAACTAGTCGTCTGCATAGTCAATCGTGATAGAATACATAGACAAGGACCCGGATACTGGAAGCTGAACGTGTCGTTGCCGGCACGTAAAGCTTACAGTGAACGGATAAGTAGATTGGTTAAGCAACAGTTAGAGGGAGCCTACGTCAACAATACATGGTGGTACTCTCTCAAGAGAGCAATTAGAGTAGAATCGATAGAGTTTAGCAAAGAATTAGCTTTAGAGTAAAACAAAATAGATACAGAACTACTAGCCAAGGTAGAGGAGGGGCCTGGGAGTGGCAACGCAGCTAGAGTGCTAGCATCGAGAACGGCACTGGACCAGTTCTTCGACGCGAAACACAAGGGCTGCGTGGTCAGGAGTAAATCACGTGCTCTAGGTCTAGGAAACGAAGGAGCAAAAGCTGTCAGCTGGGCCCGAGTGACGGAGGCGAAAAGTGGCAACAAGTTCACGATTTGAAAGACCAAAACGGACGCGTGCTACTTGACCCAAGAAAATGTGCGCGGCCTTTCAGCGGCACTTTGCGCGACTGTTTGAGCAGAACGACGGTGCGCCGAACGGGGCAATGGACATTGGTTCATACCTCGACGGCCTGCCGCGTCTCTCGAGCATGTACGCCGAGTTCTGCGAAAGACCGATCACAGACACTGAGATACGGGACGCTCGGAGCCGCTGCGGGAAACGCAAATCACCCGGTCTAGATGGGCTACCCTAGAAATTTTATAAAGGCATGCCGGACTTGTTCTCTGGCATCCTCGAAGCAGTCTACTGCAATTGGCAGCAGAACGGGAAAATTCCCAGTTCTGCAGGCAAGGGCGTAGTAATGCTGATCAGGAAAGACGAGGACAAGGGGGCCGAAATAAACAATTTCAGGCCCATTATTCTGCTCAACACAGAGTTAAAGATTTTGGCCAAGGTGCTAGCAGCGAGGCTGGTGCTTGTCGTCGAAAACCTGGTAGGGAAAGCGCAAAGGTGTGCAATCCCGACCAGGTCAATACACAACAACCTCCACCTCATACGATACATCATAAAGAGGGTTGGTTGTAAACCCGGCTTCGGTGGATCTCTGATCAATTTAGATCAGTCTAAGGCATTCGATATGGTCGACCATCGATACTTGGAAGCGGTTTTCAAGGCTGCCGGTTTCGGTCGCGATTTTAGAGGCTGGATCAAGGCGATGCACACCAGCATCTGCTCGAAGGTCAAGGTGAACGGCTACCTATCGGAGCCGTTCGCAATTACGCGTTCCATTCGGCAGGGATGACCTCTCTCCCCCATTCTGTACGTATTGACTCTAGAGCCACTACTGCGGAATTGGATCTGTTGCAGGGCATCCCTTTAGAATCGGGTCTGCGGATAGCGGCGTCGGCTTATGGCGACAACGTGACGGTAATGGTGTGGAAAACCTCGGAAAGCTAGGTAATCGGCAACCTATTACAGGAATACGAAAGGTTCACAGGAGCAAGACTGAACCCGGACAAGTCTGTCGGTTTGCAACTCGGAACGTGGGAGAGGCAAAAAAAATGCTGTCCGACAGCGTCGTTGGACGATGGACGGACGGACCGGTGAAATTGCTCGGGGTCTGGTTGAATTCAGACCTCCAGATGGAGAAAAACTGGAACGAGATCACGGCCAAGGTGTTTGCGCTCACCCAGAAGTGGGCAGAGTGAAAACTATACTTGAAAGGTCGAGCGGAGGTGGCTAACACTTTCATAGCATCAGTCATCTACTACCGCTTGAGCGTCGTGCCTAGTCCCCGTGAACACCTCACCAAGATGGAATGCATGCTCTTCCAATTTCTTTGGAAGAAGCAGGCTCCACTGGTGAAGAAATCCGTCTGCAGCCAGCACCCTTCCAACGGAGGTCCGGGCATGCCGTGTCTAATGATGCGCAAACATGCGCTGAGGCTACGGCATCTCCAGATATTCCTCACCGACCAACCGGTGTGGTCACTGTTTATGAGACAGGCCTTCCCACAACTTGTCTCGCTGACGGAGCTGCAGTCCTGGGTCAAGCGAAAACAGAAGAAGATGGGCGCCTGGCATATTGAATGCACCCAGGCGCTCAGAGTCCTCTGTCAAGCGGGCACAGCAATCAGTGGAGACTCCACTTCGACATTCTATAGAGGTTTAGTACTTTATAAGTGCGACGACGTGCTGGGGGAGACTCTAAGCGTCGAAGACGACGAGCTCACCAGTCTGTTCGGTAGGACTTTCCGACCGGGACCTATGGACAACTTTCAGAGGTCCCTGGCCTGGCAGTGCTACCGTGGAGCTCTACCCGTTCGAGATAAGATCTACAGGCACGGACGCCCCGGCAGGGATCATTCCAAGAGGACGTGTCCAAGGTGCGAGCAGGACATTGAAACCGTCTTGCACGCAATTGTACACTGCCCGGGCGTAACCGACCTGTGGAACTATGCAGAACAACTGCTGTCGCGTATGGGACAATTCCAGTTGACTGCCGAGTCCATAGTAAGGATCAAACCGCTAGTCTCTTTCAAAAACGAAAGAGAGGCGGTTTTCCTCTGTACAGTGGCTATGGTGAAAGAGGTTATATCGTGGACGAGATTGAGAGGACTGAGGGCAGATGCCTTTCTCTCCGGACAGCAATTGATTCCCTTCTTTAAGTATCACTTTAGAAGGAGAATCAGGGTGGAGAGAGAGGCACTACACCCCAGTAAATTTACTGAAAGGTGAGTGAATGAAGCGAAAATGGCCCGAGGAATTGGGCCTTCTCTGTTTATAAGCCTGTAGGTTAAATAAGAGAGCAAAAGTAAGAAAGGAGCACTTGCACAACATGCTCCTGAAGTTGAGGGTTGTTCTATCGACGGGGTATTAAACACCCCATTTGTGGCGCTTCCCCCTATTGAGGATTTCGATTGTTATAATTGTTTGTTTCAATATTTTTACACGACTGTATGTAAAATCCCCGGCATGTGACTTTGTATTGTCCCCTTTTCTTGTGCGCCCTTGTAGCAAATAAAGAAATATATCTATCTACCAATCTATCTATATGTCTGCCCTGTCGGCCCGTGCGTCCTTCCATCCATTTGTCCGTCCATCCATCCGTCCATTCATCCATCCCGGCTTTTTGTATATTGTTTATTGTCAATTACGTGCGTTGGCATTGTTCAATTAAATTTACGTAAATTCAAAAAAAATTGCAAGACACACAATTGTTCGAAAAATAGGTTGTTTGTTTAAATACTGAGCGATTAATCTTATGTCCACTAATAAATGCAGAAATATCTTACATCTTTACTGTTTTTTAAAAAGTAGGAAATATTCGTGGATAGACTACAATAGATACGACTAGCTAAAACAACATTGTTTTATAATCTTCTCTACGTACGCTCGCTTCTCATTTCTTCATTTCTTTCTGTTCACTTTTTTTCACTTTCACTTTTCCTCTTTCTCTTTTCCTAACCCATCTCTCCTTTCTTAACATCACACCCTCTCTTAGTTTTTGAGAGACTACTTCATTGGTTGCCTTGCAAACGTGTAACTAACTACTTAGAATAAGCATGACATCCTCAGCTACATCTGTATATATCTGTCAATAAATCACATAAGGGAAACGAAATGTGGCTCGAGATCAGTGAGATAAAATCTCTTGTGGTGGTACCATTTGAAATAGTATATCTCTTTATACATTTGTGTGAGTTGCTCAGATGTCTAGCCACCCTATTTAAGACCCAAATGTTATTATTGGGTACAATTAACGTATTTCACATGAATGAACATTTTTGGTTCAGTGTGAGAATAACATGATAGCTTGCCGTGTTCCTTTCAGGATCATCTTCTACCGTATACTTCCACTGACTTTCAAGGAGGGCAAAGATAAAATATCTCCCATTATATATTTTTAACTAGACAAAGTAGAACTATACTATGTACGCGACGTTTTAAAAGACTATATTTTATAAAAGACTATGTACGCGACGTTTTAAAAGACTATATTTTCTGTTGGGGCTTATTTTTAACTCATTTTTTCTTTCAAATCATTACAGGCCTTCGGTAGAAGAAAGTAGTCTACTACAGTTTTCCAGCTGGATGATCTACAGATATCAAAGGAAGGGTTACTTGCAACTTAAATGTGTCGCATTTCTCTTTCTATATTTATAATATTAATAATGGAAACTATCAAAAATTTAAATTCATTAAACAATAATAAAAAAGTTGAGGATCAGATTTTCACATCTTTTTCTTTAAAAGATTGTGAAAATCAGAGAGAAATCCCACATGACACTCTCGTCTGAATGTCTTGTTTGATGTTCAAGTTGAACATCTGTAAATCATTGTTAAAAACATGAGCCGGGAAATAAAACTAGACGGGCATTGCTTTGGACAGGATGGATTGTGGGAATCCTTGAATGGGGAGAGAACAATGTTAAGAAGAAAAAGTATGAGAGTTGGCTAGGATACGATGAATACGCATAAGGTGAAAAAGTTATGCAAATATCTACACACAGAGCAACAGATCATTATACTAATGATGTAAATAGAACGAAGAATAACAGACGACAAGTATATGACTGTCTTTTCTGATTTGCTCAATAGTGATTGTGAGTAGCTATAGCATTGTTGTGGAGATTTGAGCTGTAGTCTAATGTGGGTTTATGTTGAACCTTGTAGAGTGTTAGAAATTGAGCGGGATTGATGTATTTTCTGGCTCTGTATAGGGAATTTAATGTGTGTGAAACAATTTGTTCAT
>OZ024741.1:310341891-310534391 GCA_964016885.1 Eledone cirrhosa | reverse complement strand
TTAAAAATGTATTATAATTATTATTATTATTATTATAATTTACAGTTGCATTTATCTTGCTTTATGTTCATACGAGTTATCACCAAGTCACAACCAGTGACCTCAAGAGACAAGGTCCGCCATGTTCAAGAAAGAACATACATACTCACACATGCATCTTTAGTGTTTAGACTTGTGATGTACTTATATTGACACAATCTTCCTTAGTATATGGGCAGTTCCCATTAGTACTATCTTTTGTATTTCTCCTATACGCGGGTTTCCTGGGATTTGCGATAAGTAATCATTAGACCCCTTAGGTATCATTCCCAGAGCGCCTACAACCACTGGTATTGTTTTAGTTCTCAATTTCCACCTTTTTCCAATTTCTATCTCCAGGTCCTTATACTTGCTCAATTTTTCAAATGTTTTTATAGATACATTCTTGTCTATTGGAACAGACATATCAATTAGCAGGCATACCCTCTTTTTAAAGTCCTTCAATATTATATCAGGTCTATTTGCATCTATTTTTCGGTCTGTTTGGATGCTAAAGTTCCACAAGATTGAGATGTGATCTTTTTCAAGTATGGGAGGTGGTTGATGCTCCCACCAATTCTTTTGATGGGGCAGGTCAAAATGCTTACACATTATCCAATGTAATAATATGGGGTGCTAGATATGCATAAGTATAAACATTTATATAAGGTAACAGAGGCGGGAAAAGCATATGGAGAATAGGAGCAGATAAATGCAATAAAAATTAGGACCAGATAAAGGAATAACATTTAAAAAAATTAAAAAACATGATGTTACAGATGATTTAAGTACAGTGAAAAACATATATCATGAGTAGTTAAGAAAGTTAATAAAGTTAATAAGAGAAGGCATGCAATTGAAATATAAAGCTAAAATTACATCTCAAAACATTTTTTTTTTAATGTATTCAAAAATATATTTTAAAATACATTTTAAAAAGTTTACATGTACTCGTAGCATGGCGTGGGATTACAGACAGATGCAAGACTATAAGTTCGACTACATAATACAGTCGTAATAATAATTATTTTTCAAAATGTCCAAAGGAGCTATTGTAATATTGAGTAAATAAATATAATCATCAAAGTAAACATTCCAATATAGAGGGAGATATTATCAATTAGGCACTCAAGACATATCATCTAAAGCACCACATAGTTGAATAGAGGAGTCAAAGTCATATACCATCAAGAGTACAAATCATCCATCTTAGCATGGAATTTATAAAAATGATTCCTGAAAAAATAAAAAAGGGTTAAAACAAAATAAAAAAGGAGAGGTAATTCATGTAAGACATTCTATATATTAGAAAGTTACTATATATTTAGTAAGTAAAAGTAGAAAAATTTAATATTATATGGGAATCGAATTAAAGAAAATTGTTTTCAGGTCTAACGATTGCAAAACTAAGTAACTTTAAAAGAATAATACCTTTACATATCACAGAGAAAGAAATTATCTATAAATAATAATTGTTTCTACTTTTGGCACAACGTCAGCAATTATTCCAGTGTATTGCTGGTACTTTATTTTATCGACCCCGTAAAGATTAAAGGCAAAGTTAACCTCGGCGGGATTTGAACTCAGACCATAAAGAGCCGTAACTCTTTGCTGCAAAGCATGGCGTCCGACCCTCTACCGAAACTGCCAATCCACCGCCCTTATCTATAAATAATAATAATGATGATTTCCTTATTGGCCACAAGGGCTGACATCAAGAAAAACATTACAGGCGGCACAGGAAGGTACAGGACGGTACGGTGTGGGTTTTGTGCGTGTAAATAATTTTATTGTTTATATAAGAAACGAAAAAGAAAAAAAGACATAGAATCATTATATATATAAACAATAAAAATGAAAATTCAAACAATGAAAAATTCCCCAATAGGGGGGAAACCTCCGAGGGTTACTCGTGGCGAAAACCACACAAAAGACCACGGCCACCCTGACCAACAGGGCAAGCGCCTTCTCTCAATTTTTTCCCATTCCTCGAACTACAAGCGTATATTCACTCGGACTATTCTCGCTACATTCACCCACCTTTCAACAAACTTGCTAGAAGACAGCACTTGCCTCTCCACCCTGATTTTCTTCTTCAAGTGAAACTTGAAAAAGTTAATCAGGGATTCGCCGAAGAGGAAAGTGTCTATCTTTAACCCTTTCAACCTTGTCCAGCACACAATCTCTTTCACCATGGCCACCAGACAGATGAAAACCGCCTGCCCTTCCTCCTCAAAGGAAGACGGCGAGACCATCTGCACAATGGACTCAGTCGATAACCGGATCAGTCCTACACACAACAGAAACTGTTCGACATAGCTCCACAAATCAGCAATGCTCGGGCACTGAACGAGTGCGTACACGACGGTTTCGTCGCTCTGCGCGCATCTCGGACAGGCTCGGCTGACGGCACTTCCGTTCCTGTAGAGCTTATCTCGAACCGGCAAAGCTCCCCGGTAGCACTGCCAGGCAGGAATTTCTGGAAGTTATCCATAGGCCCTGGCCTGAAAGTTCTCAGGAAGAGAGCTGATTTTCTTCGACGCCCAGGATCTCTCCGAGAACGTCGTCGCTCTTCCCCTCCACTAGTCCTCTATAGAACGCCGAGGTGGATGTTCCACCGATACTGGTGCCCAGCTGACAGAGGGCAGTGAGCGCCTGGAGACATTCCAGTTTCCAAGCGCTATCCTGCGGTCTTTTCCTGACCCAGGACTGCAGTTCCGTCAATGAGACGAGCTGTGGGAAAACGTACCTGTCGAACGGCAACTACACCTGTTCACCGTCAAGGAAGTACCAGAGATGTCGCAGTCTCAGCGCATGTTTGCGCATCATCAGCCATGGCATGCCCCATCCTCCATGCAACGGGTGTTGACAGCAGATGGATCGTCTCACCATGGTAGCGCGTCCCTTCCAAAAAAAGCGGAAGAGGAGGCGCTCCATTTTGGTGAGAGTGGGGCGGGGGCAAGGGACGACGGTGGGGCGGTAACAGATAACGGATGTGATGCCCATATCCGTTATCTGTTACCTCCTCACCGCCGAATGCGTACCGCGATGTACGCATTCGCCACCTCCGCCCGGCCTTTCAGGGTCAGCTTCCACGCAGCCCATTTCTGGGTGAGGGAGGCCACCCTGCTCGTCACTTCGCTCCAGTTTTTCTCCATCTGGAGGTCCGGTCCGAACCAGACCCCGAGCAATTTAACCGGTCCGTCCGTCCAACGCCCCACGACGCTGTCGGACGGCATGGACTTGCCTCTCCAGATGCCGACTTTTCCTGGTTTATATTTGCTCCTGTCACCGCTTCGTATTCCTTGAGAGCGGTGCCGAGCAACTGGACGTGTCTGTTGCACAACACCAACACGGTGATGTCGTCGGTGTAAGCCAACTCGGATTTCCCGAATCCTAGTTCGCGTGGGACGCCCCTCATGACCCTCAGTTTGTGCAGTAACGGCTCGAGAGCCAATAGGTACAAGAGGGACCAGAAGGGACAACCCTGGCAGACCGAGCGCATGATGCTGAAAGGCTGCGACAGGTGACCGTTCACACTCACAACTGAGCATATGTCGCTGTACATCGCCGCTATCCAACCCCTGATAACGGGCTCGAAACCGGCTGCCTTGAAGTCCGCCGCCATGTACCGATGGTCGACCCTATCGAATGCTTTGGATTGATCCAAGTTGATCAGGACCCCACCCGTGCCAGGTTCCTTAACCACCCTCTCTATGATGCATCGCATGAGGTGGAGGTTGTCGTGTATGGATCTGTCCGGAATGGCGCATATCTGCGCCTCTACCACCAGACCCTCGACAACAAGTGCCAACCTCGTTGCTAACACCTTGTCCAAAATCTTGAACTCTGCGTTTAGCAGAGTTATGGGCCTGAAGTTATTGATAATATACCCGTTGTTCGGGTCTTTTCTCAGCAGCGCCATCGCTCTCCGGCTCACAAAACTGGGAATGCTCCCGTTCAGTTGCAGTAGACGTCTGCCAAGAGGTCACCGAACAAGTCTGGCATAAAGGCATAAAGCTCGTAGGGCTGGCCATCCAAACCTGGCGATTTACCTTTCGTGCAGTTAGCCATCGATTCCCGTATTTCACCGACTGTTGATGGTTTTTCGCAACACGGTGCTGCCGTCGTCGAGAGCCGAGGCAGTCCGTCGAGGTACTTCCAGGCACTGAAGTCCAAACCCCGATCTGGCCCGCCGCTGATGCCGAACATTTCAGCAAAGTGCTGCTGAAAAGCCTCACACATCTGCTAAACCTAATCGATTCTACTTTAATTGCGCTTTTCAGGGTAAACCACCACCTGTTGTTGACGACCGCTCCCGTCAACGCCCGCTTAACTATAATACGGTAATCTCGTCTCTGTAGGCTTTGCGCGCCGGGGAAAACGCGTTCAGCTTCCAGTAACCAGGTCCTTCTCTCTGAATCTGTCTTACGGATCACAAATAATATTAATAATAATAATAATAATAATAATAATAATAATGATTTCTTTATTAACCACAAGGGTTTACATAAAGTAGACATTAAGGACAGTGCAGGACAATACAGGGGGTACTAATGGGCATTTCTGCGTGTAAAAAACAAAAACAGAGGATGTAACAAACAAATAACAATGAAAAATTCCCCAATAGGGGGGAGACTTCGGAGGGACATTTGTGGAGAAAGCCCAGTAAAAGACCACAGTGACCCTGACCACCAAGGCAAGTGCCCTCTCCCAGTTTTCCACCTTTAATTTACATATACGTACTCAGAGTAGGCCCATTCACTCGGGCCATTCTTGTTTCTCTCACCCATCTTTCAACAAAATGCTGGGAAGAGAGCACTTCACTCTCTACTCTGATTTTCCATTTCTAAACTGCCTGCCCTTCCCGGCTAAAGGAAGGGGGCGGGGCAATCCTGACGATGGACTCAGATGGTAGCCGGATCCATCCTACATGCGACAGCAGGTGTTCGACATAAACCCACAAGTCAGCAATTTTCGGACACTGGACGAGTGCGTGCAGGACGGTTTCGTCGCCCTGCGCGCATTCGGACATGCCCGGCTGACGGCACCTCTATGCCTGTAGAGTTTATCCCGAACTGGCAAGGCTCCTCGGTAGCACTCCCAGGCCAGAGATTTCTGGAAGTTGTTCATAGGTCCCGGCCCGAAAGTTCTTCCGAAGAGATTGGCTAGTTGATTTTCGTCAACGCCTAGAGTTTCCCCAAGTACATCGTCGCTCTTCCCCTCCACTAATCGTTTATAGAACGCCGAGGTGGAGTTTCCACCGATCACATTGCCCGATTGGTCGAGGGCTGTGAGCGCCTGAAGACATCCCAGTCTCCAGGCGCTCCCTCTCGGTCTTCGCTTGACCCAGGACTGCAGCTCCGTCAAGGAAACGAGCTGGGGAAATACGTGTCTAGCAAACGGCGACCACACCTGATCACCGTCGAGGAAGAGGTGGAGATGTCGTAGCCTGAGCGCGTGTCTGCGCATCATCAGCCACGGCATTCGTAGCCCTCCACGTAGCGGGTGTTGACAGCAGATGGACCGCCTGACTATCGGAGCGCGTCCATTCCACAAAAATCGAAAGAGCAAACGCTCCAGCGCAGTCAGGCGGGGCTTAGGAGAATGTACGACGGTCAGGCGGTAGCAGATGACAGACGCAATGTACGCGTTAGCCACCTCCGATCGACCTTTCAAGGATAGCTTCCTCTCCGCCCATTTCTGGGTGAGAAGCCACCCTGCTCGTCACCTCGTCCCAGTTTTTGTCCGTCTGGAGGTCCGGACCGAAATAGACCCCGAGCAATTTAACCGGTCCGTCCAGCGTCCGACGACGCTGTTGGACGGCATGGACCTGCCTCTCCAGGTGCAGAGCTGCAGGCCCACAGACCTTTCCTGGTTGATCATTGCTCCTGTCACCGCTTCGTATTCTCTTAATGTAGTGCCGATCGCCTCGATGTGTTTGGCGTTCGACACCACTACGGTGACATCGTCCGTATATGCTGACACGGATCTTCCGCATCCTAGTTCGCGCGGGACGCCCCTCAACGTCTCCAGTTTGTGCAGTAATGGCTCGAGAGTCAATACGTACAAGAGGGACGAGAGGGGACATCCTTGGCGGACCGAGCGCATGATGTTGAACGGTTCTGAAAGGTGACCGTTCACTCTCACCACAGAGCAATGTCGCTGTGCATGGCAGCGATCCAGCCTCTGAAGACGGGCCCAAAGCCAGCCGCCCTCAGGACTGCCGCTAGGTAACGATGGTCGACCCTATCGAAAGCTTTCGACTGATCTAAATTGATCAAGGACCCACCCGTGCCAGGTTCCCTAGCTACCCTCTCTACGATTTATCGCATGAGGTGGAGGTTGCCGTGGATGGATCTGTCGGGAATGGCGCATGTCTGCGCCTCTCCCACTAGACCACCAACGACAAGCACCAACCTCTTTGCTAGCACCTTGGCCAAAATCTTGAACTCTGTGTTTAGCAGTGTTATGGGCCTGAAATTATCTATGTTATGCCCCTTGTTCGGATCCTTTCTCAGCAGTTCCACCGCTCTTCGGCTCACAGAGCTGGGAATTCTCCCATTCTGTTGCCAGTTGCAGTAGACGTCCGCCAAGAGGTCACCGAACAAGTCTGGCATCTGTACGTAAAGTTCATAGGGCAGACCATCCAAACCAGGCGATTTACCCATTGTGCAGCCAGTCATTGCCTCCCGTACTTCAGCGGCTGTTATCGGCTTTTCGCAACACTCCGCCTCAGTGGCCGAGAGCCGCGGCAGTCCGTCGAGGTAGACACTAAAGTCCATTCCTCGACCCGGCCCACCGCTGCCCCCGAACAGCTGAGCGAAGTGTCGCTGAAAAGATGCACACATTTGCCGGGGATCGAGTAGCATAGCGCCCGTCGTGGTCCACCAAAGACCGGATCATAGCTTTGTTGCCACGACGCGCCTCCGCCACTCGGGCCCATTGAACGGCTTTCGTCCCCTCGTGTCTGAGAGCACGCACCCTAGCTCTGACAACGCAGCCTTCGTGCTTTGCATTGAAGAATTGGTCAAGGGCCAATTTCGCCGCAATCACATCGGTCGCGATGCCTTTGCTAAGCGCTTCGTCTAATTTTCTAACTAGTTCTCCCTCTGCTCTATTTTTCTCTATTGCTAAAGTCTTACTAAACCTAATGGACTCTATTCTAATTGCTCTTTTCAGAGCAAACCACCACTTGTTGTTGACGATGGCCCCCGTCAACGCCCGCTTAACTAGTTCGCTAATCCGGTCTCTGTAGGCCTTGCGCGCTGGTAAGGACGCGTTTAGCTTCCAGTAGCCGGGTCCTCGTCTATGAAGCCTATCTAAGTCAAGCACACAGATCACGAATTTGTGGTCTTTGTAGCTGACTATCTTGAATTGTGGACAGCCTATGCTAGAGCTATCTATTTTCCTACAAAATACTCTATCTGGATGACCCTACGCGATTTGTCCAAGTCCACATTGGCACATTCGGGAAATCGCCCACTAACACTAAAGAGCGGGACGTTCCAAGAAAGGTCTCCATACGCCGGAAGAAATCCCCCACTAACACTAAAGAGCGGGACGTTCCAAGAAAGGTCTCCAGACGCCGGAAGAAATCAGGCCGCCCTGCTCCTGTCGGGGCATAGACGGCCACTAGCCTGAAAGCTTGCCTGTCTCCGCTGGTCACGTCCAGCACCACCAACTTACCCTCTGGGTCCAGGAAGATGGCCCGTATGGCGAGATCCAAACCTCTCCGAAAAAGCACAGCAACTCCTCCCCCCGATCCAGGACGGCTGGGAGATGCGTACGCATCGTAGCCGCCGAAGATAGGTGCGAAGGCCCGTGCTTCGGAGATTCTGGTCTCGCTGGTGGCCACTACATCTATGTTTAGTGACCTGAGGTCGTTGAGCAGGTGACCCTGCTTCCATGACGACCCCAAGCCACGCGCATTTATGCTGCCTATTCTGAGTGAGGTCATGTTTAAAATAGAGTGGAAAAGATGGGAAAGACCATTTACCGTACTTTTCGTAGAGGAAGGATGGTTTTTCCAACCCTTTTCACTTGATCGTCTGGTGAAGGGACCGTTGAATCGTCCCTTCGGCTGGTCGTCGGCTCTTCTATCAGTATGTCCGAATATACTCTCCGGTTGCGAGTCTCTCCTAGGTCTCTGAAATCACCAACTGCGTTGGGGAATTTCGTTTTAGTGTTTGTGTATTGTTTCTGTGCTATTTTTAGCCGTCTTATGTTAGTTGGCGTTTTGATTGGTGCTGGTATTATGTAGTCGTGCTGTGAAATGTCTGTGTTCAATTATGTAAGTCATTAGTTTCTTGTGTGTATTTATTGCCGTGCATTTGTTTTTCTGGGGGTGGGGTATGGTTCTGCTATTTTCTTGTCGTTGTTGCTGGGTGTGTGTGTTTTGTTGTTATGTTTGCGATGTTGTGGCTTGTGGTGGTGGTGTTGAAGGTGTTGTTGTAGTTGGCGGTGGGGTTGTCGCCGGTGGTGATGGTGGTGCTAGTGTGGGTGGTGATGGTGCTGGTTGTGTTGCTGCTGTGAGTCTCTTTGCAGTAGCCTTTACTCTTTTTTCATTTCTTTTCTCCCTTTTCGAAGGCGACGATGCGCTGCTTCTGCGTTTGTGCCTTCTTACGACCTTTTGCCATCCCTCTCCCACCTCACACTCCATGTCTGATTCTGTGAGGTCGGGGAGGGGTACCAGCTCCACTCTTTCACTTGTTGCTGTTGGTGATGTTTGCACTGGAGTCCCTGTTGCAGCTGCATTTGGTATTACTGTTGTTGTTGTTAATACTTCCACTGCTGCTGCTGTTTTTGATTTTCGTGAGCGGGTATGGGTGCCACGGACCTATCGTTCCTGGTTGCCGCTTGTCCTGTTGCTGATAGCCGTGGACCCGGTTTCGGAAGGAGGGGGTTTTCTCCTTTCTCAGGGTCTTCTCGTTGCAGAAGGCCCTGAGGTGAGTCTTCGATCCACAGCGAAAGCATTTCGGGCGTTTGCCCTCAACACTTATGGGCAGTTGAGTGCCGTTATCGAAGTCTATCACATCCGGGATAGCTTCGATGCACTCCTGGTTGGTTTGGATAACATCTCAATGGAGGTGCCGACCCAATCTTCTCTTGCTTTTTTCTGTACTTGCAGTACAGTTGTTATGTCCTCGATTCCGACGAGGACAGACGCGGCCAGCCAAGAAGGGGCCATCCCGGGGGGGGGGGACGTGGGTCAGTTTGACCCTCACAAATGTTTGCCCGCAGTAGGAGGGCACCAACACCATTTCCTCGCTCCTTAATGTCACTAAGGATTGAGCCTCTGCCTCCTGGGGTGTGGAAAAAAGCACGTCTACGGTGGCATATTTCTTGCCTCGGGTGATGTGCGTTTTCCGCTGCCACACAGACCCCAAGGCTTTTTGTATTTGAGCCTCTGTGGCTCTTTCAACCCTACGGGATTTTGTGCTTACTGTACGGTACGTGACCGTACAGTGCTGTTGTGTTTCGAAAAAATGTTCGGCTGCCTTGCAGATTGCTCGGTGTCCGGTTTTCGTCACCATCTTCTTCGCTTCCTCTAATTCCTCATTTGTTATGAGGATGGTTTCCAGGTTCTTTGCGATACCTGCAAACGAGATTGGTTTTTCTTTGCTGCTGTTGTTGTTGTTGTTGTCGTCAGAGCTGCTGTTACTTTTGTTGTTGCTGCAGGTACTACGACTACTGCTGCCGCCGCTGTTGCTGTGGTTGTTGTTATTGTTGCTGCTGCTGCTGCTGCTGCTGCTGTTGTTGTTGCCGTTGCTGCTAATGCTGTTGTTGTTTATGCTGCTGCTGATGCTGTTGCGGTTGCTACTGTTGTTTTCCTTGTCACTGTTGCTGCTGCTGCTGCTGTTATTACGGCTGCTAACTGCTATTATTCATGACGTCAGACGAATGAAATGGGTTTTCGTATTTCCCGCACACCTTTTTCGTCGTTGTCGTTGTGGAGAAATCTTGCACGCTTTGCACGTGATTTTTCTTTTCTGGCGTCGCTTGCGAAAGAGAAGGGATGGAGAGAGACACATTTAGAGAAGGGAGGGAGAGAGACAATCTTCTCTCTGCTGTAGTGACGATTGAGGAAGAAGAAGACGGAATGAGTGGGAGGGACCTATGAAAATTCTTTTTCGTAGCCATGTTTTTTTTTTGTTTAAAATAAATATTGGGCACAAAACCCCAATAAGCGGTTATTTAACCCCGAAGGGCCAAATAACGGGCAGAAAGACCCCTCTCACTTGTCTACAATTTGGTTAAAGTTTTAAACAATTTACAATTGTTTTAGCGGTCAAAATTTACAATACCTTACAGAGCCGAGCTTCCGTCAACCATAGCATTCAATAATAATAATAATAAATGGAAAATACCCAGAACGAGCTAACAATCCTGATGTTGACAAAACTTTAACCCATCAGTGGTTGGCATCCTCTGGACTGAAATCGGAGACTGAAGGACTGATTATATCAGCACAAGATCAGTGTCTGCCAACAAAAAATTACCAAGCCAACATAATAAAAAATGGATGCAGCCCATTATGCCGTGTATATAAAAAAACAACCAGAGACCATTGACCATATAATTTCAATGTGCAGTCCTATAGCTCCAACCGAATACCTAAACAGGCATGACAGAGCTACACAATACATACATTGGATAATATGTAAGCATTTTGACCTGCCCCATCAAAAGAATTGGTGGGAGCATCAACCACCTCCCATACTTGAAAAAGATCACATCTCAATCTTGTGGAACTTTAGCATCCAAACAGACCGAAAGATAGATTCAAATAGACCTGATATAATATTGAAGGACTTTAAAAAGAGGGTATGCCTGCTAATTGATATGTCCGTTCCAATATACAAGAATGTATCTATAAAAACATTTGAACAATTGAGCAAGTATAAGGACCTGGAGATAGAAATTGGAAAAATGTGGAAATTGAGAACTAAAACCATACCAGTGGTTGTAGGCGCTCTAGGAATGATATCTAAGGGGTCTAATGATTACTTATCGCAAATCCCAGGAAACCCGCGTATAGGAGAAATACAAAAGATAGTACTAATGGGAACTGCCCATATACTAAGGAAGATTGTGTCAATATAAGTACATCACAAGTCTAAACACCTAAAGATGCATGTGTGAGTATGTATGTTCTTTCTTGAACATGGCGGACCTTGTTGTCTCTTGAGGTCACTGGTTGTGACTTGGTGGTAACTCGTATGAACATAAAGCAAGATAAATGCAGCTGTAATAATAATAATAATAATAATAATAATAATAATAATAATAATAATAAGGGAAGAAGACGCACGAGGTGACGGAGGTCATGAAATCGCTCCCGTAAGTTTTGAATTTTTAACATATTTAAATCATTTGTGAAATAACAACTCTTAGTACAAATGCTACGTAAAGCACCCGGCTTGAGCCCCAAAAAAATTCGGACCCAAAATATATTGTTATAAGGCTCAAATATTCAAATATTCAACTTTGTATTGTACACTGTATATCCAAAAAAAAAAAAATGGCTATAAATGGAAGAAGAAGAACCCCCCCCCCTCCTCTCCTCTGGCTACACTATATAGGACAGCTAAACTCACCAACACCAGAAACTAGATACACCACCCACCCCATCATCTGTGTACACTAAACACAACAGCATTTTCACCTTCACCGCCACCGCTCACTACGGCCATCATTACCACCACTATCCCATCACCGCCGCCACCACCCCTTGACTCCTTCACTGCTGCTGCCACCGCTACAGCACCATCACTACAGTAATACGGTCGCATCACCGCCACCACTGCCTCGGTATCGACATCACCACCACCACTGTCTCAGTATCGCCAACGCCGCCAGTCTCTGCTGGCTACCACTTCCACATTATAGAATTCCTACTACTAACAAAGAGGAAAGCATCAAAATATATAGATAGACTCAAAAGAAAAAAGAAAAAACAAACAACAAAAGCAGCACAGCAACAACAGTAAAAAACGAGAAAAACAGAGAAAAACAAAAACAAAAAAAGAAACCCCAAAAACGTAAAGAAAATAAGAATGAAGAGAGAAGCAGGCGGACGGACAGAGAGGAGGGGGGAAAAAGTAAAACTTAAAAAACAAAAACTAAGTCAGACATTCGAATACTACATTACAATGAAACTTATGCTTATTCATTTTTGGGGCCCTTTCTGCCCGTGTGTTTGTTTGTTTATGTGTGTCCGTATACAGCGTGGTGATAATGCCACACAAGGGCCAAGTGGGATGGCGGATCCACAGATGGCTATGTAAACATACATTCGCCAATCCTCGATAAGAGTGTTTAAATATCGAACATAAACAGTTCGAATAACGGTGAAATGGAGACTAGAACGTCATGTGACAGACTCTCACCCAACAGGTGCCCCCTGGCTCAGCAGCAGGAACCTGACTGTCAACCAAATACTGCTGATGTTGGAGGAAGAAGAAGAAGGAAAGGGGCCAGAACCAACTGGACGAAAGAATTGAATAGAACTGTTATGCAATGCTACCTGAAAAGTAACCCCAAGGAGAGGGGCTACAGGAGACGGATGCATAACATCTGGAACGAGATTGGTTTATTTAAATTAGATGAACAAAAATTGGCCGGGCAGGCTCGGGTAATAAGAACTAATGGGTGGATAAGCGAGCTGGAACTGGAGGAACTGAGCAGAGAGAATGGCTTGGAGATGGCGGGTGTAGTATGCCAGACAAGCGAGCCGGCGGGAAATGAAGGTGAGGAGGTCCTGAGAACGGAGGAACCACCCGAAGCAGACAATGATCTGAATACTGAGATAAATAATACCTGGAACAGAGATACGGCCACTGAGGAGATGAATGCTGACGGGCTAGGACAAGATTCGGTTGACATCCTAAATTTAGTGGTAGATGAGTTGAACAATGATAGTGGGAGACCTATGAACCTAAGATTTGTAGACAGGAAAAAGTTAAAAGAAACAACAGCTAAGGTAAACAAAGTCATCCCATACCTTGAGGCGAGGAGTCTTCACCAGTGCAACAATATCCTCAAAGCAACAGCAAATACGGTGAGGAAACTACTTGGTATAAAAGCGAGAGGAAACAACAGACAAGAAAGAGCAGAGCCGTGGTGGAAGAAGCGAATGAGTGGGCAAATCGGGGAAATGAGAAATGACATAGGAAAGCTTGAGTCACTACTGAATGGGACACTAAAAAACATAGGCACTAAAAATAGACTGGAAATAAAATACAAAACTAGGAGTAAAAAGCTAAATATTATCATAGAGGAATTGAAGCAACGCATTGTAGCAAAGAGTGCCAAAATCAGGCGATACGAGAACAGAGTCAGTCAGTATAAACAGAACCGCATGTTCGACAACAACCAGAAGATGCTGTTTGGACAGCTTGAGGGGAAAGAAAGAGGCAACGACTTGATCCCTGGGGCGGAACAAGCTAAAACATTCTGGAGAGGAATATGGGAGCAGGATGTTAGACACAATGCCCAGGCAGGGTGGATTGAGACAGTACAGAGGGAGATCGGTGAGCAGGCACAGCAACAGACTGATTTGAGTATCACAGTTGAAACTCTTAAGGGGCAAGCCAAAAAACTAACCAACTGGAAATCACCAGGCCCAGATGGTGTGCAGGGGTATTGGATTAAACATTTAACATCCCTCCACCCGAAGCTGACGGCCATGTTCAATGACTGCTTGGTGTCGGGTGAGGTGCCAGAGTGGTTGCCAAAGGTACCACAGTTCTGATAATGAAAGACCGAATCAAGGGTAATGATGTTACCAACTATAGACCTATCACATGTCTGCCCGTAATGTGGAAACTGTTGACGAGCATTGTGTCTGAGGAAATCTACCATCACCTCCACACAAACAACTTGTTGCCGGACGAACAGAAAGGATGCCGAAAGAAGTCACGTGGTACAAAGGACCAGTTGCTTATTGATAAGATGGTAATGGGGAATTGCAGGAGGAGACACACTGATCTTGCCATGGGATGGATAGACTACAGAAAGGCATTTGACATGGTGCCTCATTCCTGGATCACCAAAAGCCTGGAGATCTTCAGGGTGGCAGATAACATCAGACAGTTGCTGGGCAGGAGTATGGGGTCCTGGGAGACAGAGTTGACATCAACTGGAGTATCCTTGGGAAGCGTGAAGATCAAGAGAGGTATCTTCCAGGGAGATAGCCTCTGTTGTTTGTCCTTGCCCTGATGCCCTTGACCATTATGCTGCGAAAAGTGAGAGCAGGATACAAGTTGGGAAGGGGAGAGCTTACCATCAATCACCTCCTCTTCATGGACGATCTTAAGCTCTTCGGGAAAAGTGAGAAGGAGTTGGATGTGCTTGTTGACACTGTCCGTATTTTCAGCAGTGATATATGTATGCAGTTTGGTATTGGTAAATGTGGAGTCATTGTGATGAGGAGGGGTAGGTTGAGCAGAAGTAACGGGATCCAGATACCAACAGGTGAGATGATAAAGGAAATTGACTCTGAGGAAGGATACAAGTATTTGGGCGTTCTGGAGGCTGATGGCATAAAGAACAAAAAAATGAAGGAATTGTTAAGAACTGAATACATTCGGAGAGTAAGGAGCGTATTGAAGTCACATCTGAACAGCAGAAATGCCATAAGCGCAGTAAATTCCCGAGCTGTGTCTATTATTAGGTACAGTGCGGGAATTCTGAGATGGAATGTTGCTGAACAAAAAGAAATGGATAGGAAGACTAGGAAGCTATTGACTATCTACAACATGTTCCACAAGAGGAGTGATGTCGATAGACTCTACCTAAGGAGATCTGAGGGTGGAAGAGGTCTTATCAGCATAGAGGACTGTGTTCAGATGGAGAAAAACAACCTATACAAATACGTGACCTATAGTAAGGAGCCAATGCTCAGAGCTGTACTGAAGGAGGGGACAGTAGGCCAGGGGATACCCAAGGAGGAAATAACATCAAGGAGGAAGAGCAGCCTTAAGGGAAAATCCCTTCATAGTACCTTCTTTGAGAAAACTGAATTTAGA
Organism: Eledone cirrhosa; assembly: GCA_964016885.1. NCBI lineage: Eukaryota > Metazoa > Mollusca > Cephalopoda > Octopoda > Eledonidae > Eledone > Eledone cirrhosa. The sequence goes on along the minus strand of OZ024741.1, from coordinate 310,519,341 downwards.
GATCCACAGACATGGAACTGGTTGAGAAGAGGAGACCTCAAAAAGGCTACAGAAGGAATGCTAATGGCTGCGCAGGAGCAGGCCCTCAAAACGAAGTGGTTGAAGCACCATATCTACAAGGAGGAGGCTAGCCCACTGTGCAGGATCTGTGGAGAGAGAGAGGAGACTGTGGCTCACATTGTGTCCGAGTGTAAACACCTAGCCCAGACCCACTATAAGGGCTGGAGACACGATGTGATGGGCAGGGTGATCCACTGGCACCTGTGCAAAGTAAACAATCTACCACATTCTGAGAAATGGTATGAGCATAGGCCAGAGGCGGTGATGGAGTACAGTCAGGTGAAGGTGCTGTGGGATTTTAGGATACAGACGGACAAAAAACTGGAACACAATAGACCTGACCTGGTGGTTGTGGACAAAGAAAAAAGATCGTGCCTGATTGTGGATGTGGCCTGCCCGTTCGACACGAGAGTGCAAGAGAAGGAGAGGGAGAAAATTAACCGATACCAGGACCTAAAGTGGGAGGTGAAAAGGATTTGGAACTGCCATGAAGTCAAAGTGATCCCGATTGTCATAGGCGCACTGGGGACTATCTCCAAAGGTTTCCAGGGATGGTTAAAGAAAATCGGCCCCTTCACGCTTTTTGGAACGCTTCAAAAGGCATGCTTGCTTGGAACGGCAAGAACCCTCCGATACGTCCTGAATATCTGAGGCTGCAGGTAGTGGCTTGATATTCAATCCAACGGACTTTCCAGTTAACCAACATCAATGACTGAGATTCAAGGAATAACAATAACAATAATAATAATAATAATAATGAGAAATGGTATGAGCATAGGCCAGAGGCGGTGATGGAGAACAATCAGGTGAAGGTGCTGTGGTATTTTAGGATACAGACGGACAAAAAACTGGAACACAATAGACCTGACCTGGTGGTTGTGGACAAAGAAAAAAGATCGTGTCTGATTGTGGATGTGGCCTGCCCGTTCGACACGAGAGTGCAAGAGAAGGAGAGGGAGAAAATTAACCGATACCAGGACCTAAAGTGGGAGGTGAAAAGGATTTGGAACTGCCATGAAGTCAAAGTGATCCCGATTGTCATAGGCGCACTGGGGACTATCTCCAAAAGTTTCCAGGGATGGTTAAAGAAAATCGGCCCCTTCACGCTTTTTGGAACGCTTAAAAAGGCATGCTTGCTTGGAACAGCAAGAACCCTCCGATACGTCCTGAATATCTGAGGCTGCAGGTAGTGGCTTGATATTCATTCCAACGGACTTTCCGGTTAACTAACATCAATGACTGAGATTCAAGGAATAACAACAATAATAATAATAATAATGATTTCTTTATTGGCCACAAGGGCTGACATCAAGAAAAACTTCACAGACGGAACAGGACGGTACGATGTGGGTTTTGTGCGTGTAAATATTTTTATTATTTATATAAGAAAAGAAAAAAAAAGACATATAACATATATATATATATAAACAATAAAATGAAAATTGAAACAATGAAAACTTTCCCAATAGAGGGGAAACCTCCGAGGGTTACTCGTGGCGAAAACCACACAAAATAAACGGCCACCCTGACTACCAGGGCAAACGCCCTCTCTCAATTTTTCCATATCTCAAACTACAGACGTATATTCAGAGTGGTCCCGTTCACTCGGACCATTCTCGCTACATTCACCCACCTTTCAACAAACTTGCTAGAAAGCAGGACTTGCCTCTCGACCCTGATTTTCCTCTTCAAGTGAAACTTGAAAAAGTTAAAAGGCAGCGCTCCCCGGTAGCACTGCCAGGCCAGGGATTTTTGGAAGTTATCCATAGGCCCCGGGCTGAAAGTTCTCCGGAAGGGAGCAAACAGCTGATCTTCTTCGACGCCCAGGATCTCTCCGAGAATGTCGTCACTCTTCCCCTCCACTAGTCCTCTATAGAACGCCGAGGAGGATGTTCCACCGATACTGGTGCCCAACTGGGAGAGGGAAGTGAGCGCCTGGAGACATTCCAGTTTCCAAGCGCTATCCCTCAGTCTTTTTCTGACCCAGGACTTCAGCTCCGTCAAGGAGACGAGCTGTGGGAAAATGTGCCTGGCGAACGGCGACCACACCCGTTCACCATCAAGGAAGCACCAGAGATGTCACAGCCTCAACGCATGTTTGCGCATCATCAGCCATGGCATGCCCAGGCCTCTACGCAACGGGTGTTGACAGTAGATGGATCGTCTGACCATGGGAGCGCGTCCCTTCCACAAAAAGCGGAAGAGCAGGCGCTCCATTTTGGTGAGAGTTGGGCCGGAGCAAGGGACGGCGGTGAGGCGGTAGCAGATGACGGATGCGATGTACGCATTCGCCTCTTCCGCCCGGCCTTTCAGGGACAGCTTCCTCTCAGCCCATTTCTGGGTGAGGGAGGCCACCCTGCTCGTCACCTCGTTCCAGTTTTTCTCCATCTGGAGGTCCGGTCCGAACCAGACCCCGAATAATTTAACCGGTCCGTCCGCCCAACGCCTCATGACGCTGTCGGACGGCATGGACTTGCCTCTCCAGGTGCCTAGCTGCAAGCCCACCGACTTTCCCTGGTTTATCTTTGCTCCTGTCACCGCTTCGTATTCCTTGAGAGCGCTGCCGAGCATCTGGACGTGTCTGGTGCTCGACACCACCACGGGTCTTTTATCAGCAGCGCCACTGCTCCCCGGCTCACAAAACTGGGAATGCTCCCGTTCTTGCTGCCAGTTGCAATAGACGTCTGCCAAGAGGTCACCGAACAAGTCTGGCATAAATGCATAAAGCTCGTAGGGCAGACCATCTAAACCTGGCGATTTACATCTTGTGCAGTTAGCCATCGCTTCCCGTATTTCACCGGCTGTTATTGGCTTTTCGCAACACTGTGCTGCAGTCGTCGAGAGCCGAGGCAGTCCGTCGAGGTATGCACTGAAGTCCATGCCCCGATCCGGGCCGCTGCCGTTCCCGAATAGTTCAGCAAAGTGCTGCTGAAAAGCTTCACACATCCGCTCGGGTTCGAGCATCACGCACCCGTTTTGGTCAGACAAAGACCGAATTGTGGCTTTGTTGCCACGTCGCGCCTCTGCCACTCGGGCCCATTGGACGGCTTCTGTCCCCTCGTGTTTCAGAGCACGCGCTCTAGCTCTGACAACGCAGCCTTCGTGTTTTGCGTTGAAGAATTGGTCTAGTGCCAATCTCGCCGCAAGCACGTCGGTTGCGATGCCTCTCCTAAACGCCTCTTCTAGCTTTCTGACTAGCTCTCCCTCTACTCTATTTTCTTCTATCACTACTCCTTTGCTAAACCTAATCGACTCTACTTTAATTTCCCTTTTCAGGGCGAACCACCACCTGTTGTTGACGACCGCTCCTGTCAACGCCCGCTTAACTAATACGCTAATCCGGTCTCTGTGGGCCTTGCGCGCCGGGGAAAACGCGTTCAGCTTCCAGTAACCAGGCCCTAATCTATGAAGTCTGTCTATGTCGATCTCACAGATCACAAATTTGTGGTCTGTGTAGTCGACTATTTTAAATTGTGGACAACTTATACTAGCCTTATCTAGTTCCCTGCAGAATACCTTATCTAGATACGATCTGGATGACCCGATGCGGTTTGTCCATGTCCACATTGGCACATTCGGGTGATCCAGTCGATACCTGTCAGACAGTTCAAAACGTCTGAGCAGGTTGGTGAGGTTCTTGCACCCTCCTCCCCTATCCACTAGGCCCACACGATCCCAGCGTGCATCCAAGATACCGTTCCAGTCGCCCACTAACACTAAAGAGCAGGACGTTCCAAGAAAGGTCTCTAGACGCCGGAAGAAATCCGGCCGTCCTGCCCCTGTTGGGCGTAGACGGCTACTAACCTGAAAGCATTGCCTTCGCTGCCGGTCACGTCCAGCACCGCCGACTTACCTTCTGGGTCCAGGAAGATGGCCCGTATCGCGAGATCCAAGCCTCTCCGAAAAAGGACGGCAACCCCTCTCCCCGATCCTGGACGGCTGGGAGATGCGTATACATCGTAGCCGCCGAAAATCGGAGATTCTGGTTTCACTGATGGCCACCACATCTATGTTTAGTGACCTGAGGTCATTGAGCAGGTGACCCTGCTTCCTAGATGACCCCAGGCCACGTGCATTTATACTGCCTATTCTGAGTACAGCCATGTTGGATGAGAAACGGGGCAAATGAGAAAGGGTCACTTGCCTTGTTCGTGTGGGGAAGGGACAGTAGAAACGTCCCTTTCGCTGGTCATGGGTGTTTCCAAGATGATGTCAGTGTATATCCTCTTGGTAACCGTCCTGTGAAGTCTCCAACTGCGTTGGGGAATTTTTGTTTTAAAGGTTTGTACTGTTCTATTGAGATTTCGATGGTACTTATGTTTGTCGGGAGAGTTCTTGGTGGGGTGTAGTAGTTTTTTTCTGTGATGTCTGTGTACTGCTTTTTTTGCCATGTTTATGGGTGTGTACTTTTTGGGGGGAGTGGTGATTTTGTTGCCGTTTTCTTCTTGTTGCTGTTTGGTGTGTGTGTCTTGTTGCGTTTGCGTTGTTGGTGTTTGTGGTGGTGTTGCTGCAAGTTTCCTTGCTGCATTTACCCCTCTTTGTATGCCTTCGCTTTTTTAGGGTGAATCTAAGGTTTTTTTCTTTTTTCTTTTTTGTGGCAGACTGTTTGCCACGTCACTCCCGCCTCAAACTCCATGTCGGATTCTGTGGCGTCTGGGAGGGGTATGTGCTCCACGGCTGTTGGTGGTGGTATTGGAGCCCTCTTCGGCAATGTTGTTGCTGGTGTAGCTATTTCAAATGTAGCTATTGGTGTTGCCGCTACTGATGATGCTGCTTTAGTTATCCGTGGCCTTGGTACGGGTGCTACGGACGTTACCCTCCTACTCACCGTGGAAGGGGCTTCTTCGTTTGTTGCCTTTCCTGCTCTTGGTAGCAACGGACCAGGTATTGGAAGGAGAGGGGCCCTCTTCGGTGTCTTCTGCGAGCAAAAGGCCCTGAGGTGACCTTTCGACCCACAGAGATAACATTTTGGCCATCTTCCTTCTACACTTATAGGGAGTTGGAGTCCTTCCTCGAAGTCTATGATATCTGGGATAGCCTCGATACATTCCTGGTCAGTTTGTATAAGCATTTGCATGCCTATACCTGACCTGTTCTCTCTCCCTATTTTTTCTACTTGCAGCATGGTCGCCCTGTTCTCAATTCCAGCAAGGACAGACGCGGCCAGCCAAGGTATGGGCACGTCGGGTGGGACCTGGGTCACTTTGACCCTCACAATTTTCTGCCCGCAGTAGGAGGGCACCAAGACTAACACCTCACTCTTTAGGGTATCCAAAGAGTGAGACTTTGCTTCCTGGGGGTGGCGAAAAGTACATCTACTGTGGCGTACTTTCTGCCTAGGGTGATGTGGGTTTTGCGTGCCTAGACGCACCCCAAGGCCTTTTGGATTTGAGCCTCCGTGGCTCTCTCCATTCGATGTGAGATTTTGCTTACGGTGCGGTAAGTCATCGTTCGTAGCTGCTGGTCCTTGAAAAAATCGGGTGGAGGTTTCAGGGAAACTCTATTTGCGCTTCTTGTCACCATAGCCCTTGCGACTGCCATCTCCTCCTCTGTGACTAACACTGTCTCGATATTTCGGGCGACACCTGCAAAAGAAGTGGTCCCTTTTTCAGCAGCACCACTATTGCTGCCGCTACTGGTCTTACTGGTGGTGCTGAGGTCGCTATTACAGGTATCGGTGTCATTGTTGTTCTTTTCGCTGGTACAGTTGTTGGTGTTGTTTTCGTTGATACTGTTGCTGCTGTTACTGTTATTATGGCTGTTGTTATTATTGTTGTTTTTGTTGATACTGTTACTACTATTATTGTTGTTGTGGCTGTTGTTATTGTCATTGTTATTGTCGTTCTCGACCTTACCGCCGTTATTTTTGTTATTGTCGTTCTCGACCTTACCGCTGTTATTTTTGTTATTGTCGTTCTCGACTTTACCGCTGTTATTTTTGGTGTTGTTGTTGGTGATGTTGTTGGTGTTATTGTTGGTGTTGTTTGTGTTAGAAATATTTGTTAATTTTAAATCTGTAACAATCTTTTTTTCCTTTGTAATATTTTCGTTTATATTTACCTCCGCTGGAACGCTGTCTTGTTGACATGCTGATAAAGTCTCCTTCTCTCTGTGTTGTCTGACATCGCTCTCTCTCTTTTTTGTGTTATCCATGTTGAAATTTTTCAAAAAATATTTTTACACAAATACGAATACGACACCCCGTAAAGGTGTGCCGTATTATTTACTAGTGAACCCCTGTATTAGTAGGGTCACTTCTTCTAAACTTTTATCAAATTTAAAACTTGAATAAAAGGTTTAGAACGGTTGAAAAAGAGGTAAAACGTTGAAAAAGACTGGAGGCGATAAGAAGCGTGGCTTCACCAACCAATGATAATAATAATAATAATAATAATAATAGTAATGTTTTCTTTATTAACCACAAGGGTTTACATAAAGTAGACATTAAGGACAGTACAGGACAATACAGGACGGTACAAATGGGCATTTCTGCGTGTAAAAAAACAGAGGATGAAATAAAATAACAAAGAAAAATTCCCCAATAGGGGGGAGACTTCCGAGGGACATTTGTGGAGAAAGCCCATTAAAAGACCACAGTGACCCTGACCACCAGGGCAAGTGCCCTCTCCCAGTTTCCCACCCTTAATTTACAGACACATACTCAGAGAAGGCCCATTCATTCGGGCCATACTTGCTTCTCTCGCCCATCTTTCAACAAAATGCTGGGAAGAGAGCATTTCCCTCTCTACCCTGATTTTCCTTTTCAAATGAAATTTGAAAAAGTTAATCAGGGCATCACCGAAGAGGTAAGTGCTCGTCTTCAGCCCTTTCAAACGTGTCCACCATACTATCTCTTTCGCCATGGCCACCAGACAGATAAAAACTGCCTGCCCTTCCCGGCTAAAGGAAGGGGGCGGGGCAATCCTCACGATGGACTCAACTGATAGCTGGATCCGTCCTACACGTGACAGCAGGTGTTCGACATAAACCCACAAGTCAGCAATGCTCGGACACTGGACGAGTGCGTGCAGGACGGTTTCGTCGCCCTGCGCGCATCTCGGACATGCCCGGCTGACGGCACCTACATGCCTATAGAGTTTATCCCGAACTGGCAAAGCTCCCCGGTAGCACTGCCAGGCCAGGGATTTCTGGAAGTTGTCCATAGGCCCCGGCCCGAAAGTCCTTCCGAAGAGATTGGCTAGTTGATTTTCGTCGACGCCTAGAGTTTCTCCAAGTACGTCGTCGCTCTTCCCCTCCACTAATCCCCTATAGAACGCCAAGGTAGAGTTTCCACCGATCGCATTGCCCGATTGGTCGAGGGCTGTGAGCGCCTGAAGACATTCCAGTCTCCAAGCGCTCCCTCTCGGTCTTCGCTTGACCCAGGACTGCAGCTCCGTCAAGGAGACGAGCTGGGGAAAAACGTGTCTAGCAAACGGCGACCACACCTGATCACCGTCGAGGAAGAGGTGGAGATGTCGTAGCCTGAGCGCGTGTCTGCGCATCATCAGCCACGGCATGCCCAGCCCTCCACGTAGCGGGTGTTGACAGCATATGGACCGCCTGACCATCGGAGCGCGTCCCTTCCACAAGAAGCGAAAGAGCAAACGCTCCGGCGCAGTCAGGCGGGGCTTAGGAGAATGTACGACGGTCAGGCGGAGGTAGATGACTGATGCGATGTACGAATTCGTCACCTCCGCTCGACCTTTCAGGGATAGCTTCCTCTCGGCTCATTTCTAAGTGAGACAAGCCACCCTGCTCGTCACCTCGTCCCAGTTTTTGTCCGTCTGGAGGTCTGGACCGAACCAGACCCCTAGCAATTTAACCGGTCCGTCCGTCCAGCGCCCGACGACGCTGTTGGACGGCATGGACCTGCCTCTCCAGGTGCCGAGCTGCAGGCCCACTGACTTTTCCTGGTTGATCATTGCTCCTGTCACCGCTTCGTATTCTCTTAGTGTAGTGCCGATCGCCTCGATGTGTTTGGCGTTCGACACCACTACGGTGACATCGTTCGCATATGCTGACACGGATCTTCCGCATCCTAGTTCGCGCGGGACCCCCCTCAACGTCTCCAGTTTGTGCAGTAATGGCTCGAGAGTCAATACGTACAATAGGGACGAGAGGGGACATCCTTGGCGGACCGAGCGCATGATGTTGAACGGTTCCGAAAGGTGACCGTTCACTCTCACTACAGACCAGATGTCGCTGTGCATGGCAGCGATCCAGCCTCTGAAGACGGGCCCAAAGCCAGCCGCCCTCAAGACTGCCGCTAGGTAACGATGGTCGACCCTATCGAAAGCTTTCGACTGATCTAAATTGATCAAGGACCCACCCGTGCCAGATTCCCTAGCTACCCTCTCTACGATTTATCGAATGAGGTGGAGGTTGTCGTGGATGGATCTGTCGGGAATGGCGCATGTCTGTGCCTCTCCCACCAGACCACCAACGACAAGCGCCAACCTCTTTGCTAGCACCTTGGCCAAAATCTTGAACTCTGTGTTTAGCAGGGTTATGGGCCTAAAATTATCTATGTTATCCCCCTTGTTCGGATCCTTTCTCAGCAGCGCCACCGCTCCTCGGCTCACAGAGCTGGGAATTCTCCCGTTCTGTTGCCAGTTGCAGTAGACGTCCGCCAAGAGGCCTCCGAACAAGTCTGGAATTTGTACGTAAAGTTCATAGGGTAGACCATCCAAACCAGGCGATTTACCCCTTGTGCAACTAGTCATTGCATCCCGTACTTCAGCGGTTGTTATCGGCTTTTCGCAACACTCCGCCTCAGTGGCCGAAAGCCGCGGCAGTCCGTCGAGGTAGACACTAAAGTCCATCCCTCGATCTGGCCCGCCACTGCCCCCGAACAGTTGAGCGAAGTGTCGCTGAAAAGCTTCACACATTTTCCCGGGATCGAGTAGCATGCGCCCGTCGTGGTCCACCAAAGACCGGATCGTGGCTTTGTTGCCACGACGCGCCTCCGCCACTCGGGCCCATTGAACGGCTTTCGTCCCCTCGTGTCTGAGAGCACGCACCCTAGCTCTGACAACGCAGCCTTCGTGCTTTGCATTGAAGAATAAGTCAAGGGCCAATTTCGCCGCAAGTACGTCGATCGCGATGCCTTTGCTAAGCGCCTCATCTAATTTTCTAACTAATTCTCGCTCTGCTCTATTTTTCTCTATTGCTAAAGTCTTACTAAACCTAATGGACTCTATTCTAATTGCTCTTTTCAGAGCAAACCACCACTTGTTGTTGACGATGGCCCCCGTCAACGCCCGCTTAACTAGTTCGCTAATCCGGTCTCTGTAGGCCTTGCGCGCTGGTAAGGACGCGTTTAGCTTCCAGTAGCCGGGTCCTCGTCTATGAATCCTATCTAAGTCAAGCACACAGATCACGAATTTGTGGTCCGTGTAGCTGACTATCTTGAATTGTGGACAGCCTATGCTAGACCTATGTATTTCCCTACAAAATACTCTATCTAGATATGATCTGGATGACCCTATGCGATTTGTCCAAGTCCACATTGGTACATTCGGGAAATCCATTCGGTACCTGTCAGATAGTTCAAAACGTCTGAGCAGGTTGGTGAGACTCTTGCACCCTCCTTCCCTATCCACTAATCCCACACAATCCCAGCGTGCATCTAAGATCCCGTTTCAGTCGCCCACTAACACTAAAGAGCGGGACGTTCCAAGAAAGGTCTCCAGACGCCGGAAGAAATCAGGTCGCCCTGCTCCTGTCGGGGCATAGACGGCCACTAACCTGAAAGCTTGCCCGTCTCCGCTGCTCACATCCAGCACCACCAACTTACCTTCTGGGTCTAGGAAGATGGCCCGTATGGCAAGATCCAAACCTCTCCGAAAAAGCACAGCAACTCCTCCCCCCGATCCCGGACGGCTGGGAGATGCGTACACATCGTAGCCGCCGAAGATCGGTGCGAAAGCTTGTGCTTCGGAGATTCTGGTCTCGCTGATGGCCACTACATCTATGTTTAGTGACCTGAGGTCGTTGAGCAGGTGGCCCTGCTTCCATGACGACCCCAAGCCACGCGCATTTATGCTGCCTATTCTGAGTGAGGTCATGTTGAAAAGGAGTGGAAAAGATGGGAAAGACCACTTACCTTACTTCTCGTAGGGGAAGGACGGTTTTCCATCCTTTTCACTGCTTGTGGCCTCCTCAGGAAGGATGTCCTTATAAATCCTCCTGGAGAGTGTTTGTCGGAAGTCTCCGATGTCTTTGGGGAATTTTTTTTTTAGTGTCATGTACGTTTTCTGTGTGATGTGAGTGATTTGTATATGTGGAGGTGGTGTGAATTTTGGGGTTGTTGTGTAGTCTTTTTCTGTGATGCTGGTGTTGTGTTGGATGTAGTTTAATAATTGCTTGTTGTTCAAATTTAATGCTGTGTAGTGTGTATCGTTTTGGTTGTTTTGTTTTGTTTGCGTTTGTTGTGGGTTTGTTTCTGTTTCGCATTTTGGTGACTTTTGTGGTGTAGGTGATGGTGGTGTTGGGGTTAATGATGGTGATGGTGTTGGTGTTTGGGTTGATGGGGTTGGTGATGCTGGTGTGGATGGAGGCATATCTGTCCTAAATTTTTTGTTTCTTAGTTTATTTGTTTCCCTCTGTATTTTGTTTTTGGAGGGGGAAGGAAGAGAATTTTTTCTTTTTTGGTTTCTTTTTTTTTTCCGGATATCGTTTCCCACTCCTCGTCGTCACAATCTGTCTACAGTTGTGATAGGCCGGGGAGTGGAAAATCCTCCACAGGCGTTAGTTTTGGTTGTGGCGTGGTGGATGGTGTAGGCGCTGGTGCTAGTTCTGAAGCGTTGGGTGGTGGTGGTGTTGGTTTTGCTGGTGGTGGTGGTGGTGGTGTTGGTTTTGCTACTGTTGCTGGGGTTGTTGCTGTTATAGTTGCTTCTGTTGTTGCTGCTACAGTTGTTGCTGCCATCTCTGCTACTGGTGGTGTTGATGGTTGTGTCACTGGGGTGGGTAGGAGAGGTGGCCTCAACCTTTTAGCCTGAGGGCAGAAAGCCCTTAGGTGGGTTCCTTCACCACAAACGACACACCTAGGTATTCTGCCCTCGACAATTACCGTGAGGTGGCTGCCGTCAGTGAGGTCTATTACCTCTGGGATTTCCTCAATGCTTTTTTGGTCCGCTTGGATCAGGAGCTCCATCCCAGATCCGGACCAGTTCTCCTGCTTTTCTTTTGCTATTGCTATTATTTTTGTGTTGGCTTCGATGCCGGCGAGGACGGCCGCTATTAGCCAGGGAATTTCGATGGCCGGTGGAACGTGGGTCACCCTGATCTTTACGAGTCTCTGGCCACAATAGCTTGGAACGAGTGTGAAGTCGTCACTTCTTAATGGGGCCATGGAGTGTTCTCTAGCCTCCTCTGGTGTTTCAAAGAACACGTCCACGGTTCCATACTTTTTCCCACGTCTGATGTGGGTTTTTCTTGCCCACACATGTCTCAAAGCTTTTTGGATTTGGGACTCGGATGCCCGTTCCACTCGGCGCGATTTTACATTTATTGTTCGATACGACACGGTGCATAGGCGCCGATGCTCCATTTTATTAGGTGGGGGTGAGGCTGACCCTGTACCCATCATTCTTTACCATTTGTTTGGCATTTTCTAAATCCTCCTGAGTTACCGTAAATGCTTCGAACTGTTTTGCTACTCTGGCGAAACTGAGGGTGGTTTTTATAATGTCATTGTTGTTGTTGTTGCTATCGTTATTTGTGTTAATATTAATTTTAGTTTCAGTTGTGGTGGTGGTGAGGTCAGTCGTCTTTGGTGGGGAAGAGTCCATTTTGCTTGATTTCATTTCGACATCACGAGTTAATTTATTTTTTTCTTCTTTTGTTTCTGTTGTCGCGGTGGTGGTGAGGGGGGGGGTTGTCGCGGTGGTGGTGGTGGTGGAGGCGTTAACACCTGCAGTCATTGGTAATGGCGGGAAATGAATGTCTGCCTGAGACAAATTTAAAATATTGCTACTGCTTATATTTTTTGTCGTGTTGGCAAACGTAGTAACATTTACAATGGTGGTGTCGGTGTGAGGTGTTAATTTGTGAGGAAGGCTTTCAGCTGCTTGGTGCAGAGGTGAATTGGCCATTTTTTTTCAAAGAAATTTTTTGATAATAATAAAGGTTTAAATTTTGGGCACAAGGCCCCAATCTTTTTGGGTGTCCTTTTCGGAAAACAATGTATGTGCGCTTATATATGGTTAACAATAAAAATTTTCCGTATATGGCAATTTTTAACAAACGGAAATAACAAACCTTTGCGGAGCTCACGATGATACGATTTACTACGTAGGTCGCCAATAATAATAATAATAATAATAATAATAATAGTTAAGGAGCCAGAAAAGATACCATCATGGCTAGTTAACGGCATTACATTCCTGCTTCCGAAGAATGATGAGACAAACAATCCCCAAAATTACAGACCGATAACTTGCTTGACCACAATGTATAAAATTTTAACATCAGTCCTAACTGAATACACATATGACCACCTGATAACAAATGACCTATTTCCCATTGAGCAGAAAGGGTGTAAACGAGGCTCATATGGCTGTAAGGATCAGCTTCTGGTTAACAAAATGATACTGGAAGATTGTCATAATAGACACAAAAATTTATCGATTGCTTGGATAGATTATAAAAAAGCATTTGATAGTTTGCCACACAGTTGGATTGAAAAATGTTTAGAGATTTTCAAAGTATCCCCCGTTGTCAGGAGGTTTTTGTCATTCAGTATGAAGACATGGAAAACGACACTCCTTTTGAATAGTGAAACAAAATCACTGGAAGCTGGAGAAGTTAATATTAATTGTGGAATTTTTCAGGGTGACTCTTCATCACCGCTTTTATTCTGCATCGCACTTATACCATTGAGTAAAATGCTCAATGAAACAAAACATGGATATAAAGTCTATGACAAAACCATTAATCACCTGTTCTACGTGGATGACCTGAAACTATTTGCAAAAAATGATGAACAATTGCAAGGGCTATTATCCACTGTGGAGCAGTTCAGTGATGACATTAAAATGGAGTTTGGACTAGATAAATGCGCCAAAGCAACGTTCACCAGAGGAAAGCTGCTGAAGAGTTCAGACATTAATCTTGATCGGGGGAACGTGATAAGAGAACTTGATCAAGAAAAAACTTACAAATATCTAGGTGTTTGTGAAGGAGACGGAATCAAGTACTCGACAATGAGGGAAAGGATAAGGAAGGAATGGTACCGCAGAGTAAGAGCAATCTAAAGAACGGAATTGAATGCAAGGAATAGGATGGATGCCATAAACACGCTTGCCATACCAGTAGTAACCTACAGTTACAATGTCATCAACTGGTCAAGCACCGAGATCCGTAGGCTCGATACAAAAATTCGAAAATTCTTAACCATGCACAGAATGCATCACCCTAAGACAGATATAGATAAAATATATCTCCCTAGGAAAGAAGGAGGACGTGGGTTAGTCCAGTTAGACATTGCGTTGAAAACTGCAACAATTGGATTATCTACATATCTAAGGGAATCACATGATTGGATGATCAAACTCGTTTTGAAACACGAAAGCATCAAAAGATCATATTCCATTACAAAAGATGCACAAAGATACAGTAATGGACTACAAATTTCACAAGTCCCATTTACTGCTGAAATGGAAAACACAGAAAAAGCAAAGCAGGTAAAAGTAACTGCAAAGAAAGAACTGCTACAGAAACTGGCTAAGAAATGGCAAGAAAAGCCTCTGTATGGAAAATACCCAGAGCGAGCTAACAATCCTGATGTTGACAAAACTTTAACCCATCAGTGGTTGGCATCCTCTGGACTGAAATCGGAGACTGAAGGACTGATTATATCAGCACAAGATCAGTGTCTGCCAACAAAAAATTACCAAGCCAACATAATAAAAAATGGATGCAGCCCATTATGCCGTGTATGCAAAAAACAACCAGAGACCATTGACCATATAATTTCAATGTGCAGTCCTATAGCTCCAACCGAATACCTAAACAGGCATGACAGAGCTGCACAATACATACATTGGATAATGCGTAAGCATTTTGACCTGCGCCATCAAAAGAATTGGTGGGAGCATCAACTACCTCCCATACTTGAAAAAGATCACATCTCAATCTTGTGGAACTTTAGCATCCAAACAGACCGAAAAATAGATGCAAATAGACCTGATATAATATTGAAGGACTTTAAAAAGAGGGTATGCCTGCTAATTGATATGTCTGTTCCAATAGACAAGAATGTATCTATAAAAACATTTGAAAAATTGAGCAAGTATAAGGACCTGGAGATAGAAATTGGAAAAATGTGGAAATTGAGAACTAAAACAATACCAGTGGTTGTTGGCGCTCTGGGAATGATACCTAAGGGGTCTATTGATTACTTATCGCAAATCCCAGGAAACCCGCGTATAGGAGAAATACAAAAGATAGTACTAATGGGAACTGCCCATATACTAAGGAAGATTCTGTCAATATAAAGTACATCACAAGTCTAAACACTAAAGATGCATGTGTGAGTATGTATGTTCTTTCTTGAACATGGCGGATCTTGTTGTCTCTTGAGGTCACTGGTTGTGACTTGGTGATAACTCGTATGAACATAAAGCGAGATAAATGCAGCTGTAATATAATAATAATAATGATTTCATTGATTAGCCACAAGGGCCGACATGTAGGGGACAATACAAAGACAGGGACAGTGGGGGTTTACAATAAGGTCGAGTAAAAGTGCACAATGGCAAAACTAATTTAACAATGAAAATATAAAAATATAAAATAAACTATGCAAAATATAACAAAATAAATTCCCATATAGGGGGTGGACGACCCTGGGGTGATTCGGGTACCCCACCAATCCTGAACCACCCTGCGCTTCTAGGGCACCCAGGAGAGCACCCCTCTCCTCAAGTTAGCCAGCCTATAGGCGCATGGTCAGAGTAGGCCCATTCACACGAGCCATTCTCGCCACATTCACCCACCTTTTAGCAAATGTACTGGGGGGAAGCACTTCTCTCTCCACCCTCACCCTCCTTTCCAGGTGAAACTTGAAGAAGTTGATGAGGGATTGGCCGAAGAGAAAAGTGTCTGTCTTTAGTCCTTTCAACCTGGTCCACCATATAATCTCTTTCGCAACTGCCACCAGACAGAGGAAAATGTCCTGCTCTTCCTGACCTAAGGAAGGTGGTGGCTCGATCTTCACTATGTACTCGGCCGATAACCGGATTCGTTCCACACGCGACAGTAGCTGTTCGACATAACTCCACAAGTCAGTAATGCACGGACATTGGACAAGTGCGTGCAGAACGGTTTCGTCGTTCTGTGCGCATCTTGGGCAGGTCCGTCTGACAGCACTTCCGTGCCTGTAGAATTTATCCCGAACCGGCAGTGCCCCCCGGTAGCACTGCCAAGCGAGGGATTTCTGGAAATTGTCCATCGTCCCCGGCTCAAAAGTCCTCCGGTACAGACTGGTCAGTTCGACTTCGTCGAGACCCAAAGCTTCTCCGAGTGCGTCATCGCACTTGCCCACCACTAATCCTCTATAGAACTCGAGAGTGGAAGTTCCACTGATCGCATTGCCCGCTTGGTAGAGGGCAGTGAGTTCCTGGCAACATTCCAGGTGCCAGTCACCCAGTCTCGGTCTCTTCTTGACCCAGGACTGCAGCTCAGTCAAAGAAATGAGCTGCGGAAAGGCCCGTCTGATAAACGGCGACCACACCTGTTCACCATTGAGGCAGAATATCTGGAGATGTCGCAGCCTCAACGCATGTCTGCGCATCATTAGCCACGGCATCCCCAGCCCTCCGCGTAGAGGGTGCTGGCAGCAGATGGACCGCCTCACCAACGGAACTTGTCCCCTCCACAAGAATTTGAAGAGGAGCCGTTCCAACTTGACGAGGCGCGGACGGGGGCAAGGCACGACGGTTAGGCGGTAATAGATGACGGACGCGATGTACGCATTCGCCACCTCCGCGCGACCTTTCAGTGATAGCTTCCTCCCAGCCCATTTTTGGGTGAGACTGGCTACTCTGCTCGTTCCCTCGTCCCAATTCTTTTCCACCTGGAGGTCTGGTCCGAACCAAACCCCGAGCAACTTTACTGGTCCGTCCGTCCAGCGCCCCACGACGCTGTTGGACGGCATGGGCTTGCCTCTCCAGGTTCCGAGCTGCAAGCCCACCGACTTTTCCGGGTTAAGTTTGGCTCCTGTCATCCTTTCATATTCCTTCAATAAGGTGCCGACCACCTCGATTTCTGAGGTGTTCGACACCATCACGGTGATGTCGTCCGCATAAGCCGACACCGCCTTTCCACGTCCCGGTTCGAGTGGGATGCCCTGCAACAGCTCCAGCTTCCGCAGTAAAGTCTCGAGAGTCAATACGTACAGAAGGGAAGAGAGAGGGCACCCTTGACGGACCGATCGGGAGAGCCGAAATGGTACCGAGAGGTGGCCATTAACCTTGACCACCGAGCGTGTGCCGGTGTGCATTGCAACGATCCAGCTTCTAAAGACAGGGCCGAAGCCAGCTGCTTTGAGGACAAACTCCAGATACCGATGGTCGACCCTATCGAATGCTTTCGATTGATCTAAATTGATCAGTGCCCCACCGAAGCCAGGTTTACACCCTACCCTCTCTATGATGTATCGCATGAGGTAGAGATTGTCGTGTATGGACCTGGCTGGGATTGCGCAAGTTTGCGCCTCCCCAAATCCTGGACGACAAGCGCCAATCTCTTTGCTAACACCTTGGCCAAAATCTTAAACTCTGTGTTGAGCAGAGTTATGGGCCTGAAGTTGTCTAATGTATCCCTCTTGTTCTCGTCTTTCCTTATCAGCGTCACCACTCCCCTGCTCACAGAACTGGGAATACTCCCATTCTGCTGCCAGTTACAGTAGAGTGCTTCGAGGAGTTCGGAGAACAAGTCTGGCATATTTACGTAAAGCTCGTAGGGCAGGCCATCCAAACCGGGTGACTTGCGCCTCATGCAGCCGACAAGGGCGTCCTGAATTTCGGCTGAAGTAATCGGCCTTTCGCAGCGCTCAGCGTCGACCGTCGAGATGCGCGGCAAGCCGTCAAGGTAGGGACTGAAATCGGCTACTCTCTGACTCGCCACTCTCCCCAAACAACCGAGCAAAGTGCTGGAGAAAGGCCTCACACATCTGCTTGGAATCGCTTATCTCGTGTCCGTCTCGGTCCGCCAAAGACCGAATTGTGGTTTTATTACCACGCTGCGCCTCCGCCACGCGGGCCCATCGAACAGCTTTAGTTCCCTCGTTTCTCAGCGCACGCGCCTTAGCTCTGACAATGCAACGTTCGTGTTTGGCATTGAAGAAATGGTCTAATGCCATTCTCGCCGCTAGCACGTCAGTTGCGATGCCACTACAAATAGCCTCGTCTAACTTATCTACCAGCTCCCCCTCCTTTCTATTTTTCTCTAACGCTAGTTCTTTGCTGAACTCTATCGAAGTTACTCTAATCTCTCTTTTGAGAGCCCCCCACCATCTGTTGTTGATGATCCCCCCTGTCAACTTTTGCTTAACTAACTTATTGACTCGGTCCCTGTAATTCTTACGTGCCGGAAATGACATGTTCAGCTTCCAGTAACCCGGTCCTAACCTACGCGTTTTATTTAGGTCGACCGTACAGATATCAAATTTGTGATCTGAATAGGCGACCGTTTTAAAAAGTGGACAGCCCACACTATTTCTATCTATTTTCCTAATGAAGATTCTGTCTATATACGATCTAGATGACCCCATTCAGTTGGTCCATGTCCATACTGGCACATTGGGGAAATCTAGTCGATACCTGTCAGACAGTTGGAACTGGCTGAGTAGGTGCTTGAGGCTTTTGCACCCCCCGCTCCTATCGGCTACTCCCACACAATCCCAGCGTGCGTCTAAGATGCCATTCCAGTCCCCCGCTAACAGTAAAGGGCGAGACGTACCCAGAAAGGTCTCCAGGCGCCTAAAGAAGTCAGGTCGTCCGGCCCCTGTAGGGGCGTAGACGGCCAGCAGTCTAAAGGCACCACCTTCGCTACTGCTCACATCCAAGACCACCAACTTACCGTCCGGGTCCCGGAAGATCGACCTTACCTCGAGATCCAGTCCTTTCCTAAACAGCATTGCCACCCCACCCCCCATTCCCGGCCTGCTAACAGATGCGAAGATCTGATAGTCGTCGAAAATGGGGGCTAGTGCACGCGTGTCGGAAATTCTGGTCTCGCTTACGGCAATCACATCCATTTCCAGCGACCGGAGGTCGTTGAGCAGGCGACCCTGCTTCCAGGGTGACCCCAGGCCGAGAACATTTAAACTTCCTACTCTTAATATGGCCATATTGGTAAGCTAAGAGAGAGAGAGGGAAGGTTTACTTACCTCCGGGTCTTGTGAAGGTCGGGTGGTTCGACCTCCATGGTTGGTGGGGTTTCTTTTGGGAACCCCTTTAAAAGTCTTGATGTGGGTTTCACATTCGGGTTTCCCACGTCTTGAGGAAAGCTCTCTCGAATTTCTTTGAAAGAATTGAGTGACATTCGGACCAGAAGCAAATCTTCTGGCACGCAAAATGTGCTCATTTCAAAAATCTCCCCCTCTGTTTGAATGTCCTCGCTTCGCGCTAAGAGGGCCATCAGTTTATCGTTGGCCCTTCTGACAAGCACGAAGTTTTTAACATTTTGTTGGTGTGGTTTTATTTGTTTTCGTTTTGGTGAAGGTGGTGGCGATGGTTTTGGTGGTGTTGTTTCGGGTATGTCTATGTTTGTTGTAGGTGTGGTGTCTGCAATTTCAGGTATTTGTGTGTTTATTTGTACTTGTGTTTGTTTAGGTTGTTTGCGTTTCGGGGATTGTGGAGGTGGTGTCGATGTTGCTGATGTTATTGGGGAAGTGTCTGCGTTAGTGGTGTCTGTATTTTTTGTTGTGTGTGTTTTTGTGTTTTGTTGGGGCTTTTTTTTTGTGAGTTTTCTCTGTTTTTTTGCACTTTGGGGTTTTCCTTCATCTTCGCTGCTGGAAGACAAAGGGTCTGTGTCTGTGAGTATCTCTGTGTCTGTGTGTGCGTTTATTTTTTTTTTTTTTGTCTATATATATAGTTGGGGGGTAGGGGGAGTGGGAGAGCTTTCCTCGTTTTCTCCCTGGATTGGTTTTGGTGTTGGTGGTGATCCGGCTGCTTTTGATGTTGGTGTCCGTGTCTTTGTTGATGTTGTTTTTGGTGGTGGTGGTGGTGCAGCTTTCCGTGCTGACACTGGCGTTGGCAACAAAGGAGGTTTGCGACCCCCTGCATTTTTGCGCTGAGGGCAGAAGGCTTGAAGATGCGTGGCTTCCCCGCAAACGAAGCAGCGTGGGCTTCTTCCGTCAATCATTAGTTGGATTGTTGTCCCGTCCTGCAGGCGGGCAAAATCTGGGATGTTATTTATATCCTCCGGTTTCATTTGGAGAAGAATCTCCAAATCCATTCCGGACCAGTCTTCTCTCTCTGTCCTTTTGATGTCCAGGAGGGTGGTGTCTGTCCCCTCCTCGATTACGCATCCCAGCAGCCACCATATGTTCATTCCTGGTGGGATGCTGGGAATGCGTACCCTCACTGTCCTTTTACCCATATAGGACGGATGCATGATAATGCGTTCCGTTCTGCAGGGATCACCGAGTGCTTAATAGCGAGGGCCTCGGATTTGAACAGTACCGAGATGGTACCGAACTGTTTGCCTCTTGCTTTGTACTCTATGTTACTTCCGATGTACTCCAAAGCAGCCTCTACCTCTGCTTGGCTCGCAAGTTCCACTTTTCGTGTCTGCACCGAAATACATCGAAAGAGCAACGTCCTCCTTTGCATGGCCGCTATTGCCTCGTCCGGGATGGTCAGGTTTGCCCAGGACTTCTCCCGTTTAATTAGCCTCCACGCTTTGGCCAACTGTTCGTCTTTATCGCTAATATCAATATAGATATTCAATAAGCGCTTTGTTTTTGCTGCTGCTGCTGCAGCAAATGTGGTGTTTCTGATGCTCTTATTGTTGTTGTTGTCATTCTTCCTGTTGCCACCGCCATCCTTGTTTACATTGAAGCTGTCGGTGTTTTTGTCGTTATTGCTCTGAGTTGTTGTTGTTATGGTGGTGGTGGTGGTGGTGGTGGCGGTGGTGGTGGTGATGTCGTTTTCAGATGATACTGCTGCTATGCCAGAAGGTTGTGATGGTAGCTTTTTAGTTTTGCCTTCACATTCAGTAGAGTGGATGACAGGCATGACTGTAGCCGTCGTAGTCGTGGTGAAATCTGCAGTGGCTGCCTTTAAACTTTTGACCTGAACGTTGTTTACCGTTTCAAGGTCGAAAATTTCCATAATTTTCTTTTGGTGGGGAAGCGATTTTTTTCGAAGATTTTAAAAAATAAATCTGAATATTCGGGCTTAAAGCCCGAATATTGAGAGGTATCCCTCTCTTTAAATCAAGATGTGTACCTTAAGTTTCGTTAATGACAAGAAAATGCAAAAAAAAGACACTTTAAAACAGCTTAAAGCTACGAACCTTTCCCCCCCGCAGACTTGTCTATCTTCACACATGTGCGGCCATAGATAATAATAATAGTAATATAATAATAATAATAATAATAATAATAATAATAATAATAATAATAATAATAATAATAATAATAATAATAATGATTTCTTTATTGGCCACAAGTGCTGACATCAAGAAAAACATCACAGACGGAACAGGACGGTACGATGTGGGTTTTATAATAATAATAATAATAATAATAGTGTCTGATTGTGGATGTAGCCTGCCCTTTCGACACGAGAGTGCAAGAGAAGGAGAGGGAGAAAATTAACCGATACCAGGACCTAAAGTGGGAGGTGAAAAGGATTTGGAACTGCCATGAAGTCAAAGTGATCCCGATTGTCATAGGCGCACTGGGGACTATCTCCAAAAGTTTCCAGGGATGGTTAAAGAAAATCGGCCCCTTCACGCTTTTTGGAACGCTTCAAAAGGCATGCTTGCTTGGAACAGCAAGAACCCTCCGATACGTCCTGAATATCTGAGGCTGCAGGTAGTGGCTTGATATTCATTCCAACGGACTTTCCAGTTAACCAACATCAATGACTGAGATTCAAGGAATAACAATAATAATAATAATAATAATAATAATAATAATAATAATAATAATAATAATAATAATAATAATAATAAGGGAAGGAGACGCACGAGGTGACGGAGGTCATGAAATCGCTCCCGTAAGTTTTGAATTTTTAACATATTTAAATCATTTGTCAAATAACAACTCTTAGTACAAATGCTACGTAAAGCACCCGGCTTGAGCCCCAAAAAATTCGGACCCAAAATATATTGTTATAAGGCTCAAATATTCAAATATTCAACTTTGTATTGTACACTGTATATCCAAAAAAGAAAATGGCTATAAATGGAAGAAGAAGAACCCCCCCCTCCTCTCCTCTGGCTACACTATATAGGACAGCTAAACTCACCAACACCAGAAACTAGATACACCACCCACCCCATCATCTGTGTACACTAAACACAACAGCCACATAACGACATTTTCACCTTTCACCGCCACCGCTCACTACGGCCATCATTACCACCACTATCCCATCACCGCCGCCACCCCCCCTTGACTCCTTCACTGCTGCCACCGCTACAGCACCATCACTACAGTAATACGGTCGCATCACCGCCACCACTGCCTCGGTATCGACATCACCACCACCACTGTCTCAGTATCGCTACCGCCACCAGTCTCCCACTTCTCCCTGCTGGCTGCTACTTCCACACTATAGAATTCCTACTACTAACAAAGAGGAAGGCATCAAAATATATAGATAGACTCAAAAGAAAAAAGAAAAAACAAACAACAAAACCAAAGCAGCACAGCAACAACAGCAAAAACGAGAAAAACAAACAGAGAAAAACAAAAACAAAAAAAGAAACCCCAAAAACGTAAAGAAAATAAGAATGAAGAGAGAGGCAGGCGGACGGACAGAGAAGAGGGGGGAAAAAGTAAAACTTAAAAAACAAAAACTAAGTCAGACATTCGAATACTACATTACAATGAAACTTATGCTTATTCATTTTTGGGGCCCTTTCTGCCCGTGTGTTTGTTTGTTTATGTGTGTTCGTATACAGCGTGGTGATAATGCCACACAAGGGCCAAGTGGGATGGCGGATCCACAGATGGCTATGTAAACATACATTCACCAATCCTCGATAAGAGTGTTTAAATATCGAACATAAACAGTTCGAATAACGGTGAAATGGAGACTAGAACGTCATGTGACAGACTCTCACCCAACAGGTGCCCCCTGGCTCAGCAGCAGGAACCTGACTGTCAACCAAATACTGCTGATGTTGGAGGAAGAAGAAGAAGGAAAGGGGCCAGAACCAACTGGACGAAAGAATTGAATAGAACTGTTATGCAATGCTACCTGAAAAGTAACCCCAAGGAGAGGGGCTACAGGAGACGGATGCATAACATCTGGAACGAGATTGGTTTATTTAAATTAGATGAACAAAAATTGGCCGGGCAGGCTCGGGTAATAAGAACTAATGGGTGGATAAGCGAGCTGGAACTGGAGGAACTGAGCAGAGAGAATGGCTTGGAGATGGCGGGTGTAGTATGCCAGACAAGCGAGCCGGTGGGAAATGAAGGTGAGGAGGTCCTGAGAACGGAGGAACCACCCGAAGCAGACAATGATCTGAATACTGAGATAAATAATACTTGGAACAGAGATACGGCCACTGAGGAGATGAATGCTGACGGGCTAGGACAAGATTCGGTTGACATCCTAAATTTAGTGGTAGATGAATTGAACAATGATAGTGGGAGACCTATGAACCTAAGATTTGTAGACAGGAAAAAGTTAAAAGAAACAACAGCTAAGGTAAACAAAGTCATCCCATACCTTGAGGCGAGGAGCCTTCACCAGTGCAACAATATCCTCAAAGCAACAGCAAATACGGTGAGGAAACTACTTGGTATAAAAGCGAGAGGAAACAACAGACAAGAAAGAGCAGAGCCGTGGTGGAAGAAGCGACTGAGTGGGCAAATCGGGGAAATGAGAAATGACATAGGAAAGCTTGAGTCACTACTGAATGGGACACTAAAAAACATAGGCACTAAAAATAGACTGGAAATAAAATACAAAACTAGGAGTAAAAAGCTAAATATTATCATAGAGGAATTGAAGCAACGCATTGTAGCAAAGAGTGCCAAAATCAGGCGATACGAGAACAGAGTCAGTCAGTATAAACAGAACCGCATGTTCGACAACAACCAGAAGATGCTGTTTGGACAGCTTGAGGGGAAAGAAAGAGGCAACGACTTGATCCCTGGGGCGGAACAAGCTAAAACATTCTGGAGAGGAATATGGGAGCAGGATGTTAGACACAATGCCCAGGCAGGGTGGATTGAGACAGTACAGAGGGAGATCGATGAGCAGGCACAACAACAGACTGATTTGAGTATCACAGTTGAAACTCTTAAGGGGCAAGCCAAAAAACTAACCAACTGGAAATCACCAGGCCCAGATGGTGTGCAGGGGTATTGGATTAAACATTTAACATCCCTCCACCCGAAGCTGACGGCCATGTTCAATGACTGCTTGGTGTCGGGTGAGGTGCCAGAGTGGTTGACAAAAGGTACCACAGTTCTGATAATGAAAGACCGAATCAAGGGTAATGATGTTACCAACTATAGACCTATCACATGTCTGCCCGTAATGTGGAAACTGTTGACGAGCATTGTGTCTGAGGAAATCTACCATCACCTCCACACAAACAACTTGTTACCGGACGAACAGAAAGGATGCCGAAAGAAGTCACGTGGTACAAAGGACCAGTTGCTTATTGATAAGATGGTAATGGGGAATTGCAGGAGGAGACACACTGATCTTGCCATGGGATGGATAGACTACAGAAAGGCATTTGACATGGTGCCTCATTCCTGGATCACCAAAAGCCTGGAGATCTTCAGGGTGGCAGATAACATCAGACAGTTGCTGGGCAGGAGTATGGGGTCCTGGGAGACAGAGTTGACATCAACTGGAGTATCCTTAGGAAGCGTGAAGATCAAGAGAGGTATCTTCCAGGGAGATAGCCTGTCCCCTCTGTTGTTTGTCCTTGCCCTGATGCCCTTGACCATTATGCTGCGAAAAGTGAGAGCAGGATACAAGTTGGGAAGGGGAGAGCTTACCATCAATCACCTCCTCTTCATGGACGATCTTAAGCTCTTCGGGAAAAGTGAGAAGGAGTTGGATGTGCTTGTTGACACTGTCCGTATTTTCAGCAGTGATATATGTATGCAGTTTGGTATTGGTAAATGTGGAGTCATTGTGATGAGGAGGGGTGGGTTGAGCAGAAGTAACGGGATCCAGATACCAACAGGTGAGATGATAAAGGAAATTGACTCTGAGGAAGGATACAAGTATTTGGGCGTTCTGGAGGCTGATGGCATAAAGAACAAAAAAATGAAGGAATTGTTAAGAACTGAATACATTCGGAGAGTAAGGAGCGTATTGAAGTCACATCTGAACAGCAGAAATGCCATAAGCGCAGTAAATTCCCGAGCTGTGTCTATTATTAGGTACAGTGCGGGAATTCTGAGATGGAATGTTGCTGAACAAAAAGAAATGGATAGGAAGACTAGGAAGCTATTGACTATCTACAACATGTTCCACAAGAGGAGTGATGTCGATAGACTCTACCTAAGGAGATCTGAGGGTGGAAGAGGTCTTATCAGCATAGAGGACTGTGTTCAGATGGAGAAAAACAACCTATACAAATACGTGACCTATAGTAAGGAGCCAATGCTCAGAACTGTACTGAAGGAGGGGACAGTAGGCCAGGGGATGTCCAAGGAGGAAATAACACCAAGGAGGAAGAGCAGCCTTAAGGGAAAATCCCTTCATAGTACCTTCTTTGAGAAAACTGAATTTAGAGATCCACAGACATGGAACTGGTTGAGAAGAGGAGACCTCAAAAAGGCTACAGAAGGAATGCTAATGGCTGCGCAGGAGCAGGCCCTCAAAACGAAGTGGTTGAAGCACCATGTCTACAAGGAGGAGGCTAGCCCACTGTGCAGGATCTGTGGAGAGAGAGAGGAGACTGTGGCTCACATTGTGTCCGAGTGTAAACACCTAGCCCAGACCCACTATAAGGGCTGGAGACACGATGTGATGGGCAGGGTGATCCACTGGCACCTGTGCAAAGTAAACAATCTACCACATTCTGAGAAATGGTATGAGCATAGGCCAGAGGCGGTGATGGAGAACAGTCAGGTGAAGGTGCTGTGGGATTTTAGGATACAGACGGACAAAAAACTGGAACACAATAGACCTGACCTGGTGGTTGTGGACAAAAAAAAAAGATCGTGCCTGATTGTGGATGTGGCCTGCCCGTTCGACACGAGAGTGCAAGAGAAGGAGAGGGAGAAAATTAACCGATACCAGGACCTAAAGTGGGAGGTGAAAAGGATTTGGAACTGCCATGAAGTCAAAGTGATCCCGATTGTCATAGGCGCACTGGGGACTATCTCCAAAGGTTTCCAGGGATGGTTAAAGAAAATCGGCCCCTTCACGCTTTTTGGAACGCTTCAAAAGGCATGCTTGCTTGGAACAGCAAGAACCCTCCGATACGTCCTGAATATCTGAGGCTGCAGGTAGTGGCTTGATATTCATTCCAACGGACTTTCCAGTTAACCAACATCAATGACTGAGATTCAAGGAATAACAATAACAATAATAATAATAATAATATAACAACAAGGAGAAAGAGAAGCCTTCAATAACAACAAGGAGAAAGAGCAGCCTTTATGAAAAATCCCTTCATAGTACCTTCTTTGAGAAAACTGAATTCAGAGATCCACAGACATGGAACTGGTTGAAAAGAGGAGACTTAAAAAGGCTACAGAAGGAATGCTAATGGCTGCGCAAGAGCAGGCCCTCAAAACGAAGTGGTTGAAACACCATATTTACAAGGAGGAGGCTAGCCCACTGTGCAGGATATGTGGAGAGAGAGAGGAGACTGTGGCTCACATTGTATCCGAGTGTAAACACCTAACCCAGACTCACTATAAAGGCTGGAGACATGATGTGATGGGCAGGGTGGTCCACTGGCACCTATGCAAAGTAAACAATTTACCACATTCTGAGAAGTGGTGTGAGCATAAGCCAGAGTCGGTGATAGAAAACGATCAGGTGAAGGCGCTGTGGGATTTTAGGATACAGACGGACAAGAAACTGGAACACAATAGACCTGACCTGGTGGTTTTGGACAGAGAAAAAAGATCGTGCCTGATTGTCGATGTGGCCTGCCCATTCGACACGAGAGTGCAAGAGAAGGAGAGGGATAAAATTAACCGATACCAGGACTTAAAGTGGGAGGTAAAAAGGATTTGGAACTGCCATGAAGTCAAAGTGATCCCGATTGTCATAGGCGCACTAGGTACTATCTCAAAAAGTTTCCAGGGATGGTTAAAGAAAATTGGCCCCGCCACGCTTTTTGGAACGATTCAAAAGGCATGCTTGCTGGGAACAGCAGAAACCCTCCGATACGTCCTGAATCTCATAGGCTGCAGGTAGTGGCTTGACATTCATTTCAACAAACTTTCCAGTTAACTAACATCAATGACTGAGACTCAAAGAACAATAGTAATGATAATGATTTCATTTATTAGCCACAAGTGCCGACATGTAGGGGACAATACAAAGACAGGGACTGTGGGGGTTTACAATAAGTTCGAGTAAATGTGCACAATGGCAAGACTAATTTAACAATGAAGATATAAAAATTATAAAATAAACTATGCATAAATATAACTAAATAAATTCCCCGAAAGGGGGTGGACGACTCTGGTGTGACTCGGGAACCCCACCAATCCTGAACCACCCTGCGCTTCTAGGGAACACAGGAAGAGCACCCCTCTCCTCAAGTTAGCTAGCCTATAGGCGCATGGTCAGAGTAGGCCCATTCACACGGGCCATTTTCGCCACATTCATCCACCCTTTAGCAAATGTACTGGGGGGAAGCACTTCTCTCTCCACCCTAACCTTCCTTTCCAGGTGAAACTTGAAGAAGTTGATGAGGGATTCGCCGAAGAGAAAAGTGCCTGTCTTCAGTCCTTTTAATCTGGTTCACCATATAACCTCTCTCGCAACTGCCACCAGGAAGAGGAAAATGTCCTGCTCTTCCTGACCTAAGGAAGGCGGCGGGTCGATCTTCACTATGGACTCGGCCGATAGACAGATTCGTTCCACACGCGACAGTAGCTGTTCGACATAACTCCAGAAGTCAGTAATGCACAGACATTGGACAAGTGCGTGCAGAACAGTTTCGTCGTTCTGTGCGCATCTTGGGCAGGTCCGTCTGACAGCACTTCCGTGCCTGTAGAGATTATCCCGAACCGGCAGTGCTCCCGGTAGCACTGCCAAGCGAGGGATTTCTGGAAATTGTCCATCGTCCCCGGCTCAAAGGTCCTCTGGTACAAACTGGTCAGTTCGACTTCGTCGAGGCCCAAAGCTTCTCCGAGTGCGTCATCGCACTTGCCCACCACTAATGCTCTATAGATCTCGAGAGTGAAAGTTCCACTGATCGCATTTCCGGCTTGGTAGAGGGCAGTGAGTGCCTGGCAACATTCCAGGTGCCAGTCACCCAGTCTCGGTCTCTTCTTGACCCAGGACTGCAGCTCAGTCAAAGAAACGAGCTGCGGAAAGGCTCGTCTGATAAACGGCGACCACACCTGTTCACCGTTTAGGCAGAATATCTGGAGATGTCGCAGCCTCAACACATGTCTGTGCATCATGAGCCACGGCATGCCCAGCCCTCCACGTAGAGGGTGCTGGCAGCAGATGGACCGCCTCACCAACGGAACTTGTCCCCTCCACAAGAATTTGAAGAGGAGCCTTTCCAACTTGATGAGGCGCGGACGGGATCAAGGCACGACGGTCAGGCGACCTTTCAGTGATAGATTCCTCCCAGCCCATTTTTGGGTGAGACTGGCTACTCTGCTCGTTACCGCGTCCCAATTCTTTTCCACCTGGAGGTCTGGTCCGAACCAAACCCCGAGCAACTTTACCGGTCCGTCCGTCCAGCGCCCCACGACGCTATTGGACGGCATGGGCTTTCCTCTCCAGGTTCCGAGCTGTCGGATTTGGCTCCTGTCAACGTTTCATATTCCTTCAATAAGGTGTCGACCACCTCGGTTTCTGAGTTGTTCGACACCATCACGGCATAACCCGACACCGCCTTTCCACGTCCCGGTTCGAGCGGGATGCCCTGCAACAGCTCCAGCTTCCGCAGTAAAGGCTCGAGAGTCAATACGTACAGAAGGGAAGAGAGAGGGCACCCTTGACGAACCGATCGGGAGAGCCGAAATGGTTCCGAGAGGTGGCCATTAAACTTGACCGACGAGCGTGTGCCGCTGTGCATTGCAGCGATCCAGCTTCTGACAAACTCCGATACCGATGGTCGACCTATCGAATGCTTTTGATTGATCTAAATTGATCAGTGACCCACCGAAGCCAGGTTTACACCCTACCCTCTCTATGATGTATCGCATGAGGTGGAGATTGTCGTGTATGGACCTGGCTGGGATTGCGCAAATTTGCGCCTCCCCAACCAAATCCTCGACGACAAGCGCCAATCTCTTTGCTAACACCTTGGCCCAAATCTTAAACTCTGTGTTGAGCAGAGTTATGGGCCTGAAGTTGTATCACTCTTGTTCTCGTCTTTCCTCATCAGCGTCACCACTCCCCTGCTCACAGAACTGGGGATACTCCCATTTTGCTGCCAGTTGCAGTAGAGTGATTCGAGGAGATCGGGAGCATGTCTGGCATATTTACGTAAAGCCCGTAGGGCAGGCCATCCAAACCAGGGGATTTGCGCCTCATGCAGTCGACAAGGGCGTCCTGAATTTCGGCTGAAGTAATCGGCCTTTCGCAACGCTCAGCGTCGACCGTCGAGATGCGCGGCAAGCCGTCAGTGTAGGGACTGAAATCCGCTACTCTCTCTGACTCGCCACTCTACCCTAACAATCGAGCAAAGTGCTGGCGAAAGGTCTCACACATCCGCTTGGAATCGCTTATCTCGTATCCGTCTCGGTCCGCCAAAGACCGAATTCTGGTTTTATTATACTGCTGCGCCTCCGCCACGCGGGCCCATCGAACAGCTTTGGTTCCATCGTTTCTCAGCGCACGCGCCTTAGCTCTGACAATGCAACCTTCGAGTTTCGCATTGAAGAAATGGTCTAATGCAATTCTCGCCGCTAGCATGTCCATTGCAATGCCACTACAAATAGCCTCGTCTAACTTATCTACCAGCTCCCCTTCCTTTCTATTTTTCTCTAACGCTACTTCTTTGTTAAACCCTATCAAAGTTACTCTCATCTTTCTTTTGTGAGCACCCCCCACCCATCATCTGTTGTTGGCGATGCCCCCTGTCAACTTTTGCTTAACTAAATTGTTGACCTGGTCCCTGTAAGCCTTACGTGCCGGAAGTGAGATGTTCAGCTTCCAGTAACCAGGTCCCAATCTACGCGTTTTATTTAGGTCGACCATACAGATCACAAATTTGTGATTTGAATAGGCGACTGTTTTAAAAAGTGCGCAGCCTACACTATTTCTATCTATTTTCCTAATGAAGATACCGTCGATATACGATCTAGACGACCCTATGCGCTTGGTCCACGTCCACACTGGCGCATTGGGGAAATCTCGTCGGTAGCTGTCAGACAGTTGGAACTGGCTGATTAGGTGCTATCAGCTACTCTCACACAATCCCAGCGTCCGTCTAAGATGCCGTTCCAGTCCCGCGCTAACACTAAGAGGCGAGACGTACCCAGAGAGGCTTCCAGGCGCCTAAAGAAGTCTGGTCGCCGGCCCCAGTAGACGGCGAGCAGTCTAAAGGCACCACCTTCGTTATTGTTCACATCCAGGACCACGAAAGTACCGTCCGGGTCCCGAAAGATCGACCTTATCTCGTGATCCAGGCCTTTCCTAAACAGTACTGCTACCCCACCTCCCATTCCCGGCCTGCTAACAGATGCGAAGATCTGATAGTCGTTGAAAATGGCGGCTAGTGCATGCGTGTCGGATATCCTGGTCTCGCTGACGGCAATCACATCCATTTCCAGAGACCTGATGTCGTTGAGCAGGCGACCCTTCTTCCAGGGTGACCCCAAACTTCCTACTCTTAATATGGGCATGTTGGCAAGCTAAAAGATAGAAGAGAGGTTTACTTACCTCCCGGGGTCTTGTGAAGGTCGGGTGGTTCGACTTCCATGATTGGTGACGTTTTGGGGGGAACCCCTTTAAAAGATCCTACGTCCTGAGAAAAGAAAAGCTCTCTCGAATTTCTTTGTAAGATTCGATCGACATTCGCACCAGATACAAATCTTCAATTCCAAGATCTCCCCATCTGTTTGAATGTCCTCGCTTCGTGTTAAGAGAGGCATCAATTTCTCGTTGGCCCTTCTGACTAGCACGAAGTTTTTAATGTTTTGTTGGTGTGGTTTTATTTGTTTTCGTTTCGGTGACTGTGATGATGATGGTTTTGTTGGTGTTGTTTCGGGTACGATCATGTTTGTTGTAGGTGTGGTGCCTGCAATTTCAGGTGTCTGTGTGTTTATTTGTTCTTCTGTGGGTAGTGTCTGTATTTTTTGTTGTGTATGTTTTTGTGTTTTGAGGACGCTTTTTTGTGAATTTTCTCTTTTAGTTTTGGCAGTTTTCGGTTTTCCTTCATATTCACTACTGGAAGACAAAGGGTCTGTGGTTGTGAGTGTATCTGTGTCTGTGTGTCCGTTTATGGCTTTGTCCATGTGTATATTTTGAGGGGTAGGAGGAGTGGGAGAGCTTTCCTCGTTTTCCCCTTGTGTTGGTTTCGGTGTTGGTGGTGGTCCGGCTGTTTTTGCTGTTGGTGGGTCTTCTCGTGTCATTGTTGGTGTTGTTGTTGGTGGTGGTGATGGAAGCTTCCTTGTCGACACTGGCGTTGGCAGCAAAGGAGAGTTGCGACACCCTGCATTCTTTAGCTGAGGGCAGAAGGCTTGCAGATGCGTTGCTTCCCCCCAGACGAAGCAGTTCGGCTTTCTTCACTCAGCGATTAATTGAATCGTTGTCCCGTCCTGCAGGTGGGCAAAATCCGGGATGTCGTTTAGGTTTCATTTGGAGAAGAATCTCCAAATCCATTCCGGACCAGTCCTCTCTCTCCATCTTTTAAATATCTAGGAGGGTAGTGTTTGTGCCCTCCTAAATTACGCAGCCCAAGAACCAACGTATGTTCATTCCTGGTGGGATCCTAGGAATGCGGATCTTTGCTGTCCTTTTACCCATGTAGGAGGGGTGCATAATAATCCGTTCTGCTCTGCAGGGGGTTACGGAGTGCTTAATAGAAAGGGCCTCAGTTTTGAACAGTACCGAGATGGTACCAAACTGCTTGGCCCTTGCTTTGTACTCAATATCACTCTTGATGCACTCCAAAGCAGCCTCGACTTCTGCCTGGCTGGCGAATTCCACTTTGCGAGTCTGCACTGAAATGCATCGAAAGTATACCGTCCTATTTTGCATAGCTGCTATTTTCTCGTCCGTGGTGGTTAGGTTGGCCCAGGACTTCTCGCATTTAATCAGTTTCCACCCCTGGGCCAACTGTCGTTCCTTATCGCTGATATCCACGTTAATAAAGCGCCTTGTTTTTGCTGCGGCCGCTGCAAATGTGGCACCGCCTTTGAGCTTGTTGTTGCTTTCATTGTTGGTCTTGTTGTTGGTGTTGTCGTTCTTGTTGTTTTTGTTGTTGTTACTACCGTTGTTGTTGCTGCTGCTACCGTTATTAGTGTTTATCTTGAAGCTGTTGATGTTGTTTTTCTTGGTTGTTTTAGGGTGGTGGTAGCGGTAGTGGTGGTGATGAAGGGTGGAGGCGATAGTGTTGTTAACCGCTCCCTTGTCTTGTAGAGTTGACAACAGACATATCGCACATGTCAGTGGTAGTAATAGTAGTCCGAATGTTCTCCCAACGTAACATCTGCTCCAAGCTCTATTTAATACTCATTCGTCCCAAATATTTGCGGCATTAATTCACAGTTTAATACATGATGCTGGGAAGCAGAATGTGCTGTTATGATGGAATACATCCTAGAATGGAAATATAACTACAAATAATAAATGCTATTAACCATCGATTCACTGCCAAATAATTATTTGAATCGGATTAGAAAGAGAGAAAAAGAAATAGAGAATATATTTATTTGCCGTTGTGCTACCTTATGATGCCGAAAGACGTTGACTCGCATCTTCGGTCAAGAAGGCCATTTTAGTCATTTCAACAATAAGCCTTCATTTTAATAAGGGTGCATCTTTTTGGAAATGTTTTATTAATCTCCTTTAATAGGTAAGAACAAATTGTGGGGAATGGCTGACTGATAAAATGACAAGTCCGTCAATCATATTGGTGGCCTCCCTACAGCCCCAGTGGACAGAATAGAGAAGGCGTTTCCCCGGAGGACGGCAAGGGAAACCCGCTGGAAAAGCCATTCCAACTCGCGGGGCTCACACCTGCGGCTGACCAGCTCAGCGCCTATGGTGGTGAGTAGGGAGGTAGCTCTAGAGCCAAGGACAGCAGAAGTCTCCACTGCCAAGGGTACAACCGCAAACCTGTCGGAGAGCGACCGGTATTTGAACAGTTTGGCCTCCTCAGCTCGACGTGCAACAGAACCAGGGTTAGTCGCAGACTGCACCAGATTGCGGCTGCAGAAAGGTGTCGTTGTAAGTGGCATTCCAGACGAGGGGTTTGCCACCGCGGAATGAGAAGATGGTTATGCCATCTGGCCTTTTGCCGTCCCCGCGATCCAGCCTCACCGGATCGAGCTGGGAAGGGAAGCCTACAGCGCCCAAGCCATGCTTTATGACCTCGTTGAGGGCAGCATGACGTTCAAGGCGGCCGGCACTGTCGCGACAGGAGAGCGGGTGGAGGCCGAAAGTGTCTGGTGGATCAACAGCGACATTGGTGTGACTCGCAGATCCGGAGGCCGAGCCTCAAGGAAACGTCTATGCGCAGGCTATTGTTATCTAACTGAGTGCCAGTGGAGAAGGAGGCCAGGGCATGGAGCCAGGCACCACTGGAGCGTCACTCAGAGAAGCTGATACAGCAGCCAGCTTGACAGCCGATATAGGAAGCACCAACAATTATAACTACCATTAACAAGAGGAAGGCAACGACAGCAACAGTGACAATAACTACGACCCCATATCTTCGGTGAAAGAAGGCATTCGAGCCCCAGCAACCAGCCTGGCAGCCCGAATAAGTAGCAGTTTCAACTACCACCACCATTAACAAGAGGACGGCAACGACAGCAACAGTGACATTAACAACAACACATATGTGTGTACACCAACAATCTAATCAGCAATCCCCACCAGTTGACACCTGCAGCACTTGCAGCACCGCGAACAGACGGAAGAGGGGCCGGAACTGTTCGGGGTGCGGCTGCTTCCACCACCTCACCTCTGTTGGCTTGATGTCGAGCTTCCAGTGCTCTCGGAGCGTTGAGATGCAGAAACTGTCTCTTCCCCTCGTCTGCCCAGCCACGGCCGTCTGGCACACGACCAGATGAGTCAGCGAGCTTGTCTAACGCCCAATCCTCGTGGCTCCAAAAGATCCCACTCAGGATCCCGAGAGCGGCCCGGGTGCCGGTAGCCGATACCCTCGCTTCCTCGATTGAGAGCGCCCTGGACTTCAATCGAGCCAGCGACTGAGAGCGACTTTTATATTTCGCCCCACTCACCCGCGGCCTCCCCAGCTCTGGCGCTGACCGAGAGTGGTTGCCTCAGAAGACACTGTCCTCCAACCCACCGAGGAGGTCCTGGCTGCCCTATGACTCAAGCACCCGGAGCCACCCACGGACCTCAGATCCATACCCCCACCGGATCCTCACTTGCTCCTTGTGGCTTCCGACGCAGACATCATGTCCGCCATCAAGTCCTTCCCAGCTAGCAGCAGCGGAGGTGCTTATGGTCTCCGACCAGGCCACCCTAAGGAGTTTCATTCTCCCCTCTCCGCTGAGGCCGGGCGCCGAATTCTGAGTGCAATTGTGGCACTCACCAATAGGCTTATCCATGGACCCTCACGCCCGATGCCTCTTTTTTTCAGCTAGCCTGACGACTCTCAGGAAGAAAGAGGGTGGCATACGCCCATCGCTCTGGGCAATGTCTCCCGGAGGATGTCTGCCAAGGTGGTCTCAAGGTCCATAATACCTGAATTGGGTGAGGAGTTCAATCCGGTGCAACTGGGTGTCGGCGTGTCCGGTGGCTGTGAGGGGGCCGCACATGCAACCAGGCAGTTCATCAACAGCTGCCCACCGGAACCGGCATCCAGGGACTCCAGGCACCTCATAGACAAGCTTGACATGAGGAATGCCTTTAATTGCATACGCCGGAACCATCTGCTCGATGCCTGTCTCAGTCGAGCCCTCTCTGCCTATCCGCTGGCCTACGCGTCATATGGAGCCCTGAGCACGCTCCTTGCTACTGATACGGTCATACCCTCGGCCACTAGGGTCCAACAGGGCGTTCTTTGGGCCCCCTCCTGTTTTCCCTTGGTATAGACCACATCGCCCGGAGTATCACGGCCCTTCTCAACGTTTGGTACCTGGATGATGCTACGTTGGGTTGGCCCATACAGACTGTCTGCCATGACCTACAATTGGTGGTTCCTGCCCTGGCGCGAATCGACCTCCAGGTCAACTCGTCCAAGTTGGAGGTGGTGAATGTCAGCCACGATGCTGGTAGCATTGCAGCCTCCGTCTCGTACGTGCGGTCCATTCTCCGCCAGGTACAGGTGATCACAAAAGCGGATGTCCTCATCCTCGCGTCAACGATCCACTGCCAGCCATCCGCACCAACATCAGGTCCAGACCCCAACAACTCCAGACCCTCACGAGATACACCCACGCATCTCTCCTCGCTTATCTCGATACTTGTATTCGAGCAGCAGCCGAGGATATATGCATCGTCAGGTTTGATGACATTGGATGGCAACAGGCCACTTTACCTGTCAGGTATGGCGGCCTTGGCCTCCGGTCCCCGATCTTACTGGCTTTGCCGGCGTTTCTTTCGTCGGTAACCTCATGCCACGTCCTCGTCAGCAGGGTTCTCCAAAACACACTGGAACCTTCTGTGATCAGTGAACGTGAGGCCGCCTGTGAGACGTGGGACCGGCTGGGACTTAGCGCAGTAAACGTCCCTCCTTCTTCTTCCCCCTTCTGACGTCAAGTCCGCCCAAAGCATTTTGGATGCCATCCAGTGCAGCCTGGCTTCAGACAGGCTCACGCGCCAGCTCGACCAGCACCGCCTTTCCTGCTTCCGTGCGGCCTCCAAACCCCACATGTGGTGCCTGGCTCTATGCCTTGCCCTCCTTCTCCACTGGCACGCAGCTAGATAACAATAGCCTGCGCATCGGCGTTTCCTTGAGGCTTGTCCTCGATGTGAGCCACACCAATGTCGCTTGGATCCCCAGTGGATTCTTTCGATCTCCACTCGTTTTCCTGTCGCCGCAATGCCGTCCGCATTCCACGCCATGCTGCCCTCAACGAGGTCTAAGGCATGGTTTGGACGCTGCAGGCTTCCCTCCCAAGCTCGAGCCGGTGGGGCTGGACCAAGGGACGGCAAAAGGCCAGTTGGCATAACCATCTTCCCGTTCCGTGGTGGCAAACCCCTCGTCTGGGATTCCACTTACACCGACACTTTCTCCACTCGCAACCTGGTGTAATCTGCGACTAACGCTGGTTCTGCTGCACGTCGGGCTGAGGAGGCCAAACCCTTCAAATACCGACAGGTTTGCGGTTGTACTTTTGACAGTGGATATTTCTGGTGTCCTCGGCCATAGGGCTACCTCCCTTCTCACCACCATAGGCGCTGAGCTGGGCAGCCGCAGTTGTGACCCTCGCGAGCTGGAATGGCTTTTCCAGCGCGTTTTCCTTGCCGTTGTCCGAGAAACGCCTTCTCTATTTGTCCGCCGGGGCTGTGGGGAGGCCACAAATATGATTGACTGACTTGTCATTTCATCAGTTAGATGTTTTTTAGACATCACCCAGTTAAATATGATATATTTCAAGGATTTAATGAAGAAAATAGTGTTTTGTTTGGAAGCTGTCATCATAGGTGATTGCCAATGGATGCCGAGTTTTCGGAGTAGTGGGAGCTGTAGTGGCTGGTTTTGACCTTTGACCTGTAAGTTGTTTACCGTTTGAAGGTCGGAATTGTCCATAATTTTGGCGGGGTAATTTTTTGGAACCTAGGTGGGTACCTTAGGTGGGTACCTTATGCTCCGTGATCGACAAGAAAATACGCAAAATAATACTTTAAAACAGCTTCAAATTACGAACCTTTTGTCCCGCAAACTTGTAACGTCTTCACACTTGTACGTCCAATAATAATTTTTTCTATTTTAGGCACAAGGCCAGCAATTAATCAATACATTACTGGTACTTTATTTTATCGACCCCGTAAGGATGAAAGGTAAAGTTAACCTCGGCCGTATTTGAACTCAGATCGTAAAGGGTCGTAAATAATAACCGTTCCCTGAAACAAAAAGATTGTCATTACGTATAGTTTAAAATCAGAATCTAATATTTGTACGCCTTTACCAGACTTAAGTCGTTTGGATCTAATCGGGGCATGTCTGAAAAATACATCTCTTCCTTTCGGTTTCGTCTACTACGACAGAACTGAAAATGACAGGGTTATTTCACTTCCTTTTCTGTATCAATAAATAAATGAATATATGTATAACACTAAATCTAAAACAGTTATCGCCTCGTAAACAAATTATATAATTGTTTCTACTTTAGGCACAAGGCCAGCAATTACCCAGTGCATTACTGGTACTTTATTTTATCGACCCCGTAAGGATGAAAGGCAAAGTCAACCTCAGCGGGATTTGAACTCAGATCGTAAAGGGACGTAACTATGCTGGAAAGCATGGCGTCCGACCCTCCACCGATACTGCCAATCCACCGCAAATTATATAATGAAATAGAACATGAGTAATCTACTGAAGTTTTGCACAAAGGGTGCACACGCCGTCTCGTGACACTGAACGCTAACGATAATTTCCTTAGCATCGTCGTGACAAACGCCACTCCGACAACATTTTCAGCTAATGTAAAACAGCTGAGTTTTCCTCACTTTCGATTTATAATTTAACTCGGCTTGCAATGTAACCCCTTTCTATTGTTGGATTTATTATATTATTAAGATGGCAGTCAAGTTTAACAGCTGGTAATATAATAACTCATTTGTTATCTTATTCACTTATTGAATACTTTAATTACTTGTCTGTCCACAAATATTTGTCTCCTTTTCATTAATACTGTCATGTTGGCACCTGATCCTGCAACCTAACAGTAGAGGTCCACAATGATAGTTGGCGTGGAGTTAATACCCGTAGTAGTCAGTATGTATGTATGTATGTATGTTATCTCTTTCTCTTAATTTTGAGTATATTTTTATGACCGGCCACCTTCCTGGTGGCAAGGTTGTAAAAGAAAAGAAATTGTCATCCCTTGAATCGCAAAAATGTTTTGCAAATTTTGAAGGTGCCAGCTATTGCAGCCATTTGTAGACTATCGCAGCCATTTGTAGCCATTTGTAGACTATCGCAGCCATTTGTAGCCATTTGTAGACTATGTATGTATGTATGTATGTATGTATGTATGTATGTATGTATGTATGTATGTATTTATGTATGTATGTATGGGTGTTGGGGGGTGGGGTTCTGTGTGAGTGTGTGTGTATACATAGCTATATGTCATCATTATCATCATTTCACTCCGCTTTCATCTGCATGCATGTGTTGGGCCGGATTACATCGAACAAATTACTACTGAAGCGTGGCTATTGACCTAGCAGACAGGCCAAGTTCATATCGAGAAGTTGTTTTTTGACACAAACTGAAGGGTCCTACTCACCCTTTGTTTAGTAAACTTACTACGACCGTATCCCTTTCCTAACACCAACTGCTTTGCAGCGTGTACTGATTGCTTTTATTGTGTAAATCACCAGAACTAAGGAAGTTGTGTTTTTAAAAGAACTAAAGGGTTATCTCAATTCTTTTATGTATGGAATCTACAGCGGATGTATCTCCTCTCACCAACCACTCTGGGGATGTTGACCATAAATCCAACTGCAGAACCCTCTCAAATCTGGACAAGGGTCAATAAGGGAGGGAGATAATAATGAGTTTATAGGTATGTTTGGGGATTTCTTTGGCAGGGCAATGAGTAAAGGGTATGCGTTGCTGGTTAGTGTATGAGGTGTAGTAGTGTGAGGGATGTGGTCAACATGGTGGTGATATGGAGCGTGATGGAGAGATAGGAAGCGGGATTAGGGATGAGTAAGAGTTCGGAATAGCTGATTAGTGTACGGGGAGGGAGATGTAGCGAAGAATGTGGTCGATAGAGATTGGGGTGGTGTTAGAGAGATGGGTAAGGGATAGTGAGGGATAAGGTTTGCTAGTAGGAGTGGAGTGAACAATGGGGAAAGAAAGCAACTACTATTGGCTAATGGTGAGGATATCTAAGGTGTTTAGTGTGTGAATGGTTCTCGAGGGTGTATGAGTAGTGGTGCCGCATTGGGGTGGACAGATAGGGGGAGTATAGTAGGAGAGAGGAGGTAGTTCATGGATGGGTCAGGTCATATTTTATGATCCTGGTCGGGTCTTCATTAACACAGGATAGCGCCAGCCCATTTGATCCTTTGTCATCACAGGTTTTTTGGTCTGCCTTTTCCTCGTGTTCCAGCCACTGCGATTGCTCTGCATTTCTTTGTTCAGCTGCTATCTTCCATATGCATCACATATCCATACCAGAGTAATCTTCTCTCCTTTTCACATTACTTTCAAATCCTCTTATATATTATTTTCTTCTCAGTCCATTCTGCGTCGTCCATGCACATTAGCATTACACATTCAGCATATTGTCGTCATTTCTCTCCAGCCTTCGGAGGTCTTCTGTAGTTAAGGCCCATGTTTCCCAGCCATTTAGCATTGCCCTCTTCATCCTACTGTCTACTCTTCACTCCGAGCGAGAAAATATTTGTTGTTAGCAGAGGTATCAGCTCTCTAAACTTCTTCCAACCTGTTCGGATCCTGGTTGTCACACTTTAAGTGTATGCTCCACACTTGTGATTTCGAACGCCTAAGTGGCAAAAGCTGTTGAAAAATTGTAAGGAGTTTCCCTGGAAGCTAAAGGAATCTCCTTCGCGTAAGTTCTTAGGGTCTCTCCTTCTGTGCATCAGCCACATCCCTTGTGAGTCCATCGATTGCACTCTGTGCCTCTTATAGAACTCCTGCCCCCTCCCTTTTCTGGCATATCGAACACAGCCATTTCCCTGATTGTCTTCTTGTCATCTTTCGTACTTAGCCCTTTTGCCTTTGATGCAATTAGTTTTAAGCATTTCAACTCTAGGTTCTTCCATGTTTGAAGTTTTGTCGCTTAATTTCCTACGGATTCATTTTAAGTACTAGGTCATCAGCATATAGGAACGCCCACGGAGAACCAGTTTTGAAATACTCAGTGAAGAACAGTAATAAATAGGAGTGGACAAAGGACGGAGCCCTGGTGGATATCGAGCTGCACTTCTTCACTCTACTGGCTTCCAGATTTTTTATACAGGACCAACACAGCTCTCACAAGACATTCATCTACATCTAGCTTCCTAAGTGTCCACCATATTACAGAGAATGGGACCTTCTCAAAGGTATTCTCTTTATCTACAAAATCCAGATACAATGAGTTACTCTTTGCTAAGTACCTCTCAAGCAGTTGTCGCACTATAAAGGGGGAATCAATGGCACTCTCCTCCTTCTTCTTCTTCTTCTTCTTCTTCTTCTTCTTCTTCTTCTTCTTCTTCTTCTTCTTCTTCTTCTTCTTCTTCTTCGCCCTCATATTCCTAAAATGGTAGTGGGTGGGGGAAGAGACTTCAACCATCCATTCCAGTGGGTTTGTCAGAAGCAACTGTCTCCAAATGATCCGGCTGGATCCCCAATCTAGACCAGATGAGGTCATGGATGTTATCCAACCATCTTGCGCGGTCTCTTTCTCTGGGCTTCCTTCCGGTTGCGTTTACCACTAAAATCTTTCTAGCGATTTTTTCCCGAGACGTTCTAAACAGTTGCATATAGTATCGTATCTGTAATCTCTCAATTCTGAGAAGTAGTGACTCTCCCTGGAGGGAGACCTGATCTCCAAGCTAAGCACCCTACTGAGTAACGTTACTCAAAATACCCCTTGGAGGAACCCCATTGCTGACGCTTACATTCACGATCGTATTCTTTTCGTCATTACCCAAGATTCATGACCATAATGAGTGTTCACACGAATACCGTACTGAAGGTAACTAGTTTAGATTTTTCACCTACATCTCTTCTTCTGAATAATAACAGCTGAAGCGGGCGCATTACAGCACCAGCTCATGCAATTCTTGCACTTAATTCAGCCTCATGCGTTCCATCATTTGTGAACATGGCCCCGAGATACTTGAATTTCTCCACCTGTTTCAGTGGAACTCCATTCATATATAGATTGCACGGAGCAGGATTTCCTTGATTTACATTCCAGCCCTGCAGCACTCGACATCAAACCTACAGAGTGCAATTCGGTAATTACCTTCTCCCGAATCGTCTGAAAATTCTAGCCGACTGATTTTACACTTGCCAGTAGTGATACATCTTCCAGCCCGAATGCGCATGTCAATCATGTACATGTAAATAATTGTTTCTACTTTTGGCACAAGGCCAGCAATTACCCAGTGCATTACTGGTACTTTATTTTATCGACCCCGAAAAGATTAAAGGCAAAGTTAACCTCGGCGGGATTTGAACTCAGATCATAGAGGGAGGTAACTCTATGATTCAAAGCATGGCGTCCGACCCTCTAACGATACTGCCAATCCACCGCCTTATGTAAATAATGAACACGATATGTGAAAGACGCATCCTTGGCAGAATCCGACACCCACGTTGAATGGTTTCCATTTAGCACCATTTATCCAGTGGTAGTCCTGCCTAGCATAAATCGAAACTTCATCATATCTACTTTGATTATCTCCCGAATTAATCATGCTATAACATTTTCATCAAATTTCATGACATGGTCAATCAACTTGATACTTCCGTACTTATTTTCTCTAGTGCATCTTCATAGTCCTTGTAGAAGTTGACAATAACTTTGCTGCTGCAGTCATTGGGTACGACACCTTTCTTGTACTACTTGATTAACTATATGTCCGTCTAGCACATATCCTACAATGCCGGGTGCTTTTAGCCTCTCAACAAATATACCAGATGGTCCAGTGGCCTTCTCTACCTTCATGTCCTTAATTGGTTTATCTATCTCACTGCTGGCAACTTCTTAGCTGATCCCTTAGTCAGATCTACATGTGGTAAGCCCTTACTGTCCCATTTATTCTCTTCGTTCATAGTAAGTACTCTGTCTCTCATAGTAAGTACTCTATTTCTCTCATAATAAGTACTCTATGTCTCCTACTTTTCGGCATAAGACAGGGTAAGTGTTCCACTGCCATTTCGACCATTTCACGATTTTCTCTAGCACACTCTCTTGTAATCCTTTATACATCCTTCAACTGATCTTTGCGACGAAGAACATGAGCAATTGTTTTACTCCCTGTCCTTGCTATGAATACCTAGTTAAACCTAGTTAAGAAGATAATGGAGGTAAGGGTGGGTTGGAAAGACTGAACAAAGGAAAGAGAGGAGTCAAGCTGTCCATGGTAGAAAGAAGTGGCGCCGATAGATTACTCAATATAACGGCCGTATAGCTCAGGGGTAGGTGCAGTATACTGAGAGAAAATTTGAGCTTCGATGTAGCTGACGAACAAGTCGTCGTATTTCGGGAACATTCAATTTACCAAGGCTATCCCAGTAATTTGTTTTCTACTTATATATATATCCGTCAGTTAGTAGGCAATACTCTTTCTTTGTGTTTTTTCCTATATTATCGGTTCAGTTGTCTTTGATCTTAACGTCTGTGCTTATTAGGACATCAAAGATTATGTTCGCTTTCTCAAGTTCTGCTTAATTCCTTTGTGAATCTATGTAGTCTTTCCACCAGCATTTCAAATTACTTCTGTTTGCAGCATGCAGCTTTAGATTTTCCATTTACAATGATTTATATTTTTCTTACCTTACCATTTATATTCAAGTCTAGTTTTGTCCAGTATCTCAGTTAATAGTTTCAGTGCTAGATAGAAGAGAAGTGATGAGTGGGTGTCCTGTTAAAATATCCTTCTTTTTACTAGGATAGTCTCTTTGTATATAACTACAACTTTTCTATTTATTTGCAGAATTGTTTGCTACTTACATGTGATATAGATGATGGATCATTTCTATTGTTAGTCGAGCTCGTAATTCTTCTAATATGAAATCATCTAAAAACTGTCAACAGTGACTTGGGTGGAGGTGACCTGTAGACTTTGTGGATCCTTGGTCAACTTGGTTCCTATTCAGAACTGGGGTCTAAAAAAATCTGACTGATGAAAT
The DNA here is from genome assembly GCA_964016885.1 of Eledone cirrhosa. Classification (NCBI taxonomy): domain Eukaryota; kingdom Metazoa; phylum Mollusca; class Cephalopoda; order Octopoda; family Eledonidae; genus Eledone; species Eledone cirrhosa. Next base: position 310,476,729 of record OZ024741.1, on the reverse strand, counting down.
GACAAGTCAGTCAATCATATTTGTGGCCTCCCCACAGCCCCGGTGGACAGAATAGAGAAGGCGTTTCGCCGGAGGACGGCAAGGGAAACGCGCTGGAAAAGCCATTCCAACTCGCGGGGCTCACACCTGCAGTTGGTCAGCTCAGCGCCTATGGTGGTGAGTAGGGAAGAAGCCCTAGGGCCGAGGATACCAGAAGTCTCCGCTGTCAAGGGTAAAACCGCAAACCTGTCGGAGAGCGACCGGTATTTGAACAGTTTGGCCTCCTCAGCCCGACGTGCAGCAGAACCTGGCTTAGTCGCAGACTGCACCAGGTTGCGACTGGAGAAAGTGTCTGTGTAAGTGGCATCCCAGACGAGGGGTTTGCCACCACGGAACGGGAAGATGGTCATGTCATCTGGCCTTTTGCTGTCCCCTCGGTCCATCCCCAACGGCTCGAGCTGGTAAGGGAAGCCGACAGCGTCCAAGCCATGCTTTATGACCTCGTTGAGGGCAGCATGACGTTCAAGGCGGCCGGTACTGTCGCGAGAGGAGAGCGGGTGGAGGCCGAAAGAGTCTGGTGGATCAACAGCGACATTGGTGTGGCTCGCAGATCCGGAGGCCGAGCCTCAAGGAAACGTCTATGCGCAGGCTATTGTTATCTAGCTGCGTGCCAGTGGAGTAGGGGTGCAGGACCTGGAGCCAGGCACCACTGTGGGGTTTGGAGGCCGCACGAAAACAGGCAAGGCGGTGTTCGTCGAGCTGGTGCGTGAGCCTCTCTGAAGCCGGGCTGCACTGGATGGCATCGCAAATGCTTTGGGGGGACTTGATGTTAGCAGGGGGAGACGGAAGTAGAACGTCTATTGGGCTAAGTCCCAGCCGGTCCCACGTCTCACCGGCGGCCTCACGTTCCCTGAACACAGAGGGTTCAATTGTGTTTTGGAGAACCCTGATAACGAGGACGCGGCATGAGGTTACCGACGAAAGAAACGCCGGCAAAGCCAATAAGATTGGGGACCGGTGGCCAAGGCCGCCATACCTGACAGGTAAAGTGGCCTGTTGCCATCCAATGTTGTCAAATCTGACATTGCATATCTTCTGGGCTGTTGCTCGGATACAAGTATCAGCGAGGAGAGATGCGTGGGTGTAGCACGGAGCGCTTTTATTGTTTCTTATTCGTGGCTTTTAGTCTATCGGCTGTATAGTGTGGTGGATGTTTTTCAACTGTATGTCGGACAAATAGCCATACCATAACTAATAGCAGTCGTCAAGGTAGACACATTGGAGGACATGGGAATCATCAAAGTGTATCAAACTGAAAAGGAGGACAGGACTAAGATGAGCATGAAAATCCACATTCAGACACGCCAAAAAAGAGTTGACGACCAAATGCATATCTTTGGTAGCATCAATGTACCATAGCAATGGAGATCAGAAAAGCCAACTGCCTCATTTGAGCTGCATGGACGCACTTAAAGGATAATAGTCACCTTCTTCTCCTAAATTACATGGCGTGCGACTAGTCTGAGACACCTTAGAGATGTACAACTATAATCAAACTAAGAAGACGAAAGATTAAAATATGATGATGAATACTCAATTACACACAACGTCGACAAGAGAAAAGGCCATAGGTGTAAAGAATTCACAAAAAGTAATCCAGCCTCACCACGGCCACAGACACCAAAAAATTTACCAATACCGTAAACTCAGCTAAATTTACAAAATACAATAACGAAAAGCAAAACCAAACCTAACAAAAACTAAGGTTACACATCTCATGACCATAAGCTCAAAGAAAGCGGACTTAATGAAGAACATACAACTACATACAAACATCGAACAAGTCAATTCCACAACGCCAATGTCGCTATACTAACACAGATTATATAACTAATTGTTTCTACTTTTGGCACAAGGCCAGCAATTATCTCAGTACATTACTGGTACTTAATTTTATCGACCCCGTAAGGAGGAAAGGCAAAGTTAAACTCGGCGGGATTTGAACACAGACAGTAAATATGCTACAAAACATGGCGGCCGACCCTCTACCGATACTGCCAATCCACTCCCTTTCGTACACTTGGTGATTTGCAAGACATTACCCGAAGGAAGAACAAGGTACCCTTGCACGCAAAAAGAGGTGTATGTTCTTTATCACTTTTCTTTTTTTTTCTTAAATCATAGCCTTACTCAGATTAGGTGATGTGAAATATATATGCTGAGGTCACTTTCGAAACAGTGTAACCTGTTCAACGGCCTCAGTTCGCTAAATATAGACGTAGTTTACATGGACTTAATCAGAATGTACGGGCCACAAGATTTAGTACGGATTTCTAGTCGTTATGAGGCGTACACATCTCCACAAGATGTCCAGAATAGGGTAGGGGAATATCCATGTTGTTTTGAAATCGCTCGGATTTCACGATATGAACCCCTTCCTGGACCCAGACGTTATGTCGATGCAGCTGGACGTGATCAACAGCGAAGGACATGCATTCGGGCTAGAGGCCGTCAGAGCTATGAAACGGAGTGGGCTAGATTTTGGGGACCGTCTGGAGAACTTTCTAAGAAAGGTCCTCTTTTATTGCTAATGAGCTACTGGAATGTGTTTTGAATGAATGCTGTGCCTGTGTAGACTAGCAGACAGGGGAGGAGGCCAGAAAAGCCTCAAAAACCTTCTCAGTCGCTACCAACTAGCTGACAAGTACCGAGTAGATTTCATCGATGTACCGGTGTAGACCTGTTCAAATGACACCGAGTCATTCATATAGTATCTAGATTGGCTGTAGAGTAGTTGATAGTGATAACATCCAAAAATTGGAAGTCCTCCACTACACAGATGACTGGAAAATGAACAAATCGCTTCCGGAGCCCAAAGATTACACAGACGGGAGTGCGAAATTAGTTAAGCGTTGACAGACACAATCGTCAACAACAAATGGTGATTCCCCCATGAAAATAACCTTTACAATATAATCCTTCGGATGTAGTGAAGGAAAATCAATCGAAAGAAATAAAGGGAAGGACAATGTGACACGGGAGGGTGTATGGTAGCTTTGCAGTGGAGTGGTGGGGGCAGGTATACATAGCCCAGCTGCAGTCGGACGGGCCAGCTAGTAATATTCTAAAGCTGAGTGTAGTGTGTATTATGTATGGATGTATCCTACACACCTCCCAATAGTATCTTAGCTTTACACTCTCCGTCGCTCTTTCCTCTTTCTATAATAGATCATTCCTCTTCTCTATAATTTAACTGCTTTATTCTGTCTGTTGCTCTTCACTGTCTAATATTTTAAAGCTGAGCGTCGTCTCTCTCTCTCTCTCTCTCTCTCTCTCTTTCACCCTCTCTATAATTTAACTGCTTTACTCTCTGTCTCTCTTCACTCTTCTTTCTATTCTATTCCAAAATTTGCTCCTATACAAGGGGCAGGTCCCATTTATGTCATTATTTACCATTTTTTCCCATTTGGTTCTGGCTCCTCTATACACTCTGATTTTATCTCTCAGATTGTAGCCAGAGAACTGCATACGGTGGATGAAGTGTTGTATGTGTCTCTCTAGTTTTCGGGGTTGCACATGCGGGACACGTTTCTCATCACCCGTACCACATCCGCAATCAGTATGTTGATTTTGGTATGGTCCGAAACGGCCGAGTTTCGGTGGATCAGATGTTTGGAAGTTATGGGTTTGGCATAATGGGAATGGAGGATTTGTTTTTTGTTGTTAATGGTATCTAACCAGAGCTCTGTGTCTAATACAGGTAATCGATGGTTGGGGTGTTTACTTGGGTAGTCTATAGTAACTCTAATGCTCTGGTGGATGGAGTTTTCTATTTGCTGGATGCTTTCCATTGTGTTTTTCTCTAGTTCCTGACTGTACTCTAGTGGGGGTGTCTTAACTACGATGTTTATATCATCAACGTAGCGGGAGTACATTATCAGGGTTAAGGGTCTTCTAATTGTTCTTTAAGTTTAAGTTTAAGTCTACTGTCCCACCATACCATGAATAAGTTAGCTATGTCGCCTGCAATGCTAACACCAATGGCTGCTCCTTCCTCTTGGGCATATGTTTTTCCATTAAATTTGAACATATGTTCCTTAAGGGTTAGTTTTATGCTGGCCCCTAACGCACGTGCAATCATTTTCTTCAGTTCATCGTGGTTTTCGGGTGTCCGTATGGCTCTGGTCCACCCGTTCCATCTATCTGTGTGGGTTTTCTTGGCCACTGAGGTAATGGTAGGTGGTCTGCCTCTTGCTGGTCTTGTAGGGCACAGGTTGCTAAGGTCATATGTGTCTAGGTAATTATTACTATAGGTAAGTTTAAGTAGGAGTCCCAGATCACTGGTATCAATCCCACGGAACTCAACATTGATCTCACTGATCATTTCTACGCATTTCTCCACAGCAAAATCCACGTCAATAGATGGATACAGGGACACAACATCCATACTACCTATTATGCAGTTTGTTAGGGCCCTAGATCGGTTACTCACGCCGATTCTGCTGAGGAGGTCCTCCGTGCTGTCACATACAAAAATGGTAAATAATGACATAAATGGGACCTGCCCCTTGTATAGGAGCAAATTTTGGAATAGAATAGAATGAACTAGGAACAAGGCTAATAGAATAAACTCATGGTATGATAGCAATAAATACCAGAGTGTAATGTTCATCGATACAACCCCTAGAGGTGAATTAGCTTACAAATTTAGAAGGGCCCTAAATAAACATAAACTCAATATTAAGATAGTAGAAAGACCAGGTACCTCCGTAAAAACACTTATTAGCAAGACATACCCTTTTCAAAGACCCTCATGTATAGATAGGAAATGTATAACCTGTAAAATAAGCCCCCATATTAACTGTAAACCTAGAAATGTAGTGTATAGCATAAGATGTACTGAAGGACAATGTAGAGACAAAAATATAGTGTACATAGGTGAGACAGCTCGTAGTGTAGGGGAACGGATAAATGAACACTGGCGAGACCTTCAAGATAGTAAAGAATCATCTGTACTCTACCAACATGCTAAAATAGAACACAAGGGTAAATTAGAGAACATAGAAATAAAAATAGAATCTACACACAGAAAAGACGCAATGTTTAGACAAATTACAGAGGCAATAAACATAAAAGAATTACAACCAAAATTAAATAGAAAATATGAGTGGAACAGCAACATCACAACTTACAATTAAGGACAAAATGAAAGCACACACACACATAGAACAAACAACCAACCAGTAACATGTAAATAAACAAATAAATAAATGAACATAAACACACACAGACACCCGGATGTGGCGCATGCGCAGACTGAGCACACAACACACACACAGAAACAAAATGGCGTAGGACAGAACAAAGGAGAGGCACAGAAACAAAGAAAGGAATACCCAGTCACTGAAGGGGTCACAGAGTGTGTGACGAAAGAACTATGACAATATATAAACAACTATATGGTTGTGGAACCAACCAACCAACCAGAAATTTATAAATTTATTATAATAAATTGAAGTGAAAGCAACTGGTGCGTGTGTTTCTTATTGGCAACATGACCCTCCCAAAGTATAACAATATTGGTTTCAACACACGATTTCAGATAAAGAATCTTGCTAAACAAATTCAGAAACGAAATATATATATATATATATATATATATATATATATATATATATATATATATATATATATATATATATATTTACACAGATTGCGGACGGTGTTTGAGGACACATGCATTTTTAGTCATTATTTTATTTGACTAATATTTATTAAACTTCTATTTCAGAAAATAACAATGAAAATAACTATGCTTACTAATGAAACGAAAAGACATGTTGTGATTGTGGCTTTGAAGGCTAAGCATGGTGATATAGAAATTTCTCTTTTTCTGAAAGCTGCAAGATCTTTTGTCCACAAGATTCGGTGTGAGTTAGAGAAAGAAGATGGCAGCGTACTACCTGTATCAAAACGTAAAAAAAAACATTCCAAATGCTCTGATTCTATCAGGACACCTGAATTTATTCAGGAAGTTAAGCTAAACATTGATGACAATCCAGGAAAATCAATGAGATCAATTGCAAAAAATGTTGGTGTGTCAGAAAAACCAATCAGATATGTTGTGCATGAAGACATCATATACAAATCTTACGTGGTGAGGAGAGGTCAATTCATGTCAGACAAAACAAAAGAAAACCGTTTAATCAGATCTAAAAGACTTTTGAACAAGCATAAAAATTCTTCAGAAGATGATGTAATTTGTTTTTTCTCAGATGTGAAAAACTTTGACCAGGACCAGAAAGCTAACAGAAGAAATGACAGGTCGCTATGTCCAGACCCTTCTGAGGTTCCAAGAGTAATGCACACATAATTTCCTTCAAGTGTCATGGTTTTGCGTGTTGTTAGCAATGAAGGACATGTGATCCTCCTCACTTTTGTCCACAAGGCCTTAGGGTGATTGCTGCTGCGTATATTGAGGTTCTGGAAAACGTTCTTGGATCAACAATATATGCAATGGGAGGCCTTATGTCGTTCAGCAAGATTCTGCACCATCACACAAGGCTCAAATGACACAAGAATGGATGGACGTCAATTTGCATGATCACACCACCCCCAATATTTGGTCTCCTAATTCTCCAGATCTCAATCCACTGGACTACTATGTATGGAGCATCGTTGAGAAAAATGTCAATGAACAACCCCAGAGCACCAAAGATTCTTTGAAAGCCGCAATAGTTCGAGTCTGTCTGATATGAACAAGGACCACTTAATCTGAGCTTGCAAACGATTTCAACCACACGTGGAAGCAGTTATTGATGCTTTTATTGAATGCAATTATTAAATTGATAATTTAGCTTTATGATTATGTTATTTTTATAAGAATACAGGTTTTTCTGTTTCTTTATATAAGTGTTTTTCTAAAACGATAAATCTGTCCCCAAATACCGTCCGCACCCTGTATACATATATATATATATATATATATATATATATATATATATATATATATATATATATATATATACATGTGTGTGTGTGTGTAAATATAATGTTTCATATAGAAATCGCTTCTACAGGACTAGAATAGTTTCATGCAAATAAATAATAGGAAACTGCTTTCCTAATGATTACTGTTGAATGAAATAGTTCTAGTACGGTAGAAGCTATATCTATATTAAATGTGATATTTACACCCTACAATTGTATTTTGTTCCATATTTACACTGGTTACCTCCGTTTGAAACCGGGACTAATATAAATATAAATAAATGTACATTTATTTATATTTATATAAACTACACGTACTTCTATGTATAAAGCTATGATAGAGGCAACAATTTTGTTTTCTCTCTTTGTCTCTATTTCTCTCTCTCTCTCTCTCTCTCTCTCTCTCGCTCTCTCTCTCTCTCTCTTTCTCTCGCTCTCTCTCTCTCTCTCTCTCTCTCTCTCTCTCTCTCTCTCTCTCTCTCTCTCTCTGTATATATTGTATATATATATATAGAGAGAGAAAAAATTTCCACTCTACATGGCTGAATACAATAAATGTAATCTGAGTTTTTCGAATATTAATAATAACATTCGATTCGTTTACAATTATGCAAACAAACCTCATTTTTATAGCAATGTCAGTAGAATGAACCCTTCATTCTTGCTCTTGTCTTGACATGTAAACATGTACATGACAACACAAAAGCAGGAATGAACGGTTTATTCTACTGACATGGCTACAATAATGAGGCTTATTTGCATAATTGTAAACGAATCGAATGTTATTATTAATATTCGAAAAACTCAGATTACATTTATATATATATACCATATATACCGTTGTAAATATTGATCCGGTACATAGATCGACCCATCAAATTCTGAGGTGTAATTCAGGTTTAGTCCTATATACGCCGGATGAGACGACATCCCAACTATAAGTTAGTACGATCTTCCCAGCCCTAGATATGCTTGCCGTTGCAAATACATGCCGTAGGAACTGATAGAATATGGTAAGATTTTGAATGTGTTATATTTCTTATATTGTTTGTTTCTTTCATAATGTTTTTAAATTTACATTTAACTGAACTAAAAATCCATGTATATATTATAGAGGATCGATATAATATTCAATAAGTATACAAGTTCATATGTTTATCACAAGACCACTTTAATCTTAAGATTTGGTATAAAATTGTGTCATTGATATCTGTATGTAATTAATGAAATGTATGTATATATATATATATATATATATATATATGTGTGTGTGTGTGTGTGTGTGTGTGTGTGTGTGTGTGTGTGTGTGTGTGTGTGTGTGTGTGTGTGTGTGTGTTTGTGTTTGTGTGTGTATGTGTGTGTGTATTTGTTTGTTTGTTTGTTCTTGTGTGTGTAAATATGATGCTTAATATAGAAATTGCTTCTACAGATCTAGAAAGGTTTCATCCAAAGAAATCATCAGGAATCGGCTTTCCTGGTGATTACTTTTGAATGAAATAGTTCTAGTATTGTAGAAGCCATGGCTATATTAAACGTGATATTTACACCCTACAATTGTATGTTATTCCATACTTACACTGGTTATCTACAATTGAAACCGCGACTAATATAATTATAAATAAATGTATATATATATATATATATATGGGAGGAAGTTATAGTTCACTTGAAGCATTGTGTAATGAGGTATAAACGTTTGTATATGTATAATAAAGCCAAAACAATGCAGGTATGGACATAGAATAAAGAATGCAAATGCAAAAGATATTGTTGACAATTAGTCTTTTACCTTAGATTTATTTAAATATCCTTAATTTTCGAGATAATATCTCTTCTTCGGAAGGAAGTAAAGCGTTTAAAACAGTGTTCTAAATAGCTTGCCAAGTCATGCTGACAGGAAATGGTATAGAGTATCTGTTCTATCTCAAATATAAAAGAGTTAAGGTTAGGTGGATAAAGAGTAGTCTCCCTTTAAAGGGTTTTTTTTTTTTACATACCTGTTTAAGTGTGTGGGAGAATGAGTGAAGGTGTAAGTAGGTGTATGTGTGTGTGTGAGTGTGAGAAGATATGTCTATACGTAAATTTGCGGGATAGATGTTATCTCGTGTTAGAACTGGTCTTTGTGTGTGTATGTGTGTGTGTGAGAGAGAATAAGTAGAGGTGTAAGCGTGTGTGTGTGTGTGTGTGTGTGTGTGTGTGTGTGTGTGTGTGTGTGTGTGTGTGTGTGTGTGTGTGTGTGTGTGTGTGCGTATGTGTATGCGTGTGTGTGGGAGAGTGTGTAAATATGGGGTTAGAAGCTCTATCAAGTTATAAATTGGGTGTTGAGTTCTAGTCTATTATTGATTGGTGGTCGTGTTTTGTCTATAATTAGTGCTTCCTTAATTCTAAGATTACCGAGGTTTCTTTCCTTAGTTTCTATCCTAACTGTTATGGTTTTGTCGGCGTTTTTGCATTTAAGTAGGTGTTTCTTAAATGAGGAGGCGTTAGTATTGAGGTGTTCTTTTATTCTTATGTGGAGGGGTCTGGTGGTGCTACCTACGTAGAACTTGCTACATTTGTCGCACTCTAGTCTGTATACGACGTAAGCCTGGTGGCATAGGTCTGTGTCGTTGATGGGGCAGTTGGCTAGCCTGCAGCGGCCGTCATGTCTGGTGGAGTTTCTTTTGGTTAGCTGTCCGCGTAGAGAAGGACGTGAGTGGGCTAGTTGGATAGCTAGTCCCTCTCGTCTGATAGCTCTGCGGATGGCTGTTGTTGTTTCGTCACTGAAGTGTGGGAGCTTCAGGAAGCATGTGTTAGTGCCTCGGGTGTGGTGTCCCCTGTTCTTTCTGGCACGGTTTGTGGTGGATGTCGTGTATCCGTTCAGTTTGAGTACTTCCAGGAAATGTGTGGTGTGTGTGTCTCGGTCTCTAGCATCGGTGCATTTGTTCCGGATACGTGTAGTTCGTTCCTTATGTATCCGAACTTAGCGCCAGCTGGCAGGGCCGATCTGAAATGTACGAACAGGTCCCTGCTGGCGGCTTTTTTATAGAAGCAGGTGTGGATGTTGCCTTCCTCTGTTACCCTGAGTTGGAAGTCCAGTAGGGATAGGGATCCGCGGTCATCGGGGTGTTCCATGCTGAACTCTATACTGGCGTCCCTGCTGGAGAATGTTGTGTATATTTTATCCGCCTCCTCACGGGATGATGTAAGGATGAGTATGTCATCTACATATCGGGTGAAGAAGATATGGGAATGGCAGGTGCTCACGGCTCGGCATTCTAGCTGGTTCATATAGGTGATGGCCAGCAGGCCCGATAGGCTGGATCCCATGGGTAATCCTGTTGTGTGTCTGTATGTATGGTGGTGGAAGGTGAAGTACGTGTTGTCCACTGTGAAGGACAAAAGCTGGTGTATGTCCATCGGATGGAGGCCGTAGCAGTGGATGTCCTCTGCGACCACGCAGTCCGTTACTAAATCGACAGCTGGTTAAGCTCAACTACACCACTAGAAATAGCAAACTGCCCACTTTCTACCACCTCATCAAGACCCACAAGAATAGTACTAAGACACAAATAAGACCCATCGTCTCTAGCATAGAAGGACCCCTATACAAAATTTCCTGGCTCCTCTCCCAGATCCTCAAGCTTCTACTCTCCACCTTTCCCGGGCATGTCAGTAGCTCCGACGAAGACATACGTAGACTACACCAACTCCAACCAGAACAACTTTTACTAAATAGATACGCCTTTAGCCTCGACGTTGTCTCCCTCTTCACTACAGTCCCCGCTCATCCAGCTGTCGATTTATTGACGGACTGCGTGGTCGCAGAGGACATCCACTGCTACGGCCTCCATCCGACGGACATACACCAGCTTTTGTCCTTCACAGTGGAGAACACGTACTTCACCTTCCACCACCACACATACAGACAGACAACAGGATTACCCATGGGATCCATCCAATCGGGCCTGTTGGCCATCACCTATATGAACCAGTTAGAATGCCGAGCCGTCAACACCTGCCATTCCCATACCTTCTTCACCCGATATGTAGATGACATACTCATCCTTACATCATCCCGTGAGGAGGCGGACAAAATATACATAACATTCTCCAGCATGGATGCCAGTATAAAGTTCAGCATGGAACACCCCGATGACCGCGGATCCCTATCCCTACTGGCCTTCCAACTCAGGGTAACAGAGGAAGGCAACATCCACACCTGCTTCTATAAAAAATCCGCCAGCAGGGACCTGTTCGTACATTTCAGATCGGCCCTCCCAGCCGGCATTAAGTTCGGATACATAAGGAACGAACTACACGTATCCGGAACAAATGCACCGACACTAGAGACCGAGACACACACACCACACATTTCCTGGAAGTACTCAAACTGAACGGATACACGACATCCACCACAAACCGTGCCAGAAATAACAGAGGACACCACACCCGAAGCACTAACACTTGCTTCTTGAAGCTCCCACACTTCAGTGACGAAACAACAACTGCCATCCGCAGTGCTATCAGACGAGAGGGACTAGCTATCCAACTAGCCCACTCACGTCCTTCTCTACGCGGACAGCTAACCAAAAGAAACTCCACCAGACATGACGGCCGCTGCAGGCTAGCCAACTGCCCCATCAACGACACAGACCTATGCCACCAGGCTTACGTCGTATACAGACTAGAGTGCGACAAATGCAGCAAGTTCTACGTAGGTAGCACCACCAGATCCCTCCACATAAGAATAAAAGAACACCTCAATACTAACGCCTCCTCATTTAAGAAACACCTACTTAAATGCAAAAACGCCGACAAAACCATAACAGTTAGGATAGAAACTAAGGAAAGAAACCTCGGTAATCTTAGAATTAAGGAAGCACTAATTATAGACAAAACACGACAACCAATCAATAATAGACTAGAACTCAACACCCAATTTATAACTTGATAGAGCTTCTAACCCCATATTTACACACTCTCCCACACACACGCATACACATACGCACGCACACACACACACACACACACACACACACACACACACACACACACACACACACACACACACACACGCTTACACCTCTACTTATTCTCTCTCACACACACACATACACACACAAAGACCAGTTCTAACACGAGATAACATCTATCCCCCAAATTTACGTATAGACATATCTTCTCACACTCACACACACACATACACCTACTTACACCTTCACTCATTCTCCCACACACTTAAACAGGTATGTAAAAAAAAAACCTTTTAAAGGGAGACTACTCTTTATCCACCTAACCTTAACTCTTTTATATTTGAGATAGAACAGATACTCTATACCATTTCCTGTCAGCATGACTTGGCAAGCTATTTTGAACACTGGTTTAATCGCTTTACTTCCCTCCGAAGAAGAGATATTATCTCGAAAATTAAGAACATTTAAATAAATCTAAGGTAAAAGACCATTTGTCAACAATATCTTTTGCATTTGCATTCTTTATTCTATGTCCATACCTGCATTGTTTTGGCTTTATTATACATATACAAACATTTATGTATGTATATATATATATATTAGGATTCGTTCTCTGAAATAGCTATGTATACATGAATGTATGTATAGTATATTTGGCAATATACCGTATGTTTAATTAAAAACATTTAGAAGACCATACGCTATCAGTTTTAAAGTAGTGACTATGTCACTTACTTATTTTCGGCGAAAGAAGGGAGAAAAGCTGACAGTCTGTTTCACGCTGGTTGGCGATCATCAGAGACACACACCCCCTGCTTCCGCCGAAGTTGGATTCTTATAAACATGCGGCATATTGCCAAATATGCCATACATACATTCATGTATACATCGCTATTTCAGAGCACCAATCCTAATACGTAATTTTTGCTAGACCAGCTTTGTATAATCAGCTCCTGATTATTACTGGAATTCTATAAGAATCCAGCTTCTGTAATTTTCTATAAGCTTCTATACATTTATATGTATATACCGTATAAGCCGGTGTAAAAGTTGATCGGGTGCATAATCGACCCATCAATTTCTGAGGTGTAATTCAGGTGTAGGGCTATATACGCCGGATGAGATGACACCACAAATATAAGGTATTACCATCTTCCCAGCCGTAGATATGCTTGCCGTTGTTTATTTGCATAAAATATAAAACATAGAATTAAACACTAAATGGTTGTAAAATAAAAATGCATGTGAAGAAAATACAATTAGAAAAATTTATTTTACAGTTAACTAAATGATTTAACTGAACTGTTATATTAGTAAACAACATGCTACCACACCGTTACTTGATACGTGGTAATTTTAAAAACCTAAATATTCCTTATCCTCTGTGTGTCAGAATTACATGGCGATATATTTTTACTTTAGGCCAGTTTTGTTTCGTGGGGCAATTACTGTAGTTTTTCCAATAGTTTAGATAATTCAGTGAATCAGTATACCATTAATATTATAACTAATATTAATACTAATATTATATATATACAGTATATGAATATATGTATATATATGTATATATGTATGTATATATGTATGTAAGTATGTATATATGTAAAGATGTATGCATTTATATATATACAGTATATATATATTTATATATACATGATTGTGTGTGAGTGTGTGTGTGTGTAGGAGTGTGTGTGGGTGGGAGGAGGGTGTGTTTGTGCGCCTGTGTGTGTGTGTGTGTGTGTGTGTGTGTGTGTGTGTGTAAATATGATGTTTAATATAGGAATATTATATATATTTCAGAATGCCCAATAGGAAACTTTGGTGTTAATTGTACAGGGAAATGTCATTGTCTCGACAATAGTAACTGTGACAAGCGAAATGGACCATGTTCAGATGGATGTTCTGCAGGTTATACTGGTGACTGCCAACAAGGTATATCATAAACTTCTTACGTATTTACTATACTCACACACACATATATATGTTTGCGCGCGCTTATGTGTGTGTGTTTGTGTGTGTAAATATAAGGTAAATGCAAAAATTAGATGTTAGTATTGGTACTCTGAAATAGCGATCAAGACATGAATGTATGTATAGTATATTTGGCAATATAAGATCACCAATACTAATACCTAATTTTTGCTGGACCAGCAATCGCTCTGTATAATCAGCTGCTGATTATTACTGGAATTCTATAAGAATCCAGCTATAATTCTCGTCAAAAACTGCGGAGTGTGCGGTCTTGATAATCGCTCACAAGCGAGAAACAGACTGCCTGAGGATTACTCTCTGTTGTTATATGCCAAGAATAAGGAAGTGATATAGTAACTACTTTATAACTAATAGCGAATGGTCTTCTAAATGTTTTTAATTAAACATACAGTATATTGCCAAATATAATATAAATACATTCATGTATACATCGCTATTTCAGAGCACCAATAGTAATATATATATATATATATAGCACTGTCTTGATAGCGACCAGAATCAGAAACCACGATCGTCGAGATTTACCCTCCCTTACCTCTGCTGGGATCCGCTAGATGGCCCTTCCACATCAGTCTCTATTTATAGCTGAAGACTGTCAATTGTTTATTATTATACCTAAACATACCGCATATTGCTAAATATCCAAACTACACATACTGATATGTATAAAGCTATGTTAGAGCCAACATTCTAATTCTCTCTCTCTCTAACTTTGTAACTCTTGCTCCCCCTCTCTATGTCTCTATGTCTCTCTCTCTCTCTCTCTCTCTCTCTCTCTCTCTCTCTCTCTCTCTGTATACACACACACACACACACCCACACACACACACACACACACACACACACACACACACACACACACACACATATATATATATATATATATATATATATATATATATAACTAGAAATTGATTAACATATAAATAAACATGAATAATGCAGGAGATAATTTTTACAAGTGTGTAACCACACCTAGCTAGCTATGTGTGCTTACACACTTCTAAAAAGTATCTCCTGTGATTATTCATGTTTATTTATATGTTAATCAATTTCTAGTTATTATAAAATGCTCGGACCTATTCGTTAGAATCTTAGAGCTTATTTTGCGGGTGATATTGCGCATGTCTTTCTCGCATGACACCCATAATTTTGATTATCTTAATTTTGGATATAGATATATAAATACGGCTCCTTAATTGTAGAGCTAACTCTGTTGAAAGGATTTGACTGCTGTTTCTAGTTGTCGATAATCCTATTCACGCCACTGTGACGAAGCTGGTATGATGTGTGTATTTCTAGTAGATACAGCACGTGTTGCTGGCCAGTCGCTGATTTGAACTTGAAGTGTAAACATACATCGCTGGACTTCTTCCTTGTTGAAAATCCAAGTACCGGCCTCTATGGTTTACCATTCGATTAATTGGTGAAATATATTTCTTTAATGGAATATATACAGGGAAGATTAATCATATTATAAGGTATCTATTTTTGAAGTTCTGGTTAACTTTATTTAGTTACCTACCTAGCTATGTGTGCTTACACACTTGTAAACATTATCTCCTGTGATTATTCATGTTTATTTATATGTTAATCAATTTCTAGTTATTATAAAATGCTCGGACCTATTCGTTAGAATCTTAGAGCTTATTTTGCGGGTGATATGGTGCATGTCTTTCTGGCATAACACCCATAATTTTGATTATCTTAATTTTGGATATATATATATATATATATATATATATATATATATATATATATATATATATATATATAGAGAGAGAGAGAGAGAGAGAGAGAGAGAGAGAGAGAGAGAATTTATTCCGGGTTGAATCGGAGGTAACCATAGTAAGTAAGTTACTCATTACAGAGCAGAGTATAAAAGTTCTATATTAAAACCTATATATATATATATATATATATATATATATATATATATATATATATATATATATATATTATATATATATATATATATAGGTTTTAATATAGAAATGTTATACTATATATATATATATATATATATATATATACTTTTATACTATATATATATATATATATATATATATATATATATATATATATATATATATATATACATGTATTTACATATATATACATGTATTTTAATATATATATGTATTTACATTTATATACATAGACCGTATAAGCCGGTGTAAAAGTTGGTCCGGTGCATAGGTCAACGCATCAAATTCTCACGTGTAATTCAGGTGTAGGCCTATATATGGCGGATGAGACGACACCCCAAATATAAGGCATTACCATCTCCCCATGCTTGCCGTTGTTTATTTGCACAAAATATAAAACATGGTAATAAACACTAAATAGTGGTAAATTAAAAATGCATGTGAAGGAAATATTATTAGAAAAATTTATTTTACAGTTAAGAAAATGATTTGACTGAACTGTTTTATTAGTAAACAACATTAATATTATAACTCTATTATTATTACTAATATTATATATACACACATATATATATATACCAAAATTTTGGTACTCTATCATCAGATAAAATACGAAGTGTGTTTTATAAATTTTGACATAATCAAGGAGAATATACCTTAACGGTTCAAGTTATCCTTGGATAGTGAAGGGATAAGAGAAGAGAAGTCAGATATTTCAAATTATTAAGATGAATATGCAAATGAGGTTTAGGTAAAAAGGCTGAAAAAACGTTATTTTAGACGCTATGGAAAATTTGAATAATTATGATAAGTTATTGTATGCGTAGGAAAGAAGAGAAAAGAAGAGAAAGGAAGAAGAGCTAGCATTTACGTTAATTTGGGGGGAAAGTTTTATTTACCTATATTATGAGTTATAATATTGTATATATAATCAATTATATTATATGAAGAATTATGGTTGTAAGTATTTTTATCTTATTACATTACGATAGGTTATATGTATATAAATATCTATGCGTATAATAATAAAATTGCGTATGTATTAGTTGTTTATATATCAAATGTGAGTTACGAAGATGTTGATTTTGTATTTTACTTAAAAATAGGTGGTTCAAGTTGTGAAAGTAGAACAATTTGTGGATTCAAAAATTTTGTTCCACATTGAAAATGTTTTCAGAATATTGTTAATTTAGCGAAGCTATACAGATTATCAAACATAATATGTTTATGTTTGCACGATTGAGAAAGGAAAGATAACTCCAGTTTTGTTTGTTAACCATTAAATTAGATGAATGATTTACTCCAAAATATATAGAGAAAATTATGTATTATTTTGTGTGAGATCCATTATTTTAGTCGAAAGATGTGTGAATGTTTGAATAACAAAAAGAGAGAGGAAAATTGTAATGTTTTTCGAAGGTCTATCGTAAAGAGGATAAATTTTCAGAATGTGATTTAAGGATTATCAATCGACATCTAAAAATATAGGTGTGAATTAAATTATAATTAAAAATAATGTCAGAAATAAAATAATGTCGGAAATTATAATATTAAATGTATATATTAAAAATAGTATAAATATTAGAGATATTAAAAAAAAATTTGAAATATTAAAAATATTTTAGATAATATTAAAAATATTAAAAATATTAAAAATATTAAAAAATTTTCATTTAAATTTTTAAAAAGATAGGACCGTGTGAAGGTGTATAGGAATATTATAAATTAAAAATAGTTCTGAACGTGCAATTTTGGCGATGTTTGCAAGAAGAAAATAATTCTGTTCTGAGATTAATAGAGTTTTGACAGTTAATTATATAAAAAATTTCTTCGATACACAATTTACAGAAACTTGATAAAGCCGCATTTCGGTATGCAGGTGCTTCTGAAATCGTTCTCCAAGATATTGAATAGTCTATATTGTTGTCTTTTAAATTCCAAATTAGATGTGAAAGTGAAGTAGAAGCTTTTTTTATCAGATCTCCTAAATGTATGATTATGGTTATTCCAGCATTCTTTAAATTTTGTTGAATTGGCACCCACATAGATAAACATTTTGTCTCTAGTTTTAACTGGGCATTTATAAACTATGTTTTTGTCTAGACAATTATTTTATAAAGTGCAGTTTGATTTGATTCTACAGTTACATTTACTAGAGTTATTGTTGTTCAGAACGGTACCATTATTCAGAATATTGTTGTTAGAAATATTATTATTGCTATTTTGGTTAGTTTGGTTAGGGTTTAAATTTAAGTTTCTGTTATTAATTCTATTTATATTGTGTGCTATGTTCATAGTAGTAGAACAGGATAGTTTTATAGTGTGTCTGTTAAAAATAGAGGGGTATATGTGGGCTTTAGTAAAACATTTATGAAAGTGATTTAAAGAATAGCTTTGCTAAAGGTGTTTTAACGCTTAATGAGAATGAGGGAGAATACCAAATAATATTTCAAGTTCTAGTTTTTTTTTGTTTGGTTTAGTGTTTAAGTTAATACTAGGATGATATGTCATGTTATTGTTATCTATGTATTTAATTCTATTTGAGTATCCTGCTCTATGTAAAGCTTTATTATAATATTCAGCCTTATCATCAAAAATATTTTTATTAGCGGAGATGCGTGAAATCCGTTGTTTGACGCTATTGACAATAGTGTTTTTAATACTTCTAGGATGATTAGAATTGAAAATATATAGGTACATGTATATATATATATATATATATATATATATATATATATATATATATATATATATATATATATATATATATATATATATATATATATATGAATATATATATATATATATATATTTCATTGTAAATGATCGCCTGAGATTTGAACTCATTATTATTGATTTTTCACTGCTCCTTCGTTGAGCTGATTTTAGCCCCATACAAACGGCTGTTATTTCTAGCAGCACGAGTATGAGGCTAGCTAGACACTGGATAACCGCATGAGGTTACCTCGTGCGCTAAACAGTCTTCCTAAATATTTTGAAGTGGAACATACCAATTTTTATAGTGCTTGCTGTGGAGATCAAAAGGCGGTATTTTCTTCCACTTTTTCATTATTCGAAACATATTTGGATTTTAAGGTTTAAACCCGTCTACGGAACAGGTTTGATTTTGAAATTTAAATTTGTCCAAGCACTACGGCCATTGCCAGTACAATTTGTTTTTGTTGATTTATGATGTATTATCTTAAGTCATGATAGGCAAACTGTAATATTATTAGTAGTATATTTTTATCTAGCTAACTTGGTCATTTACAATACAAACATAAATATGAGGATATTTGTGTTTATCAAATATATTGATTTGTATTAACCTATATTACACGGCTCAGAAATACTCTTTCTTTCTTAGAGCTATTTCATTGTAAATGATCGCCTGAGATTTGAACTCATTATTATTGATTTTTCACTGCTCCTTCGTTGAGCTGATTTTAGCCACATACAAACGGCTGTTATTTCTAGCAGCACGAGTATGAGGCTAGCTAGACACTGGATAACCGCATGAGGTTACCTCGTGCGCTAAACAGTCTTCCTAAATATTTTGAAGTGGAACATACCAATTTTTATAGTGCTTGCTGAGGGGATCAAAATGCGGTATTTTCTTCCACTTTTTCATTATTCGAAACATATTTGGATTTTAAGGTTTAAACCCGTCTACGGAACAGGTTTGATTTTGAAATTTAAATTTGTCCAAGCACTACGGCCATTGCCAGTACAATTTGTTTTTGTTGATTTATGATGTATTATCTTAAGTCATGATAGGCAAACTGTAATATTATTATTAGTATATTTCTATCTAGCTAACTTGGTCATTTACAATACAAACATAAATATGAGGATATTTGTGTTTATCAAATATATTGATTTGTGTTAACCTATATATATATATATATGTATATATATATATATATCAAGTAAGTATGTTTTGAAACAGTGAGCAGGTTTGAAATTAGAAAATTGAATAGCTTTCACCGTATTTTTTACTAAAGGAATTTTAGCCTGATAATGGGATTTAGAACCCTCAGATAAATGGAAAAAGATGAGTATTGACATATATATCAACACTCATCATTTTCCATTTATCTGAGGGTTCTAAACCCCATTTTAGGCTAAAATTCCTTTAGTCAAAAATACGGTGAAAGCTATTCTATATATATATAAACGGAAAAAATGAAACGAAATTTCATTTCTCACTCTTCGTACGGCTATTACTTAAATATAAGTATGTATACGTACATACATATATGTATACAGACGTACATATATGTATATATATATACATACATGCACACATATATATATGTACGTATGGATTCACCGAACATTTATTATAATGCTCGGTGTGTTTGTAAACAAACATCCCGTATTGAGCCGTACAGTGTCTAGCAAACATCGTTGCTCTTTTGTTCAACAAAGGAACGCTGTACTAGTTTCAAGCTTATTATCTATCGTCAGCAACGTATACCTTCCTGCCAGATGATTGAACGTCTGAAAGTATACACTTTCCTTACGCATATTAACGGCTGAGCAGCCTAATCTCCCGTTCTGTTGCCAGTTGCAGTAGACGTCCGCTAAGAGGCCTCCGTACAGGTCTGGCATCTGTACGTAAAGTTCGTAGGGCAGACTATCCAAACCAGGCGCTATACCTCTTGTGCAGCCAGTCATTGCTTTCCGTACTTCAGCGGCTGTTATCGGCCTTTAGGAACACTCCGCCTCAGTGGCCGAGAGCCGCGGCAGTCCGTCGAGGTAGACACTAAAGTCCATCCCTCGATCCGCACCGCCGCTGCCCCCGAACAACTGAGTGAAGTTTCACACATTTTCCCGGAATCGAGTAGCATGCACCATCGTGGTCCACCAAAGAGGGGATCGTGGCTTTGTTGCCACGACCCATTGAACGGCTTTCGTCTTCTCGCGTCTGAGAGCACGCACCCTAGCTCTGACAACGCAGCCTTCGTGCTTTGCATTGAAGAATTGGTCAAGGGCCAATTTCGCCGCAAGTACGTCGGTCGCGATGCCTTTATTAAGCGCCTCGTCTAATTTTCTAGCCAGTCCTCCCTCTGCTCTATTTTTCTCTATTGCTAAAGCCTTACTAAACCTAATGGACTCTATTCTAATCGCTCTCTTCAGAGGAAACCACCATTTGTTGTTGACGATGGACTCCGTCAACGCTCGCTTAACTAGTTCGCTAATCCGGTCTCTCTCTGTAGGCCTTGAGCGCTGTTAATGACGCATTTAGCTTCCAGTAGCCGGGTCCCTGTCTATGAAGCCTATATAAGTCAACCTCACAGATCATGAATTTGTGGTCCGTGTAGTCGACTATTTTGAAATGTGGACAGCCTATGCTAGACCTATCTATTTCCCTACAAAATACCCTATCTAGATATGATCTGGATGACCCAATGCGGTTTGTCCATGTCCACATTGGCACATTCAAGAAATCCAGACGGTACCTCTCAGACCTTGGAAACCGTCTGAGCAGGTTTGCGAGGCTTTTACACCCTCCTCCCCTATCCGCTAATCCCACACATTCCCAGCGTGCATCTAAGATCCCGTTCCAGTCGCCCACTAACACTAAAGAGCGGGCCGTTCCAAGAAAGGTCTCCAGACGCCGGAAGAAATCAGGCCGCCCTGTTCCTGTCGATACATTCACGACCACTAACCTGAAAGCTTGCCCGTCTCCGCTGGTCACGTCGAGCACCACCAACTTACCTTCTGGGTCCAGGAAGATGGCCGCTATGGTGAGATCCAAACCTCTCCGGAAAAGCAGAGCAACTCCACGCCCCGATCCAGCACGACTGGGAAATGTGTACACATCGTAGCCGCCGAGATCGGTGCGAAGGCTCATGCTTCGGAGATTCTGGTCCCGCTGATGGCCACCACATCTATGTTTAGTGACCTGAGGTCGTTGAGCAGGTGGCCCTGCTTCCATGACGACCCCAAGCCACGCGCATTTATGCTGCCTATTCTGAGTGAGGTCATGTTGAAAAGGAGTGGAAAAAGATAGAAAAGATCACTTACCTCACATCTCGTAGAGGAAGGATGGTTTCTCCATCCTTCTCACTGCGTGTGGCCTCCTCCGGAAGGATGTCCTTATAAATCCTCCTGGAGAGTGTTTGTCAGAAGAATCCGATGTCCTTGGGGAACTTTTGTTTTAGTGTCGTGTACGTTTTCTGTGTGATGCGAGTGATTTGTATGTGCGGAAGTGGTGTGAACTTTTGCGGTGTTGTGTAGTCTTTTTCTGTGATGCTGGTGTTGTGTTGGATGTAGTGTAATAAATGGTTATTGTTCAAATTTAATGCTGTGTAGTGTGTATCGTTATGGTTGTTTTGTTTTGTTTGCGTTTCCTGTGGGTTTGTTTCTGTTTCGCTTTTTGGTGATTTTTGTGGTGTTGGTGATGGTGGTTGTGGGGTTAATGATGGTGGTCATGATGCTGGTGTTTTTGGTTATGCGGCTGGTGATGCTGGTGTGGGTGGTATAGCTGTCTTAACCTTTTTGTTTGTTTGCTTATTTGTTTCCCCCTACATTTTGTTTTTGGAGGGCGAAGGAAAGGGATTTTTTTCTTTTGGGGGTTCTTTTTGGTGGTAGCGTTATCAGTGGTGTTGGTTGTTCTTTTTGACACTGTGAAGGTGGGGGTGGCGGCTTTAACACCTGCAGTTATTGGTAATGGTGGGAAATCCAAGTCTGTATGCGGCAAATTTAAATAATTGAGGCTGCTATTAATTATATTTTCAGTGTTGGCAACCGTGGCAAGCTTTACAATGGTGGAGTGGGGGGTGTTTGTCTCTTAAAAACAGGAGATTTGTCGTTCATGTTTTTTTTTAAGAAATATTTTGTTTGATAAATAAAAGTTTAAATTTTGGGCTCAAAGGCCCCACCCAAAATTATTGAGTGTCCTTTATAGATATCAATATATGTAAAACTTATAAACAGTTATAAACACATACATTTTCCATAACTGCCAATTTGAAACAACTGAAAACAACAAACCATTGTGGAGCTCACGATAATACGATTTCCTTCGTAGGTCGCCAATAATACTAATAATGATTTATTTATTGGCCACAAGGACGGTACGATGTAGGTTTTGTGCGTGTACAGATTTTTATTATTTATATAAGAAACGAAAACGAAAAAAATACATAGAAACATATATATATATATATAAACAATAAAAATTAAAATTAAAACAATGAAAAATTCCCCAATAGGGGCGAAACCTCCGAGGCTTACTCGTGGCGAGTACCACACAAAGGACCACGGCCACCCTGACCACCAGGGCAAGCGCCTTCTCTCAGTTTTTTCCCATTCCTCAAATTACAAGCGTATATTCACAGCGGTCCCGTTCACTCGAACCATTCTCGCTACATTCACCCACCTTTCAACAAACTTGCTAGAAGACAGCACTTGACTCTCCACCCTGATTTTCCTCTTCAAGTGAAACTTGAAAAGGTTAATCAGGGATTTGCCGAAGAGAAAAGTGTCCGTCTTCAACCCTTTCAACCTTGTCCACCACACAATCCTTTTCGCCATGGCCACCAGGTAGATGAAAACTGCCTGCCCTTCCTCCTCTTTATTAGTGTTTATATTGAAGTTGTTGATGTTGTTGTTTTTCTTGGTTGTTGTTGTGATGGTGGTGATGTTTGGTTGGAGGCGATACAGTGTTGTTAACCGCACCCTTGTCTTGTTCAGTAGGGTTGACAAGAGACATATCGCACATGTCTATGGTAGGATTGGTAGTAGTATTGGGAGCTCTAGTCGCTGTTTTTGACCTTTTGACCTGTAAGTTTTCAAAGTTTTCAAAGTTATTTTTTAATAAATCCGAACATTCGGGCTTAAAGCCCGAATATTGAGAGGTCTCTTCTCCCTCGAACCAGAGTGGGTATCTTATGCACCGTTATCGACAAGAAAATACACAAAATAATACTTTAAAACAGCTTAAAATTACGAACCTTTTCTCTCACAGACTTGCAACGTCTTCACACATGTACGTCCAATAATAATAACCGTTCCCTGAAACAGAAAGATTGTCATTATGTATAGTGTAACGGTCTGAGTTCAAATCCCGTCGAGGTTAACTTTGCCTTTCATCCTTACGGGGTCGATAAAATAAAGTACCAGTAATGTACTGGGTAATTTGCTGGCCTTGTGCCAAAAGTAGAAACAATTATGTATAGTGTAACATCACCATCTAATATCTGTGTACCTTTACCAGACTTAAGTGGTTTGGATCTATTCGGGTCATGTCTGGAACATACATCTCTACTCTTTCTTCCTCTCAGTTTCGTCCACTACGACAGAACTGAAAATGCCAAGATTATTTCTCTTCCCATTCTGTATCAATAAATAAATCCTAAACGGACGTTAGTCCGTTTAGTAATATTGTTGTGGTCGTGTTTTCGTTGGCAATCGTCTGTTTACGACAGTACAGCGCGGCTCTACTTTATTTAACTGAGATAAAACTTATATGAGCATGAACAGTAGATCATTACGCATCTTTTGGCTTAAAAATCTAGAAATTTGGTCCAGCGGGAAAAAGTTTATAATCAAAGTTTGCTGATAAATCTTGTTCAAGTGAGTGAGTAGTAAGCGTGACGCTAGGGGAGGTAATCCAGAAATGACGTAGCTTTGTCATTAAGCCAGTTGCCTCAACTAGATTGCAATTATACTCAAAAGAACTTTAAAATGTCAATCACTTGTCAGTAATTCACTATGATCATTTAATTATTAGGTAGTTGTTGCTTGCATTGCCTTAAAAAATAGTAGACCAGATAGAAAAATGCGTACAGCAAAAAAATGTAATATTGTTGGAATATAAACCTTTAAAAATACAGGACAAGAAACTAAAATAAAACTTTAAAAGAATAGGACAAGAAACTAAGATAAAACTTTAAAGAATTGGACAAGAAATAAAAAAATTTACAATAATATTATTCGTTTCCTGTGCTATGCCCCAGTATCTTCTTGATTAGTGCATAATAATTGTCATGCTCTCATTGTGCGTTGCCCCTGAGCGGTTGGTTCTTGTTGGGGTTGGTTGGCTGAGCAGTTCTGCTCCGTCAGAATGACCATTGCAAGAAGAATTGGCCGATGCAGCTGCAGGTCTCCTCCAAGAATGTACTTCTGGTCCCGTAACACCAGACGAAGATGGAGAAGACGACCGGGACAAGATGTCGACTCTGACCACCGACTACGGCACCTCCCTCAACCACCGGTCCTCCCTCCCTCTGTCCCGTCATCCCTCCAGTCCTCCTGCTCCCCCTTCCTGTACCAGAAAGCTGTGGCACGCATTCATCTGGACTGCCGGACTTGAACTCAAGGACAAGATGCAAGGAGAAGATGGACGGGTTGGTCAAGATCAAGGATGAGGGGGACGACAAGACCGTCCGCTGCTGCTCAAGATCTGTGCTCATGGGCCCATGGGTCCATTCACATTATGCATGACACATGAGGCGTGTCGCCGAATGATGAAATAGGGGTATGGTTATGGCCCAATTGGTGTTCAAACCAGGATCAAATGATCCCCCCGGTCTGACGACTACCTCTGAATGTGGAACCCAGAGCCTATGAATGTGGAACTCGATTTTTTACCAATAAAAATTTTGCCACTAATATTATTGTAAATTTTTTTATTTCTTATCCAATTCTTTAAAGTTTTATCTTAGTTTCTTGTCCTATTCTTTTAAAGATTTATCTTAGTTTCTTGTCCTATTCTTTTAAAGTTTTATTTTAGTTTCTTGTCCTGTATTTTTAAAGGTTTATATTCCAACAATATTACTTTTTTTTGCTGTACGCATTTTTCTATCTGGTAAATATATGTATAACACTAAATCTAAAACAGTCATTACTTCATAAACATATTATATAGTGAAATAGAACAGGAGTAATCTACTGAAGTTTAGCACAAAGGGTGCACACGCCGTCTCGTGACACTGAACGCTAACGATAATTCCGTTAGCAACGTCGTGACAAAATATAAAACAGCTGAATGTTCCTCACTTTCGATTTATAATTTAACTCGGCTTGCAATGTCCTGCCTTTCTATTGCTGGATTTATTATATTATTAACATGGCAGTCAACTTTAGCAGCTGGTAAGATAAAAGCTCATTTGTTATCTTATTCACTTATTGAATGCTTTAATTACGTGTCTGTCCTCAAATATTTTTCTCATTTTCATTAATACTGTCATACCTGATCCTCCAACCTAACACTAGAGGTCCAAAATAATAGTTGACTTGGAGTCAATACCCGTATTTGTCAGTATGTATTATGTATGTATGTATGTATGTATGTATATTAGAAATGTAAGTTCTCGCCGTATTTTGACTAAAGAAATTAAAGAAAGTATTTAGCCTGATAGTGGGGTTAAGAACCCTCGGAGAAATGGAAAAAGATGAGTATTGACGTACATGGGAGTCGAACCCACATCTTTGGTTATCCGGACCACTGTGCTACCATTTACACCAACACATCACCCATTTACACCATTTACAGCTTTTACACCAACACATCATGATGTGTTGGTGGAAATGGTAGCACAGTGGTCCGGATAACCAAAGATGTGGGTCCGACTCCCATGTACGTCAATTCTCATCTTTTTCCATTTCTCCGAGGGTTCTTAACCCCACTATCAGGCTAAATCATTTCTTTAATTTCTTTAGTCAAAATACGGCGATAACTTACATTTCTAATAATTTCTAATAATTTCAAACCCACTCGCTGTTTCAGAAATATTCTTACACACACACATATATATATATATATATATATATATATATATATATATATATATATATATATATATATATATATATATATATATATATATATATATATAGTAATAATATATATATATATATCAAATATATAAGAACCGTAGAGCAAATGGACTTCGTTAGTTTCAGAAGATCCCGTTAAGGGTGAAAGCACCGATTCTTTGCTTAAACTTTAATCTGTTATTTTAATTAATAAATATATGTATATATATATATATATATATATATATATATATATATATATATATATAGTGAAAGAGTGAAGAATAACATATTCAACAGTACGAAAAGGGTTTTATTTACAGTATTGTTTCATTGATCGGAATAACTCAGTTATTCCGATGATTTGATTAGGCATACATTGTATTTAAGATTGAGTGACACTTCCTAATCAATGAAACAATTTTTAATACTGTAAATAAAATCGTTGTTGTACTGTTGGCGATGTTATTCTTCACTATTTCACTATTATGACTCCAAGATTAACCTGCATAGGAATTCCCGGGATCTCGCCACCTAACTAAGTAAACCTCTTGTGTCACACAACGCCGTACATTAAAACTATCCACAATACAGAGTACTCAGAACCTCTAACTGGATTACCTATAACGATAATTTGTTATCCAATATATATATATATTAGTGTGTGTGTGTGTATATGTCATCATCCTCATCATTTGACGTCCGCTTTCATCTGCAAGCATGTGTTGGGCCGGATTACATCGAACAAATTACTACTGACGCGTAGCTATTGACCTACCAGACAGGCCAAGGTCATATCGAGAAGTTGTTTTTTGACACAAACTGAAATGTCCTACTCACCCTTTGTTTAATAAACTTTCTCCGACTGTATCCCTTTCGTATCACCAACTGCTTTGTAGCGTGTACTGATTGCTTTTATTGTGTAGATCACCAGAACTAAGGAGGTTGTGTTTTTAAAACAACTACAGGGTTAGCTCAATTCTTTTATGTATGGAATCTACAGCAGGTGAACTTCCTCTCACCAACCACTCTGGGGATGTTGACCATAAATCCAACTACAGAACCCTCTTAAATATGGAGAAGGGACAATAAGGGAGGGAGATAAGTATGAAGTTATAGGTATGTGTGGGGGTTTCTTTGGCAGGTCAATGACTAAAGGGTAGGAGTTACTGATTAGTGTATGGGGTGTAGTGGTGTGAGGGATGTGGTCAACATGGTGGTGATATGGGGCGTGATGGAGAGATAGAAAGCGGGGTTAGGGATGGGTATGAATTAGGGTTAGCTTATTAGTGTACGGGGAGAGGGAGATTTAGCGAAGAATGTAGTTGATAGAGATTGGGGTCGTGTTAGAGAGATGGGTAAGGGATAGTGAGGGATAAGGTTTGCTAGTAGAGTGGCGTGAACAATGAGGATAGAAGGCAGCTATTATTGGCCAATGGTGAGGATATCTAAGGTGTTTAGTGTGTGAATGGTTCTCGAGGTTTTATGTGTAGTGGATGCCGCATTTGGGTGGACAGATAGGGGGAGTATTAGTAGGAGGGAGGGGCTTGTTCATGGATGGGTCAGGTCATATCTTATGATTCTGGTCGGGTCTTCATTAACGCAGCATAGCGTCAGCCCAATCGATCCTTTGTCATCACAAGTCTTTTTGGTCTGCCTTTTCCTCGTATTCCAGCCACTGCGATTGCTCTGCATTTCTTTGTTCAGCTGCTGTCTTCCATACGTATCACATATCCATACCAGAGTAATCTCTCTTTTGCATTAACATCCAAATCCTCTTATACAATGTTTTCTTCTCAGTTCATTTCTACTACATCGTCCATGCACATTAGCATTACACATTAATCGGAGCATACTGTCGTCATTTCTCTCCAGCCTTCGAAGGTCTTCTGTAATTAAGGCCCACGTTTCCCAGCCGTTTAGCATTGCCCTTTGCCCACAGGCATCATTCTGTCTACTCTTCACTCCAAGTGAGAACATGTTTGTTGTTCGAAGAGCTATCAGCTCTCTAAACTTCTTCCAGCCTGTTCTGATCCTGGTTGTCACACTTTCAGTGTATGCTCCACACTTGTGATTTTGATCGCCTAAGTAACAAAGGCTGTTGATAATTTCTAGGAGCTTACCTGGAAGCTAAAGGAATCTCCTTCACGCAAGTTCTTAGGGGTCCCTTCTACTGTGCATCAGCCACATCTCTTGTGAGTCCATCGATTGCACTCTGTGCACCATTTTCTGGCATATCGAACACAGCCATCGCCCTGATTGTATCACCTTCTTGTCCTCTTTCGTACTTAGCCCTTTTGATGCAACTAGTTTTAGGTTCTCTAGGTTCTTGCATGTTTTCAGTTTTGTCCCTTACCGCCCTACGGATTCATTTTAAGTAAGAGATCATCAGCATATAGGAACGCCCACGGAGTACCAGTTTTGAAATACTCAGTGAAGAACAGTGAAGAACAGTGACAAATAGGAGTGGACTAAGGACTGGGCCCTGGTGGACATCGAACTGCACTTCATCACTCTACTGGCTTCCAGCTTTTTTATACATGGCCCACAATGCTCTCACAAGACATTCATATACATCTAATTACCTAAGTGTCCAACATATTACAGAGAATGGGACCCTGTCAAAGGCATTCTCCCTATCTTCAAAATCCAGATACAATGGCTTACACTTAACTAAGTACCTCTCAAGCAGTCGTCGCACTATAAAGGGGGAATCAATGGCACTATTCTTCTTCTTCTTCTTCTTCTTCTTCTTCTTCTTCTTCTTCTTCTTCTTCTTCTTCTTCTTCTTCTTCTTCTTCTTCTTCCTAAGATTGTTGTGGGTGGGGGAAGAGTCTTCAACCATTCCTTCCAGTGGGTTTGTCAGAAGCAACCCTCTCCAAATGATCCGGCTCTATCCCCAATCTCGTCCAGATGAGCTCATGGATGTTATCCAACCATCTTGCGCGGACACTGGGCTTCCTACCGGTTGCGTTTACCACTAAAATCTTTCTAGCGATTTTTTCACCGAGACATTCTAAACAATTGCATATTGTATCGTATCTGTAATCTCTCAATTCGGAGAAGTAGCGACTCTCCCTGGAGGGAGACCTGATCTCCAAGCTACGCACTCTATTGAGTAACGTTACTCAAAATACTTTTTGAAGGAACCCCATTTCTGACGCTTGCATCCACGATCATATTCGTTTGGTCATTACCCAAGATTCATGACCATAATGACTGTTCACATGAATACCGTACTGAAGATAACTAGTTTAGATTTTTCCCCTTTTGAATACCGGCTGCTGAAGCTGGCGCATTACAGCACCAGCTCGTGCAATTCTTGCACTTAATTCAGCCTCATGCATTCCATCACCTGTGAACATGGCCCCAAGATACTTGAATTTCTCCCCGTGTTTAAGTGGAACTTCATTCATATATAGATTGCACAGCACAAGATTCCTGAGATGACGAGAGTCTCAGTTTCGCAGCATTGATTTTCATCCTGCCATACAGCACTCGAAATCAAACCTGTTCTTATTCTCTCTAGTGAATCTTCATTACCCTTGTAGAAGTTGACCATAACTTTGCTGCTGAAATCATTGGGTATGACACCTTTCTTGTACTACTTGATTACTATATGACCGACTAGCACATATCCTACAATGCCGGATGCTTTTAGCCTCTCAACAAATATACCAGATGGACGAGTAGCTTTCTCTACCTCCATGTCCTTAATTGCTTCATCTATCTCACTGCTGTCAACTTCTTAGCTGATCCCTTAGTCAGATCTACATGTGGTAAGCCCTTACTCCCCCATTTATTCTCTTCATTCAGTAGGCTCTCATAGTAAATACTCTATGTCTCCTTCTTTTCGGCATAAGACAGGGTAAGTGTTCCACTACCATTTCGACTATTTCACGATTTTCTCTAGCACACTCTCTTGCAATCCGATACACTTCCTTCAACTGATCTTTGCGACGAAGAACATGAGCTATTGTTTTTCTCCCTCTGCCCTTTCTAGGTATACCTAATTAAACCTAGTTAAGGGGATAATGTATGTAATGGTGGGTTGGAAAGACTGGACAAAAGAAAAAGAGGAGTCAAGCTGTTCATGGGAGAAAGAAGTGGCGCCGATAGAATACTCGATGTAACGGCCGTATAGCTCAGGGGTAGGTGCAGTATACTGGGAGAAAATTTGAGCTTCGATGTTGCTGACGAATAAGTCGGCGTATTTCGGGAACATTCAATTTACCAAGGCTATCCCAGTAATTTGTTTTCTACTTATATATATATCCGTCAGTTAGTAAGCAATACTCTTTCTTTGTGTTGTTTCCCTATATTATCGGATCAGATGTCTTTGGTCTTAACGTCTGTGCGTATTGGGACATCAAAGATTATGTTCGCTTTCTCAAGTTCTGCTTAAATCCTTTGTGAATCTATGTAGTCTTTCCACCAGTGTTTCAATTTACTTCTGTTTGCAGCATGCAGCTTTAGATTTTCCATTTTCAATTATTTATGTCTAGTCTTGTTCAGTATCTCAATTATTGGTTTCAGTGCTAGATAGGAGAGAAGTGATGAGTGGGTGTCTCCTTAAAATATTCTTCTTTTTACTAGGATAGTTTCTTTGTATATAACTACAACTTTTCTATTTATTTGCAGAATTGTTTGTTACTTACATGTGATATAGATGATGAATGATTTCTATTGTTAGAGTTACTTTATTCATGGCTAATGTGTCCAATATGCGAATGTAGGTGACACTGTCAAAATCTCATGCTAATCAATCCATGCCATACTTAAATATTCTTCTTTCATTTTCTGCAGTTATTCTCATGGCTTGTTGATTAGTAATTTGTATTTAGAGACTTATAAACATTTGCAATATCTTTTATTATTTTCTGGAAACGTTATATTTTTTCGGCTGTTTGGTCTTCTATTATCTATCACACTTTACACCTTACGCACCTATTTTTAATGAACACTTAATACTTTAACACGTGTTAAATATCAACATTCAATAAATCTCATCTATGCTACTTACAGGTATTTAATTTTCTTTTACCTTTTTTACTTTCGTTTTGATTTATTGTTTTTATCATTTATTATTCGTGGCTTTTTGTCTCTCGGCTGTATAGTGTGGTGGATGTTTTACAACTGTATGTCGGACAATCCGGCAACATAATTAACATTGATATCCCGACAAACATAATTCAAAACACAATTCGTTGCACAACGACTTCCCGTGCAATTGGATTAAAAACAAGCGAGATTCAAGACCAGGAGCCTTAGGCTGAGTGTGGGAGCTAAATACGTACATCCAAGTAGGAAAGTGTTTAGATAAGGTTGATGTGAAAGTTGAAATTAATGGAAGGTTAAAGTTTCCCTCACTGCTCGTCCCTTACTTAAGTTGTCTGAAATTAGACCAAATTCATATCTTTGGTAGCATCATTGTAGCATAGCAATGGAGATCGGAAAAGCCAACTGCCTCATTTGAGCTGCATGGATGCACTTAAAGGAGAATAGTCACCTTCTTCTCCTAAAATACATGGCGTGCGGCAAGTCTGAGAAATATTAGAGGTGTACTCCTATAATCAAACTGAGAAGACGAACGATTAAAATATGATGATAAATACTCAATTACAGACAACGTGGACAAGATAAAAGGCCACAGAGAAAAAAATTTACAAAAAGAAACTCCAGGCTCGCCACGGCCACAGACACCAAAAAGTTCACCAATACCGTAAACACAGCCCAATTTACAAAATACAACAATAACAAAACAAAACCTAACAAAAACTAATGTTAAAAATCTCATGACCATAAGTTCAAAGAATGCGGACTTAATAAAGAACATACAAATACATACATAGAACAAGTAAATTTCACAACACCCATGTCGCTATACTAGCACACAGATTATGCAAATAACTGTTTCTACTTTTGGCACAAGGCCAGCAATTATACCAGTACATTACTGGTACTATATTTTATCGACCTCGTAATGATGAAAATTAAACTCGGCGGGATTTGAACTCAGATGGTAAAGGGGCGTAACTTTACTACAAAGCATGGCGGCCGACCCTCTACCGATACTGCCAATCCTATACAAATAATACAACATATTTACACATAACAAAAACCAAATACCCAAATGAAGTAGGTTATTTACAGAGAAATATAACTAAACGTACACTTGCTGATTTGCAGGAAGAACAATGCACCCTTCCATGCAAAAAGAGGTGTGTGCTCTTTATCACTATTCTTTTCTTTTTCTTAAATCATAGCCTTACTCAAATTAGGTGATGTGAAATATATATGCTGGGGTCACTTTCGAAGCAGTTGTCACCCGTTTAACAGCCTCAGTTCGCTAACTATAGATGTAGTTTACATGGGCTTAATCAAAATGTACGGGCTTCAAGATTTAGTACGCATTTCTAGTCGTTAGGAGGCGTACATATCTCCAAGTTGTCCAGAATAGGGTAGGGGAATCTTCATGTTGTTTTGTAAACGCTCAGATTTCACAATATGTACCCCCTTCCTGGACCCAGACGTTAAGTTGATGGATCTGGACGTGATCAACAGCGAAGGACATGCATTCGGGCTAGAGACCGTCAGAGCTCTGAAAGGGACAAGTGGGATAGAATTTTGGGGCCATCTGGAGAACTTTCTAAGAAAGGTCCTCGTTAGTTGTTAATGAGCTACTGGAATGGGGTCTTGAATGAATTCTGTGCCTGTGTAGACTAGTAGACAGGGGAGGAGGTCAGAAAAGCCTCAAAAAACCTTCTCAGTCACTACCAACAATCTGATAATTACCGAGTGGATTTCCTCGATGAACCATTATAGACCTGTTCAAATGACAGAGTCATTCATAGAGTATCTAGATTGGCTGTAGAGTAGTTGATAGTGATAACATCCAAAAATTGGAAGTCCTCCACTACACAGATGACTGGAAAATGAAGAAATCACTTCCAGGGCCCAAAGATTACACAGGCGGGAGTGCGAAATTAGTTAAGCGTTGACAGACACAATCGCCAACAACAAATGGTGATTCCCCATCAAAATGACGTTTACAATATAATCCTTCGGGTGTAGTGAAGGAAAAGCAATCGAAAGAAATAAAGAGAGAACTAGGCAGGAAGCACTATAGGGTATTTAGGAAAGCATCATGTCTGCTTGCTACTGAGACTGAGCCTTGACTAACTCTTCAATGTGAAGCAAGTATGCAGTTGTGTTTGATTTAGCGTGCATTCTCCTAGAATTGACAAAAAACATCTGATTGGCCCAGTTGCGGTGGTACAACGGGGCAACAAATGCACAATTCGACTTTTTTCAGATGTCTACACCAACTGGTAAAAGAATGACAGAATTCAATTTCTGTATGTCGAGGTGCTGCAGCGCTGCAAGGAATGCAACCAAACAAGGATGATTATATTGATAAGTTTTAAAACTTTAGCTATTGTTCTGGTTGAGGTTCTGCTAGTGTAGGAGAGCGGATATGTGTCATTCCCGATATGTCCTTCCAGGACAAATACCACCCCATACATCAGAGAGAGGGTGACTGAGAAACTGTCCTGGATAGCGCACTAATAATCTCAGATCAATTGAAAACTTTGGATGATGTCGACCATCGGTACCTGACTGCGTTCTTTAAGGCATTCGGTCATGGGGACTTTTCAGGGGATAGATCGCTGCAAATACAGCGCCGTTCCGTATCATGAGCTCGCTCCATAAAGGATACCTTCTGTAACAACTTTTGCGCGTACTGAATCTTCAGCTATTACCTCAAAAGTTGGAAGCACTGATGACCATCCCGCGAAACCTGGGTGTTAGGCATCGCTCACGCGTGTGCAAGGCGATAACTGTAGCAAAGGTTAACCAGAAAAACATCAGTGACATCCGAATCAGCACATGGGGAGGTAGTTCCATATCCAGTGTTACCTTGACGGTGATCAGGTGTGAATCGTCTTTCCTTAGCTCACCTCCTTCACGATACTGAAATCCTGGGTGAAACAAACCGCGAAGGAGTGATTGACTACCAATCGGGCACTGCGCTCTCTACAAACTCCTATTTGGCCTTCTATAGAGGATTAGTGTCGGAAAAGAACGACGACGTCCTCGAAAGATTATATGTGTCAATGAGAATCAACTAACTGCTCTCTTGCTGCAAACTATCGCTCCATGACCGATTGATATCTTGCAGAAGTCTTTGTGTTGGCACTGCAACCGTGGAATGGGGTACTAAACTTTGAATGTGCTTGATATATTCTACTACAGACTTCCCAAACTTGTTACATCATCGCTCACTTCCACATGAAAACATTTTTCACCGCCTGTCTATATCGTAAATATTCGAAAGTATACCAAAAATATTTGGTAAAAGTTTGGTAGTTACTCGTAAACTAACATTTTATAATGTCATAAAAAATATCAAAGTGGGGTAACAAATAACGCTGACTTATGCGACTGCTGATGCTGCTATTACCATATTATAGAACAAAACTGTATTTTATTAACTTTTATTAGGTTTGGAAAATATGTCACTATATTTTGATAATACCACATGACGTGATTACTCTAAAACCGATAGCGCATTGTGGCATCAGTGTCATCTTGTAAATCAATTCGTTATGCACATAGTCTTTGCAATCGATTACTTCAAACGGGTTGTTATCCAAAACTGGAACTGACAATGCGATAATATCCTGAAATCTGTACCATGTCATCATGCAATGGTAGCAAATAATTGTGATATGTAATGACATCCTCATCAATGAATTCATCTTTCGAGCTGTTCAATCGTTGAAATTGATGGACTTGATCCCCACGAAACATTTATCTTATAGAGTGTTATTTTAGAAATGAAAGCATTGAAGGCGATTTACAGTTGGAAAGCGTATTTTACTTTGCAATAATGTATTGGGATCATTTACTTTTGCGAATGTCACTAAGGAAAAAATATCACATTTTGAAATAATCAGAGAACTGTATAGTGGAGTGTATTAAAAAATATTATGTCAAAAAGATCGACAAAACTGACAACACAGATGCTTTTTGACAACCATTATACTTCAGTATGGTACAAAAGCCTCACATAGTCATCATCATTATCAGGGCTGAGTGGACGAAAATTTCGTTCAGACAAAGAATTCAATTTTAGCTTGTTCACAGTTTCAACAACTAACTGCCGGACATCAGCAAAGCCTCCCGTTGTTATCTTTGCCTCTAATTGCTGCCTGTGAACCATACAATTGACTATTGAAACAGGATGACATATTCCACGTTTTAAGAGAGAAGAGAAACTTCTATATTTACCTAATGAAACATACACTCCCCTCCATCAATTGCACAGTCAGCAATATTGTTCAATGAATGTTATGGCTCATTGGAAAATAGCTTTAATAAATCTAAAATAGACGTGCCTTTAGGTCAATCAACAATTGATCACTAAACTGCATCTACCCAAATATTTGAATATGTTCATTTAAAAATACGAACATGCATCATAATCAAGCATTGATTTCTTACAACTGTTGGTTCGATGACTTGTATGAACAATTCAGAACTCCGGAGATAATGGATTAGAGTATTTTGGACGTTGATAGTTATTCACATATACGACGAAAAATTGTTATCACTAAGTGGAAATATCCTCATAATGTGATTTTTTATGCATTACAGTTGAGGGAATTTCTTCAATAATAGATAGAAGTAATGTTTTACATAATGTGTGCGACGTACCGACCTTTGCGGCCGGTAAAGCTGTGTAGTACAACGCAATCGTCACTTTATTTCCTGTCTAATTACTTTCTGAAATTCCGACATTTTACGCTTTTCGAATGAGGCTTTAATTTGGCAGAATATGATAAAGGTGGTTGTTCCATCTGGTTGGCATGATTAGAATATATATGATATTTTATAGTGAAGGTTTCATTGCTTAAAGTTTGGTTGACTGCTCTGTGGTGAAGCGATAACTCCATAAAATAATAATGTTGTATTGGCCACAAATATTGTTAAATGGCGACATCGAGGTGTTTAAATATTGTACAATACACTGAAACAATTGTTCGTTCAATATTTTATATTGCTACTGGATGTCCGTGTCACTAATCCACAAATGCAACAAGACAAGAGCGTTTCAATCATTTGCCAATCAATACAATCCAACAAGATCAAATGGCTTTCTGTTTATATGAGCATGCGGTTTGGGTTATGGATAGTTACCATCTTGGGATTCTCATATTTTGATTGGTAGTATCGTCCGCATTTCCTTGTCAACAGCCTGTCGTCATAGTTCTTAGTGGTCATCGCGTGTGTCAATTTTATTTGCGATACCGGTGCTGGCGTTGGAAATTTTCTTCTGATGTCATTTGATAATTTTACTAGAAAAGTTATTCTTGGTCTTCCCTTACCTGATTTATATGCGAAAAAATACATATTTCATCCAAAGAACTATTTGAATGTTAATGAACATTCTTAAAACTATAGAAAATACCAAAATATCCCTTGCTTGCTGGATTGTTCACATCTTATCTCGGGATTTGTTTCTCGCAGAGCGTCCGGTTTTGTTAAACGGGTTCTTTGTACATCTCCTTTGAATATCTTTCTCGGGTAACATATGTTAAAACACCATAATACTAAAAATCCCATATCCACCACAAAACTTTCCAATTACCTACCATTTTCCGTTCGGTTGCACACTGCGCGTGCAACAGTTAGAATCGCCCACCATCGAGTGATATCGCATATGTTGGGAAACGTTGCTTTACATGTCAGGAAGTGCCGTCAACCGAACCTGTCTAAGATGCGCAAACACACACACACACGCACACACACACACACACACACACACACACACACACACACACACACACACACACACACACATATATATATATATATATGGGGGGGGTGTATCATAACCTTTCATCCGTAAAATATTTCAATTACACATACATATACTCAAACACCGACAGGAACGCACACTCAGACACGTGCGTGTGTCAGTTTGTGGGTTGTATGTGCAAATAAGTGTAACATTAATAAAAGAATGGTAACAATTAAAATTAAACAAAGGCAAATCCACAATAGGGTGGAGACGTTTGAGGTCTGCTCGTCGAAAATTCCCATAAAACTACGAATGCCCTGATCTCTAGGACGTGTGCTCTGCCTTAGCCGTCCTCCTCCAAAATGCATTCACATTCTCTGAGCGGGCCCATTCAGACGTTTCATGCCCACATCATTAACTCACCTTACAAGAAACAACTTCGAGGGTAGAACTTCGCTCTCTGACCTGGAATTTCTCTTGGTGTTAAACCTGTAAATTTGATTAGGGCTTCGTCTGAAGGAATATGCAGATATTCAACCCTTTCAAACGTGTCCATCGAGAGGAGCCAGCACATATTGACTATGGGAAGGGTGCGGAGTGATCTTCGTAGTGGACACAACTGATTGCCGGTTTCGTCCAACACACAACAGCCTGGATACGATAGTACTAACTCTAATTTTAGGAATCGGGTTGAATGCCCTCTATCCGCGAAATGCCTCTCGTGTAACATTGTCTAGAAATGTAAGGTCGAAACACCCACGTCCCGTAGGGCCTATATAGGGTTAACCGCCAATAGATTCAAGCAGCGTCTTTACATGCACACCCATTCTTTTCTTAAGACTTTAAGAAGTAATATGACGTCACTTTCAGCTTATATCTGGAGTTTAAAAGACAACCACACCCAATATAGGTTACACTGGGAGATCCTTGCTGAGGCTAGATCGTATAACGGAAATAAAAAAACCATGCGATCTTATCTTTGTGCCGCTAAAGCCCTGGAAATACTCTACGCCAATGACCACATCTTAAACAAATAATCTGAGGCAATTTCGGCTTGTAAACACAAATTGCATAACACTTTCCTGTATTACAGCCCCACATTATACCCTAACGGATAGTACGAACAATACGCGGATAATTTACGTCTTGATGTGGTAGCTAAGTATATTTTACGTTTATACCATTACTTATTTGTATAGGTAAGTATACCTTACCCGTATGTTTTGTGAAGGTACGTATATTTTCTCGTACGTATATTTGCTTGTATTTGGTATAGGTGTATATATTATATTATATATACTGGTACATGTGTATTTTGTGTTTGTGAGTGTATGCGTGTTTGCACGTATGTAAGGTGTGTATATGTGTACTTTGTGTTTTGGTTGACGTACGTTTAGTGAACATATGTGTATTTACCTGTAGTTATGTGTGAGAATGCGTTATATACGTATTTATGTGTGTATATTTATATACGTTTATATAATTACACACACACACATTTTTTATGAGTATTTGGTGCATACGTTCGTATGTGTGCGGGTAGAGGTGTCACGCGGGTTTATGTATGTGTGCGCGCATTTATGTGTACGTGCTTGTATATGCATACCATGGCAGGTGTTTTCGCGTATGCATGTGTTGGATGCGTGTATATATATATTTAATTATTGTTGATTTCAATAACCTCTGTCATTTTCGTTCTACTAATTGATTTACATTATTCTTAACTCTAAAGCCGAGAATCATTCGTTTTCCTGAATAGAATATTAGTCTAACACTTCATTTATACCATATACGTGGTTTTGTCTTTGCGTGTAATTGTTCTCTTCGCTCTACATAATGACGTATTATCTTCGCTTTTTTGTCGTTCATTGCCAGGGAACGTCTTCACGAACTAAAGTATCGTCTTCCTGTTTTCCTTCGGTTG
Organism: Eledone cirrhosa; assembly: GCA_964016885.1. NCBI lineage: Eukaryota > Metazoa > Mollusca > Cephalopoda > Octopoda > Eledonidae > Eledone > Eledone cirrhosa. Next base: position 310,437,384 of record OZ024741.1, on the reverse strand, counting down.
CAACGTTTTTCGAAATATTTACTTCTGCGTTCACAGATTGATTTTTTTTTGTTTCAGAAGATCCCGTTAAGGATGAAAGCAGCAATTCTTTGCTTAGACTCTAATCTGTTATTTTAATATATATATATATATAAATATATATATATATATATATATATATATATATATATATATATATATATATATATATATATATATATATATATATATATATATATATATATATATATATGTATACATTTATATATAATGGCTGCCCCCTCGTTATCGAATATGGCTATTGCATGATATACCATTATTAATAATTATTTATTAATTCTATCGTGCAATGCCTGTGCATGAAGATATTTTTTAAAGTGAGGAAAGACTGTGCACTGAACCAATCCCACTCTCTGAGCGACAGTAGCTATAACTCGAAAAGAAGAAAAGATCAACATCATCGCTAACTACTGACCTGCAGATTTTATATCGGAGTCATCCCAGTTTCCAGAGTTGCCTTCTCCTAGAAGAATGCACTGACAAAGGCTAAGGGTCCTTCACTCCCAGTGGTTTAACTGTGCTGTACATGTGTATATACATATTTACACACTTTTGGATGGCCGTTGACTCTTGTGAGTTCTTCCGTCCTTTGTAGGTTTTGTTTTTTGTGCTGCAGAGTGTCCAAAATCACTCGCCTTACCAGGTAAACTTGGTGGGGTTGCCATTTATATATATATATACATATGTACATACATATTTACACACACACACACACACACACACATACACATATATATATATATATATATATATATATATATATATATATATATATATATATATATATATATATATATGTGTGTGTGTGTGTGTGTGTGTGTGTGTGTGTGTATATATAAATATTCTAGTCCTGTAGAAGCGATTTCTATATGAAACATCATATTTACACACACACACACTCACACATATGTATAAAACTTAGCATACATCAACTGTAACTCAAACCACCCACTATCCATAATTACATCCATTCCACGCAGCATATCCCTTAGGATCTCCCGCCTCTCGTCTAACCGACAAATCTTCGAGGAAAGTGCAGAATACTACAATACCGCACTAGACAAAGCAGGCCACTTAGATAGAGTAGAATATATAGATGAGAGCCTCCGCAAAGCGCACACGGACACGCATGACACAAACTCCTGAAACACACGTACACACGCATTTACACATTTCTATTTACAAATGATACTGTAAATAGAAATACAACATCGAAATCAAACAAGTCACGCAGTAGAAAATATATTTGGTATATTTGGTATATATTTAACACCTCTATTAGTACTAACCTACCCTCTACCTTCTTTAGAATAATAAATAAGCACTTTCCAGATTCACATAGATACAGCAAATTCCTTAACACTAAATCTATTAGACTATCTTACTCCACGGCACCAAACATAGAGGCACACATTAAGATGCTTAACGCTAAAAAGATACATAACAACACCATAACACAAATTTATAACAATAACAATACAATCACCATTGAACACAACAGAATATCTAATACACAACCACCCACTAATATGCAAACAAAACGTAACACACTTGTACAGGTATCGCAGCCCACCAATAATGCAAAAATTCCCCATGACAAGAAATGTAACTGCCACCTACCTGAAACATGTCCATTACATAATGAATGTATGCAGTCTAACCTGGTTTACCAATGCACAGTAGAATCAGACAACCAGAAATGGTATTACATCGGAGCGACTAGGAATACATTTAAAGCCCGTTGGTATACACACCGTTAGGCAATGAAACATTCCCAGCATCGTTATGTAACTACCCTTGCAAACAAGACCTGGCAACTGATGGAAAGTAACCACCAATACACCCTGAAGTGGAAAAAATTATCGAACGCGCCCCTATATCGGAGTGGTATGAGAAGCTGTCGATTATGTGACCTTGAGCTGTTCCACATTTGGAGTTCGAAGAATAAGTTACTGAACAATAAAATCGAAAGATCAATTTATTGTAACCATAGACTCAAAGAAAGGTTTTCGCACTCCAAGTGCAAATCGAACCCTTAACCTCTTACTACCACCTGACAAACTGCATATACTTAGACTTTCTACCCTTTTATTGTATCTAACCCCTTTAATTACCCACAAAACCAATACCTATATCCTCCCTTCTCCTTCATTCCTTTTCTATTTCTTTTCGTTTTCTTCCTTTCTTCTCACCCCTTTTTGGCTATCTTTTCTCTTCTTCTTTCTCCCCCTTCTTTATTTTTTTTATATATATATATTTATCTCTCTATATCCCCCCCCCCTCCGTCTCTCTCTCCACCCCTCCCACTATAAACAATTTAATTCTCTTTAACTCACTACAATCTAAATCGACGACATGAAGTTATGTATTTAAACTGTTCAAGGACTTCTTCCACCTCTACCCCTCCCGCCATCTCAATTTGTCACTCTACTTCCTAAAGCTTCTCCCCTTCCTCTCTCTCTATACTATTCCGTTTGTCCCCCCCCCCCCCCCACTTTCTAATTCCTCTTCCTCTCTCTCTATACTAGTAAATACAATTCCCCAAAAATATTTTTCTCTATATATTAAGAACTTTTTTAAGAGTAACTTACTCACTATTTTGAAAATTTGGACGTGAACAACAATTATCATTGAGTGGCTGCTATTTGCAGTATAGCAATATAAGGTTGCACTTACCAATGAAACGGTCGTGTTTAAATATGATGTTTCATATAGAAATCGCTTCTACAGGACTAGAATATTTTCATCCAAAGAAATCATCAGGAAACTGCTTTCCTGATGATTACTTTTGAATGAAATAGTTCTAGTACTGTAGGAGCCATGTCTATATTAAACATGATATTTACACCCTACAATTGTATTTTGTTTCATACTTAAACTGGATACCTCCGATTGTAACCGGGACTAAGATAAATATAAATAAACGTATATAGTAATAATAACAATATTTATACTTATATATGTTTAATATATAATTATAAATATGGAGGGTAGTACTAAGTATGTATAACATGCTTTAACATTCTACACGAAATATGCTTATTTCAGCTGTAATATAAATCTTTCCTCATACATGCCTTATTGATTGTATTAATTCCTGCATTATATACCCTTAACATTACCTGATGTCCAATACTATGATATCTTATATCTTATATCTTATGTGTATCCTATCTTATATTTTTCTTTGCTTGTAACGTCTTTGGCCTGTACTTGTTGCTTGTACCTCTTGCACTTTCCACCAGTGCTCCTTCTGAACGACTAGGATTTTAATCACCTGTTTAGACATTCCCTATGCTCCGATGAAATCAGACATCCCTCTGGAAGAAACAATTGTCAGCAAATAAATGTATTAAACAAAAATTTGATTGATTTAACACTTTGTAAATGTATATATATATATATATATATATATATATATATATATATATATATATATATATATATATATATATATTAGAATAACAGATTAAAGTTTAAACAAAGAATCTGTGCTTTCACCCTTAACGAAGCACTGTCTTGATAGCGACAAGAGTCAGTAACGAAGCTCGTTGTGATTTACCCGCCCTTACCTCTCATGGAATCCACTAGATGGCTGTTGCTCATCAGTCCCCATTCAGAGCTGAAGACTTTCAATTGTTTGTTATTATTATACATAAACAAAGGGCGGTGGATTGGCAGTATCGGTAGAGAGTCGGACACCATGATTTGAAGCATAGAGACACGTCCCTTTATGATCTGAGTTTAAATCCCGCCGAGGTTAACTTTGCCTTTCATCCTTACGGGGTCGATAAAATTAAGTACCAGTAATGTACTGGGTAATTGCTGGCCTTGTGCCAAAAAATAGAAACAATTATTATACATAAACAAAGCGCATATTGCTAGATATCTAAACTACACATACTTATATGTATAAAGCTATACTAGAGCCAACATTTTAATTTTCACTCTTGTCGCTGTTTTTCTGTCTCTCTCTCTTTCTCTCTCTCACTCTACTCTCTCTCTCTCACTCTCACTCTCTCTCTCTCTATATATATATATATATATATATATTGCTGTAGTGGAGTCTGTGCTGCTGTATGGGTCTGAGACTTGGACACTGACCAAAATACTCACTCAGATGGTGGATGGGTGCTACACGAGTATGCTGAGGATGGCTCTGAACATTAATCAGTATAAATTGAGGATGAAAAACTCAGAGCTGTATGGAAGCATCCCAAAAGTCAGCTCAAAAGTGACACAGGGGAGACGGAGGTTAGCTGGACATGCTCACCGACATCCAGAGTTGACATAGCACTCAGTGCTCTTTTGAGAGCCCCTACATGGACACACTAGAAGGGGAAGACCAAGGTTAACGTATGTTGATACCCTAAAGACAGACACTGGTCTGTTGGAGACGCAGGGCATGGCAGCGATAATGAGGGACAGAGACCGCTGGAGAGAACTCGTCCATGGATCTCGGGAATTTTACCCGCCTTAGATATATATATGTATATATATATACACACAGATATATATATATATATATATATATATATATATATATATATATATATATATATAGTAATAATAATAAATTTGAAGAGTAAAATCCAAAGAGGGCTCGATAAGGATAAATATATATCAAATATATAAGAACCGTAGAGCAAATATTGAGCATAACTATGGCGAAAACACTCGCCATAGGTATACAAATACTCGCACGTATACAGGAATAGTTTGTGCAATTTATGTTTACAAGCTGAAATTGCCTCAGATTTTTTGTTTAAGATGTGGTCTGTGGCGTAGAGTGTTTCCAGGACCTCATCGGCGCAGAGGTCACATGGTCTTTTATTTCCGTTATACGATCTAGCCCTAGCTAGGATCTCCCAGAGTAACTTATATTGGGTGTGGTTGTCTTTTAGACTCCAGATATAAGCTGAAAGTGACGTCATGTTCCCTCTTAAAGGGTAACGAAAAGAATGGGTATGCATGTAAAGATGCTTTTTGAATATATTGGCGGTTAACCCTATGTAGGCCCTACGAGACGTGGGTGTTTCAACTCGATTCCTACAATTACAGTTAGTACTAACTACAGGGTTGCACGTGTTCCTACGGCTAGGTAGTTTAGCTAAATTCGAAGCTGTGATGTTATGTGCAAGGTTAGGAGTCGTAGAGTAAGAAATTTTAATAGTATTTCTATTAAAAATGTTACTATATTTATGTGTAGGTGGGAAAATGCTTCATAATAAGGGAGAGAAAGATCTTAGCTAATGATGTGGCCACTTCCATATTATATGCTGGGTTATACCATATAATGCGTCCGGATCTATTTCTTCTAGGTCTATTCTCGTACTCTGTATATGCTACCTTATCGACAAATCCACTCCGAGCAAGAGCTTCATTGTAATATGTGAAATGGTCGTTGAAAATATGCTCGTTAGTAGATAGACGGGAAAGCCTCAAAGAAACATTTCTTACCAGGTTCTTGGTTATGCTGGCAGGATGGTTAGAATGCTTACTTATGTAATTAAGCGTATCATTCGGCTTTCTATACGGGTAATACAAGCCATTCGAAAAATTGAGGGTAACGTCGAGGTAATTAACGACCGAGAGGTTGGCCTCAACCTGTATAGAGAGGTTGAAGCCTTTAAAGAAGGAACTGATAGAATATGGTAAGATTTTGTAGGATTATATATGTTACTTTTCTGATGAAATTGGATTGTTTGTTTTTTGCATAATGTTTTTAACATTGCATTTAACTGAACTGAAAATCCATGTATATATTATAGAGGATCGATATAATATTCAATAAGTATACAAGTTCATTTCTTTATCCCAAGGCCACTTTAATCTTAAAATTTGGTATACAATTGTATCATTGATATCTGTATGTAATTAATGATATCTTCAACATTATCATATATATTGATATTTTCAGAATGCCCAGTAGGAAAATTTGGTGTTGATTGTGATGAAATATGCCATTGTCTCAACAATAGTAACTGTGACAGGCGTAATGGATCATGTTCAGATAGATGTTCTGCGGGTTATATTGGTGACAATTGCCAAGAAGGTATATCATAAACTTCTTACGTATTTACTATACACACACAAACATACACACACGCACACATACACACACAAATACTCACACACACACACATATATATATATATATATATATATATATATATATATATATATATACATCCTGTGTCTTTACCTTTATGATATTTTGTCTTTAATTTTCCTGTGTTTACTCCCCCCTCCGTACGTTTTTCTGTTTCATTTTCCCTTCCCCGTCTCTGCCTATCCTTCGCACTCACCCCTTCGTTCACTCCACCCCGCTTCACACCCCTGCCTTCTCAGTCCTCTTGCTTCCAACTGCTGTTTCCATAGCCAGAATTTATTCTCTAGCTCCTCTATTGATTCTGCTATAAGAACCAGATCGTTAGCATAGAGAAGTTCCCATGGACAGCCAGTCTTAAACTCCTCTGTTATGGCTTGGAGGACTATAATGAACAAGAGCGGGCTGAGGACCAAACCTTGATGTACTCCTACTTGTATCTGGAATTCCTCACTAAACTCCATTCCTACCCTGTCTTTACTGATAGCACCTCTGTACAAAGTTTGCACTGTCCTCACAAGCCATTTCTCAACTCCTAGTTTGCTTAGGGACCACCAGATGACAGATCGGGGTACCCTATCAAAGGCCTTCTCTAGGACAACAAAGGCTAAGTATAGTGGCTTATTCTTCTCTAAGAACCTTTCTTGTAATTGTCTCACCAAGAAGAAGGGGAACATAACTTAACTACCGGCTCAACCCCGATCTAATCCGCCGTGACCTTTCTCCGAACTTTGCACACCTTCCCACACTTGGTCTTTCTTTCCACGCATTACCTCTGTTTGATTTTGTTACTGTACTTGTTTTTTTTCCGTATAAGATTCTTTGCCTGTGTTCTTACAATTGTATTTCTATGATTTTTTGTTCACGGTTGCCTGTGTTTTTACCTTTATGATTTTTTGTTCACGATCGCCTGTGTCTTTACCTTTATGATTTTTTGTCTTTAATTTTCCTGTGTTTACTCCCCCCTCCCTACGTTTTTCCGTTTCATTTTCCCTTCCCCGTCTCTGCCTATCCTTCGCACTCACCCCTTCGTTCACTCCACCCCGCTTCACACCCCTGCCTTCTCATCCCTCCCCCTGCTTTCACCCAACGCCCATCATGCCCAACCTGAGATCCTTTCTCCACCAACTACATAATCGCCTCAAACTTTTCTTCACCCCCCTCCTCCCACCCTGCTATCTCGCCTCCGCCCTTCAACTCTCCTACCTTCTCTTCGCCAAAACACGGCACTCCAGCCACATCCATTTCCTCAGCTACTGCCTCCGCCTCCACCTGATCCCCCTCGGCTTCCGTCTACACTTCCACCCTTCCCTCGCCGCTTCCCCCTCCATGCAACGTATCCTCACCCGATCCTCACGCCTCCTGATGCGCAACTCCATCCGCACCTCCCGTTCCACCCTCCGCCAACTTGACCACCAACTGACCCCCACCCTCCTCCGCCTTACCTCCACCTGCCACCCCCTCCTCGCCCAGGCCATCCTCTCCTTCATCCAAAACCTCAACCACAACCTCTTCTCGTTCCTCAGCTCCACCAAAGCCCGCAAGCTACACTCCCCCACCACCACCACCACCACCACCCGCCCATCCCCATACGCCCACCACTCTCCACCTCTCCCTCGACCCACACCTCTACCCAATCTCCACCCTCCACCTCACCCCTCACCACACCCTCCATTCCCCCCAAACACCCAAACCCCACCCCTTGTTGTCACCATACCCCCTGACCTCCCCCTCTCCGCACCTGAGCGCTCCTTAGTAGAGGCCTTCGCTTCATACCCCACACTCCGCACAGCGACGAGTTCCGCACCCGAACGGAAGTCGAGCGATTCGTGCGACGCACTAAGCTACAGGCACATTTCAGCCGAACGCCACCGGCTCCGGACGCCCCAGACCCGTTTCTCGCCCTGGGCCGACGACCATCTTCTTGGACGCCGGCCCCAGGGCAATTTAGCACCATGGACGCCTTCGTCGATGCCAGCCGTAACGCAGTAAATCGTTTCGACTTCCGCCACCGTTCCAAACGGTACAATATCTCACGGGGCGAACTCCTCGCTCTCCGCTCCCTCCATAGCCGAGATGACATCGTCATCAAACCGGCGGACAAGGGAGGCGCCGTAGTGGTGTGGCGCGCGGACCTCTACACGGCCGAAGCCCTCAGGCAGCTCTGTAACCCCCTCTTTTACCGCCCTCTACCCTCCGATCCCACCCCCCTCTTCCAACAACAAGTCTCCTCCACCATCAAAGACCTTATCGCCTCCTCCTCCCCCCCGCTTCCCACCTCATCGTCCGCACCCCCCGCACCCCCACCATCTACTTCCTCCCCAAACTCCACAAACCCGACAACCCCGGCCGCCCATCGTCTCCGCTTGCAACTGCCCCACCGAACTCATCTCCGCCTTTCTCGACTCCCTCCTCGCCCCCCTTGTCACCACCCTCCCCTCCCACATCTCCGACACCAACCACGCCCTGCGCCTTTTCGACTCCTTCACCTACCCACCCGGCCCACAGCCCTTCCTCTTCACCCTAGACATCAAGTCCCTCTATACAGTCATCCCCCACGCCGACGGCCTTCGCGCCCTCAAACACTACCTCGACCTTCGCCCCTCCCCTATTCCCTGCACCCCCACCCCCCTTCGCCTCACCGAGCTGGTCCTCACCCTGAATTGTTTCTCCTTCTCGGGTGAGTTTTACCAACAGGTCACGGGGGTAGCCATGGGTACAAGAATGGGCCCGAACTATGCCAACCTTTTTGTTGGCCATGTTGAGGCCCAAATCTTTGCCCAGTACACCGGCCCCACGCCCGAACTGTACGGTCGTTACATTGATGACTGTATCGGAGCCACGACCCTCACCCGAGAACAGCTCGACTCCTTTCTCTCCTTCTTCTGCTCCTTCCACCCCTCCCTCCACTTCACCACCTCTATCTCCACCACCCACGTCCACTTCTTAGACATCTCCGTCGCCTTCGACCCCTCCCACCACTCCCTCGTCACCTCCGCCTTCTTCAAACCCACCTACTCCCACTCTTAACTCGACTTCACCTCTTCCCACTCCACCCACACTAAACACTCCATCCCCTACTCCCAACTTCTCAGAATCCGCCGCCTCTGTAGCCGTGATGCTGACTTTGAGTCCCAGGCCCTTTCCCTAGTCAGCCATTTCATCTGCAGAGGTTACCCCCCCTCTCTCGTCCACACCGCTCTCACCCGCGCCCGTGCTGTCCCCCGCTCCACCACCCTCACCCCACGTCACCGCACACCCACCCACCGTCTCCCCTTCCCCATCACCTACCACCCCTCCACCTTACCCCTCCACCGAACCATCCGCAGCCTCTTCCGACGCCGCCAGTCCGACCCCTCCACCTCCCACATCTTCCCAACCCCACCACTCCCCTCCTTCAAACGCGCACGCAATCTCCGCACCCTCCTCGTCCACAGCTCCCTACCCCCAAACCCACGCTCTGTTTCCACCCCCGGTTCCTTTCCCTGTTCTAGGCCCCGCTGCAACACCTGTCCCCACATCACCAACACCACCACCTTCCAGGGTCCCAACGGCCACTCTCTCTAGGTCCGGCATGCCTTCCGCTGCACCTCCTCCAACCTAGTCTACGGACTTATGTCGGACAGACGGGACGTCGCCTGGCGGACCGAGTCACGGAGCACCTCCGGAATATTCGTCTCGGGGGCAGTTCCCCCATCGCCCGTCACTTTGGTGGCCCTGGACATTCCGCACGCCATCTCACAGTCTGTGGCCTACTCCAGTGCCACGGAACCCCCGCCAACCGCCTTACGGTCGAACAACGAACTATCTTCATCTTACAGACCCACACTCCCCCCGGCCTGAACTCCCCACCATTATTCCTTTAGCCTTCGACCGCCCCCCTCCCCCCACACTTATCCCCCACTAACACCACTAACACACCCCTCCTTTTCACCGCCCACCCCACAAATAACAATACTAACACCTCCACTCCACCCCTCATCTGACCACCCTTCCCCAACTAACATACTAACATCCCTTCCCTCCCCTCTTCTCCTCCTCCCCCTCCTTATCACACGCACACACCCACCGGCACATATATACACGCGCACACACTAAACACACACCCTACTACCACCACTAACCCTCAGCCCCACACCTCTCACCCCCACACCTCCATCCCACCACCCCGCAACTAACCTCACTAACACCCCCTAACCCCAAGCACACGAACACACGCACCCACTTACACCACCCACTCCACACGCAACTAACATCACTAATACCCCCCAACCCCACACACACGTACCCACACACCCTCGTACATCACCAACTCTACACACCCTACCACCACTAACCCCCACTCACACCTGCATTCAACCCCTCCCCACCTCCCGTATACTAACACCCACTAACACCTCTTCATCAAACTACACACACACCAGTACACCACACTCCCTCCATAGAACCACACACACCCTTCTCTCCCCGCTCCACCCACACCCTCGCTCAACACTCACTCATCCCACTAACACCCCTACTAATACACACACACACACCCTCCACACTCCAACTTTCACACCTACCCATCCTCGCCCCTTTACCATTCCACCGACTGCTGCTATGCCCTCTGACCACCTCCCAGCACAAACAGACCACAGTACTCCCACTGCTGACCACTTCCTGTTGCGCGCGCACCCCACATCTCTCCTCTTCCGACCATCGCTTCATGGAATACCCACACGCAGAAATTGACCAGCCACCAATCCACTAAACATCTTCGGAATTTACCAACTTTTCAACCATCCTCTTACGTAACCACCTATATAACTCACCCACACACACACCCCAAAAAAATTTTGTTTATCCACACGCCACCTACACCCACAACACGCTTAAACTCCACACACGTGCTTTCCACCACATATCTACACCCTCAGCCTCCTGATTCCTCTCCCCCTACCCCTCTATCCACACACGCACAGACACTCCGACCCACAAACTCCCCCCCCACACACACACACACACACCTCTTCCTGAACATGCAATCCCGTTCTTCCCCCAACCCTTACTTTCACATACACACACACACACACACACACCTACACACACACACCACCTTCAGCCCTCCCCGCTCGGACACTCCGTCTCCCTCTCCCCACTCCACCCGCCACCACCCCTACACACCCCACACCCTTCCACCACCTGTTTAACCCCCTTTTAATTTCAGTTTATTTTGATCATGCCTTTATTTTTAAATTTATCTCATTCCTTGTATTTTGATCATGCTTTATTTTTATTTTTATCTTTATTTTTTATTTTTTCATTCGCACCGTTTCCTTTCGCTACATGTCTCTCCACCACTCCCCTACACACCCTTTGAACTCTGTTCCCACACACTTCCCACCTGAGGAAGGGCTTATGCCCGAAACGTCGTCCCCCACCAACACCCCACTCTCCAGAGCGTGAAATTAATAAACATTTGTTGTACTGCCTGTCTGTTTTGTACCTGTTCAAATTTTTCCATTATATATATATATATATATATATACGTTTGCGCGTGTGTGTGTGTGTGTGTGTGTGTGTGTGTGTGTGTGTGTGTGTGTGTGTGTGTGTGTGTGTGTGTGTGTGTGTGTGTGTTTGTTTGTAAATGTGATGTTTAATATAGAAATCGCATCTACAGGACTAGAGTTGTTTCATCCAAAGAAATTACCAGGAAAGGGCTTTCCTGGTGATTACTTTTGAATGAAATAGTTCTAGTACTGTAGAAAGCATGTCTATATTAAACGTGATATTTACACCCTACAATTGTCATTTGTTCCATACTTACACTGTTACCTCCGATTGAAACCGGGATTAATATATATATATATATTATTATTACTATTTGGCTCCCTCGGTTGAGCACTCTATTAACTTATATTCACCATGCAGAAACAACACCTGAGGATATATATATATATATATATATATATATATATATATATATATATATATTGTTATACTTTGGGAGAGTCATGTTGCCAATAAGAAACACACGCACCAGCTGCTTTCACTTCAATTTATTATAATAAATTTATAATAAATTTATAAATTTATAAATTTCTGGTTGGTTGGTTGGTTCCACAACCAGATAGTTGTTTATATATTGTCATAGTTCTTTCGTCACACACTCTGTGGTCTCTTCAGTGACTGGGGATTCCTTTCTTTGTTTCTGTGCCTCTCCTTTGTTCTGTCCTACGCCATTTTGTTTCTGTGTGTGTGTTGTGTGCTCAGTCTGCGCATGCGCCACATCCGGGTGTCTGTGTGTGTTTATGTTCATTTATTTATTTGTTTATTTACATGTTACTGGTTGGTTGTTTGTTCTATGTGTGTGTGTGTTTTCATGTTGTCCTTAATTGTAAGTTGTGATGTTGCTGTTCCACTCATATTTTCTATTTAATTTTGGTTGTAATTCTTTTATGTTTATTGCCTCTGTAATTTGTCTAAACATTGCGTCTTTTCTGTGTGTAGATTCTATTTTTATTTATATGTTCTCTAATTTACCCTTGTGTTCTATTTTAGCATGTTGGTAGAGTACAGATGATTCTTTATTATCTTGAAGGTCTCGCCAGTGTTCATTTATCCGTTCCCCTACACTACGGGCTGTCTCACCTATGTACACTATATTTTTGTCTCTACATTGTCCTTCAGTACATCTTATGCTATACACTACATTTCTAGTTTTACAGTTAATATGGGGGCTTATTTTACAGGTTATACATTTCTTATCTATACATGAGGGTCTTTGAAAAGGGTATGTCTTGCTAATAAGTGTTTTTTACGGAGGTACCTGGTCTTTCTACTATCTTAATATTGAGTTTATGTTTATTTAGGGCCCTTCTAAATTTGTAAGCTAATTCACCTCTAGGGGTTGTATCGATGAACATTACACTCTGGTATTTATTGCTATCATACCATGAGTTTATTCTATTAGCCTTATTCCTAGTTCTTTCTATTCTATTCCAAAATTTGCTCCTATACAAGGGGCAGGTCCCATTTATGTCATTATTTACCATTTTTTCCCATTTGGTTCTGGCTCCTCTATACACTCTGATTTTATCTCTCTGATTGTAGCCAGAGAACTGCATACGGTGGATGAAGTGTTGTATGTGTCTCTCTAGTTCTTCGGGGTTCACACATGCGGGACACATTTCTCATCACCCGTACCAAATCCGCAATCAGTATGTTGATTTTGGTATGGTCCGAAACAGCTAGTTGAGATGAGGAGAGATCAGCTAGCACCAGACTCTCGAACTAGTTTTTGAAGCGGCAATGTATCAGTCCTCGGATACTGCCTAATTATAATAGAGTCATACTCTACTACCCCAAGTATCGAGTATTCTGTAGAGTAATGGTCTAACGAGTTTCAAACTAGTTCTATCCTGATATATATATGTTTTGAAATATATATTTGGTCGGGTGTCAATTGTAATTAAAATCGGGTGCTGCACCATACTGCGAATAGCGGTTTTTAGACACACCGGACTAATGCAACATTTGTTAATACTTCGAATAAGCCTTATCGTATATCAGATCCGTGTTATTCTTCACTCCTTTATTATTAATACTCCAGGAACCACTTACCTAGGAACTGTCTTGAATCTGCCACCCGAACACCACAACTAATAAACTTCTTGATGATTGAAACGACGCCGAACGTTAAAACTATTCTCGATACACAGTACTCATAACCTGTACTTGGATTACCTTAAACGATACCTCGTTAACTTATATAATTAGCTCCCACCAAGTTGAGCAACAACTTTAACGCCCGGCATTAACATGGAAAATCATAACATAGGCATGTCACTAAAATTTTACCTATTCCTCCAAACAGGGATTATACACTAGGCATGATACAGCGCACCAGTGACTTTAACCATCGAATCCGATGGAAAGCATATCATTACGACAAAGGACACATAATTGATACTGAGGGAAACACGGATTTAAATCTTGTAAAAACCCACCAAGTTTTTGACGCTTTTGAACCAAGCTTGACGCTTTTGAACTCGACCTCATGAACATTATAAATGGAATTAAGTTTCAAAAAACGCACTGGTCCCAACAAACTACAGAATGACATCAATGCACTTTTGAAAAACTATGCAATACTGACGGAATTATATTTAAAGCGGACAAAACATCGAACGTATACACCATGAGCTGAGACACCTACAACAGCTTTATACGCCGCCGTGAACTACACAAAAAATGCAAGAAAACCCTTGAAGCTACACTTGAGGGCATCAACAACGAAGGGTTTATTATAGTGAAGAAAACTATAACCTACTGATAGAACAGAGCCTCTACCCCCATGGAGCCCCACTTTTAATCTGAAAAGTCACAAAAATAACTTCGAAACGAACCCTACAATTAGACTGATATGCCCATCAAAATCCGATATAGGTAGAATTAGCAAACATATACTAGATAGGGTAATTACACAAATCAAAGATAAACTAAGAATAAAAGTATGATGTAGAACTAGCGAGGGTGTCAACTGATTAAATAAAATAGACAATAGGGAAACATCTAATTTCAGACAGTTCGATATTCGTGCTTATTACTCAACCATATCTCCAGTCATCCCAAATAAGGCACTATATTTTGCCCGGAAAAATTCAGACTTAACTATGGGTGAAATTAGAATAATACTAGCTGCTAGGAGAACTATCATTAAATTCGAGAATCATTACTAGGAACGACGGGATAGACGACAAAATAGCTTTGACATTACTATTGGGTCTAACGACTCAGTGCAAGTCACGGATATAGTAGGAATTTATATAGCCCACAACATACATAAGGAATTCAGTAACCTCCAAGGAGGAATTTATAGAGACGATCTGCTCCTTTTAGCTAAAAACACGAACAATCAAAGCATAGAATGTTTACGGAAAAACATCGAGCAGAATTTAAAAAAAGGAAAATTCCTAGATGTAACACTTAACTTAAACATAAGACTAATTGAGACTTTCCATAAAAATAATGAAAACCTAGGCTACATTAGTTATAACTCAAACCATCCACGCTCCATAATTAAATCAATAGCACACGGTATATCCCTTAGAATATCCCAACTGTCTTCTAATCTAGAAATATTTAAGGAACACACAAACTACAGTAACACAGATTTACGTAAAGCAGGCGACAAAGAGGGGCTCAAATACATACACGATAGCGACGACAGCAACAAATACAAACCCAGTGGCAACTACGCCACCCGCCCTAATAGCAATAACAGATATAGGACTAGACATAAAAATAAACAACAGACACATAGAATAGCTGAACAGAATATGAGCATGGGAACCTCCGGAAACTCCAAGAAATCCTGAAATAAGAGGTATTTGTGGTTCAATCCAATTTTC
Source organism: Eledone cirrhosa (assembly GCA_964016885.1). NCBI lineage: Eukaryota > Metazoa > Mollusca > Cephalopoda > Octopoda > Eledonidae > Eledone > Eledone cirrhosa. Next base: position 310,421,841 of record OZ024741.1, on the reverse strand, counting down.
AAATCCTACTTACAGACCAACCTTCCATCTATATTCTTTAATATAATCGATAAGCACTTCCCTAAACCACACACATAACATAGAATCTTCAATAGAAAAACTATTAAGCTCTCTTACTCTACTGCAGCGAACATCGAATCACACGTAAAAAAAACTCCAGGAGAATCTCTAAAGACTGTAGTCCACAAACCATCACCTCAACATCAAATACAAAACAACCGCATAACAGCATCACAACCGACTTTCCGTCGATATATGTCACAACAAAACACAAACAGACCAGCATCCCAGCCTATCTCAAACCACAAATCGAACTATAACGAGGAATCAGCACATAGGAAGGCGTCCAAATGTAACTACCACCTGCCGGATAAATGCCCACTACAGAATAGATGCCTAGATTCCGGTAAGTATATATGTGCACTATTAAGATTGGCAACCATATGTGGTATTACATAGGTTCTACGGCTGGTGACTACAAAACACGATGGTATGTGCATCAGCATTCCATAAAGAACCGGAGGCCCAGTAACACAACGACGTTGGTCAATACAATCTGGCAGCTTAAGGACAATAATCAAGGATATAGAATTAGTTGGTTGAAATTATCGAATGCAAAAGCCTACACAAACGCGATGTCCCAATGCAGACTATGCAATATGGAATTACTCCATATTCTACAGTATAATAAGACGCTACTAAACAGCAAAATCGAGCGGACAATTTTCTGTAGGCACAAAGCCGCTAGTAAATTTTCGAATTACAAACCGAGATAAACAAGACTCGATCCAGCAATCTCATTATCCATGTAAACAATACGACTCCCATGATTTATAGTGTCTGCAAAATTGGCGCCAACGCACCACTTTAACACATACTTACCACAGTTAATGGTTAATCACGTACGAGAGCAAGCTTTCTTTAACACTTCAAAAGTTACACCACCAACTAATAGAAAGCAAGAATAACCGGCACTTCGTCGGTGATTAAGTATTTTTTCTTTAAAGACACATATCTTTAAAGACACAATATCCTCCTATTCACTATACATTCCTTCTTATTATTATTCTTGTTATTTTTCATGTATCTATGAACACAAGCGCACTCTATCATATACACAGAATCAGTATTTTGAAAATTTAGTCACGTGTGAATTGTAATTGAAATCGAGTTCCGCGGCATACTGCGATTAGTGGTAATTAGACACAACGGACTAATGAAACATTTGTTAATACTTTGAATAAACCCTAATGTACAGCCGATCCATGTTATTCTTGACTCATTTATTATATATATATTGTGGATCGAGAGAATCCTAGTCTTCATTAAGACAGCTCTCTAGGAGAAGGTGACTCTGACATAAACCCTGCAAATGATGTAGACCAGTTCTACTTTTTGGTCAAATGCATTCAAATTTCAGAGAGTGGGATTGGCTCCGGGCAAAGAGTTTCATCGCTTAAAATAGCTTCATGCATAAGTATCGCTGAATAAGTGACATTTTTTGCTTTACATGGTATTGCTGGTGATAGGCAAGTCCCTAGCATGGCTGAAAAGCCATGTCCGTGATGCACATGCTTAAGTATCAAGCGAAGACAATATTCGAAATCGAATTTCAGCCATCATACATATATTAATAAAATATCGGAGGCCATATTCAGTTGATTCAGGTTTACTAAATTCCGTTGCACATATTTCGCTGAGGATTATTTTTTATTAATATATAATGCATCTAATTATATATATATGTATGTGTGTATATATATATATATATATATATATATATATATATATATGTATGTGTGTGTGTGTGTTTGTGTGTGTGTGTGTGTGTGTGCGTGTGTGTGTGTGTGTGCGTGTGTGTGTGTGTGTGTGCGTGTGTGTGTGTGTGTGTGCGTGTGTGTGTGTGTGTGTGCGTGTGTGTGTGTGTGTGTGTGTGTGTGTGTGTGTGTGTGTGTGTGTGTGTGTGTGTGTGTGTGTGTGTGTGTGTGTGTGTGTGTGTGTGTGTGTGTGTGTGTGTGTGTGCGCGCGCGTGGGTGTGTGTGTGTGTGTATGTATATAATTATATATATATATATACATAAAGTGGCTTCCTTGTTCAATCATCTTAACAGAAGCCTGACATTATTTATATAAGCGGACGGTACTTGATTTAGGAGCCGCAGAAACCCAAATACTGGATTTTACCAACCTTCCAGGGGTCCGGGTAAATTTTCAATACCCGAATTACTTGATCGTTTTTTGGGGGGGCTATGCGAATAATTGTTTAACCATCGTCTCAGTGTGTTTGGCCTTTAACGTTTGTTATAGCTCTGGTTCATCTGAATCATTGAGCACTTGCCTCACATCTCGGAGGTTGTTTTTCGTTATTTCGTGGGCCGAAATACGAATCTCGATAATTTATGTTTGTATATATATATACATATATATATATATATATATATATATATATATATATATATATATATATATATATATATATATACATATATATACGTATATATATATATGTACATATATATATATATACGTATATACATACATATATATATATATATATATATATATATATATATATATATATATATATATATATATATATATATATATATATATATATATATATATATATATATATATATATATATATATATATATATATATATATATATATATATATATACATATATATATATATATATATATATATATATATATATATATATATATATATATATATATATATATATATATATTAATGTATATATAGTGTATTTTGCAATACACTGTATGCTTAATTACAAGCATTTTGAAGACCATACGCTATTGTTTTAAAGTAAGGACATTGTCGCTTACTTATATTTTCGGCAGACAGGGTGAGATAAGTTGACAACGCTGTTTTGTACTTTTTGGTACTCTTCAAAAATCACTACTCCCCCCGTCTGCCAAAAATTATGTGTGTTGGATTCTTATAGAATACCAGTAAGAATCAGGAACTGATTTTACAGAGCGGTCGCCGGCCCAACAGAAATTGAAAATTAGAATTGGTGCTCTGAAATAATGATATATATATGAATGTATATATAGTGTATTTTGCAATACACTGTATGCTTAATTAAAAGCATTTTGAGGACCATACGCTATTGTCTAAAAGTAGCGACATTGTCGCTTACTTAACACAGTAGTAGTACAATAAAGCAATGCAGATATCGGATAAGAAGCATTCTACAGTTTGTAGGACTGGAGTATACATAATATATAAGATCAAAAGATAGTTAAAAGAGTTCCATGTATTTTATTATGCGCATTTCAAAAACCAATTCCTTCACCTATTTTGGCTCCACTTCCACCTCCTTTAAAGCTTGTCTTTATAATCATCATTCGTCTTTTAAATACCAACTTAAAAGAACCAACACGGCACTCTCAGAACTCATATGGTCTTTGAAAGACAAAAATATTAAATATAACATCTCTTGGAAAAAGGTTTCTTCTGCTTCTACATACTTGAACAGTTCTCTATCCAAGACTTGCAATCTCTTTTTAAATGAAAAATTTACCATTATATCTAATTTAGTTTCTATAATAAATAGATGCACTGACTTGTTTTCTCTCTCCTTGCATAAATTCCACAGAACATTCCATAAAGTATACAGCTAATATCTAATACTTTATCAATTTAAAATCCTTTTCTCAAAGGCACATATATATATATATACTTCTTTAAAAATATACCCATCCTTCTACCTTATTTCGAAGTTATTTATTATACATTATATAATACTAGTTACTCATTTTATATCACTCCTATTTATCACTTCCCTTTCTTCCTTTTCCTTTTCTTTTCCTTTTTCTTTTAATTTCTAACCCCTTATCTGTACCTTTTCTCATTATGCCTAACATAGAAACAATTATTACACAGTACAATATATTCTTACTTTATACCACCTTGAAAAAATCCTTCGTAAACATAAACATTTTTTTGACGTTAGATTATTCATCCTCAATTCATTATTTTTTTCTCCCTTTCATGCTCATCTAATATATCCTTACTTACTTTACTATTGTTTTTTTAATAATACATATCAACATTTTATTTCCATCGCACATATTATTAAACCCTTAAATATTATTCTTAATACATATTAACATTTTCTTTCGATCGCACATATTAAACCCTTAAATATTATTCTTAATACATATTAACATTTTCTTTCGATCGCACATATTAAACCCTTAAATATTATTCTTAATACATATTAACAATTTCTTTTCATCGCACATATTATTAAACCCTTCAATATACAAACCTTAACTTAACATTATTTTTCTCTTCGTTAATTTTCAAATTCTTTTAATTTATATATTATCTTCCAACGGTTTTTCAACCTATGTAAAACAATATATTTTTCTCAGTTATAAAAGCTCTCTCTCTCTCTCTATCATCCATCTCTCCTCCTATCTCATCCTTCCTCATTATACTCCTCACCCTCCACTTTTTACTCTCATCTCCTCCTCTTTTTCATCCTTTCCAACCCCCCCACCTCAATTTTTTTTTTTTTTCAAAATATCACACATCAATCTAAAACTACTTTTCATATGTTGATTTAAAACTGCACTATTCACAAGTGTTTTTTAACCTTCATATCATGTCTTCCTATTTTATCTGATGAAAACACAAATGTTATTGCATGATGATATTTGTTTTTGAAATGCGCATAATAAAATACACGGAACTCTTTTAAACATCTTTTGATCTATTATATTATATATATATATATATATATATATATATATATGTAAGAATATTTTCGGCTCCCATGTACGTCAATACTCATCTTTTTCAATTTCTCCGAGGGTTCTTAACCCCACTATCAGGCTAAATAATTTCTTTAATTTCTTTAGTCAAAATACGGCGACAGAATACATTTCTAATAATATATATATATATATTGTTATACTTTGGGAGGGTCATGTTCCCAATGAGAAACACACGCACCAGTTGCTTTCACTTCAATTTATTATAAATTAAATTTATAAATTTAGCAATTTATAAATTTCCGGTTGGTTGATTGATTCCACAACCAGACAATTGTTCATATATTGTCAAAGTTCTTTCGTCACACATTCTGTGACCTCTTCAGTGACTGGGATTCGTTTCTTTGTTTTTGTGCCTCTGCTTTGTTCTGTCCTACGCCATCTTGTTTTTGTGTGTGTTGTGTGCTTAGTTTGCGCATGTGTTACATCCGGGTGTCTGTGTGTGTTTATATTTGTTAACTTATTTGTTTATTTCCATGTTACCGGTTGGTTGTTTGTTCTATGTACGTGTGTGTTTTCATTTTGTCCTTAATTGTAAGTTGTGATGTTGCTGTTCCATTCATGTTTTCTATTTAATTTTGGTTGGAGTTCGTTTATGTTTATTGTCTCTGTGATTTGTCTAAACATTGCGTCTTTTCTGTGTGTAGCTTCTATTTTTATTTCTATGTTCTCTAATTTACACTTATGTTCTATTTTAGCATGTTGGTGGAGTACAGATGATTCTTTACTATCTTGAAGCTCTCGCCAGTGTTCATTTATCCGTTCTCCTATACTACGAGCTGTCTCACCTATGTGCTATATTCTTATCTCTACATTGTCCTTCAGTACATCTTATGCTATACACTACATTTCTAGTTTTACAGTTAACATGGGGGCTTAATTTACAGATTATACATTTCTTATCTATACAGGGAGGTCTTTGAAAAGGGTATGTATTGCTAATAAGTGTTTTTATGGAGGTACCTGGTCTTTCTACTATCTTAATATTGAGTTTATGTTTATCTAGGGCCCTTCTAAATTTGTAAGCTAATTCACCTCTAGGAGTTGTATCGATGAACATTACACTCTGGTATTTATTGATATCATACCATGAGTTTATTCTATTAACCTTATTCCTAGTTCTTTCTATTCTATTCCAAAATTTGCTCCTATACAAGGGGCAGGTCCCATTTGTATCATTATTTACCATTTTTTCCCATTTGGTTCTGGCTCCTCTATATACTCTGATTTTATCTCTCTGATTGTAACCAGAGAACTGCATACGGTGGATGAAGTGTAGTATGTGTCTCTCTAGTTCTTCGGGGTTGCACATGCGGGACACGTTTCTCATCACCCGTACCGAATCCGCAATCAGTATGTTGATTTTGGTATGGTCCGAAACAGCTGAGTTTCGGTGGATCAGATATTTGGAAGTCATGGGTTTGGCATAATGGGAATGGAGGATTTGTTTTTTGTTATTAATGGTATCTAACCAGAGCTCTGTGCCTAGCACAGGTAATCGATGATTGGGGTGTTTGCTTGGGTAGTCTATAGTAACTCTAATACTCTGGTGATGGAGTTAGCTATTTGTTGGATGCTTTCCGTGGTGTTTTTCTCTAATTCTTGACTGTTCTCTAGTGGGGAGGTTTACTACGATGTTTATATCATCAACGTAGCTGGAGTACATTATCAGGGTTAAGAGGTTGCTGTCTTCTAATTGTTCTTTAAGTTTAAGTTTAAGTCTATTGTCCCACCATACCATGAATAGGTTAGCTATGTCACCTGCAATGCAAACACCAATGGTTTTTCCCTCCTTTTGGGCATATGTTTTTCCATTAAATTTGAACATATATTCCTTAAGGGTTAATTTTATACTGGCCCCCACCGCATGTGCAATCATTTTCTTTAGTTCATCGTGGTTTTCGGGGTCCGTATGGCTCTGGTCCACACGTTCCATCTATCTGTGTGGGTTTTCTTGGCCATTGAGGTAATGGTAGGTGGTCTGCCTCTTGCTGCTCTTGTAGGGCACAGTTTGCTAAGGTCATATGTATCTAGATAATCATTACTATAGGTAAGTTTAAGTAGGAGTCCCAGCTCACTGGTATCAATCCCACGGAATTCAACCTTGCTCTCACTGATCATTTCTACGCATTTCTCCACAGCAAAATCCACGTTAATAGATGGATATAGGGACACAACATCCATACTACCTATTGTGCAGTCTGTTAGGTCCCTAGATCGGTTACTCTCGTCGATTCTGCTGAGGAGGTCCTCCGTGCTGTCACATATATCTGGGGACATTTCAAGGATGGGGCGTATGATCAGGGAGAGGAATTAGGAAAGTCTGTAGATACTAGCAATGTTAGCTCCACAGACTGGCCGTGTTTGTGGTCCTGTGACAGCGTCACTGCTTGTTTTATGGTCTTTTCGAAGCCCAAACAACGCTGGCACGTCATTGATCCAGGCCTGGAAGTTGTTGGCAGTCCTTTTGTTGGGCTGCATTATATTTGTCCACATCATCATATGAGCATTGACGGTTGTTTCCCTATCCTCATGCTCTTGTGGTGTTACTTCTCTTGTGTTAGTGATGTAGGGTTGCATTGCCTGGATGTAGTTTGACAGACTGTCAACCGACATTCTGCCAGACTTGTCTGTTGGAAAGCATGCAATCTCTCCATTACACGAGCGCCGCATGAGCTTACGCAAGCCATTTGCAGATTTTTCTCCCAGTTACTGGGTCTCCATTCTACTTTGCTTCTTGCTATACTGTTCTATAATATTTCTAAGTTTAGATCTAGCTATACTAAATTGTGCTTCTGTTTGTTCATCGACCTGCGACGGCAATTGCGTGCGTTTGTTAAAAGCTAAAGTCGTGGGATTGGACTCGTCGTAGGTCGAAAGACTTATCGGAAGGATTATAAAATGTAGAGTTCCAGGCTGCTGCGTTATGTGTACTATTGCTATTGTTGTTGTTAGTTGTGTTGTTTCTATTTCTATTTCCACCAACAGACTCATGGTTGTTTCTATATCTCTCATTATTACTCCTGTCTCTTTCCTCTGACTCATTGTTATTATCTATTCTATTTAGTGTGTCTGTGTGTTCGTCCTGGTTATTTTCTCTGTCAGTATTGATAGGCTCCCTTCTCCTTTCAATCCTATTACCTTCCCTTATTTCTGTGTTACTGTCATTACATGTTTTCTGTGTCTGTGTGTTTGTTAAGATTGTGGTGGTGGTGAGAGGCATAGAATGTGTGTGTGTTGTTGTTGTTGTTGGTGTGTGCTGTTGTTGATGTGTGTTGTTGTTGTTGTCTCCGTGTATGTTATTATTGTTGTGTGTGTTGTTATTGTTGTTTGTGTCTGCGTGTCTGTCGTTGTTGTTTCTGGGTATGTTATTATTGTTGATGTTGATGTGTGTGTTGTTGTTATCGTTGTTTGTGTCTGTGTGTCTGTTGTTGTTGGGATGTGTATTGCATTTCGAAGAACTTACGCTATTGTTTTATAGTAGTGACAGTCTCACTTACTTTAAATTTTCAGCAAAGAGGAGAGATAAAGCTGACAGAGCTCTGTTTCGTACTGATTGGTACTTATCAAAGCCAAGTACTCCACCTGTTTGCTGAAAATCATGAATGTTTGATTCTTATAGAATTCTAGTAATAATCAGGAACTGATTATACAGAGCGGTTGCCGGTCAAGCAGAAATTGAAAATTAGAATTGGTGCTCTGAAATAGCGATATATATATGAATGTATATATAGTGTATTTTGCAATACACTGTATGCTTAATGAAAAGCATTTCGAAGACCTTACCCTATTGTTTTAGAGTAGTTACAGTCTCACTTACTTTAAACTTTAAGCAAACAGGGGGCATAAAGCTGGCAGAGCTCTGTTTCGTACTGATTGGTACTTATCAAAGCCAAGTACTCCACCTGTTTGCTGAAAATTATGAATGTTTGATTCTTAAAGAATTCTAGTAATAATCAGGAACTGATTATACACAGCGGTTGCCGGTCAAGCAGAAATTGAAAATTAGAATTGGTGCTCTGAAATAACGATATATATATATATGAATGTATATAAAGTATATTTTGCAATACCCTGTATGCTTAATTAAAAGCCTTTCTATATATATATATATATATATATATATATATATATATATATATATATATATATATATATATATATATATATGTGTGTGTGTGTGTGTGTATATATATAAATATATATATACTAGCAGAAGTACCCGGCGTTGCCCGGGTGTAAGTCGACCTTTGGTCTGTTAGAATGTGTGAAAATTACTTCCCGCGCATCACAGGTTCAAAACTTCGAACTTCAATGAAGAAAAATAGGTTAGTAGACACAGGTATGTAATTTATTAATTGTAGTTACACAGTGTATCGTTGAAATTGTTCTCTGCACGACTGACAGAAGTCAAAATCGCTTGATATTGAATGTTCAGTTAATTTGAAGCAGGGTGAAAATGTCGATTACTTTCAGGTTTTTTTTTTTTTACAATTTTTGCGCTCACATTTGCAGAAGAAGAATTAAAAGGGCCTTTATCTTAACCGCGGCATAATGGCGAGTCTTTTGTGGCAGTTTTCAAGAATATAGGACGTTCCTGTAAAAGGTTTTCCCATGTGTAACTTTGCCTTATTTTTTGCGCAAAGTCGAGCCCCGCTTCAGTTTTATTGATTTTTTACATCAATGCGTGATCTCTGAAGTAGATTTGAGTAGCTAAAAACCTGTCCCGGTAAATTTGCTAAAGGTGAAAAAAAGTTGATCAAAATTGTATCTAGGGTTATTGCCCTTTGCCACAGCCTCAAGCCTCGTCTGACGGGATGTTGGTGATTCCTCCGTCAGCGCTTGTTGGCGACGAAGGCGAACATCAGCAAGCCTTGTCGTATGTGATGTTAGTGACTCAACCAGCCGGGAAAGACGTCTATCAGCGAGTCGAGATTCGCGCTCAGCAGGTGTTTCCTAGAGAAAATTAATTAATTTTACTGGTTAGCTAAACCAATGGCAGTGTCAATAGTAAATGATAAAAGTCTAACATGAACAAAAGGGAATCAAGGTAAGACAATATATTTAATATAACTACGATTAGAATGTTGTAGTTGCTTAAAAGTTGTGACAGTTAGGATAAACGCAGTACTTGCTAACATTAAGGGAGAATATTGCATAAAGGATTAATCAATTGTGAATGAACTCATACCTGAGAACGCCTAATTCGTTGTCTCAAAGCAGTAGCTGTACCTATTTTGGAGGTAAGTCTTGAACGTTTCCGTTTGGGAATAACGACGTGTAATGAAGCTGTTAGGTTAGAGAGAGGTGATCAAATACAGAGAGAGATGACACCAGATTCGTTAGCATGGTTACTGGTGAATGGGAAGGTTTGGAAATATGATTACAATAACTTAATTAAATTTAATCAAAAAACAGCTCTGCGCTTTATACTCCGGTGAGCCTTCTGTATAAATAATACAATGGTAATCAATCACGGCTCTAACAGAAGTAATAGATCTAGACTAAAAGTAAAGAAGATAGCATTTTCTTGGTTGGCCTTACACGCCGTTGCGCGGACCTGATTTTAAATGATACGCCTTATATCCTGGTGAGCCTTATAGAGCGGAAAATATCTATTGGAAAAGAATACGAATTCATGACCAAGGTGTGACAAAATAGGCGTCTATACAGCGCCTGAAACAAATTTGTCCAAAACCCTAGGATTTTTCTCGTTAAATATCCACCCAAAAGGAACCGTTTTTTAGTTACAAAAAATAACCAAAGTGTATAGTAGCTATATTTCTGACATATCATGCCAAAAAGAACAATATATTCAAAAAATGTTCTAAAGTACATTCAATCTCTCTTTTTGACCGATATCTTAATAAGCAAGTTATCGATTTTTTATTGGCTGTCAGTGACTATCTGCATGCAGGTGTGCACGTGTGCGCAATTAATTGCTCATAACATTTAGTCGTAAGCAGAACAAAAAATGCCATTAGAGGTGGGCTAATAATGAAGACACAAACCCTGGTGAACTTACGTTTAAACACACGAAAAGTTACTCACTTCCTGTGCAAAAGACTGTATTATAAATTAAGTAATTTTTTTAGAATCTTTTGTTTAAAAAAGGAAAACATTGGTACGGAAGTAACATTTTTTACAACTCTGTATGTGTACAATACAACTTGGTCAACGTATTATTTAGTAATTTTTTTTTTAAAAAAGCATGATTATTTAAGACTGTTTGAAAATTTACTCACAGCTTTTAGCATCACAAAAGACACCATTAAATTTGGTTCCCTTTTCAGATAGGGATAATACTGTATTTCCACTTGAATAAGGTGGAATATGAAAAGATAAACTCTTTAATGGTCGGTCGTTTACTGGGACAGCTGGGAAGACATGCAGCTGGCCGTCCAATCAATAACGCACGTCCTTATATGGGCATATGAAATTTATTTTTATTGCGCCAGATGTAAACTAAGAGTTCTTGTGTTCGAATTCACATAAAATTTCATTGGAATCGAAAAACATTCTGTCATAGGGCCCGATTATCGATTTTTCGAAAATTTCAAGTAGCCTATTCCACTCTACGCGTTAAGTTTTATATATGTGTGAGTTTTCATGAAAATTCAATGAACGGTGTAGCATGCAAGTTGGGAACACCAAACAATGTCCATCTTCCCTTTATATATATATAGATATATATTGAATTATTGTCGTTAAATGTAAGAATATCACTAATAATTAAAGTAGAACTGACTCAAGGAAAGAATTCTGATATTTGTACATGCAATGTTTCTAATTATATGTTCATTTTTTCCATGAGTTCATAAGATATTGTAAAATTGATTTTATGCTTTTACATAAATTTAAAACCTCTCTCTGTAATGTACCGTATCAATATATTATTTAATAGTTGTATTCAGACTCATTTGTTTATCACCACTTTAAACTTATATTTAATCTTATTGATATGGTATAACATTGATAACACGTTTATATCTGTATGTAATTAATTATAACTTCAACATTGTCATATATACTGATATTTTCAGAATGCCAATTTGGAATGTTTGGTGCTGCTTGTGAAGGGACATGCCATTGTGTCAACAACTTTTACTGTGACAAACGATTTGGAATATGTTCAGATGGATGTGATGAAGGTTATAAGGGTATAAACTGCCAAGGTATATAAAATTGATATTGATGTATATATATATATATATATATATATATATATATATATATATATATATTAGAAAGTGAGGGTTTTTTTACAAAATGAAAAATAACCGAGGTGTCCTACACGAGAAAAAGGGATGAAATCGAAAATGCAACTGAAGTCTTATTTTTTTTAAAAATATATATATTTATTTGGTTCCTTTACCGGTTTCGCAGTTCTTCTGCTTTTCAAAAGGTGAGTTGAGATGGAGGGTCTGTGGTTTTTCTCACATCCTTTACATAACGGTTTCTATATCCATGAATCACATGTGAGAAAAACCACAGACCCTCCATCTCAACTCACCTTTTGAAAAGCAGAAGAACTGCGAAACCGGTAAAGGAACCAAATAAATATATATATTTTTTTTTAAAAATAAGACTTCAGTTACATTTTCGATTTCATCCCTTTTTCTTTATATATATATATATATATATATATATACGGGGTAACAAATTATTGTTATAGGTAGTCCACTTAGGTGTAGTCCAGTTATGGTACTCCGGGTAGTGGATGATATCAACGCTTGGCTAAGTTTGGCTCAACAAGGCGTTTCCATAGTGATGCTGCGAGTACGCTGTAATTCCTATGTTGTAAACACTTTGAATAATAATAAATCAGGGAAGAAGAGTGACACGGTTTGATATACAAAAAAGGTTTTTAATCTGAGGTTAAAAACCTTTTTTGTATAGCAACCCGTGTCACTCTTCTTTCCTGATCTATATATATATATATATAGAGAGAGAGAGAGAGAGAAAGAGAGAGAGAGAGAGAGAGAGAGATAGAGAGATATAGATATAGATATATACAATATATTAATAAATGGAAACTATATTTATAAAACCATATTTATTTTATTATATTTATTTTAAGGGCAACCAAGGCAAATTATGGTGCGCTCTCATCAGATAAAATACAGATTTGTTTTATAAATAAATATTGACATACCCGGAAAAAAGACAACCTTAACGGTTGGAGCTTTCTGGATAGTGGAGATAATATTTTATTGAGGGTAATACAAAGTTATGAGTGAGTATGCAAATGAGTGTCCGAAAAATTGAAAAGATAACGGTTTATTTAAATTAAACTGTTGGAAGAAGAGGATATGTAAGGGAGAGAGAAGAAAAGGAAGGAGAAAGAGAGAAAAAGAAAGAAAGAACGATTATACATAGTGATAATGAAGATAATTAAAGTGAACGAGGAAATAAATTTTAATGGAAGAATATACAGAACGTAAATATACCTAAGTGAAAGAAGAAGTGAAAGAAGAAATAAGATTAACGTGGAAGAATAACATTCAGAATGTAGGGTTCATTATGTTGTGATTATAATATTTATAATGATAAATTGAAAATGAAATATTTAAAAATATGATTTAAAATTAAAAATCAAAATTAAAGATTAAAATTTAATTTAATATTAAAAATTTAATTTAATATTAATATTAAAATTAAAAATTAAAAATTAAAATTAAAACAGAAGTATTTATATTATATTAAGATGTATTAGTAATAATTGTTTCTACTATTGGCACAAGGCCAGCAATTATCCAGTACATTACTGGAACTTTATTATATCAACCCCGTAAGGAGGAAAGGCAAAGTTAACCTCGGCGGGATTTGAACTCAGAATGGCAAGGGCCATAATTCTATGCGTCAAAGCATGGTGTCCGGTATGTTATGGATTATAAATTATTCAAATATATAGTATTTTACATTTGAGAAAATCTAGTATGGTTTATTTGATTAAAGAAAGTTTGGCAAAATTGAATTTATTAATAGTTGTAAGTCAAAACTTAAACATCCAAATAATTCCAAATTTATGAAAATTTACGAGAGTTTTCAAAGGAATAACTACTTAATTAGATTATAAAAACAGTAAGGGAATATAAAGGAAGTTAGAAGTGATTTTTTAAGAACTCAAATGACTCCAAGGATACATAAAAAACCTTTAAAAACATTTTTATTTTTTTTTTTTTATGAGAAGTCATAAATGTTATAAAGTTAAAAAAGTTAAAAAAATTATCTTAAGAGTATAATTAAAACATAAACAATAGGTTATTTTATAAGAAGTCATAAATTTATCTTAAGAATATAATTAATACATAAACCATAGGTTATTTTATAAGAAGTCATAAATGTTATAAAGTTAAAAAATGTATCTTAAGAATATAATTAAAACATAAACCATAGGTTATTTCACATATATATAAAAAAAAAAACGTTATTCCACATATATATAAATATTTGGATACATATTAAAAATGTTTGAAGGTATAAAATATTGGAAGATATGAAAATAATGGGTTTGCCATATCTTTCAAAGGAACTTTCAAAAGTTTTACCAAGAATTATCTAAAACCTTCAGAAAGTTTTTCAAGGAAAACTTTTTAGAATTTTTCTTAAAAGAATTTCAAGTAGTCATATAAAAAGGTTACAATCTATTGATAAGTGTAATAATATAAAGTATATTTATGAAGTAGAGATAATAGAAAGTAAATTAAATATATATGAATCATATATAGATATAATCTGAGGGATGAAGTTGTAGGTGGTTGGATATGGAAACCGTTATGTAAAGGAGATGAACCATATATTACATTTTATATATATATCTAAAAGTTGAGTTGAAACGATGTTTACAAGAACTAAATAAAATATTACGCAAATTAATAGAGTTCTTACTTTTTAGTATAAATAATATATAAATAATTGTTTCTACTTTTGGCACAAGGCCAGCAATTATACCAGTGTATTACTGGTACTTTATTTTATCGACGCCGTAAGGATGAAAGGCAAAGTTAACCTCGGTGGGATTTGAACTCAGTTCGTAAAGGGACGTAACTGTGCTGCAAAGCATGGCGCCCGACCCTCTACCGATACTGCCAATTCACCGCCCGAAATAATATATAAATAATAAATCTTTATACTAAAAAGTAAGAACTCTATTAATTTGCGTAATCATTTCCCCTTTCGCCTACCTCGATGCAGCCCATCGGGCCCTGTAGCATCAGTTCCGCCGCCCCTGTTATTTTAAGATAGAATTGGCCGAATACGTTTTACTAACTACTTATAGCAGATGTGTTAAAAACCCCTTTAAGTTTGTATCTGTTTTGTAATTTCTATAAGTGTTTTTCTATTCTCAACTTATTAACCTGTAATTGTAAGATAGCATTGTGATATCTTTATTAATTTCTCACTATCTAATTATATATATATATTTTTTTTTTCTTTCTAGTATCTTTTATTGTCTCCTACTCTCTTTCGATTTACCTATTCTATAACCTCCTTCCCACACTTCATACACTATCCTTAAAATCTGATGTATACATATCACTTTCAACGCTTGACCGTTCCATTCACTCCCCTATTGTTCTACAGGCAAGTTCAGCAACCCCTACCTCCCACCAAATGCCATGATAGACTTATTTGTGTTTACAACAAATTTTAACCAATCCTCTTGACAACTACAATCATGCCATATAAGGAAGTACCCCCTTGAAAAATTCGGCTATTTATTCACAAGGCTAAAAATTCTAATTTAATCCAGAAATAGCCGTCGAAACGGCTTGAGCTCTGTCGTCGGGTTCATACTTTTTCCTATTTCCCACTCTACTACTCTAAGTATTGAGTACACTGGTGCGTTATAGTCCTTTTGGTTCCTTACCACAATTCGTTTGTTATTTAGCTCCTATCTCTGTAGTAGAGCACTTTCCGACTCTACCACGCCATATCCCGATTTTTCCACCCAGCTCAAGTTGCTTCACCCGCACGATGCGAAAACACAACATCGAATTCTCCACCAAGAACATCCCACTTCCACCGACAAAACTTTACCTTCGAATGATCACGCAAAAAATCGACCTTTTTGCGAAAAGACTAAGATAGAGAACTTTTTTCTACGATAGATACTGCGACAATCTGGACTTCGACACCAAGGAGACATTTGGATTCAATACCTACAAATCCGCCCTCCGAACCCTATGCTCTCACCCTTCGAGAACGACCTTTTCCACCTGGTCAAAAGCATTAAATTCAAACCCAGACACAACACATTCCTACAACAACTCCGTAGCAAAATAACAGAGTATGAAAACACCAACGACATCATGGTGCACTCGGACAAAACTGGAAACCTCTACTTCGTTAACCCTGACAGATACCACACACTGATCAGGAGCAGCCTAAACTCCGCCTATAAAAAGGCTAACCATTCAATTATCGAGGACATAAATCGAGACGGACAACAAATTACCTCCAGACTCGGGGTCTCCGAGCGCACTGAACCCCTAGACCCACGGACTCCCTACTTCACACTGAAGGACCACAAATCCGACTTCGACCGCATACCATCCATTAGGCTTATAAACCCAACGAAGTCGGACATAGGGAGAATCTGTAAAAAGATCCTAGACCGAGTTATACCAAAAGTTAAGCAAAACGTGAGACTTAGCTTATGGTCGGCACCCTGGAAGTAATCTCATGGTTCAGGAATATGGAGCACAAACGAGACACAAAATTCATCCAGTTTGACATAGAGAGTTACTATTATCTTACCGCTCCTACGGTCGACTTGGACTTTGCTGAAACACTCACGCCCATTACTGACCAGGAAAGAAATATCATTCTCCCCGCCAGGAAGACAGTCCTACTTTTCGACAACTCCAAGTGGATAAAGAGAGCTCCCGAATCCCCCTTCGACGTCAGTATGGGCGTGATGGATTCGGCCGAGGTCACAGATCTTATAGGATTATTCCTACTATTTAAACTCACCGAAATGTTTCCTGCATTCGGCGTGGATTGTACCGGGATGATGGGCTCCTCACCCTCAAAGGGTACAACCCCAGTAGTACAGACCGGGTCCGTAAACAACTAATCAACTTCTTCCGGGACTGGGGATTTAAAATCACCCTACAAACGTCCCTAACCCGAGTCAATTTCCTGGACGCTACCCTTAACCTCGAAAATGATCTGTACTACCCATACAGGAAACCAAACGACAACCTGCACTACATCCACCGCCGCTCTAACCATCCTAGAAACATCACCAATAACCTGGTTAAAAACATCTCCCTCCACATATCTCGTTTGTCCGCTAATGAGCAGATATTCGACGAACACGCGCCTCATTACAACCAGGCCCTCAAGCGGAGTGGCTTCCGGGAGGAAATATCCTTTTATCCAGCTTCCCTTAGCGGAACCAACAGGCGACACCGCCGCTCACGCAACGTAACGTGGTTCAATCCTCCCCACAATGCCGAGGTGGCAACACCTATCGGGTAAATCTTCTTTAGACTCCTCGAAAAACACTTTCTACTACAACACCGCTACCACAACATAATCAACAAAAACACCATCAAACTCTCCTACAGCACCAGACCTAACTTCGCACAAAACATCGTCTCCTAAAAGAACAAAAAACTCAACCCCTATGGAAGAAATAACCTAGACATCAGTGGAGAGCCGACCAGGAGGTTTAACTGCCCTGATAGATCCACGTGCCCCCTCAACAACAAATGCCGAGAACGTAACGTGATCTACCAGTCCAACGTCAGGACAGACACCTCCGACAAAGCTTATATAGGATTAACCGCATGTGACTTCAAGACCCGGCTCTACCAACACCGACACATTTTCCGAAAACCCGGTTCGGCAACATGCCACTACACTTTCGGGCTACATCTGAGACCTCCAAGATAACAATATAACCTACAATCTCACTTGGAGCTCACTGTCCAGAGCTAACTCTTACACGGGAGGACGCCGTCCGTGTAATCTATGCTCGGAGGAAACATTACACATGTTGTTTTCGAAGGACCAACTCCTAAACAAGAAAGATCAACTGGTAACCGCATGCAAACACAGATTGCGTAGGACTTACCTCGCCCTCAAACCCTATAACGACCCGGGTGGGTAGACAAGGGTTGATACACCGCTTACACTTGCCGAATAAGTTAGAGGAAACCCCAGCTTACATGAGTAAATATACCTCTTTTATTTTCCTCTTTGTCTCCTTCTTCCCCCTGTTTCAATCTATCACTTCCTTCCACCCCCTATTTTCTTCCTCGTCTGCTTTCCCCTTTCGCCTACCTCGATGCAGCCCATCGGGCCTTGTAGCATCAGTTCCCCCACCCCTGTTATTTTAAGATAGAATTGGCCGAATACGTTTTACTAACTACTTATAGCAGATGTGTTAAAAACCCCTTTAAGTTTGTATCTGTTTTGTAATTTCTATAAGTGTTTTTTCTATTCTCAACTTATTAACCTGTAATTGTAAGATAGCATTGTGATATCTTTATTAATTTCTCACTATCTAATTATATATATATATTTTTTTTTTCTTTCTAGTATCTTTTATTGTCTCCTACTCTCTTTCGATTTACCTATTCTATAACCTCCTTCCCACACTTCATACACTATCCTTAGAATCTGATGTATACATATCACTTTCAACGCTTGACCGTTCCATTCACTCCCTATTGTTCTACAGGCAAGTTCAGCCACCCCTACTTCCCACCAAATAGACTTATTTGTGTTTACGACAAATTTTAACCAATCCTCTTGACAACTACAATCTTGCCATATAAGGAAGTACCCCCTTGAAAAATTCGGCTATTTATTCACCAGGCTAAAAATTCTAATTTAGTCCAGAAATAGCCGTCGAAACGGCTTGAGCTCTGTCGTCGGGTTCATACTTTTTCCTATTTCCCACTCTACTACTCTAAGTATTGAGTACACTGGTGCGTTATAGTCCTTTTGGTTCCTTACCACAATTCGTTTGTTATTTAGCTCCTATCTCTGTAGTAGAGCACTTTCCGACTCTACCACGCCATATCCCGATTTTTCCACGCAGTTCAAGTTGCTTCACCCGCACGATGCGAAAACACATCATCGATTTCTCAACTTATTAACCTGTAATTGTAAGATAGCATTGTGATATCTTTATTAATTTCTCACTATCTAATTATATATATATATTTTTTTTTTCTTTCTAGTATCTTTTATTGTCTCCTACTCTCTTTCGATTTACCTATTCTATAACGTCCCTCCTCCACTTCATACACTATCCTTAGAATCTGATGTATACATATCACTTTCAACGCTTGACCGCTCCACTCACTCCCCTATTGTTCTACAGGCAAGTTCAGCAACCCCTACCACCCACCAAATAGACTTATTTGTGTTTACAACAAATTTTAACCAATCCTATTGACAACTACAATCTTCTCATATAAGGAAGTACCCCTTTGAAAAGTTCGGCTATTTATTCACCAGGCTAAAAATTCTAATTTAGTCCAGAAATAGCTGTCGAAACGGCTTGAGCTCTGCCGTCGGGGTCATACTTTTTCCTATATATAAAAATATATATATAATATATATATATATATATATATATATATATATTTTTATATATAGGAAAAAGTATGACCCCGACGGCAGAGCTCAAGCCGTTTCGACAGCTATTTCTGGACTAAATTAGAATTTTTAGCCTGGTGAATAAATAGCCGAACTTTTCAAAGGGGTACTTCCTTATATGAGAAGATTGTAGTTGTCAATAGGATTGGTTAAAATATATTATATATATATATTTTTTTTTTCTTTCTAGTATCTTTTATTGTCTCCTACTCTCTTTCGATTTACCTATTCTATAACGTCCCTCCTCCACTTCATACACTATCCTTAGAATCTGATGTATACATATCACTTTCAACGCTTGACCGCTCCACTCACTCCCCTATTGTTCTACAGGCAAATAGATATATATATATATATATATATATATATATATATATATATATATATATATATATATATATATATATATATATATAAAAGACGTAAAATAAGAAAATCTAGATTTTCTTATTTTACGTCTTTTATATTATTGTTCTGCATCCTCCTGCATTGAACCACCTAGGTACTATGACATAACCTGTGTATTTGGTGGCATAGGCGTGCATCTGTGCGCTTATGTTAGTTGATATATTAAATTATCTCTATATATATATATATATATATATATATATATATAGATATATAATATTTTACCTTTCGACAGAACCATCCGGACTACATCCCGCTTATGGTGTGATGATTTTGTCTATATCTTTCCTATTTGTTGGAATTGTGGTGACAGTAGTCTTTTACAGGTATGTGATTTCTTGTATCAATACAATTGTTAGAAGTAATTGGTGAATTTGAATCTGTCTGATGTTTAGATTTAGAGTTAATAAAATTGTATTTTGTTTTATATTTGTATATTCTGTAATTGGCTTCCGTATGTTTCAGCGATGGGTTTTCAATATTCATATTTATTTTCCCAGTTAGGTTGTTCGGTAAATAATAATATCCACGTATAATATTAAATGTACTAATTGCAGTCGTTTGACTAATTATTGCCTCATAATTTGACCAGGACATTTTAGAAATTTCTTCGACACCAACACAGTAATTGTGTTTCATAGGTTAAAACAAGCTTTGCCTTGATGTTATTTGAATACAGATACATCAGGCATTAAAGATGGAAACTGTAAAGTATTACATCTAGTTCTCAATATTGTGCATATCCTATCTGTTAGACACGCAGTGACTAACAATAGAATGTTTTAAGTCTGCGTGTCTGACATACATGGGTAGCTTGTGAATAAAAGATTCAAGGGGTATCGCTGGCCGTGGTGATGCCTCCCAAACATCTTTTGTAATGTATCGTCTTATTGGCTAATCACCAACCAGAGTAATTGTTGCTCAAAAGCATCAGCATCCGCCACTTTGTTTCGACGTTTATCTATCGTTTCGCTTTCGAATCTTCCTCCAGTTTTTCGTCGTTTATCATCAAAATATTTTTCTCTAAGTTATATTGTTAATTTATATATGATTTTTTAAATTTATATTAACTAATTAAAAGTAATTAGCTAATCAAAATATACTAGACCTGTAAAATGCGCAAGCTCAAAAGAGCCACAGAATGCTATAATAAACCTTCAAAAGTGTGGGACTAGAGTTGTTGCTAAAAAATATTGTAATCATTATCTATCGTACACTCTGTGGCATCCTTTTAGAAAAAAGAGACTCATAACGAACTCAAGACGTGCATTTCGTATTAATCATTACTAAACATCTTATATGAGATATTGAACATTAGCTTAAGTAATTATCGTGTCGTCTTGAGTTCATTATGAGTCTCTTTTTTATAAAAGGATGCCACAGTATGTACGATAAATAATGATTACAATATTTTTTAGCAACAACTCTAGTCCCACACTTTTGAAGGTTTATTATAACATTCTGTGGCTCTTTTGAGCTTGCGCATTTTTCAGGTCTAGTATATTTTGATTAGCTAATTACATTTTCTATAGCCCAAGCAATATTAAGTTGTTTTTTTTTATACCGTTACAAGTACAAAATGTCACGAGTCAAATGCATACTTATTGAAATAGTTTATAATTGAGTCTAATATGTCGAAGTCTAATACAGTGACAATATATCAACCAGGCAACTGATTTAGTTGTGAATACAATGAACACAATGGTGCAGTACTATATTTACGGAGAGAGAGACATATAAGTAAACTGTAAGACGACAACTTGGTTAGATTTCAATTTTTTGTTTAGACAGATAGCATATTTGATTGTATAATAAAAATCATCGATTTGGCAGAAGACCAAACAATTCCAATGGGGATGTAATTGTTTAAAACTAACACAGGATAAACAGATATTTTGAAGATCACAATTAAAGGACACAAATTTTACGGAGGGTTAGATGTAAATATATCAAGTTCACTACGCATAGAAAGTTTGTCAGAGACGAAAGAATGGAAGTCAAGTTTCTATTGAATGAGATATAAACTGTATATGTGAAAGGATAAATGTCATTATAACATGTCATTAAGAACAGCGCGCTACCGCCTCTGTTAACCAAAAGTTTTCGGAAATTAAATAATATCTTAATTATGAAGAAGCCAAATGTTATATTCTATTATAGCTTTTCACTACTACATTAGTCCATGCTCAAACCCATCTGGAGATAAATTCCTGTTTAATAACTGTAAAATTTACTGGAGTTGGGGTTTACTAATTTTATCCCACTTCAGTTGTTGTTTAGGCTCAGGTGAGTCATAACTGAGGACACCTATCATCAAAAACATTCAGTCATCACCATACTGATATTTAGGTGTCTTGCGAACAACATTATGTGTTTTTGACTGCTTTCTTTAGCAGGTCCAGCACCCACAAAGAAAGTTTCTCATCCCCACTTTTAATAAATATGTTAACCATTCAAATAACTTTCTAACAAATAAGTGTTGACTGATACAAGACACTCAAATACCTTTACCTCATGCATTATCCTTATTCAATAGATCATGTTATAGATATTATCTCAATAACTATATATTTCCCAAACCCAGTTAAAATAAAATTTAAAATACGGGATAACACTCAATCTGATGAAGTCTCAGCCGAGTAACATCAAATATATTATCCAGAAATCTAATTATATAAGATTAACAATTTTTTAAATAGTTACCAATTTGCATCAGCACTGATATATGTACGTAAGGCATATTGCCTATAAGAAATATGACTTACATGGCCACAATAATATAAACTGGCATGACATATGTATTGAGAAACCGAACCGATTCGCAATACAAGACTGTTACTTATTCTATCGACTAAGCAGTAGCGGTGAAAATCACATTCGTATCAGAACATAAAGGAGTGAAAATAAATGACAGAACATATTTCATATTGTTTAAAATAATGATCTTACCTAGGTTAATTATTTCAATTATATAAGAATGGAGGAATTAGATTGTTCGATGAGAATATCTCTCTGGAAATTATTAGTGATACCAGATGCCTTCGATGAGAAATAATTGTTTCTAATTTTGGCACAAGGCCAGCAATTATCTCAGTCTATTACTGGTACTATATTTTATCGATCCCGTATGGATGAAAGGCAAAGTTAACTTTGGAGGGATTTGAACTCAGATCATAAAGAGCCGTAACTCTTTGCTGCAAAACATGGCGTCAGACCCTCTACCGATTCTGCCAATCTACTCCCTTTCTTCGATGAGAAATAATTGTTTCTACTTTTGGCACAAGGCCAGCAATTATCCCAGTGTATTACTGGTACTTTATTTTATCGACCCCGTAAGGATGAAAGGCAAAGTTAACCTCGGCGAGATTTGAACTCAGGCCGTAGAGGGACTTAACTATGCTGGAAAGCATGGCGTCTAACCCTCTACCGATACTGCCAATCCAATGTGTTATAGATATGACTGAATATGAGATTGTACCCAAGTCGTCATTCCCTCGTTAGTTATTTTAATTTTGTTAAGTACAATGATATTTAATAATTTTTTAATTTCCATTTGCTGTAATAAGATTAATAATTAATTTGTAATTTAACTGTAACATGTTTTTTTGTCTAAACCTGAAAAACAATTTTCTACATTACAATCTAGTTCTCACTTTTACCACCCACTTGTTCAAAATATAGCTCCTCTCACAGAAACCAGGTGCCATGATTGTATTAACATATGTAGGCGATAGAGTAAACATGATACGTTGTAATTAGGATACATAAACAATTGTAATGAAATATGTACATCCAGGTTCAAGAAGCAAAGAAAAGAAAGTATAGAAAATGACAAAAGAAAAATCATAGCAGATGGCAGTGGAAAAGGCAGAGAAAAAGACGGCAGAAAGACAGTGGAAAAGACAGCGGAAAAGACAGCGGAAAAGACATCGACAAAGACAGCGAAAAAAGAACTGGAAATGAAATATGCTGTGAAAAGAAGTGCAAGTAGACATGTGAGTTGATTGTATTACTAACTCTTCAATGTCTATACTTAGTTTGGTAAAACTATAATATTCTCGAAAACCAAAGAAATTTTTTATTACAGTCTCTGTTATGTGACTTTTACTCATATATGATTTCCCTAAATGTCATGAAATTACGTAGATAAGACCTGTAGATGATAAGGATATCCACCGAGTGAATTCCAGAGGAATCTTTATTCTGGAGAAAACGGACTGTATGTTGTGATTTATGTGGACACTATGGTGGAGGACAACACGCATATTCTTTTAAAATCCTCTAAATGTGTATTCTGTGGCGTGTTATTGCTAGACTTATATCAAGTCGTCAATACACGCGCATATGAAAGATTAGCAAGGAACGGAAATTTTAACTTACGTGAGGAAACCAGAATTTCGTAGTGAACTGTCTGAAGTATAAATTTAAATAAATACACACACTTACACATACATATAGGAAAAGAGTCAGGACCCCGACGGCTGTGCTCCGGCCGTTTCAACAGCTAGATCCTAACTAAGCCACCAGAATTAGAACGTGCGTGAGGGCGGGGTGTATGTGTGTGTGCGTGCGTGTATGTTTATTTATACATTTATACAAACTAACACACTTAAAAATATTGATAAGAAAATATATGGTCACGTGACAACCAGTTTGTGGTTGTTTTGTTTGGGAAGTCTTAATTTCATGATGGGTGTATTTCGGTATATTGGGTCCTATATCTATCTCCCACACACACACACTATTGACATGAAATATCCATCTGCACAAAGTTATAACACAGCTGTATTTATATGTATCTATATCTCTTCAAATAAGGAACGCAACATATATCTCTCGGTTTATTTATTTAGCTTCAGTTTATCTATCCATTTGTCTGTCTGTGTGTTTATCTATCTATCTATCTACCTCTTTATTTATATATCTCCAATTGGTGAGGAGATCCATCTGCTGTCAACACCCTTCTAACGGAGGGCTCGGCGACCGTGGCTGATGATACGCAAACACGCGCTGAGGCTACGCCATCTCCAGGTATTCCTGACCAGCGAACCGGTGTGGTTCTCCTTTGTGAGACGAGCTCTTCCACAACTTGTCTCACTAACAGAGCTGCAGTTCTGGATCAAGCGAAGGCCGAAAATGGGCGCCTGACACCTTGAGTGCCTTCAGGCGCTCACAGCCCTCTACCAAGCGGGGAAACTCTAGGCATCGAGGAAGACGAACTGACCAGTCTGTTCGGGAGGACCTTCCGTCCAAGGCCTATGGATAACTTCCAGAGGTCTCTGGCCTGGCAGTGCTACCGAGGAGCTCTACCAGTTCGAGACAAAATCTACAGGCACGGACGCCCTGGCAGAGATCCTGCTAAAAGGATCTGTCCAAGATGTGAGCAGGACATTGAAACCGTTCTGCACACAATTGTTCAGTGCGCAGTGGTGACCGACCTGTGGAATTATGTCGAACAGCTACTGTCACGTGTAGGACACATCCAGTTGTCAGCTGAGTCCATCGT
Source organism: Eledone cirrhosa (assembly GCA_964016885.1). Lineage (NCBI taxonomy): Eukaryota > Metazoa > Mollusca > Cephalopoda > Octopoda > Eledonidae > Eledone > Eledone cirrhosa. The sequence continues at coordinate 310,396,493 of OZ024741.1, read as the reverse complement.
GAGCATCACCCCGCCGCCTTCATTTAAGAAGGAAGGAGAGGCGGTCTTCCACTGTATGTGGCTATGGTGAAAGAGGTAATATGGTGGACGAGGTTAAAAGGACTGAGGGCAAACATCTTTCTCTCCGGACAACAACTTATCCCCTTCTTTAAGTACCACAGAAGGAAGGTAAGAGTGGAGAAAGAGAGGCTACACCTCAGTAAATTCGCTGAAAGGTGGCTGAATGTGGCGAAAATGGCCCGAGTGAATGGGCCTTCTCTGTATATAGACCTGTAGGTTGAGGAAGATAAACAGAAGGAAGACGGGAACACCTACAAAACGTGTTCCTGGTGTTGATGGTTGTTCTATCCACGGGGATGTAAAACAACCCCGCAGTAACGTTCCCCCCTAATGGGGGTTTCGATTGTTTTATTTTATATATAGTTTATGGTTATTCATCATTGTAATGTCCCATTTTTGTACGCCCCTGTGGCAAATAAAGAAAGATATCAATCTATCCATTTGTCTAACTATCTATCTCTGGGATGGACACATGTGTTAAACTTGCTCGGTAAGTTTTGTTTAAATTTCTTTAGAAATTCCTCATTGTGAACTTTTATTTTTATGCCAATTTGTAGAGGGACTGACAGGTCAAATATTGATCTGGTCAGTCTCCCAAAATATCGTGCCCCTCAGGGCAAAAACATCCAAAATATATTCGAAAAAATGTTTGCAACACACTTCAATTTTTAAAGAATGGCTGAAGCAAAGGCATCTACTTCTCCGTCAAAACAAGAAGATGGGAAGGGAAAGCCATACCTACTTGACCAGCAGGTAGTAGCAGACATGGACAAAGGAATGCCAACATTATCGACTCAACATTTAGAAGAGGAACAAACTTCAGCTACTTGTAAGCAACTGAACACGCCTAACGTCACAAACGTCACAAACGTCACATGTATCCACACACGGAAGGAAGTATGTGTAGCAAACACTAACACCACCACAACCAACAACAACAACAACACAATAAATGAGATCAACAACAACACAACAAAAGGAATCAGTGGCAACACAACGAATGAGACCATCATCACCACCAACAACAACAATAACAAAATTTTATTTACAGCAACAAGATTTTAAATACTACTCCATCGGCATTTCCCGAAAGTCCCAATATTTAGGTCAGTGCTCTTTAAGAGCGAAACTCTGGCACAAAAACACTCGGTTCACCCAATAAAAACGGATCAACAAATCTTCTTCCCCACATACATGGGAAGAAGATCCTACAAAATAAAAATAACCAGGATCCCAACAGAGGTCAACATATGGTGGATCCTACGCTGCATCCTGAAGAAGGATGAGGACACCCTCCTATCTGTAGACAGGACAGACCGGCATAACTGGTTTGGAACCTGCATCGAGGTTCTGGTACAAATGAGGCCAGAGAGAGTTGAGAAAATACCGGACAGGATCGTCCTTCAGGAATATGTCATCTCAATTTGAGTGGAGGGGAAAAGACCTCAGTGCCATAAGTGTGGGAAAACCACACACTTAAAGGCCTTTTGCCCTTTCTTAAACAAACCGAGGACAAACAAGGTGTTATTACCAACACCAAAACCCCAACATCAACACTCCAAACCAAACACAACACAAACACCTGCAACATCCACTCCCACCCCACCACAGACCAGAGACAACCACACACACAAAATCCCACTGAAAAACCCTCCATAGCCTCCCCCCCCCCCTGTCACATACTCCCACAAACACCTCCACAAACACTCCGCCACACAACATACCGCTCCCATCTACCTCTGATTCAGAAGTCTCAGACACGGGAGCCTCTACATCTTCAAGTGAGAATGAAGAGAATGCCCAAAATTCCAAAAAACAAAAAAGACACAAAAAACATCTACAGAAAAGACGCACACACCCAACCCCACCATAAACACACCGCCACAAACGGCAAACACACCAACAACACAATCACCACCAACACAACCAAACACTTCACCAACAAAACAAACACCCACACCACCACAATCACAAACCCCAACCACAAAAAGAAAACTACAAACAGAAACAGTACACATAAAAACAAAACACATTACACATACATAAAAACAAGAAACAAAGAACTGGTGGAAACTGTCCGAAAGGACCCCACAATACAAACGGAAGGGAAAACCTTCCCCACCAACGACCCACCCCAAACCTCAAACTTATCAGGGTAACAACCCTACAGTATGAAACTTTAAAAGAGAACTTCCCACATGATGTGGGCCCCCCTTGCCAAAAGCCCCTTAACCGTCTCCTGCTAAAAGGATTCCCTCCCTCCGCAAACACCACCAATATGGACATGGATATCGAACAACCCGACCTCCAGGAAACGAAAAGGTAAGTGTTCCTGCCTTTTCTCTCCTTAACTCTTCTTCACCAACATCGCGACAATACAAGCTGGATGTTTGAATGTACGTGGCCTGGGCATGTCCTGGAAACAGGGCCAGCTTTTAAATGATCTCAGGTCACATTGTATAGATGTGATAGCCATCAGCGAGTCCAGAATTCACAACAAGCAGCAGCTAAGCCCCATGTTCGATGATTTTGAGATCTACGCATCTCTCTGTCAGCCAGGGGGTGGAGGGGGAGTTGCTGTTCTGTTTCGAAAAAACTTGGATCTCAAAATACAGACGATTCACTTGGACCCGGAGGGCAGCCTGGTGGTCCTGGACGTGAATGGTAGTGAAGGTGGAGCTTTCAGACTGGTGGCCGTATATGCCCCGACTGGGACATCACGATCAGAGTTCTTGAAGCGTCTGGAGCCATTCCTGGGAACGTCTCGCTCCTTAGTGTTAGCGAGGGACTGGAATGGCATCTTAGACGCACGTTTGGACTATGTAGGAGCTTGTGATAATAGAGGGGGGTGTAATAGCCTCAAAAATGTCATTAGCCAATTCCAACTGGCTGATAGATATCGACTAGATTTCCCAAGTGCACCACTATGGACGTGGAGCAACCTCACTGGGTCTTCTAGTTCGTATTTAGATAGATTTTTGATTAGACAGAATGATAAGGAAACATTAAGCTGTCCACAAATGCAAATGGTTGCCTCTTCAGACCACAAATTAGTCTCCTGCGTAGTGAACCTTGATAGAACACATAGACAGGTACCCGGATACTAGAAGCTAAACATGTCGCTCCCGGCGCGTAAGGCCTACAGTAAACGGATTAGCACTTTAGTTAAGTGCCAGTTGACGAGGTCGATCGTCAACAACAGGTGGTGGAGCTCTCTCAAGGGAGCAATTAGAATAGAATCGATAGCATTTAGCCAGGAAGTAGCTTTAGAAAAAATCAAAACTGAAGAGGAACTGGTAGCTAAAGTAGAAGAGGTACTTAGGAATGGCAGTACAGCTGACGTGCTAGCGGCGAGAACGGCACTAGACCAGTCTTCAACGTGATACACGAAGGTTGTATTGTCAGAAGTAGAACACGTGCTCTAAGAAACGAGGGAGCCAAAGCTGTTACCTGGGCCCGAGTGGCAGAGTCGAAAAGTTGCAACAAATCCACAATTCGGTCTTTGCAAGACAAAATGGACGCATTATACTTGAATCCAAGCAGATGTGCGCGGCCTTCCAGCAGCATTTTGCCCAACTGTTCAGGCAAAGTGGTACATCGAGCAAGGTGATGGACTTCAGCTCCTACCTCGACGGCGTACCGCAACTCTCGAGCACGGATGCGGAGAGATGCGAAAGGCCGATCACAGCGGGCGAAATAAAAGATGCTCTAGACCGCTGCGGGAAACGCAAATCACCCGGTTTAGATGGTCTACCCTATGAGTTTTACATAGGCATGCCAGACTTGTTCTCTGGCGTCCTTGAAGCGGTCTAATGCAACTTGCAGCAAAACGGGAGGATTCCCAGTTCTGTCGGCAGAGGCGTAGTAACGCTGATCAGGAAAGATGAGAACAAGGGCGTGAGATAAACAATTTCAGGCCCATAACTCTGCTCAACACAGATTTTGGCCTAGGTGTTAGCAGCAAGGCTGGCGCTTGTCGTCGAGAACCTGGTAGGGGAAGCCCAAACGTGTGAAATCCCGACCAGGTCCATACACGACAACCTCCACCTCATGCGATACATCATAGAGAGGGTAGGGTGTAAACCTAGCTTTGGTGGGGCCCTGATCAACTTAGATCAGTCTAAGGCTTTCGATAGGGTTGACCATCGTTACCTGGACGCGGTGCTCGAGGCGGCAGGCTTCGGACCCATGTTCAGGTGCTGGATTGCTGCAATGCACAACAGCAACATCTGCTCAAGGGTCAAGGTAAACAGCTACCTCTCGGAGTCGTTCCATATCACGCGATTCATCCGACGGGAATGCCCTCTCTCCTTCCTTATGTACGTACTGACTCACGAGCCACTACTGCGGAAGTTGGAGCTATTGGAGGGCGCACCCCTTTGGAACCGGGACTGCGGAAAGCGGCGTCGGCCTACGCCGACGACGTGTCGGTAATGGTCTCGAGACCCTTGCAAATCAGGGAGATCGGCACCTTACTGTAGGAATACGAAAGGTTCACAGGAGCGAAGCTGAACCGGGACAAATCCGTCGGTTTGCAACTCGGATCGTGGAGAGGCAAACCGATGCCTTCCGATGACGTCGTCGGACGCTGGACGGAAGGACCGGTAAAGCTGCTCGGGGTCTGGTTTGGTCCTGACCTCCAGGTGGAGAAGAACTGGAACGAGGTGACGGCCAAGGTGTTTACACTCACCCAGAAGTAGGCCGAGTGCAAACTATCCTTAAAAGGTCGAGCGGAGGTGGCGAACACTTTTATAGCGTCCGTGATCTACTACTGCTTGACCGTCGTGCCTTGTCCAGCCAAAACGCTCACCAAAATGGAGCGCGCGCTCTTCCAATTCCTTTGGAAGAAGCGGGCTCCTTTGGTGAGAAGATCCATCTGCTGCCAACACACTTCAAACGGAGGGCTGGGGATGCCGTGGTTGACGATGCGCAAACACGCGCTCAGGCTGCGGCACCTCCACGTATTCCTCACCAGACAACCGGTGTGGGCCCCGTTCGTGAGGCGAGCCTTCCCATGACTCGTCTCGCTGATCGAGCTGCAGTCCTGTGTCAAGCAAAGACCGAGGAAAATGGGCGATTGGCACATCGAATGTGCTCAGGCGCTCATAGTCCTCTGGCAAACGGACCCGGCGATCAGTGGAGACTCCACTCGACATCGTATAGAGGGTTGGTCCGCAGCAAGTTCGGCGACACGCTCGGAGAAAATCTAGGCATAGAGGAGGACGAACTGGCCAGTCTGTTCGGTAGGACCTTCCGCTCGGGACCAATGGACAACTTCCAAAAGTCCCTGGCCTGGCAGTGCTACCGAGGAGCTCTACCAGTTCGAGACAAGCTCTACAGACACGGGAGCCCGGGTAGGGACCCTGCAAAAAAGATCTGTCCGAGGTGCGTACGAGACGAAGAAACCGTCACACACGCATTTGTACACTTCCCGGGCGTTACCGACCTGTGGGACTATGTAGAATGACTATTGTCGCGTGTGGGACCAATCCAGTTGACCACCGAGTCCATTGTCATGATCAAACCGCCACCCTCCTTCAAAAACGAGGGAGAGGCAGATTTCCTATGTGTTATGGCTATGGTGAAAGAGGTTATATGGTGGACCAGGTTAAAAGAATTGAGGTCAGACACCTTTCTCTCCGGCTAGCAACCGATTCATTTTTTCAAATATCATTTTGGAAGAAGAATCAGGATGGAGAGAGAGGTGCTGTACCCTAGCAAATTTTATAAAAGGTGGGTGAATGTGGCAAAGATGGCCCGAGTGGTTGGGCCTTCTCTCTATATAAGCCTGTAGGTTGAGGAAAAAGAGGAAGAGAGGAAGGGAGTACTCACTCTTCGGGGTGTAAAACCACTGTGTAACGCCTCCCCCCTATTGGGGATTTCAATTGTTATTTGTTATTGTATTAATAGTTTTATTTTCATATACCTGTATGTAAACTCCCCATTTGTATTTGTGCCCTTGAGGCTAATAAAGAAATGTTTCTATCCATTTGTCTATCTATCTATCTATCTATCTATCTATCTATCTATCTATCTATCTATCTATCGGAAATCGGGGTGATCGGCAACTTACTGAAAGAATACGAAACGCTGACGGGAGCAAGACTAAAGCCGGACAAGTCTGTCGGTTTGCAACTAGGTACGTGGAGTGGCAAACCGATGACGTCCGACAGCGTCGTTGGACGCTGGACGGACGGACCGGTGAAATTGCTCGGGGACTGGTTCGGTCCAGACCTCCAGGTGCAGAAAAACTGGAACGAGCTCACGGCCAAGGTGTTTGCACTCACCCAGAAGTGGGCAGAGTGCAAACTGTCCTTGAAAGGTCGAGCGGAGGTAGCGAACACTTTCATAGCGTCCGTCATCTACTACCGCTTGACTGTCATGCCTTGTCCCCGTGAACACCTCGCCAAGATGGAACGCATGCTCTTCCAGTTTCTATGGAAGAAGCCGGCTCCGCTGGTGAGGAGATCCGTCTGCTGTCAGCACCCTTCCAACGGAGGGCTGGGAATGCCGTGGCTGATCATGCGCAAACATGCGCTGAGGCTGCGGCATCTCCAGGTATTCCTCACCGACGCCCAACCGGTGTGGGCACCGTTTGTGAGACAGGCTTTCCCACAGTTCGTCTCGCTGACGGAGCTGCAGTCCTGGATGAAGAAAAGACCGAAAACGATGGGCGCCTGGTACATTGAATGCGCTCAGGCGCTCACAGTCCTCTGGCAAGCGGGCGCAGCAATCAGTGGAGACTCCACTTCGACATTCCATAGGGGGATTGTACGTTACAAGGGCGACGATGTGCTCGGAGAGACTCTGGGCGTCGAAGATGATGAACTCACCAGTCTGTATGGTAGGACTTTCCGCCCGGGATCTATGGACAACTTCCAGAGGTCCCTGGCCTGGAAGTGCTACCGAGGAGATCTACCGGTTCGTGACAAGACCTACAGGCATGGACGCCCCGGCAGGGATCCTTCCAAGAGGACGTGTCCAAGATGCGCGCAGGACATTGAAACAGTTCTGCACGCAATTGTACACTGCCCGGGCGTAACCGACCTGTGGAGCTATGCAAAACAACTGCTGTCGCGTATGAGACAAATCCAGTTGACTGCCGAGGCCATAGTAAGGATCAAAACGCCAGCCTCTTTCAAGAACGAAAGAGAGGCGGTTTTCCTCTGTACGGTGGCTATGGTGAAAGAAGTTATATGGTGGACTAGGTTCAGAGGACTGAGGACAGATGCCTTTCTCTCCGGACAACAATTGATTCCCTTCTTTAAGTATCACTTTAGAAGGATAATCAGGGTGGAGAGAGAGGCACTGCACCCCAGTAAATTTACTGAAAGGTGGGTGAATGAAGCAAAAAAGCCCCGAGCGATTGGGCTTTCTCTGTTTATAAGCCTGTAGGTTGAGGAAGAGAGCAAAAGGAAGAAAGGAGCACTTGCACAACACGCTCCTGGAGTTGAGGGTTGTTCTATCGACGGGGTATTAAACATCCCATTTGTGGCGCCTCCCCCTATTGGGGATTTCGATTGTTGTAATTGTTTATTTTTATATTTGTTACACGATTGTATGTAAAACCCCCGGCATGTCTTTGTATTGTCCCCTTTTCTTGTGCGCCCTTGTGGCTAATAAAGAAATATATCTATCTATCTATCTCACTTTCTATCTGACGTGTGGAACATCGCCGGTAAGCTTTTTTTTATTTCTATGCAAAAAACCTAACTAATTGTTTGAAAAAATCATATCATTTTGTAGATTAACCCCAAGCTGAATTGTCAGCTGGGTGGTAATCCCATGTTTCGCCCCTGTAGGGGCGAAAATTTTATTTTAAAAGTTTGTTTTAAAATATCAGATTTTACAAACTAAATAACTTAAGCAACACAAGAACGCTGGAGAACGTTAATAGACAAAAGAGAGAGAAAGAGGCAGATATTAACGTTATATCTGCTTCTGCTACTATGGACGTCGCCACAGATACAAGTGTCAACAAAAAGAAAAATATATTAACACTTGAAAATTTTAAAATTTCTACCGTCGAAGCGGAGAAAAATAACAATAACACAGGAAAACACAGGAATTAAACCCATTAACATACATACACATGAAAAAGACTTCAACAACTCTACAGATATATATACACATAATGTTTCACCTCGACAAGGAACTGAGATTTCCAACAACGATAACAACAACAACAACAGCAACACCACACAAAAAAAGAAAATGTCTTTCGCTGAAACAGTGAACAAAAAAAAAAGATTTTATAAATCTTGATATCTCCAACGCAAGAGACATGCTCCAGCAAGGGAGAAAATTTGTAACTTTCGAAGAAAGAGGTGGGTTTAGAATTAACTCACCCCTTGAAATAAAGGGAGACACAATCCGCAGATCAGTCACTTTTAGGACTGTGTCAAATTCCACAAGAAAGCCGACATTTTTTAACCAAGCAGATATAGAAGATACTTTCAGGGAAATATTAGCAAATGTCGATTTTCTCCAGCGAAGTGTTTCCGTACTATTTAAAAGCGAGGTACTCGCCCAAAAAAATTCTGTGACACCAATGGTGTCAAAAGCATACACCTTTTTCCCTACATACATGGGAAAAAGGACACAAAAAATAAAAATAAAAACATACCTCCAAACATTAACATCTGGTGGTTCATGGCTGGCTTCGTAGAGCCAGAAACTGATATGATACTTTCGATACGAAAATCTATTCGACAAAGGTGGGCGGGCACAGATTTGGAGATTCTGTTGCAAATGAAACCGGAGACAATCTCCAAAATACCCGAAAGAGTCGTTATCGATAATAACAACAAAATAAACATTTCGGTAGAAGAACGAAAATTTCATTGCTTTCGCTGTGGTGGCACAGCACACCTAAAAGCCTCTTGTGCACAAACACACAACAACAACATCATAAAAAAAACGCTATTACCAACACCAAAACAACCGCCACCACCACTAGTACAACGACAGACGAAACGAGCAACCACGCCAAAACAAACAGACACTCAACCAACAACAACACAAAAAACAGAGACAACACAGCCTGAAGAACACATCCCCACTCCATCCCACTCCATCAAACACTACCACAAACACACACACCGTAACACCACTACCACACAACATACCCTTACCCCACACACCTGACGATGATTATTCATCGATGGATAAAGCTGCTTCTCCTTATTTAAGTAAATAAGAGGGATAACCGCGGAAATCTAAAAAACAAAAAAAGAGATACATCAAAACCCACAAAACTCCAATCACCAACACCAACACAACCACAGACACAAACAACAACACAAACAACACCACAGTCAAATATCCCCCTATCAGCAAAACCAGCACCAACACCACCCCAAACACAAGCAGCCACCATAAAAAGAAAACTCCCGGACGAACAAAAAACTAAAACAACACAACAAAAACACAAACAACAATACGCATACATCAACACAAACAACAAGAGTTTGATGGAGGTGTTCTCCCAAAACCCCAAGGTGGAGACGGAGGGCAAAACTTTCGTCAAGGCAGAATCGTCTCCACACCTTAAACTTATAAGGGTTTCTATGGAAACCTATAATGACCTAAAAATTAAATTTTCACAGGACGTGGGCAACCCCTGCTACAAACCCATCAACCGCGTCCTGTTAAAATGTTCCCCACTCCACCCAACACTCCATCCAGCACCCAAATGGAGATTGAACAAGCCGATCTCCAGGAAACGAAAAGGTGAGTGCACCTTTCGTCCTTTTTCTCCAACTTTTCTTCACCAACATGGCTAGTTTACGAGTTGGAACCGTGAATGTGCGTGGCCTAGGGATGCCCTGGAATCAGCGCCAACTTTTAAACGACCTTAGAGATTCTAGCAAATATTGACTTTCTCCAACGAGGAAAACGGTACGGAAGTGTTTCCGTACTGTTTAAAAGCGAGGCACTCGCCCCAAATCTTTCTGTGACACCAATGGTGTCAAAAGCATTCATCTTTTTCCCTACGTACATGGAAAAAAGGACACAAAAAATAAAAATAAAAAATATACCACCCAAGATTAACATCTGGTGAATGTTGTCTGGCTTCGTAGAGCCAGAGACTGATATGATTCTTTCGATACGAAAGTCTATTAGACAAAGGTGGGCGGGTACTGATTTGGAGATTCTGATTCAAATGAGGCCGAATAGAATCTCCATAATACCCGAAAAAGTCGTCATCCACAACAACAACAAAATAAACATTACGGTGGAGGGTCGAAAACTTCATTGCTTTCGCTGTGGTAGCACAGCACACCTAAAGGCCTCCTGTCCTTCACAAACACACCACAACATCATTAAAAAGACACTATTACCAACACTATCAGAACAACTACCACCACAAGTACAACAAAGGACGAAACGAGCAAACATACCAAAACAAACAGCCACTCAACCAACAACAGAAAAAACACAGACAACACCCCTCAAGAACACAGCCCCACCTCATCCCACTCCATCAAACACTACCACAAACACACACACACCGTAACACCACCACCACACAAGATACCCTTACCCCACACACCTGACGATGATTATTCATCGACGGATGAAGCTGCTTCTCCTTCTTTAAGTGAATAAGAGGGATAACCGCGGAAATCTAAAAAACAAAAAAAGAGATACATCAAAACCCACAAAACTTCAATCACCAACACAAACAACACCACAGTCAAACATCCCCCTATCAGCAAAACCAGCACCAACACCACCCCAAACACAAGCACCCACCATAAAAAGAAAACTCCCGGACGAACAACAAACTAAAACAACACAACAAAAACACAAACAACAATACGCATACATCAACACAAACAACAAGAGTTTGATGGAGGTGTTCTCCCAAAACCTCAAGGTGGAGACGGAGGGCAAAACTTTCGTCAAGGCAGAATCGTCTCCACACCTTAAACTTATAAGGGTTTCTATGGAAACCTATAATGACCTAAAAATTAAATTTTCTCAGGACGTGGGCAACCCCTACCACAAACCCATCAACCGCGTCCTATTAAAATGTTTCCCCACCCCACCCAACACCCAAATGGAGATTGAACAAGCCAATCTCCAGGAAACGAAAAGGTGAGTGCACCTTTCGTCCTTTTTCTCCAACTTTTCTTCACCAACATGGCTAGTTTACGAGTTGGAACCGTGAATGTGCGTGGCCTAGGGATGCCCTGGAATCAGGGCCAACTTTTAAACGACCTTAGGTCACACAGTATGGATGTGATAGCCATCACCGAGTCCAGGATCCACAACAGGCAGCAACTAACCCCCATCTTCGACGACTTTGAGATTTACGCTTCTCTGTCAGCCAGGGGGTGGAGGTGGAGTGACTGTCATGTTTCGGAAGAACCTGGACGTCGGAGTACAGCAAGTACACTTGGACCCGGAGAATAGACTGGTAGTCCTAGACATGAACAATATCGGAGGTGGAGCCTTCAGACTGGTGGCCGTTTATGCCCCGACCGGATAATCGCAATCACGGCCAGACTTCTTTAAGCGTCTAGAGTCTTTTCTGGGAACGTCTCACTCCTTACTTTTAGTGGGGGACTGGAATGGTATCCTAGATGCACGATGGGACTATGTGGGAGCATGTCCCAGTAGAGCGGGGTGCAACAGCCTCAAAACTTTAATCGGCCAATTCCAACTGGCCGATAGGTATCGACTGGATTTCCCGACTACACCACAGTGGACGTGGGCAAACCGCAGTGGGACATCTAGATCGTATTTAGAGAAAGGGACAAGGAGATGTTAAGCTGTCCACGAATGCACATGGTTGCCTATTCAGATCACAAGTTAGTCGTCTGCTTAGTCAACCGTGATAGAATACATAGACAGGGTCGCGGATACTGGAAGCTGAACGTGTCGTTGCCGGCACGTAAAGCTTACAGTGATCGGATAAGTAGACTAGTCAAGCAACAGTTTACGGGAGCCATCGTCAACAATAGATGGTGGTACTCTCTCAAGAAAGCAATTAGAATAGAATCGATAGGGTATAGCAGAGAGTTAGCCTTAGAGAAAAACAGAATAGAAAGAGAACTAGTAGCCAAGGTAGAGGAGGGGCCTGGGAGTTGCAACGCGGCTAGAGTGCTAGCGTCGAGAACGGCACTGGACCAGTTCTTCGATGCGAAACACGAAGGCTGCGTGGTCAGAAGCAAAACACGTGCTCTAGGAAACGAAGGAGCGAAAGCTGTCAGCTGGGCCCGAGTGGCGGAGGCAAAAAGTGGCAACAAGTCCACGATTCGGTCTTTGATAGACCAAAACGGACGCGTGCTACTTGACCCCAAGCAAATGTGCGCGGCCTTTCAGCGGCACTTTGCGCGACTGTTTGAGCAGAACGACGGTGAGCCGAACGGGGCAATGGACTTTAGTTCATACCTCGACAGCCTGCCGCATCTCTGGAACACGGACGCCGAGTTCTGCGAAAGACCGATCACGGACACTGAGATACGGGACGCTCGAAGCCGCTGCGGGAAACGCAAATCACCCGGTTTAGATGGTCTACCCTAGAAGTTTTATAAAAGCATGCCGGACTTGTTCTCTGGCGTCCTCGAAGCAGTCTACTGCAATTGGCAGCAGAACGGGAAAATTCCCAGTTCTGCAGGCAAGGGCGTAGTAACGCTGATCAGGAAAGACGAGGACAAGGGGCCGAAATAAACAATTTCAGGGCCATAACTCTGCTCAACACAGAGTTAAAGATTTTGGCCAAGGTGCTAGCAGCGAGGCTGGCGCTTGTCGTCGAAAACCTGGTTGGGAAAGCGCAAACGTGTGCAATCCCGACCAGGTCAATACACAACAACCTCCACCTCATACGATACATCATAAAGAGGGTTGGTTGTAAACCCGGCTTCGGTGGGTCTCTGATCAATTTAGATCAGTCTAAGGCATTCGATATGGTCGACCATCGATACTTGGAAGCGGTTTCCAAGGCGGCCGGTTTCGGTCGCGATTTTAGAGGCTGGATCAAGGCGATGCACACCAGCATCTGCTCGAGGGTCAAGGTGAACGGCTACCTATCGGAGCCGTTCGCAATTACGCGTTCCATTCGGCAGGGATGACCTCTCTCCTCCATTCTGTACGTATTGACTCTAGAGCCACTACTGCGGAAGTTGGAGCTGTTGCAGGGCATCCCTTTAGAATCGGGTCTGCGAAAAGCGGCGTCGGCTTATGGCGACAACGTGACGGTAATGGTGTGGAAAACCTCGGAAAGCTAGGTAATCGGCAACCTATTACAGGAATACGAAAGGTTCACAGGAGCAAGACTGAACCCGGACAAGTCTGTCGGTTTGCAATTCGGAGCGTGGGAGAGGCAAAAAAAATGCTGTCCGACAGCGTCGATGGACGATGGACGGACGGACCGGTGAAATTGCTCGGGGTCTGGTTCAGTCCAGACCTCCAGATGGAGAAAAACTGGAACGAGATCACGGCCAAGGTGTTTGCGCTCACCCAGAAGTGGGCAGAGTGAAAACTATACTTGAAAGGTCGAGCGGAGGTGGCTAACACTTTCATAGCATCAGTCATCTACTACCGCTTGAGCGTCGTGCCTAGTCCCCGTGAACACCTCACCAAGATGGAATGCATTCTCTTCCAATTTCTTTGGAAGAAGCAGGCTCCACTGGTGAAGAAATCCGTCTGCAGCCAGCACCCTTCCAACGGAGGTCCGGGCATGCCGTGTCTAATGATGCGCAAACATGCGCTGAGGCTACGGCATCTCCAGATATTCCTCACCGACCAGCCGGTGTGGTCACCGTTTGTGAGATAGGCCTTCCCACACCTTGTCTCGCTGACGGAGCTGCAGTCCTGGGTCAATCGAAGACAGAAGAAGATGGGCGCCTGGCATATTGAATGAACCCAGGCTCTAAGAGTCCTCTGTCAAGCGGGCACAGCAATCAGTGGAGACTCCACTTCGACATTCTATAGAGGGTTAGTACTTTACAAGTGCGACGACGTGCTGGGGGAGACTCTAGGTGTCGAAGACGACGAGCTCACCAGTCTGTTCGGTAGGACTTTCAGACCGGGACCTATGGACAACTTTCAGAGGTCCCTGGCCTGGCAGTGCTACCGAGGAGCTCTACCCGTTCGAGATAAGATCTACAGGCACGGACGCCCCGGCAGGGATCATTCCAAGAGGACGTGTCCAAGGTGCGAGCAGGACATTGAAACCGTCTTGCACGCAATTGTACACTGCCCGGGCGTAAGCGACCTGTGGAACTATGCAGAACAACTGCTGTCGCGTATGGGACAAATCCAGTTGACTGCCGAGTCCATAGTAAGGATCAAACCGCTAGTCTCTTTCAAGAACGAAAGAGAGGCGGTTTTCCTCTGTACAGTGGCTATGGTGAAAGAGGTTATATGGTGGACGAGATTGAGAGGACTGAGGACAGATGCCTTTCTCTCCGGACAGCAATTGATTTCCTTCTTTAAGTATCACTTTAGAAGGAGAATCAGAGTGGAGAGAGAGGCACTACACCCCAGTAAATTTACTGAAAGGTGGGTGAATGAAGCGAAAATGGCCCGAGGGATTGGGCCTTCTCTGTTTATAAGCCTGTAGGTTAAAGAAGAGAGCAAAAGTAAGAAAGGAGCACTTGCACAACACGCTCCTTAAGTTGAGGGTTGTTCTATCGACGGGGTATTAAACACCCCATTTGTGGCGCTTCCCCCTATTGAGGATTTCGATTGTTATAATTGTTTGTTTCAATATTTTTACACGACTGTATGTAAAATCCCCGGCATGTGACTTTGTATTGTCCCCTTTTCTTGTGCGCCCTTGTAGCAAATAAAGAAATATATCTATCTACCAATCTATCTATATGTCTGCCCTGTCGGCCCGTGCGTCCTTCTATCCATTTGTCCGTCCATCCATCCGTCCATTCATCCATCCCGGCTTTTTGTATATTGTTTATTGTCAATTACGTGCGTTGGCATTGTTCAATTAAATTTACGTAAATTCAAAAAAAATTGCAAGACACACAATTGTTCGAAAAATAGGTTGTTTGTTTAAATATTGAGCGATTAATCTTATGTCCACTAATAAATGAAGAAATATCTTACATCTTTACTGTTTTTTAAAAAGTAGGAAACATTGGTCGATAGACTACAATAGATACGACCAACTAAAACAACATTGTTTTATAATCTTCTCTACGTACGCTCACTTCTCATTTCTTCATTTCTTTCTGTTCACTTTTTTTCACTTTCACTTTTCCTCTTTCTCTTTTTCTAACCCATCTCTCCTTTCTTAACATCACGCCCTCTCTTAGTTTTTGAGAGACTACTTCATTGGTTGCCTTGCAAACGTGTAACTAACTACTTAGAATAAGCATGACATCCTCAGCTACATCTGTATATATCTGTCAATAAATCACATAACAGAGACGATATGTGGCTCGAGATCAGTGAGATAAAATCTCTTGTGGTGGTACCATTTGAAATAGTATATCTCTTTATACATTTGTGTGGGTTGCTCAGATGTCTAGCCACCCTATTTAAGACCCAAATGTTATTATTGGGTACAATTAACGTATTTCACATGAATGAACATTTTTGGTTCAGTGTGAGAATAACATGATAGCTTGCTGTGTTCCTTTCAGGATCATCTTCTACCGTATAGTTCCACTGACTTTCAAGAAGGGCAAAGATAAAATATCTCCCATTATATATTTTTAACTAGACAAAGCAGACGCGACGTTTTAAAAGACTATATTTTATAAAAGACTATGTACGCGACGTTTTAAAAGACTATATTTTCTGTTGGGGCTTATTTTTAACTCATTTTTTCTTTCAAATCATTACAGGCCTTCGGTAGAAGAAAGTAGTCTACTACAGTTTTCCAGCTGGATGATCTACAGATATCAAAGGAAGGGTTACTTGCAACTTAAATGTGTCGCATTTCTCTTTCTATATTTATAATATTAATAATGGAAACTATCAAAAATTTTAATTCATTAAACAATAATAAAAAGTTGAGCATCAGATTTTCACATCTTTTTCTTTAAAAGATTGTGAAAATCAGAGGGAAATCCCACATGACACTCTCGTCTGAATGTCTTGTTTGATGTTCAGGTTGAACATCTGTAAATCATTGTTAAAAACATGAGCCGGGAAATAAAACTAGACGGGCATTGCTTTGGACAGGATGGATTGTGGGAATCCTTGAATGGGGAGAGAACAATGTTAAGAAGAAAAAGTATGAGTGTTGGTTAGGATACGATGAATACGCATAAGGTGAAAAAGTTATGCAAATATCTACAGCAGAGCAACAGATCATTATACTAATGATGTAAACAGAACGAAAAATAACAGACGGCAAGTCTATGACTGTCTTTTCTGATTTGCTCAATAGTGATTGTGAGTAGCTATAGCATTGTTGTGGAGATTTGAGCTGTAGTCTAATGTGGGTTTATGTTGAACCTTGTAGAGTGTTAGAAATTGAGTGGGATTGATGTATTTTCTGGCTCTATATAGGGAATTTAATGTGTGTGAAACAATTTGTTCATGTGTTAGTTCTTAGGTTTCATCAGATATTCCAATATTCGTATCAATGTTGAAAGTCTTAAGTGTATGTTAATCATAATTAGAGAGTACAAGGTACGACATTATGTAATAGTTGTATGTACTGACAGAAGTGTTTCTTTTGAGAACGTTATCTTCTTCATATTGACAGATGTTCTCAAAACCATGGTTTACTTTATGTTGGTGTGAATTAATGGTATTGCGTACAAGGGACATATTTTTCGTTAGGGAGGTTGTACATTAACTGGCATGAATTTAGAGTGAGAGGAAGAGAGAGAGA
The DNA here is from genome assembly GCA_964016885.1 of Eledone cirrhosa. Lineage (NCBI taxonomy): Eukaryota > Metazoa > Mollusca > Cephalopoda > Octopoda > Eledonidae > Eledone > Eledone cirrhosa. The sequence continues at coordinate 310,379,617 of OZ024741.1, read as the reverse complement.
AATACAGAAACACAAACACACACACACACACACACACACACACACACACACACACACACACACACACACACACACACACACACACTCACACACACACACACACATATATATATATATAGAAGGAATAATCGACATTCGTCAAATCGGACCAAGGAAACAATGTTTCCATTGGTCTTTCCAATTGCTAATACTATGTATCGGTGGCAACTCCAGGTAGAACGAGCATCGTAAAAATAAAGTGTCTTGCTCAAGGACAACGCAGCGCCCGGTCCGACAATCGAACTCACAACCTCACGATTGCGAATCCAATTCTCTAACATCTCAGCCACACGCCTTCACAACACACACATACACATACAGACACACACACATTATATATATATGTGTGTGTGTGTATATAATATATATATATATAATATATATATGTATGAATGAAGTAATTCCGTCGGAACGGTCCAGGAAAAAAGAGGCTCTATGTAGGTTACAGAGCTTAATAGTTATCTAATAAACAAGATAAGGCAATTATTTCATTTACCAGTGGTTTCTTAAAAGCAAACAAATTTTGCTTTCAATCATCAGAATGAAAAAATCCTGGTGTATTTATTGACATTGGATTTTAAAAACAAAAATATAATCTATATGAGAGTGAGGCTGGAAAAGGAAGAAGGAAAGGAAAAATAAACACACATGCACACACACACACACAATTACATACACACATATATACATACACATATATATACATACATATACACATATATATATATATATATATACATACATACATACATACACATATACATACACGTACAAATACACATACATATACATATACATACATACACACATATATATCAACGTATCCATACATACACATACACACAAATACACAAACACACACACACACATGTATATATATATATATATATATATATATACTCCAATGCCACGGAACACCCGCCAATCGCCTTAGAGTCGAACAAAGAACTATCTTCATCTTACAGACCCACACTCCCCCCGGCCTGAACTCCCCACCCTTATTCCTATAGCCTTCGACCGCCCCCCTCCCCCCACACTTATCCCCCACTAACACCACTAACACACCCCTCCTTTTCACCGCCCACCCCATAACTAACAATACTAACACCTCCACTCCACCCCTCATCCGACCACCCTTCCCCAACTAACATACTAACATCCCTCCCTTCTTCTTCTCCTCCCCCCTCCTTATCACAAGCACACACCCACCGGCACATATATACACGCGCTCACACTAAACACACACCCTACTACCACCACTAACCCTCAACCCCACACCTCTCACGCCCACACCTCCATCCCACCACCCCGCAACTAACCTCACTAACACCCCCTGACCCTAAGCACACGAACACACGCACCCACTTACACCACCCACCCCACACGCAACTAACATCACTAACATCCCCAACCCCACGCACACGTACCCACACACCCTCGTACACCACCAACTCTACACACCCTACCACCACTAACCCCCACTCACACCTGCATTCAACCCTTCCCCACCTCCCGTATACTAACACCCACTAACACCCCTTCATCAAACTACACACACACCAGTACACCACACTCCCTCCATAGAACTACACACACCCTTCTCTCCCCGCTCCACCCACACCCTCGCGCCACACTCACTCATCCTAACACCTCTACTAATACACACACACACACCCTCCTCACTCCCACTTTCACACCTACCCATCCTCGCCTCTTTACCATTCCACCGACTGCTGCTATGCCCTCTGACCACCTCCCAGCACAAACAGACACACAGCACTCTCACTGCTTGACCATTTCCTATTGTGCGCGCACCCCACATCTCTCCTCTTCCGACCATCTCTTCATGGAATACTCGTATGTGGAACTTGACCACCACAGAATCCACTAAACATCATAGGATTTTACCAACTTTTCAACCATCCTCTTACGGAATCACATATATAACTCACCCACACACACACCCCAAAAAAATTTTTCTCCACACGCCACCTACACCCACAACACGCTTAAACCCCACACACACGTGCTTTCCACCACATATTTACACCCTCAGCCTCCTGATTCCTCTCCCCCACCCCTCTATCCACACACGCACAGACACTCCGACCTACAACCCCCCCCCCCACACACACACACACACACCTCTTCCTGAACATGCAACCCCGTTCTTCCCCCAACCCTTACTTTCACATACACACACACACGTACACCTACACACACACAACACCTTCAGCCCTCCCCGCTCGGACACCCCGTCTCCCTCTCCCCACTCCACCCGCCACCACCCCTTCACACCCCACACCCTTCCACCACCTGTTTTACCCCCCTTTTAATTTCAGTTTATTTTGATCATGCTGTTATATTTAATTTTATTTCATTCCTTGTATTTTGATCATGCTTTATTTTTATTTTTATTTTTAATTTCATTCGCACCGTTTCCTTTCGCTATATGTCTCTCCACCACTCCCCTACACACCCTTTGAACTCTGTTCCCACACACTTCTCACCTGAGGAAGGGCTTATGCCCGAAACGTCGTTCCCCACCACCACCCCACTCTCCAGAGCGTGAAATTAATAAACATTCGTTGTACTGCCTCTCTGTTTTGTTCCTGTTCAAATTTTTCCATTATATATATATATATATATATATATATATATATATATATATATATATATATATATATACATCTATATATATATATATACACATAATCATACATATATACCCACGTACATCCAAACACATACATACACACATATATACACGCATACATACGCATACACAAATATAGATATATGTACACACACCTATATACGCACACACACAATTAATTATAAGAAAAAATATAATAATAAAAATACCGTCACATAAGAATAAAAATAAATGTAAAAATTATTATAAAGTTGACAGCGATACAGGCAACAAATAAATGAACAAACACACATGGTAAGCAATACACACAATTGCACATACAGATACATACATAAAAATAAATTCACACACACACATATACATATACACATACATCACATACACATATACATACACACACACACACACACACACATATATATATATATATATATATATATATATATATATATATATATATATATACACATATATATGTGTATAGTGGTAGCTATGTTGCTTCCGTAGGCGGTATGCCAAAATTAGCACTCGATATTCATCAGAGTAGAGTGTATATATTATCAAGAAAATGAAAAATCAGTGATGCATCTGGACTTAGTTTATTTCGAGCTACATGCCGGCGAAACATTTGTAACACGAAATAAACTAAGTCCAGATGAATCACTGATATTTCGTTTTCTTGATAATATATATATACACATATACATACATATACACATATATATATACACATATATATACATACATATACACATATACATACATATAAATACATACACACACATGTATGTGTGTAAAACTCATTCTTAGATGTATTCATTAAACCTTGTTCAACTCTTAAATCTTATAGCAGATGTGTTAGACCCCGGACACTTGCCCCCTTATCCGACCGCTGCCCCTTTTCCGTGCTTTCTATATTTCTTAGTGGCATCTTTGCTTTAATTTCTCGTTTATCAGTATTTATCTTTTTTTTTTTGGGGGGGGGGGGGATTCTGAATTAATTTTCCATATCAAATTTTACTTTTACTTCGTACGAGCTTTTATGTAGCTTGCACTAGAACTTTTGTATCGTGGCGGCACCCTTAGAGATAGTATTAGTATTCTTTTTCGGGACTCTGAATTATTATTTCGTATTAGTTTACTTTTTCGCACTGGGTGGTTGCTGGCCTTGTGCCTTGGGTAGAAACTTTTATTATTTCGTGGTAGTTTCTTTAGTATTTTGGCCCCCCACTTGTTGACCCGTCACCGTAAGATATACTCGGTTTATTACTTATACCTCTTAAAAGGGTCTCATTTTAAACCGTCCCACATAGTATATTTCTTTAGCCTAGCAATAGTGAGAGACTTAGGTCTTAGTAACCAGAAATTGTTTTGTTTTTTTTTACATTTAATTGCTTTTTAAAACTCTCAGTATTTTTCTATATAATTACCCCTCATTGTTCTACTTACTGTTCGACTTCCTCCCACTCCCCCTCCCTAGTATCTTCTTTGACCTCACGACCAGCTGTAGCCGGCACTATCAACGCGTGAATGGGTCTCCTCCACCCCCTCTCCCTCTTTCTCCTACTGGCAGGTTTAGCTACCCCTTCCCTCCACTAATTGCCATCATAGAATTATTATGTCTCAACTACAAACTTTTGACCAATCCCTGTGATAATCACTTTGACCATATATGGAATTACCCCTTAAAAAGCTCGGCTATTCAAATACCAGGATAAAAATGTTCATTTAGTCCAGAATTAGCCGTCGAAATGGCTTGAGCTCAGCCGTCGGGGTCCTACTCGTTCCTATTACCCACTCTACTACCCTAAGTATTGAGTACTTTGGTGCGTTATGGTCCACCTGGTTCCTTACCACATTTCTTCCGTTATATATATATATATATATATATATATATATATATATATATATATATATATATATATATATATATATATATATATATATATATATATATATATATATATGTATATGTATATATGCATGTGTATGTATATGCATAATTACATACAGTGATTTAATGCTTATTTTCATTGATGATTTGCTCCAGGGACTTGTTGAATGCTCTAAACCAGCTATAAACATTTATACCCTTTTCTAATTATTTATTTATTTATTATTTGTCGTATTCCCAACTATTTGTTTACCCCTTTCACCTTTTTATTTTTATATATATATAATATTTATGTATTTTCTTATATATATGTATGTGTGTATATGTATGTATATGTATACATATATATATATATATATATATGTATGTAAATATATATATATTTAAGAGTTAAACAAAGTTCAATGAATACATCTAAGAATGAGTTTTACACACATACATGTGTGTTTATGTATTTATAAGTATGTGTGTGTATATGTATGTATATATATATCTGTATATATATATATATATATATATATATGTGTGTGTGTGTGTGTGTATGTATATGTGTATGTATGTGTATATGTATGTGTATGTGAGTGTGTGTGTATTTATTCTTATGTATGTATGTGTATGTGCAATTGTGTTTATTGCTTACCATGTGTGTTTGTTCATTTATTTGTTGCCTGTATCGCTGTCAACTTTATAATAATTTTTACATTTATTCTTATGTGACGGTATTTTTATTATTATATTTTTTCTTTTAATTAATTGTGTTTGTGCGTATGTAGGTGTGTGTACATATATCTATATTTGTGTTTGCGTATGTATGCGTGTATATATATGTGTGTATGTATGGGTGTGTATGTATGGGTGTGTATGTACGTGTGTATATATGTATGATTATGTGTATGTATATATATATATATATACATTTATGTGTGTGTGTATGTGTATGTATGGATATGTTGATATATATGTGTCTGTGTATGTATATGTATATGTATGTGTATTTGCACGTGTATGTACATGTGTACGTATGTATGTATGTATAAATATATATGTATATGTATGTATATATATATGTGTATGTAATTGTGTGTGTGTGTGTGCATGAGTGTTTATTTTTCCTTTCCTTCTTCCTTTTCCAGCCTCACTTTCATATCGATTATATTTTTGTTTTTAAAATCCAATGTCAATAAATACACCAGGATTTTTTCATTCTGATGATTGAAAGCAAAATTTGTTTGCTTTCAAGAAACCACTGGTAAATGAAATAATTGCCTTATGCTGTTTATTACATAAATATAATATATATATATATATATATATATATATATATATTAATTATTTATTAAAATAACAGATTAAAGTTTAAGCAAAGAATCGCTGCTTTCACCCTTAACGGGATTTTCTTAAACAAAAAAAAATTATTCTGTGGACGCAGAAGTAAATATTTCGAAAAACGTTGCAACCGAAAGAAAACAGGAAGACGATACTTTGGTTCGTGGAGACATTCCCTGACAATGAACGGAAAAAAGCGAAGATAATACGACATTATGTGGAACGAGAGAACAATTACACGCATAGACAAAACCACGTTTATGGTATAAATGAAGTCGTAGTCTAATATTCTATTTAGGAAACCGAATGATTCTCGGCTTCAGAGTTAAGAATAATGTAAATAAATTTGTAGAACGAAAATAACAGAGGTTATTGAAATCAACAATAATTAAATATATACATACACGCATCCATATACGTACATACCCATGCATACGCGAAAATACCCGCCATGGTATGCATATACAAGCACGTACACATAAACACGCGCACACATGCAAAAACCTACGCGACACCTGTACCCGCACACATACGAACGTATACATCAAATACACATAAAAAAATAGATATGTGTATGTGTGCGTGTATTCATATAATTATATAAACATATAAATATACACACATAAATACGTATATAACGCACGCACACACATTCCTACAGGTAAATACATATATGTTCACTAAACGCACGTCAACCAAAACACAAAGTACACATAAACACCTTACATATGTGCAAACCCGCATACACACACAAACACAAAATACACATATACACATAACCATATACACATGTACCAGTATATATAATATAATATATGCACCTATACCAAATACAAGCAAATATACGTACGAGTAAGTATACGTACCTTCGCAAAACATACAGGTAATATACACTTACCTATACAAATAAGTAATGGTATAAACATAAAATATACTTAGCTACCACATCAAGACGTAAATTATCCGCGTATTGTTCGTACTGTCCGTTAAGGTATAATGTGGGGCTGTAATACAGGAAAGTTTTATGCAATTTGTGTTTACAAGCCGAAATTGCCTCATATTCTTTGTTTAAGATGTGGTCATTGGCGTAGAGTATTTCCAAGGCTTCAGCGGCGCAAAGATCGCATGGTCTTTTATTTCCGTTATACGATCTAGCCTCAGCTACGATCTCCCAGTGTAACCTATATTCTGTGTGGTTGCTTTTAGACTCCAGATATAAGCTAAAAGTGACGTCATGTTCCCTCTTAAACGGTTAAGAAAAGAATGGGTGTGCATGTAAAGACGCTGCTGGAATCAATTGGGTGTTAATCCGATGTAGGCCCTACGGAGCGTGGGTCTCGACCTTACAGTTGTAGACAATGTTACACGAGAGGCATTTCCCGGAGAGGGGGCAGTCAACCCGATTCCTACAATTACAGTTAGTACTAGCTACAGGGTTGCACGTGTTCCTACGGCTAGGTTATTTAGCTAAATTTGAAGCAGTGATGTTATGTGGAATTTTAGGAGTTGAAGAGTAAGACATTTTAATGGTATTTCAATTAAAAATGTATTATTATTATTATTATTATTATTATTATTATTATATATATATATATATATATACTATGTAAGTGGAAATCAAAGAGTGTTTAAACTTTCAAACATTTGATCACTGACGATCGTTTCATCCTAGCACAAGACCGATCCATCGGAGTTGATAACAAAAGCTAAACACAAATATAATATCAAAATTTGTTACGAGAAATGTACGAGAATGCATAATATGGGGTGCTAGATATGCATAAGTATAAACATTTATATAAGGTAACAGAGGCGGGAAAAGCATATGGAGAATAGGTGCACATAAATGCAATAAAAATTAGGACCAGATAAAGGAATAACATTTAAAAAAATTAAAAAACATGATGTTACAGATGATTTAAGTACAGTGAAAAACATAAATCATGAGTAGTTAAGAAAGTTAATAAAGTTAATAAGAGAAGGCATGCAATTGAAATATAAAGCTAAAAATACATCTCCTCAAAACATTTTTTTTTAATGTATTCAAAAACATATTTCAAAATACATTTTAAAAAGTTTACATGTACTCGTAGCATGGCGTGGGATTACAGACAGATGCAAGACTATAAGTTCGACTACATAATACAGTCGTAATAATAATTATTTTTCAAAATGTCCAAAGGAGCTATTATAATATTGAATAAATAAATATAATCATCAAAGTAAACATTCCAATATAGATGGAGATATTATCAATTAGGCACTCAAGACATATCATCTAAAGCACCACATAGTTGAATAGAGGAGTCAAAGTCATATACCATCAAGAGTACAAATCATCCATCTTAGCATGGAATTTATAAAAATTAATCCTGAAAAAATAAAAAAGGGTTAAACAAAATAAAAAAGGGGAGGTAATTCATGTAAGACATTCTATATATTAGAAAGTTACTATATATTTAGTAAGTAAAAGTAGAAAAATTTAATATTATATGGGAATCGAATTAAAGAAAGTTGTTTTCAGGTCTAACGATTGCAAAACTAAGTAACTTTAAAAGAATAATACCTTTACATATCACAGAGAAAGAAATTATCTATAAATAATAATTGTTTCTACTTTTGGCACAACGCCAGCAATTATTCCAGTGTATTACTGGTACTTTATTTTATCGACCCCCTAAAGATTAAAGGCAAAGTTAACCTCGGCGGGATTTGAACTCAGACCATAAAGAGCCGTAACTCTTTGCTGCAAAACATGGCGTCCGACCCTCTACCGAAACTGCCAATCCACCGCCCTTATCTATAAATAATAATAATGATGATTTCTTTATTGGCCACAAGGGCTGACATCAAGAAAAACATTACAGGCGGCACAGGAAGGTACAGGACGGTACGATGTGGGTTTTGTGCGTGTAAATAATTTTATTATTTATATAAGAAACGAAAAAGAAAAAAAGACAGAAACATTATATATATAAACAATAAAAATGAAAATTCGAACAATGAAAAATTCCCCAATAGGGGGGAAACCTCCGAGGGTTACTCGTGGCGAAAACCACACAAAAGACCACGGCCACCCTGACCAACAGGGCAAGCGCCTTCTCTCAATTTTTTCCCATTCCTCAAACTACAAGCGTATATTCACTCGGACCATTCTCGCTACATTCACCCACCTTTCAACAAACTTGCTAGAAGACAGCACTTGCCTCTCCACCCTGATTTTCTTCTTCAAGTGAAACTTGAAAAAGTTAATCAGCGATTCGCCGAAGAGGAAAGTGTCTGTCTTTAACCCTTTCAACCTTGTCCACCACACAATCTCTTTCACCATGGCCACCAGGCAGATGAAAACCGCCTGCCCTTCCTCCTCGAAGGAAGACGGCGAAACCATCTGCACAATGGACTCAGTCGATAACCGGATCAGTCCTACACACGACAGCAACTGTTCGACATAGCTCCACAAATCATCAATGCTCGGGCACTGAACGAGTGCGTGCACGACGGTTTCGTCGCTCTGCGCGCACCTCGGACAGGCCCGGCTGACGGCACTTCCGTGCCTGTAGAGCTTATCTCGAACCGGCAAAGCTCCCCGGTAGCACTGCCAGGCAGGAATTTCTGGAAGTTATCCATAGGCCCTGGCCTGAAAGTTCTCAGGAAGAGAGCAGACAGCTGATTTTCTTCGACACCCAGGATCTCTCCGAGAACGTCGTCGCTCTTCCCCTCCACTAGTCCTCTATAGAACGCCGAGGTGGATGTTCCACCGATACTGGTGCCCAGCTGGCAGAGGGCAGTGAGCGCCTGGAGACATTCCAGTTTCCAAGCGCTATCCTTCGGTCTTTTTCTGACCCAGGACTGCAGTTCCGTCAATGAGACGAGCTGTGGGAAAACGTACCTGTCGAACGGCGACCACACCTGTTCACCGTCAAGGAAGTACCAGAGATGCCACAGTCTCAGCGCATGTTTGCGCATCATCAGCCATGGCATGCCCCATCCTCCATGCAACGGGTGTTGACAGCAGATGGATCGTCTCACCATGGTAGCGCGTCCCTTCCAAAAAAAGCGGAAGAGGAGGCGCTCCATTTTGGTGAGAGTGGGGCGGGGCAAGGGACGACGGTGGGGCGGTAACAGATAACGGATGTGATGCACATATCCGTTATCTGTTACCGCCTCACCGCCGAATGCGCACCGCGATGTACGCATTCGCCACCTCCGCCCCGCCTTTCAGGGACAGCTTCCTCTCAGCCCATTTCTGGGTGAGGGAGGCCACCCTGCTCGTCACCTCGCTCAGTTTTTCTCCATCTGGAGGTCCGGTCCGAACCAGACCCCGACCAATTTAACCGTTCCGTCCGTCCGTTCAACGCCCCCACGACGCTGTCGGATGGCATGGACTTGCCTCTCCGGATGCCGACTTTTCCTGATTTATATTTGCTCCTGTCACCGCTTCGTATTCCTTGAGAGCGGTGCCGAGCAACTGGACGTGTCTGTTGCACAACACCAACACGGTGATGTCGTCGGTGTAAGCCGACTCGGATTTCCCGAATCCTAGTTCGCGTGGGACGCCCCTCATGACCCTCAGTTTGTGCAGTAACGGCTCGAGAGCCAATAGGTACAAGAGGGACCAGAAGGGACAACCCTGGTAGACCGAGCGCATGATGCTGAAAGGCTGCGACAGGTGACCGTTCACACTCACAACTGAGCATATGTCGCTATACATCGCCGCTATCCAACCCCTGATAACGGGCTCGAAACCGGCTGCCTTGAAGTCCGCCGCCATGTACCGATGGTCCACCCTATCGAATGCTTTGGATTGATCCAAGTTGATCAGGGCCCCACCCGTGCCAGGTTCCTTAACCAACCTCTTTATGATGCATCGCATGAGGTGGAGGTTGTCATGTATGGATCTGTCCGGAATGGTGCATATCTGCGCCTCTACCACCAGACCCTCGACGACAAGTGCCAACCCCGTTGCTAACACCTTGTCCAAAATCTTGAACTCTGCGTTTAGCAGAGTTATGGGCCTGAAGTTATCGATAATATACCCGTTGTTCGGGTCTTTTCTCAGCAGCGGCATCGCTCTCCGGCTCACAAAACTGGGAATGCTCCCATTCAGTTGCAGTAGACGTCTGCCAAGAGGTCACCGAACAAGTCTGGCATAAAGGCATAAAGTTCGTAGGGCTGGCCATCCAAACCTGGGGATTTACCCTTCGTGCAGTTAGCCATCGCTTCCCGTATTTCACCGGCTGTTGATGGTTTTTCGAAACACGGTGCTGCCGTCGTCGAGAGCCGAGGCAGTCCGTCGAGGTACTTCCAGGCACTGAAGTCCAATCCCCGATCTGGCCCGCCGCTGATCCCGAACACTTCAGCAAAGTGCTTCTGAAAAGTCTCACACATCTGCTAAACCTAATCGATTCTACTTTAATTGCCCTTTTCAGGGCAAACCATTACCTGTTGTTGACGACCGCTCCCGTCAACGCCCGCTTAACTAATACGTTAATCTCGTCTCTGTAGGCTTTGCGCGCCGGGAAAGACGCGTTCAGCTTCCAGTAACCAGGTCCTTCTCTATGAATCTGTCTTACGGATCACAAATAATAATAATAATAATAGTGGTTGTAGTTGCTCTGGGAATGATACCTAAGGGGTCTAACGACTACTTATCGCAAATCCCAGGAAACCCGCGTATAGGAGAAATACAAAAGATAGTACTAATGGGAACTGCCCATATACTAAGGAAGATCCTGTCAATATAAGTACATCACAAGTCTAAACACTAAGGATGCATGTGTGAATATGTATGTTCTTTCTTGAACATGGGGGACCTTGTTGTCTCTTGAGGTCACTGGTTGTGACTTGGTGATAACTCGTATGAACATAAAGCAAGATAAATGCAAATAATAATAATAATAATAATAATAATAATAATAATAATAATAATAATAATAATAAATGGCTATAAATGGAAGAAGAAGAACCCCCCCTCCTCTCCTCTGGCTACACTATATAGGACAGCTAAACTCACCAACACCAGAAACTAGATACACCACCCACCCCATCATCTGTGTACACTAAACACAACAGCATTTTCACCTTCACCGCCACCGCTCGATACGGCCATCATTACCACCACTATCCCATCACCGCCGCCACCACCCCTTGACTCCTTCACTGCTGCTGCCACCGCTACAGCACCATCACTACAGTAATACGGCTCAAATATTCAAATATTCAACTTTGTATTGTACACTGTATATCCAAATAAAAATAAAATGGCTATAAATGGAAGAAGAAGAACCCCCCCCCCCCCCTCCTCTCCTCTGGCTACACTATATAGGACAGCGAAACTCACCAACACCAGAAACTAGATACACCACCCACCCCATCATCTGTGTACACTAAACACAACAGCATTTTCACCTTCACCGCCACCGCTCACTACGGCCATCATTACCACCACTATCCCATCACCGCCGCCACCACCCCCTGACTCCTTCACTGCTGCTGCCACCGCTACAGCACCATCACTACAGTAATACGGTCGCATCACCGCCACCACTGCCTCTGTATCGACATCACCACCACCACTGTCTCAGTATCGCCAACGCCGCCAGTCTCTGCTGGCTACCACTTCCACATTATAGAATTCCTACTACTAACAAAGAGGAAGGCATCAAAATATATAGATAGACTCAAAAGAAAAAAGAAAAAACAAACAACAAAAGCAGCACAGCAACAACAGTAAAAAACGAGAAAAACAGAGAAAAACAAAAACAAAAAAAGAAACCCCAAAAACGTAAAGAAAATAAGAATGAAGAGAGAAGCAGGCGGACGGACAGAGAAGAGGGGGGAAAAAGTAAAACTTAAAAAACAAAAACTAAGTCAGACATTCGAATACTACATTACAATGAAACTTATGCTTATTCATTTTTGGGGCCCTTTCTGCCCGTGTGTTTGTTTGTTTATGTGTGTCCGTATACAGCGTGGTGATAATGCCACACAAGGGCCAAGTGGGATGGCGGATCCACAGATGGCTATGTAAACATACATTCGCCAATCCTCGATAAGAGTGTTTAAATATCGAACATAAATAGTTCGAATAACGGTGAAATGGAGACTAGAACGTCATGTGACAGACTCTCACCCAACAGGTGCCCCCTGGCTCAGCAGCAGGAACCTGACTGTCAACCAAATACTGCTGATGTTGGAGGAAGAAGAAGAAGGAAAGGGGCCAGAACCAACTGGACGAAAGAATTGAATAGAACTGTTATGCAATGCTACCTGAAAAGTAACCCCAAGGAGAGGGGCTACAGGAGACGGATGCATAACATCTGGAACGAGATTGGTTTATTTAAATTAGATGAACAAAAATTGGCCGGGCAGGCTCGGGTAATAAGAACTAATGGGTGGATAAGCGAGCTGGAACTGGAGGAACTGAGCAGAGAGAATGGCTTGGAGATGGCGGGTGTAGTATGCCAGACAAGCGAGCCGGCGGGAAATGAAGGTGAGGAGGTCCTGAGAACGGAGGAACCACCCGAAGCAGACAATGATCTGAATACTGAGATAAATAATACCTGGAACAGAGATACGGCCACTGAGGAGATGAATGCTGACGGGCTAGGACAAGATTCGGTTGACATCCTAAATTTAGTGGTAGATGAGTTGAACAATGATAGTGGGAGACCTATGAACCTAAGATTTGTAGACAGGAAAAAGTTAAAAGAAACAACAGCTAAGGTAAACAAAGTCATCCCATACCTTGAGGCGAGGAGTCTTCACCAGTGCAACAATATCCTCAAAGCAACAGCAAATACGGTGAGGAAACTACTTGGTATAAAAGCGAGAGGAAACAACAGACAAGAAAGAGCAGAGCCGTGGTGGAAGAAGCGACTGAGTGGGCAAATCGGGGAAATGAGAAATGACATAGGAAAGCTTGAGTCACTACTGAATGGGACACTAAAAAACATAGGCACTAAAAATAGAATGGAAATAAAATACAAAACTAGGAGTAAAAAGCTAAATATTATCATAGAGGAATTGAAGCAACGCATTGTAGCAAAGAGTGCCAAAATCAGGCGATACGAGAACAGAGTCAGTCAGTATAAACAGAACCGCATGTTCGACAACAACCAGAAGATGCTGTTTGGACAGCTTGAGGGGAAAGAAAGAGGCAACGACTTGATCCCTGGGGCGGAACAAGCTAAAACATTCTGGAGAGGAATATGGGAGCAGGATGTTAGACACAATGCCCAGGCAGGGTGGATTGAGACAGTACAGAGGGAGATCGGTGAGCAGGCACAGCAACAGACTGATTTGAGTATCACAGTTGAAACTCTTAAGGGGCAAGCCAAAAAACTAACCAACTGGAAATCACCAGGCCCAGATGGTGTGCAGGGGTATTGGATTAAACATTTAACATCCCTCCACCCGAAGCTGACGGCCATGTTCAATGACTGCTTGGTGTCGGGTGAGGTGCCAGAGTGGTTGACAAAAGGTACCACAGTTCTGATAATGAAAGACCGAATCAAGGGTAATGATGTTACCAACTATAGACCTATCACATGTCTGCCCGTAATGTGGAAACTGTTGACGAGCATTGTGTCTGAGGAAATCTACCATCACCTCCACACAAACAACTTGTTGCCGGACGAACAGAAAGGATGCCGAAAGAAGTCACGTGGTACAAAGGACCAGTTGCTTATTGATAAGATGGTAATGGGGAATTGCAGGAGGAGACACACTGATCTTGCCATGGGATGGATAGACTACAGAAAGGCATTTGACATGGTGCCTCATTCCTGGATCACCAAAAGCCTGGAGATCTTCAGGGTGGCAGATAACATCAGACAGTTGCTGGGCAGGAGTATGGGGTCCTGGGAGACAGAGTTGACATCAACTGGAGTATCCTTGGGAAGCGTGAAGATCAAGAGAGGTATCTTCCAGGGAGATAGCCTGTCCCCTCTGTTGTTTGTCCTTGCCCTGATGCCCTTGACCATTATGCTGCGAAAAGTGAGAGCAGGATACAAGTTGGGAAGGGGAGAGCTTACCATCAATCACCTCCTCTTCATGGACGATCTTAAGCTCTTCGGGAAAAGTGAGAAGGAGTTGGATGTGCTTGTTGACACTGTCCGTATTTTCAGCAGTGATATATGTATGCAGTTTGGTATTGGTAAATGTGGAGTCATTGTGATGAGGAGGGGTAGGTTGAGCAGAAGTAACGGGATCCAGATACCAACAGGTGAGATGATAAAGGAAATTGACTCTGAGGAAGGATACAAGTATTTGGGCGTTCTGGAGGCTGATGGCATAAAGAACAAAAAAATGAAGGAATTGTTAAGAACTGAATACATTCGGAGAGTAAGGAGCGTATTGAAGTCACATCTGAACAACAGAAATGCCATAAGCGTAGTAAATTCCCGAGCTGTGTCTATTATTAGGTACAGTGCGGGAATTCTGAGATGGAATGTTGCTGAACAAAAAGAAATGGATAGGAAGACTAGGAAGCTATTGACTATCTACAACATGTTCCACAAGAGGAGTGATGTCGATAGACTCTACCTAAGGAGATCTGAGGGTGGAAGAGGTCTTATCAGCATAGAGGACTGTGTTCAGATGGAGAAAAACAACCTATACAAATACGTGACCTATAGTAAGGAGCCAATGCTCAGAGCTGTACTGAAGGAGGGGACAGTAGGCCAGGGGATACCCAAGGAGGAAATAACATCAAGGAGGAAGAGCAGCCTTAAGGGAAAATCCCTTCATAGTACCTTCTTTGAGAAAACTGAATTTAGAGATCCACAGACATGGAACTGGTTGAGAAGAGGAGACCTCAAAAAGGCTACAGAAGGAATGCTAATGGCTGCGCAGGAGCAGGCCCTCAAAACGAAGTGGTTGAAGCACCATATCTACAAGGAGGAGGCTAGCCCGCTGTGCAGGATCTGTGGAGAGAGAGAGGAGACTGTGGCTCACATTGTGTCCGAGTGTAAACACCTAACCCAGACCCACTATAAGGGCTGGAGACACGATGTGATGGGCAGGGTGATCCACTGGCACCTGTGCAAAGTAAACAATCTACCACATTCTGAGAAATGGTATGAGCATAGGCCAGAGGCGGTGATGGAGAACAGTCAGGTGAAGGTGCTGTGGGATTTTAGGATACAGACGGACAAAAAACTGGAACACAATAGACCTGACCTGGTGGTTGTGGACAAAGAAAAAAGATCGTGCCTGATTGTGGATGTGGCCTGCCCGTTCGACACGAGAGTGCAAGAGAAGGAGAGGGAGAAAATTAACCGATACCAGGACCTAAAGTGGGAGGTGAAAAGGATTTGGAACTGCCATGAAGTCAAAGTGATCCCGATTGTCATAGGCGCACTGGGGACTATCTCCAAAGGTTTCCAGGGATGGTTAAAGAAAATCGGCCCCTTCACGCTTTTTGGAACGCTTCAAAAGGCATGCTTGCTTGGAACGGCAAGAACCCTCCGATACGTCCTGAATATCTGAGGCTGCAGGTAGTGGCTTGATATTCAATCCAACGGACTTTCCAGTTAACCAACATCAATGACTGAGATTCAAGGAATAACAATGACAATAATAATAATAATAATAATAATGATTTCTTTATTAACCACAAGGGTTTACATAAAGTAGACATTAAGGACATTGCAGGACAATGCAGGACGGTACAAATGGGCATTTCTGCGTGTAAAAAACAAAAACAGAGGATGTAACAAAAATAACAATGAAAATAACAATGAAAAATTCCCCAATAGGGGGGAGACTTCGGAGGGACATTTGTGGAGAAAGCCCAGTAAAAAGCCACAATGACCCTGACCACCAAGGCAAGTGCCCTCTCCCAGTTTTCCACCTTTAATTTACAGATATATACTCAGAGTAGGCCCATTCACTCGGGCCATTCTTGCTTCTCTCACCCATCTTTCAACAAAATGCTGGGAAGAGAGCACTTCCCTCTCTACTCTGATTTTCCTTTTCAAATGAAATTTGAAAAAGTCAATCAGAGCATCACCGAAGAGGTAAGTGCTCGTCTTCAGCCCTTTCAAACGTGTCCACCATACTATCTCTTTCACCATGGCCACCAGGCAGATAAAAACTGCCTGCCCTTCCCGGCTAAAGGAGGAGGGCGGGGCAATCCTCACGATGGACTCAGATGATAGCCGGATCCGTCCTAAACGCGACAGCAGGTGTTCGACATAAACCCACAAGTCAGCAATTTTCGGACACTGGACGAGTGCGTGCAGGACGGTTTCGTCGCCCTGCGCGCATCTCGGACATGCCCGGCTGACGGCACCTCCATGCCTGTAGAGTTTATCCCGAACTGGCAAGGCTCCTCGGTAGCACTGCCAGGCCAGAGATTTCTGGAAGTTGTCCATAGGCCCCGGCCCGAAAGTTCTTCCGAAGAGATTGGCTAGTTGATTTTCGTCGACGCCTAGAGTTTCCCCAAGTACGTCGTCGCTCTTCCCCTCCACTACTCCTCTATAGAACGCCGAGGTGGAGTTTCCACCGATCACATTGCTCGATTGGTCGAGGGCTGTGAGCGCCTGAAGACATTCCAGTCTCCAGGCGCTCCCTCTCGGTCTTCGCTTGACCCAGGACTGCAGCTCCGTCAAGGAAACGAGCTGGGGAAATACGCGCCTAGCAAACGGCGACCACACCTGATCACCGTCGAGGAAGAGGTGGAGATGTCGTAGCCTGAGCGCGTGCCTGCGCATCATCAGCCACGGCATGCCCAGCCCTCCACGTAGCGGGTGTTGACAACAGATGGACCGCCTGACCATCGGAGCACGTCCCTTCCACAAAAAGCGAAAGAGCAAACGCTCCAGCGCAGTCAGGCGAGGCTTAGGACAAGGTACGACGGTTAGGCGGTAGCAGATGACAGACGCGATGTACGCGTTAGCCACCTCCGCTCGACCTTTCAGGGATAGCTTCCTCTCGGCCCATTTCTGGGTGAGAGAAGCCACCCTGCTCGTCACTTCGTCCCAGTTTTTGTCCGTCTGGAGGTCCGGACCGAACCAGACCCCTAGCAATTTAACCGGTCCGTCCGTCCAGCGCCCGACGACGCTGTTGGACGGCATGGACCTGCCTCTCCAGGTGCCGAGCTGCAGGCCCACTGACTTTTCCTGGTTGATCATTGCTCCTGTCACCGCTTCGTATTCTCTTAGTGTAGTGCCAATCGCCTCGATGTGTTTGGCGTTCGACACCACTACGGTGACATCGTCCGCATATGCTGACACGGATCTTCCGCATCCTAGTTCGCGCGGGACTCCCCTCAACGTCTCCAGTTTGTGCAGTAATGGCTCGAGAGTCAATACGTACAAGAGGGACGAGAGGGGACATCCTTGGCGGACCGAGCGCATGATGTTGAACGGTTCCGACAGGTGACCGTTCACTCTCACCACAGAGCAGATGTCGCTGTGCATGGCAGCGATCCAGCCTCTGAAGACGGGCCCAAAGCCAGCCGCCCTCAGGACTGCCGCTAGGTAACGATGGTCGACCCTATCGAAAGCTTTCGACTGATCTAAATTGATCAAGGACCCACCCGTGCCAGGTTCCTTAGCTACCCTCTCTATGATGTATCGCATGAGGTGGAGGTTGTCGTGGATGGATCTGTCGGGAATGGCGCATGTCTGCGCCTCTCCCACCAGACCACCAACGACAAGCGCCAACCTCTTTGCTAGCAACTTGGCCAAAATCTTGAACTCTGTGTTTAGCAGAGTTATGGGCCGGAAATTGTCTATGTTATCCCCCTTGTTCGGATCCTTTCTCAGCAGTGCCACCGCTCCTCGGCTCACAGAACTGGGAATTCTCCCGTTCTGTTGCCAGTTGCAGTAGACGTCCGCCAAGAGGCCTCCGAACAAGTCTGGCATCTGTACGTAAAGTTCATAGGGCAGACCATCCAAACCAGGCGATTTACCCCTTGTGCAGCCAGTCATTGCCTCCCTTACTTCAGCGGCTGTTATCGGCTTTTCGCAACACTTCGCCTCAGTGGCCGAGAGCCGCGGCAGTCCGTCGAGGTAGACACTAAAGTCCATCCCTCTACCCGGCCCCCCGCTGCCCCCGAACAGCTGAGCGAAGTGTCGCTGAAAAGCTTCACACATTTGCCCGGGATCGAGTAGCATGCGCCCGTCGTGGTCCACCAAAGACCGGATCGTGGCTTTGTTGCCACGACGCGCCTCCGCCACTCGGGCCCATTGAACGGCTTTCGTCCCCTCGTGTCTGAGAGCACGCACCCTAGCTCTGACAACGCAGCCTTCGTGCTTTGCATTGAAGAATTGGTCAAGGGCCAATTTCGCCGCAAGCACGTCGGTCGCAATGCCTTTGCTAAGCGCCTCGTCTAATTTTCTAACTAGTTCTCCCTCTGCTCTATTTTTCTCTATTGCTAAAGCCTTACTAAACCTAATCGATTCTATTCTAATTGCTCTTTTCAGAGCAAACCACCACTTGTTGTTGACGATGGCCCCCGTCAACGCCCGCTTAACTAGTTCGCTAATCCGGTCTCTGTAGGCCTTGCGCGCTGGTAAGGACGCGTTTAGCTTCCAGTAGCCGGGTCCTCGTCTATGAAGCCTATCTAAGTCAAGCACACAGGTCACGAATTTGTGGTCCGTGTAGCTGACTATCTTGAATTGTGGACAGCCTATGCTAGACCTATCTATTTCCCTACAAAATACTCTATCTAGATATGATCTGGATGACCCTATGCGGTTTGTCCAAGTCCACATTGGCACATTCGGGAAATCCAATCGGTACCTGTCAGACAGTTCAAAACGCCTGAGCAGGTTGGTGAGGCTCTTGCACCCTCCACCCCTATCCGCTAATCCCACACAGTCCCACCGTGCATCTAAGATCCCGTTCCAGTCGCCCACTAACACTAAAGAGCGGGACGTTCCAAGAAAGGTCTCCAGACGCCGGAAGAAATCAGGCCGCCCTGCTCCTGTCGGGGCATAGACGGCCACTAGCCTGAAAGCTTGCCCGTCTCCGCTGGTCACGTCCAGCACCACCAGCTTACCCTCTGGGTCCAGGAAGATGGCCCGTATGGCGAGATCCAAACCTCTCCGAAAAAGCACAGCAACTCCTCCACCCGATCCAGGACGGCTGGGAGATGCGTACACATCGTAGCCGCCGAAGATCGGTGCGAAGGCCCGTGCTTCGGAGATTCTGGTCTCGCTGATGGCCACTACATCTATGTTTAGTGACCTGAGGTCGTTGAGCAGGTGACCCTGCTTCCATGACGACCCCAAGCCACGCGCATTTATGCTGCCTATTCTGAGTGAGGTCATGTTTAAAATAGAGTGGAAAAGATGGGAAAGACCACTTACCGTACTTTTGGTAGAGGAGGGATGGTTTTTACATCCCTTTTCACTTGATCGTCTGGTGAAGGGGCCGTTGAATCGTCCCTTCGGCTGGTCGTCGGCTCTTCTAAGAGAATGTCTGAATATACTCTTCGATTGATGGTTCCTCCTAGGTCCCTGAAATCACCAACTGCGTTGGGGAATTTCGTTTTAATGTTTGTGTATTGTTTCTGTGCTATTTTTAGCAGTGTTATGTTAGTTGGCGTTTTGATTGGTGCTGGTATTATGTAGTCCTGTTGTGAAATGTCTGTGTGTTCAATTATGTAAGTCATTAGTTTCTTGTTGTGTGTGTTTATTGCCGTGCATTTGTTTTTCTGGGGGTGGGGTGTGGTTCTGCTATTTTCTTGTCGTTGTTGCTGGGTGTGTGTGTTTTGTTGTTGTGTTTGCGATGTTGGTGCTTGTGGTGGTGGTGTTGAAGGTGTTGTTGGCGGTGGGGTTGTCGCCGGTGGTGATGGTGGTGCTGGTGTGGGTGGTGATGGTGTTGGTGGTGTTGCTGCTGTGGATCTCTTTGCAGTAGACTTTACCCTTTTCTCATTTCTTTCCTCCCTTTTCAAAGGCGACGATGCGCTGCTTCTGCGTTTGTGCCTTCTTGCGACCTTTTGCCATCCCTCTCCCACCTCACACTCCATGTCTGATTCTGTGAGGTCGGGGAGGGGTACCAGCTCCACTCTTTCACTTGTTGTTGTTGGTGATGTTTGCACTGGAGTCTCTGTTGCAGCTGCATTTGGTATTGCTGTTGTTGTTGTTAATATTTCCACTGCTGCTGCTGTTTTTGATTTCCGTGGAGTGGGTATGGGTGCCACGGACCTATCGTTCCTGGTTGCCGCTTGTCCTGTTGCTGGTAGCCGTGGAGCCGGTTTCGAAAGGAGGGGGTTTTCTCCTTTCTCAGGGTCTTCTCGTTGCAGAAGGCCCTGAGGTGATTCTTCGATCCACAGCGAAAGCATTTCGGGCGTTTGCCCTCAACACTTATGGGCAGTTGAGTGCCGTTATCGAAGTCTATCACATCTGGGATAGCTTCGATGCACTCCTGGTTGGTTTGGATTAACATCTCAATGGAGGTGCCGACCCAATCATCTCTTACTTTTTTCTGTACTTGCAGTACAGTTGTTTTGTCCTCGATTCCTCGGGGGAGACGTGGGTCAGTTTGACCCTCACAATTTTTTGCCCGCAGTAGGAGGGCACCAACACCATTTCCTCGCTCCTTAGGGTCACTAAGGATTGAACCTTTGCCTCCTGAGGTGTGGCAAAAAGTACGTCTACGGTGGCATATTTCTTGCCTCGGGTGATGTGCGTTTTCCGCTGCCACACACCCCCCAAGGCTTTTTGTATTTGAGCCTCTGTGGCTCTTTCAACCCTACGGGATTTTGTACTTACTGTACGGTACGTGACCGTACAGTGCTGTTGGGTTTCGAAAAATGTTTCCGCTGCTTTCCAGATTGCTCGGTGTCAAGTTTTTGTCACCATCTTCTTCGCTTCCTCTAATTCCTCATTTGTTATGAGGATGGTTTCCAGGTTCTTTGCGATACCTGCAAATGAAATTGGTTTTTCTTTGCTGCTGCTGTTGTTGTTGTTGTCGTCAGAGCTGCTGTTACTTTTGTTGTTGTTGTCGTCAGAGCTGCTGTTACTTTTGTTGTTGCTGCAGGTACTACGACTACTGCCGCCGCCGCTGGTGCTGTGGTAGTTGTTGTTGTTGCTGCTGCTGCTGTTGTTGTTGCTGCTAATGCTGTTGTCGTTTATGCTGCTGCTGATGCTGTTGCGGCTGCTACTGTTGTTTTCCTTGTCATTGTTGCTGCTGTTATTACGGCTGCTACTGCTATTATTCCTGACGTCAGACGAATGAAATGGGTTTTCGTATTTCCCGCACACCTTTTTCGTCGTTGTCGTCGTCGTCGTGGAGAAATCTTGCTCGCTTTGCACGTGATTTTTCTTTTCTGGCGTCGCTTGCGAAAGAGAAGGGAGGGAGAGAGACACATTTAGAGAAGGGAGGGAGAGAGACAATCTTCTCTCTGCTGTAGTGATGATTGAGGAAGAAGAAGACGGAATGAGTGGGAGTGACCTAGGAAAATTCTTTTTCGTAGCCATGTTCTTTTTTTTTGTTTAAAATAAATATTGGGCACAAAACCCTAATAGGCGATTATTTAACCCCGAAGGGCCAAATAACGGGCAGAAAGACCCCTCTCACGAGGAGGAGGGTGTTTTTGTCTACAAGTTGGTTAAAGTTTTAAACAATTTACAATTGTTATAGCGGTCAAAATTTACAATACCTTACAGAGCCGACCCTCCGTCAACCATAGCATTCAATAATAATAATAATAATAATAATAATAATAATAATATAACAACAAGGAGAAAGAGCAGCCTTCAATAACAACAAGGAGAAAGAGCTGCGTTCATGAAAAATCCCTTTATAGTACCTTCTTTGAGAAAACTGAATTCAGAGATCCACAGACATGGAACTGGTTGAAAAGAGGAGATCTTAAAAAGGCTACAGAAGGAATGCTAATGGCTGCGCAAGAGCAGGCCCTCAAAACGAAGTGGTTGAAATACCATATTTACAAGGAAGAGGCTAGCCCACTGAGCAGGATCTGTGGAGAGAGAGAGGAGACTGTGGCTCACATTGTATCCGAGTGTAAACACCTAGCCCAGACTCACTATAAAGGCTGGAGACATGATGTGATGGGCAGGGTGATCCACTGGCACCTATGCAAAGTAAACAATTTACCACATTCTGAGAAGTGGTGTGAGCATAAGCCAGAGTCGGTGATAGAAAACGATCAGGTGAAGGTGCTGTGGGATTTTAGGATACAGACGGACAAGAAACTGGAACACAATAGACCTGACCTGGTGGTTTTGGACAAGGAAAAAAGATTGTGCCTGATTGTGGATGTGGCCTGCCCATTCGACACGAGAGTGCAAGAGAAGGAGAGGGAGAAAATTAACCGATACCAGGACTTAAAGTTGGAGGTAAAAAGGATTTGGAACTGCGATGAAGTCAAAGTGGTCCCGATTGTCATAGGCGCACTAGGTACTATCTCAAAAAGTTTCCAGGGATGGTTAAAGAAAATTGGCCCCGCCACGCTTTTTGGAACGCTTCAAAAGGCATGCTTGCTGGGAACAGCAAGAACCCTCCGATACGTCCTGAATATCTGAGGCTGCAGGTAGTGGCTTGATATTCATTTCAATAAACTTTCCAGTTAACTAACATCAATGACTGAGACTCAAAGAACAATAATAATAATAATGATTTCATTTATTAGCCACAAGGGCCGACATGTAGGGGACAATACAAAGACAGGGACAGTGGGGGTTTACAATAAGGTCGAGTAAAAGTGCACAATGGCAAGACTAATTTAACAATGAAGATATAAAAATTATAAAATAAACTATGCATAAATATAACTAAATAAATTCCCCGATAGGGGGTGGACGACCCTGGTGTGACTCGGGTACCCCACCAATCCTGAACCACCCTGCGCTTCTAGGGAACCCAGGGAGAGCACCCCTCTCCTCAAGTTAGCTAGCCTATAGGCGCATGGTCAGAGTAGGCCCATTCACACGGGCCATTTTCCCCACATTCATCCACCTTTTAGCAAATGTACGGGGGGGGGCAGCACTTCTCTCTCCACCCTCACCTTCCTTTCCAGTTGAAACTTGAAGAAGTTGATGAGGGATTGGCCGAAGAGAAAAGTGTCTGTCTTCAGTCCTTTTAATCTGGTCCACCATATAACCTCTTTGGCAACTGCCACCAGGCAGAGGAAAATTTCCTGCTCTTCCTGACCTAAGGAAGGCGGCGGGTCGATCTTCACTATGGACTCGGCCGATAGACAGATTCGTTCCACACGCGACAGTAGCTGTTCGACATAACTCCACAAGTCAGTAATGCACAGACATTGGACAAGTGCGTGCAGAACGGTTTCGTCGTTCTGTGAGCATCTTGGGCAGGTCCGTCTTACAGCACTTCCGTGCCTGTAGAGATTATCCCGAACCGGCAGTGCCACCCCCCCCCCCCCCGGTAGCACTGCCAAGCGAGGGATTTCGGGAAATTGTCCATCGTCCCCGGCTCAAAAGCCCTCCGGTACAAACTGGTCAGTTCGACTTCGTCGAGGCCCAAAGCTTCTCCGAGTGCGTCATCACACTTGCCCACCACTAATCCTCTTTAGATCTCGAGAATGGAAGTTCCACTGATCGCATTGCCGGCTTGGTAGAGGGCAGTGAGTGCCTGGCAACATTCCAGGTGCCAGTCACCCAGTCTCGGTCTCTTCTTGACCCAGGACTGCAGCTCAGTCAAAGAAACGAGCTGCGGAAAGGCCCGTCTGATAAACGGTGACCACACCTGTTCACCGTTTAGGCAGAATATCTGGAGATATCGCAGCCTCAACGCATGCCTGCGCATCATTAGCCACGGCATGCCCAGCCCTCCGCGTAGAGGGTCCTGGCAGCAGATGGACCACCTCACCAACGGAACTTGTCCCCTCCACAAGAATTTGAAGAGGAGCCTTTCCAGCTTGATGAGGCGCGGACGGGATCAAGGCACAACGGTCAGGCGAGCTTTCAGTGATAGATTCCTCCCAGCCCATTTTTGGGTGAGACTGGCTACTCTGCTCGTTACCTCGTCCCAATTCTTTTCCACCTGGAGGGCTGGTCCGAACCAAACCCCGAGCAACTTTACCGGTCCGTCCGTCCAGCGCCCCACGACGCTGTTGGACGGCATGGGCTTGCCTCTCCAGGTTCCGAGCTGTAAGCCCACTGACTTTTCCGGGTTAAGTTTGGCTCCTGTCAACCTTTCATATTCCTTCAATAAGGTGCCGACCACCTCGGTTTCTAAAGTGTTCGACACCATCACGGTGATGTCGTCCGCATAAGCCGACACCGCCTTTCCACGTCCCGGTTCGAGCTGGATGCCCTGCAACAGCTCCAGCTTCCGCAGTAAAGGCTCGAGAGTCAATACGTACAGAAGGGAAGAGAGAGGGCACCCTTGACGGACCGATCGGGAGAGCCGAAATGGTTCCGAGAGGTGGCCATTAACCTTGACCACCGAGCGTGTGCCGCTGTGCATTGCAGCGATCCAGCTTCTGACAATCTCCAGATACCGATGGTCGACCTATCGAATGCTTTTGATTGATCTAAATTGATCAGTGACCCACCGAAGCCAAGTTTACACCCTACCCTCTCTATGATGTATCGCATGAGGTGGAGATTGTCGTGTATAGACCTGGCTGGGATTGCGCAAATTTGCGCCTCCCCAACCAAATCCTCGACGACAAGCGCCAATCTCTTTGCTAACACCTTGGCCAAAATCTTAAACTCTGTGTTGAGCAGAGTTATGGGCCTGAAGTTGTATCACTCTTGTTCTCGTCTTTCCTCATCAGCGTCACCACTCCCCTGCTCACAGAACTGGGAATACTCCCATTTTGCTGCCAGTTGCAGTAGAGTGATTCGAGGAGATCGGGAGCATGTCTGGCATATTTACGTAAAGCCCGTAGGGCAGGCCATCCAAACCGGTGGACTTGCGCCTCATGCAGTCGACAAGGGCGTCCTGAATTTCGGCTGAAGTAATCGGCCTTTCGCAGCGCACAGCGTCGACCGTCGAGATGCGCTGCAAGCCGTCAAGGTAGGGACTGAAATCCGCTACTCTCTCTGACTCGCCACTCTCCCCTAACAACCGAGCAAAGTGCTGGCGAAAGGCCTCACACTTCCGCTTGGAATCGCTTATCTCTTATCCGTCTCGGTCCGCCAAAGACCGAATTGTGGTTTTATTACTACGCTGCGCCTCCGCCACGCGGGCCCATCGAACAGCTTTGGTTCCATCGTTTCTCAGCGCACGCGCCTTATCTCTGACAATGCAACCTTCGTGTTTCGCATTGAAGAAATGGTCTAATGCAATTCTCGCCGCTAGCATGTCCATTGCAATGCCACTACAAATAGCCTCGTCTAACTTATCTACCACCTCCCCTTCCTTTCCATTTTCCTCTAACGCTACTTCTTTGTTAAACCCTATCAAAGTTACTCTCATCTCTCTTTTGTGAGCACCCCCCACCCATCATCTGTTGTTGGCGATGCCCCCTGTCAACTTTTGCTTAACTAAATTGTTGACCTGGTCCCTGTAAACCTTACGTGCCGGAAGTGAGATGTTCAGCTTCCAGTAACCAGGTCCTAATCTACGCGTTTTATCTAGGTCGACCATACAGATCACAAATTTGTGATTTGAATAGGCGACTGTTTTAAAAAGTGCGCAGCCTACACTATTTCTATCTATTTTCCTAATGAAGATACCGTCGATATACGATCTAGACGACCCTATGCGCTTGGTCCACGTCCACACTGGCGCATTGGGGAAATCTCGTCGGTAGCTGTCAGACAGTTGGAACTGTCTGATTAGGTGCTATCAGCTACTCCCACACAATCCCAGCGTGCGTCTAAGATGCCGTTCCAGTCCCGCGCTAACACTAAGAGGCGAGACGTACCCAGAGAGGCTTCCAGGCGCCTAAAGAAGTCTGGTCGCCGGCCCCAGTAGACGGCGAGCAGTCTAAAGGCACCACCTTCGTTATTGTTCACATCCAGGACCACGAAAGTACAGTCTGGGTCCCGAAAGATCGACCTTATCTCGTGATCCAGGCCTTTGCTAAACAGTACTGCTACCCCACCTCCCATTCCCGGCCTGCTAACAGATGCGAAGATCTGGTAGTCGTTGAAAATTGCGGCTAGTGCACGCGTGTCGGAAATCCTGGTCTCGCTGACGGCCATCACATCCATTTCCAGAGACCTGATGTCGTTGAGCAGGCGAACCTTCTTCCAGGGTGAGCCCAAGCTTCCTACTCTTAATATGGGCATGTTGGCAAGCTAAAAGATAGAAGAGAGGTTTACTTACTTCCCGGGGTCTTGTGAAGGTCGGGTGGTTCGACTTCTATGATTGGTGATGTTTTGGGGGGAACCCCTTTAAAAGTCCCTACGTCCTGAGAAAAGCTCTCTCGAATTTCTTTGTAATATTCGAGCGTCATTCGCACCAGATACAATTCTTCAATTCCAAGATCTCCCCATCTGTTTGAATGTCCTCGCTTCGTGTTAAGAAAGGCATCAATTTCTCGTTGGCCCTTCTGACTAGCACGAAGTTTTTAATGTTTTGTTGGTGTGGTTTTATTTGTTTTCGTTTCGGTGACTGTGATGATGATGGTTTTGTTGGTGTTGTTTCGGGTACGATCGTGTTTGTTGTAGGTGTGGTGTCTGCAATTTCAGGTGTCTGTGTGTTTATTTGTTCTTCTGTTGGTAGTGTCTATATTTTTTGTTGTGTATGTTTTTGTGTTTTGAGGAGGCTTTTTTGTGAATTTTCTCTTTTGGTTTTGGCACTTTTCGGTTTTCCTTCATATTCACTACTGGAAGACAAAGGGTCTGTGGTTGTGAGTGTATCTGTGTCTGTGTGTCCGTTTATGGTTTTGTCCATGTGTATATGTTGAGGGGTAGGAGGAGTGGGAGAGCTTTCCTCGTTTTCCCCTTGTGTTGGTTTCGGTGTTGGTGGTGGTCCGGCTGTTTTTGCTGTTGGTGGGGCTGCCCGTGTCATTGTTGGTGTTGTTGTTGGTGGTGGTGATGGAAGCTTCCTTGTCGACACTGGCGTTGGCAGCAAAGGAGAGTTGCGACACGCTGCATTCTTTAGCTGAGGGCAGAAGGCTTGCAGATGCGTTGCTTCCCCCCAGACGAAGCAGTTCGGCCTTCTTCACTCAGCGATTAATTGAATCGTTGTCCCGTCCTGCAGGTGAGCAAAATCCGGGATGTTGTTTAGGTTTCATTTGGAGAAGAATCTCCGAATCCATTCCGGACCAGTCCTCTCTCCCTCTTTTTAATATCTAGGAGGGTAGTGGTTGTATCCTCCTAAATTACGCTCCCAAGAACCAACGTATGTTCATTCCTGGTGGGATCCTAGGAATGCGGACCTTTGCTGTCCTTTTGCTCATGTAGGACGGGTGCATAATAATCCGTTCTGCTCTGCAGGGGTTCACGGAGTGCTTAATAGAAAGGGCCTCGGTTTTGAACAGTACCGAGATGGTAACGAACTGCTTGGCCCTTGCTTTGTACTCAATGTCACTCTTGATGCACTCCAAAGCAGCCTCGACTTCTGCCTGGCTGGCGAATTCCACTTTGCGAGTTTGCACTGAAATGCATCGAAAGTATACCGTCCTCTTTTGCATAGCTGCTATTTTCTCGTCCGTGGTGGTTAGGTTGGCCCAGGACTTCTCGCATTTAATTAGTTTCCACCCCTGGGCCAACTGTCGTTCCTTATCGCTGATATCCACGTTAATAAAGCGCCTTGTTTTGGCTGCGGCCGCTGCAAATGTGACACCGCCGTTGAGCTTGTTGTTGCTTTCATTGTTGCTCTTGTTGTTGGTGTTGTCGTTCTTGTTGTTTTTGTTGTTGTTGTTACTACCGTTGTTGTTGCTGCTGCTACCGTTATTAGTGTTTATCTTGAAGCTGTTGATGTTGTTTTTCTTGGTTGTTTTTAGGGTAGCGGTAGTGGTGGTGATGTAGGCTGGAGGCGATAGTGTTGTTAACCGCTCCCTTGTCTTGTAGAGTTGACAACAGACATATCGCACATGTCAGTGGTAGTAATAGTAGTCCGAATGTTCTCCCAACGTAACATCTGCTCCAAGCTCTATTTAAGATCTGTTTAATCTACATTGATGATTTTACGCTTGGATTGCCTGATTACCCAATAGTCAAATACTTTTTCGTCCCAAACATTCGCGGCATTAATTCACAGTTTAATACATGCTGCTGGGAAGCAGAATGTGCTGTTATGATGGAATACATCCTAGAATGGAAATATAACCACAAATAATAAATGCTATTAACCATCGATAGGAACCTCACAAATTTAACGCACCAAAATATACGAGAAGAGTGAGAGAAAGAAATAAAAACAAATGGAAACATTAAAAAAAATAGCGAACATCGATTCACTGCCAAATAATTATTTGAATCGGATTAGAAAGAGAGAAAAAGAAATAGAGAATATATTTATTTGCCGTTGTGCTACCTAATGATGCCGAAAGACGTTGACTCGCATCTTCGGTCAAGAAGGCCATTTTAGTCATTTCAACAATAAGCCTTCATTTTAATAAGGGTGCATCTTTTTGGAAATGTTTTATTAATCTCCTTTAATAGGTAAGAACAAATTGTGGGGAATGGCTGACTGATAAAATGACAAGTCAGTCAATCATATTGATGGCCTCCCCACAGCCCCAGCGGACAGAATAGAGAAGGCGTTTCCCCGGAGGACGGCAAGGGAAACCCGCTGGAAAAGCCATTCCAACTCGCGGGGCTCACACCTGAGGCTAGCCAGCTCAGCGCCTATGGTGGTGAGTAGGGAGGTAGCCCTAGAGCCAAGGACAGCAGAAGTCTCCACTGCCAAGGGTACAACCGCAAACCTGTCGGAGAGCGACCTGTATTTGAACAGTTTGGCCTCCTCAGCTCGACGTGCAACAGAACCAGGGTTAGTCGCAGACTGCACCAGATTGCGGCTGCAGAAGGTGTCGTTGTAAGTGGCATTCCAGACGAAGGGTTTGCCACCACGGAACGGGAAGATGGTTATGCCAGCTGGTCTTTTGCCGCCCCCTCGGTCCAGCCTCACCGGCTCAAGCTTTGAAGAGAAGCCTGCAGCATCCAAGCCATGTTTTATGACCTCGTTGAGGGCAGCATGGCGTGGAAGGCGGTCGGCACAGCGGCGACAGGAAAGCGGGTGGTGGCCGAAAGAGTCCATGGTGGATCCACAGCGACATTGGTGTGGCTCGCAGATCCGGAAGCCGAGCCTCAAGGAAACGCCGATGCGCAGGCTATTGTTATCTAACTGAGTGCCAGTGGAGAAGGAGGCCAGGGCATGGAGCCAGGCACCACTGGAGCGTCACTCACAGCAGCCAGCTTGACAGCCGATATAGGAAGCACCAACAATTATAACTACCATTAACAAGAGGAAGGCAACGACAGCAACAGTGACAATAACTACGACCCCATATCTTCGGTGAAAGAAGGCATTCGAGCCCCAGCAACCAGCCTGGCAGCCCGAATAAGTAGCAGTTTCAACTACCACCACCATTAACAAGAGGACGGCAACGACAGCAACAGTGACATTAGCAACAACACATATGTGCGTACACCAACAATCTAATCAGCAATCCCCACCAGTTGACACCTGCAGCACTTGCAGCACCGCGAACAGACGGAAGAGGGGCCGGAACTGTTCGAGGTGCGGCTGCGTCCACCACCTCACCTCTGTTGGCTTGATGTCGAGCTTCCAGTGCTCTCGGAGCGTTGAGATGCAGAAACTGTCTCTTCCCCTCGTCTGCCCAGCCACGGCCGTCTGGCACACGACCAGATGAGTCAGCGAGCTTGTCTAACGCCCAATCCTCGCGGCTCCAAAAGATCCCACTCAGGATCCCGAGAGCGACCCGGGTGCCGGTAGCCGATACCCTCGCTTCCTCGATTGAGAGCGCCCTGGACTTCAATCGAGCCAGCGACTGAGAGCGACTATTCTATTTCGCCCGACTCACCCGCGGCCTCCCCAGCTCTGGCGCTGACCGAGAGTGGTTGCCTCATAGGACACTGTCCTCCAACCCACCGAGGAGGTCCTGGCTGCCCTGCGACTCAAGCACCCGGAACCACCCACGGACCTCAGATCAATACCCCCACCGGATCCTCACTTGCTCCTTGTGGCTTCCGACGCAGACATCATGTCCGCCATCAAGTCCTTCCCAGCTAGCAGCAGCGGAGGTGCTTATGGTCTCCGACCAGGCCACCCTAAGGAGTTTCATTTCCCCCTCTCCGCTGAGGCCGGGCGCCGAATTCTGAGTGCAATTGTGGCACTCACCAATAGGCTTATCCATGGACCCTCACGCCCGATGCCTCTTTTTTTCAGCTAGCCTGACGACTCTCAGGAAGAAAGAGGGTGGCATACGCCCATCGCTCTGGGCAATGTCTCCCGGAGGATGTCTGCCAAGGTGGTCTCAAGGTCCATAATACCTGAATTGGGTGAGGAGTTCAATCCGGTGCAACTGGGTGTCGGCGTGTCCGCTGGCTGTGAGGGGGCCGCACATGCAACCAGGCAGTTCATCAACAGCTGCCCACCGGAACCGGCATCCAGGGACTCCAGGCACATCATTGTCAAGCTTGACATGAGGAATGCCTTTAATTGCATACGCCGGAACCATCTGCTCGATACCTGTCTCAGCCGAGCCCTCTCTGCCTATCCGCTGGCCTACGCGTCATATGGAGCCCTGAGCACGCTCCTTGCTACTGATACGGTCATACCTTCGGCCACTAGTTTCCAACAGGGAGTCCTTTGGGCTCCCTCCTGTTTTCCCTTGGTATAGACCTCATAGCCCGGAGTATCATGGCCCTTCTCAACGTTTGGTACCTGGATTATGCTACGTTGGGCGGGCCCGTACAGACTGTCTGCCATGACCTACAATCGGTGGTTCCTGCCCTGGCGCGAATCGGCCTCCAGGTCAACTCGTCCAAGTTGGAGGTGGTGAATGTCAGCCACGATGCTGGTAGCTTTGCAGCCTCGTCTCGGACGTGCAGTCCATTCTCCACCAGGTGCAGGTGATCCCCAAAGCGGATGTACTCATCCTCGCGTCACCGATCCACCTGCCAGCCATCCGCTCCAACATCAGGTCCCGACTCCAACAACTCCAGACCCACACGAGCTACACCCACACATCTCTCCTCGCTGATCTCGATACTTGTATTCGAGCAGCAGCCGAGGAGATATGCATCGTCAGGTTTGATTACATTGGATGGCAACAGACCACTTTACCTGTCAGGTATGGCGGCCTTGGCCTCCGGTCCCCGATCTTACTGGCTTTGCCGGCGTTTCTTTCGTCGGTAACCTCATGCCACGTCCTCGTCAGCAGGGTTCTCCAAAACACACTGGAACCTTCTGTGATCAGTGAACGTGAGGCCGCCTGTGAGACGTGGGACCGGCTGGGACTTAGCCAGTAAACGTCCCTCCTTCTTCTTCCCCCTTCTGACGTCAAGTCCGCCCAAAGCATTTTGGATGCCATCCAGTGCAGCCTGGCTTCAGACAGGCTCACGCGCCAGCTCGACCAGCACCGCCTTGCCTGCTTCCGTGCGGCCTCCAAACCACACATCTGGTGCCTGGCTCTATGCCTTGCCCTCCTTCTCCACTGGCACGCAGCTAGATAACAATAGCCTGCGCATCGGCGTTTCCTTGAGACTTGTCCTCCGGATGTGTGAGCCACACCAATGTCGCTTGGATTCCCAGTGAATTCTTTCGATCTCCACTCGTTTTCCTGTCGCTGCAGTGCCGTCCGCATTCCACGCCATGCTGCCCTCAACGAGGTCTAAGGCATGGCTTGGACGCTGTAGGCTTCCCTTCCAAGCTCGAGCCGGTGGGGCTGGACCAAGGGGACGGCAAAAGGCCAGTTGGCATAACCATCTTCCTGTTCCGTGGTGGCAAACCCCTCGTCTGGGATTGCACTTACACCGACACTTTCTCCACTCGCAACCTGGTGTAATCTGGGACTAACGCTGGTTCTGCTGCACGTCGGGCTGAGGAGGCCAAACCCTTCAAATACCGACAGGTTTGCGGTTGTACTTTTGACAGTGGATATTTCTGGTGTCCTCGGCCATAGGGCTACCTCCCTTCTCACCACCATAGGCGCTGAGCTGGCCAGCCGCAGTTGTGACCCTCGCGAGCTGGAATGGCTTTTCCATCGCGTTTTCCTTGCCGTTCTCCGAGAAACGCCTTCTCTATTTGTCCGCCGGGGCTGTGGGGAGGCCACAAATATGATTGACTGACTTGTCATTTCATCAGTTAGATATTTTTTAGACATCACCCAGTTAAATATGATATATTTCAAGGATTTAATGAAGAAAATAGTGTTTTGTTTGGAAGCTGTCATCATAGGTGATTGCCAATGGATGCCGAGTTTTCGGAGTAGTGGGAGCTGTAGTGGCTGGTTTTGACCTTTTGACCTGTAAGTTGTTTACCGTTTGAAGGTCGCAATTGTCCATGATTTTGGCGGGGTGATTTTTTAAATAAATACGAACATTCGGGCTTAAAGCCCGAATATTGAGAGGTTTCCTCTCTTTGGAACCTAGGTGGGTACCTTATGCTCCGTGATCGACAAGAAAATACGCAAAATAATACTTGAAAACAGCTTCAAATTACGAACCTTTTCTCCCGCAAACTTGTAACGTCTTCACACATGTACGTCAAATAATAATTTTTTCTATTTTAGGCACAAGGCCAGCAATTACCCAGTACATTACTGGTACTTTATTTTATCAGCCCCGTAAGGATGAAAGGCAAAGTTAACCTCGGCCGTATTTGAACTCAGATCGTAAAGGGGCGTAAATAATAACCGTTCCCTGAAACAAAAAGATTGTCATTACGTATAGTTTAAAATCACCATCTAATATGTGTTCGCCTTTACCAGACTTAAGTCGTTTGGATCTAATCGGGGCATGTCTGAAAAATACATCTCTTCCTTTCGGTTTCGTCTACTACGACAGAACTGAAAATGACAG
The DNA here is from genome assembly GCA_964016885.1 of Eledone cirrhosa. Taxonomy (NCBI): domain Eukaryota; kingdom Metazoa; phylum Mollusca; class Cephalopoda; order Octopoda; family Eledonidae; genus Eledone; species Eledone cirrhosa. The sequence goes on along the minus strand of OZ024741.1, from coordinate 310,345,812 downwards.
GGTTATTTCGCTTCCTTTTCTGTATCAATAAATAAATAAATATATGTATAACACTAAATCTAAAATAGTTATCGCCTCGTAAACAAATTATATAATGAAATAGAACATGAGTAATCTACTGAAGTTTTGCACAAACGGTGCACACGCCGTCTCGTGACACTGAACGCTAACGATAATTCCGTTAGCATCGCCGTGACAAACGCCACTCCGACAAAATTTTCAGCTAATGTAGAACAGCTGAGTTTTCCTCACTTTCGATTTATAATTTAACTCGGCTTGCAATGTCGTCCCTTTCTATTGTTGGACTTATTATATTATTAAGATGGCAGTCAAGTTTAACAGCTGGTAAGATAATAACTCATTTGTTATCTTATTCACTTATTGAATACTTTAATTACTTGTCTGTCCACAAATATTTGTCTCCTTTTCAATAATTGTTTCTACTTTAGGCACAAGGCCAGCAATTACCCAGTGCATTACTGGTACTGGGTAAATACTGTCATGTTGGCACCTGATCCTGCAACCTAACAGTAGCGGTCCACAAAGATAGTTGGCGTGGAGTTAATACCCGTAGTAGTCAGTATGTATGTATGTATGTATGATATCTCTTTCTCTTAATTTCGAGTATATTTTTATGATCGGCTACCTTCCTGGTGGCAAGGTTGTAAAAGAAAAGAAATTGTCATCCCTTGAATCGCAAAAATGTTTTGCAAATTTTGAAGGTGCCAGCTATCGCAGCCATTTGTAGACTATCGCAGCCATTTGTAGCCATTTGTAGACTATGTATGTATGTATGTATGTATGTGTGTGTGTGGGTGGGGGGTTCTGTGTGAGTGTGTGTGTATACATAGGTATATGTCATCATGTGTTGGGCCGGATTACATCGAACAAATTACTACTGAAGCGTGGCTATTGACCTACCAGACAGGCCATCGAGAAGTTGTTTTTTGACACAAACTGAAGGGTCCTACTCACCCTTTGTTTAGTAAACTTTCTACGACCGTATCCCTTTCCTAACACCAACTGCTTTGCAGCGTGTACTGATTGCTTTTATTGCTAGAACTAAGGAGGTTGTGTTTTTAAAAGAACTAAAGGGTTATCTCAATTCTTTTATGTATGGAATCTACAGCGGACGTATCTCTTCTCACCAACCACTCTGGGGATGTTGGCCATAAATCCAACTGCAGAACCCTCTCAAATCTGGAGAAGGGTCAATAAGGGAGGGAGATAATAATGAGTTTATAGGTATGTTTGGGGATGTATTTGGCAGACCAATGAGTAAAGGGTAGGAATTGCTGATTAGTGTATGGGGTGTAGTGGTGTGAGGGATGTGGTCAACATGGTGGTGATATGGGGCGTGATGGAGAGATAGGAAGCGGAGTTAGGGATGAGTAAGAGTTCGGAATAATTGATTAGTGTACGGGGAGGGAGATGTAGCGAAGAATGTGGTCGATAGAGATTGGGGTGGTGTTAGAGAGATGGGTAAGGGATAGTGAGGGATAAGGTTTGCTAGTAGGGGTGGAGTGAACAATGGGGAAAGAAAGCAACTACAATTGGCTAATGGTGAGGATATCTAAGGTGTTTAGTGGGTGAGTGGTTCTCGAGGGTGTATGAGTAGTGGTGCCTCATTGGGGTGGACAGATAGGGGGAGTATAGTAGGAGAGAGGAGGTAGTTCATGGATGGGCCAGGTCATATTTTATGATCCTGGTCGGGTCTTCATTAACACAGGATAGGGCCAGCCCATTTGATCCTTTGTCATCACAAGTTTTTTTGGTCTGCCTTTTCCTCGTGTTCCAGCCACTGCGATTGCTCTGCATTTCTTTGTTCAGCTGCTATCTTCCATATGCATCACATATCCATACCAGAGTAATCTTCTCTCCCTTTCACATTACTTTCAAATCCTCTTGTATAATGTTTTCTTCTCAGTTCACTTCTGCGTCGTCCATGCACATTAGCATTACACATTCATCGTCATTTCTATCGTCTAAGTACTCTATTTCTCTCATAATAAGTACTCTATGTCTCCTACTTTTCAGCATAACACAGGGTAAGTGTTCCACTACCATTTCGACCATTTCACGATTTTCTCTAGCACGCTCTCTTGTAATCCTTTATACATCCTTCAACTGATCTTTGCGACGAACAACATGAGCAATTGTTTTACTCCCTCTGTCTTTGCTATGAATACCTAGTTAAACCTAGTTAAGAAGATAATGGAGGTAAGGGTGGGTTGGAAAGACTGAACAAAGGAAAGAGAGGAGTCAAGCTGTTCATGGAAGGAAGAAGTGGCGCCGATAGAATACTCGATGTAACGGCCGTATAGCTCAGGTGTAGGTGCAGTATACTGGGAGAAAATTTGAGCTTCGATGTAGCTGACGAACAAGTCGGCGTATTTCGGGAACATTCAATTTACCATGGCTATCCCAGTAATTTGTTTTCTACTTATATATATATCCGTCAGTTAGTAGGCAATACTCTTTCTTTGTGTTGTTTCCCTATATTATCGGATCAGTTGTCTTTGATCTTAACGTCTGTGCTTATTGGGACATCAAAGATTATGTTCGCTTTCTCAAGTTCTGCTTAATTCCTTTGTGAATCTATGTAGTCTTTCCACCAGCATTTCAAATTACTTCTGTTTGCAGCATGCAGCTTTAGATTTTCCATTTACAATGATTTATATTTTTCTTACCTTACCATTTATATTCAAGTCTAGTTTTGTCCAGTATCTCAGTTATTGGTTTCAGTGCTAGATAGAAGAGAAGTGATGAGTGGGTGTCCCGTTAAAATATCCTTCTTTTTACTAGGATAGTCTCTTTGTATATAACAACAACTTTTCTATTTATTTGCAGAATTGTTTGCTACTTACATGTGATATAGATGATGGATCATTTCTATTGTTAGTCGAGCTCGTAATTCTTCTAATATGAAATCATCTAAAAACTGTCAACAGTGACTTGGGTGGAGGTGACCTGTAGACTTTGTGGATCCTTGGTCAACTTGGTTCCTATTCAGAACTGGGGTCTAAAAAAATTTGACTGATGAAATGACAAGTCAGTCAATCATATTTGTGGCCTCCCCACAGCCCCGGTGGACAGAATAGAGAAGGCGTTTCGCCGGAGGACGGCAAGGGAAACGCGCTGGAAAAGCCATTCCAACTCGCGGGGCTCACACCTGCAGTTGGTCAGCTCAGCGCCTATGGTGGTGAGTAGGGAAGAAGCCCTAGGGCCGAGGATACCAGAAGTCTCCGCTGTCAAGGGTAAAACCGCAAACCTGTCGGAGAGCGACCGGTATTTGAACAGTTTGGCCTCCTCAGCCCGACGTGCAGCAGAACCTGGCTTAGTCGCAGACTGCACCAGGTTGCGACTGGAGAAAGTGTCTGTGTAAGTGGCATCCCAGACGAGGGGTTTGCCACCACGGAACGGGAAGATGGTCATGTCATCTGGCCTTTTGCTGTCCCCTCGGTCCATCCCAACGGCTCGAGCTGGGAAGGGAAGCCGACAGCGTCCAAGCCATGCTTTATGACCTCGTTGAGGGCAGCATGACGTTCAAGGCGGCCAGTACTGTCGCGACAGGAGAGCGGGTGGAGGCCGAAAGAGTCTGGTGGATCAACAGCGACATTGGTGTGGCTCGCAGATCCAGAGGCCGAGCCTCAAGGAAACGTCGATGCGCAGGCTATTGTTATCTAGCTGCGTGCCAGTGGAGAAGGGGTGCAGGGCCTGGAGCCAGGCACCACTGTGGGGTTTGGAGGCCGCACGAAAACAGGCAAGGCGGTGTTCGTCGAGCTGGTGCGTGAGCCTCTCTGAAGCCGGGCTGCACTGGATGGCTTCGCAAATGCTTTGGGGGGACTTGATGTCAGCAGCGTGAGACGGAGGTGGGACGTCTATTGGGCTAAGTCCCAGCCGGTCCCACGTCTCACCGGC
>OZ024741.1:310254118-310341691 GCA_964016885.1 Eledone cirrhosa | reverse complement strand
AGCATAACGCATGTTTGTACCAAATTTGAAGAATCTGTAGAAGTTAAGCGGAAACAGACACACACACATAGAGAGATAATTAACTCGTTCCCGCACCACCAACAGAATCTTATATCAGAGATGGATGAGTTTCGTAAGTTGAGTGCTTTTTCCTACTATCGCATTCATGATTAACTATACGGAATATAACCAATTCTATCCAGTGGTGAACTACCAACTTATATATATATATATATATATATATATTATATAATATATATATATATATATATATATATATATAAAGAAATGAATTACAAAGAGTTTAAAAACCGTTAAAACATGTTTATATAACAGTGCACCCTACGTACATTTCGCCCTGAATGGACTTATCAAGGGCATGGGAAAACAAAAAAAAATGATCAATTACGCGACCCAGAGGTGGGTTTTACGGTTTAAATTCACATTAGAGTTCATTCTTCGCCTACGTGCATCTGCTGTTATTATCGCAGAGAAGGGGGGAGTTACTCTGGCCGGTGTTCAAACAATCTAGTCCCCACTCGGTGTTTTTATACTTGTTCATATGATGGTGTTTTGCATTTTTTATTATTATGGGTGCTGTTTCACTAATGCCAGTTCAAGTCGGGTCTGGGATGCACAATTTATTATTTAGTGGGTGTTGCTTCACTAATGCTTGTTCGAAGCAGGGTCTGGGATGTACATTTGGTTCACAGACCTTTGTTTATAACACCTGCTCACCGGCAGGTTAGGGCAGGGGGACCTTGTTTATAGTTTTCATGCCGCAGTCGCTTCCCAGGCAAAGTACGACGCCTGCACTCGGTGTTTACAATTTATGACTGATTCCGCTCGGCTGTTTATGAGCTGGTGGGGTGTTCTTATGATGTAGTAAAGCTCCATGAGGCAGAGCTGGCATTTCCTCTTGAAGTTGTAGGGTGTAGCCCTACCGACAATATCACAGAGTGTGGAGAAGCTGATGTTGGCGTCTTGTAATGTGGTGACGTAATTGGCAAGTGACGTGGAGTGCCTTAGTTTTTTGTTCCTGAAAGAGCGGAGATGTGTTCTAAATCTCGTTTTAAACTGGCCAGAGGTGGCCCCTATATAGTGTTTAACTCCATTATAACTAGTTACGGTGCACCTATAAATAACCTTATCAGTCAGGCAGTTTCCCCTGAGAGTGCAGCCTCCCCTGTCACGACAGTTGCATTTTCTGTCACGGTCGCTCCTAGTTCCTGAAGTAAAGCTATTACTATTGCTACCCTATGTTGTTATCTATGTTTCTATCTCGGTCATTGGTACTGTTATATCTCGAGGCGTGCGGTATTGAACCATTATCACTCAGCACGCCGCAGCCCGTTCTGTTGCCGGTGGGTAACTCGTGCGGGTCACCAGTATATTCCCCAGACTCGCCTTGGTTACATGGGTTTCGTCTGCTGGGGCTGTCACCAACACTATTTGGTGCTGTTAGGGAGATGTTAAGGTTATTAGTATTGTTGTCGGGTCTAGATGTATCTGTGCTAAGGTGCCGTGTTTTGTTGATCTTATTGTGATTAGTCGCTCCTATGACGTCTGCTAGATTGGGGGTGGTAGAGAAGGATATTTTGATATTGTTCCTATTAAGCACTTTCCTGTATTTATGATTAGGTGGGAAATTCTTCTCTAAGGCTTCGAAGAATATCCTCGGTAGGTCGGAGGCCACACTCCGAGACTAGGCGGGGGGACCATAGGATATTATGGTGGCGTTTCCGCTTTACCGTGAGTTTGCTACAGGTTGTGCTTCCTAGTTGACTGTACTTACAGTTGTTACTGTGCTGTAGCCAGTTATGCGTCCCCATTACTTTATGTTCGGGTAGGCGCGCCTGCCTTCCGTAATTTTTATGTGTGGCTAGACGCGGGTTGGATGGTATTGGTAATAGGCCGCCACCGTTGCTAATCTTATAGTTAGGGAATAATTCTAATAGGCTGCAGCGGGTGGCGTTACTAATCGGGTAACCCTTACCATGCTGTAGGTTATCTTGGTCGCCACTCGTGTAATTAACGGTGTGGCCAAGTTCCCTAATGTGGTTCTCTATACTATAGTTCTTGACTCTGTCTTGGCTGTAGCGTACTCTGTTATAGGTATGGCTTACTATAACATTAGTACTATGTTGGGGTATGTTTCTAGAGCTAGCGCTAAGGATGTAGGAGATTCTCCGGTTAAATCCGGCATTTAGTAAGGCCTAATTGTAGTATTCGGCCGCTTAGTTGAAGATATCTTCATTGGCGGAGAGCCTCGAGATCCTATGGGATATGCTATATACTATGGAGTTGAGAGTAGACTTAGGGTGGTTTGATGCATAGTTTATATAAGACAGAATCTCGCCGGGCTTATGGTATGGCTTGTATAGGCTCGTGCTCAACTCCAGGGTTACGTCCAGGAAATTGACTATCTGGTGGTTGAGGTCCATAGTCACGGATAGGCCATATGTCTTGAAGAACCTGTGTATACGCTTGTTAATGTTCTCTATCCTGCGGGGGCTGTGACTTCTAACTGTAAACAGGGCATCGTCCCTATATACCTCGCCCTGTAGGGCCGGTATCTCGTCCCTAAGTCTATTGAGGAGGTATATCCCGACCAGGTCGGTCACTTGCGCCGAGTCACTGGACCCCATCGTGATATCGAAGTTATGAGGATGGTTGGTTCTGGTCCAGTAGGAGCCTTCGAACTGGATAATAGTTCTACGCGCTGCGAGCACTATATCTATTTCTTTCTTAGTGAGGCTTGTATTATACTTAGCTAATATAAGCGCTTTATTTAGGAGTATGGGGAGATCGATGCGTAGTAGCCATCTATGGATGAACTTGAGAGTTGTTTTATCGGGTAACTCTGTGAACCAATTAATGACCTGGTCGGTGTTGCTCCAAAGACAGACTTTTGCTTTGTTATTAAGTTCTAGTAGTACTCTCTCTACGATCACTTTACTAATTTTGCCTATATCCGAAGTAGAGGGGCATATTAGTCTAATAGAGGGGTTTTCATTAAAGTTACATTTGTGATAGGGACATATGGGTTGGTGTACTTGTCTATGTCTAAGCTAGTAACTATATCCTTCCCTACCCTATTTATGTCATTTAAAGTACTAATAGGTGTTTTCTTATAATTTGTGTGTAGTTCTTTATAAATGAATTGTTTGTACTTGCTCACGTCCAACTTGTACAACTTCTTGGTTTTGTCAGAGGTAACGAAGAGGTGTGGGTTATTCTTGATCTTGGTAATGAGTGCGTCCAGGGATGTTATAAAAAACCAAGTGGGACTAGATTGTTTGAACACCGGCCAGAGTTACTCCCCCTGCTCTGCGATAATAACAGTACATGCACGTAGGCGAAGAATGAACTCTGATGTGAATTTAACCGTAAAACCCCTCCTGGGTCGCGTATTGATCATTTTTTTTGTTTTCCATGCCCTTGATAAGTCCATTCCGGGCGAAGCGTACGTAGGTGCACTGTTATATAAACATGTTTTAACGGTTTTAAACTCCTTGTATTCATTTCTTTTATAATCGCTCTGCTTATTTTTATATATATATATATATATATATATATATATATATATATATATATATATATATATATATATTAGCGTGTGTGTGTGTGTGTGTGTGTACGCGCATCATAGGGAAAAAGAAAATACAAAGCAACTATCTATATGTCTTCGCAGGTAGTCAGAGTACCATGATGATATCCAATTAAACGTAGAAGACTAATCTTATGACCACTAATACATTCAGACATAACCTACATCTTTACTGGGGTGTTTTTAAGTAAGAAACATTGGACGATATATCTGATAAACAAAGTAGCACAATACTCCTGAATGCTAAAAGTATATTTTTAACTAATAGACTACAATAGGCACGACCAGCTAAAAAAAACATTTTTTTAAATCTTCTCTACGTTTGCTCACTTCTCATTTCTTTGTTTCTTTCTCTTCACTACTTTGGACTTTCACCTTTCCTCTTTCTCTTTTTCTAACCCATCTCTCCTTTCTTAACATCACGCCCTCTCTTAGTTTTTGATAGACTACTTCATTGGTTGCCTTGCAGACTTGTAACTAACTACTTAGAATAAGCATGACATCTTCAGCTACATCTGTATATATCTGTCAATAAATTACATAAGAGAGGCCAAATGTGAATTGAGATCAGTCTCTTGTGCCATTTAAAATAGTATATCTCTTTATACATTTTTGTGGGTTGCTCTGATATTTAGCCACCCTATTTAAGACCAGAATCTTATCATTGGGTACATTTAACGTGGTTCACTTGATTGAAAATGTTTGGACAAGTTTACAGGGTGAAGATAACACGATAGATTGACGTGTTCCTTTCAATATCATCTTCTACTGTATATTGCTACTGTCTTCCAATGTGTGGAAAGATAAAATATCTCCCATTTGATACTTTTACCTATATAGAGCAGAACTATACAATGTACGTGGCGTTTTGGGAGACTACATTTTAATCTTGGAGCTTATTTTTATCTCATGTTTTCTTTCAATCATTACAGGCTTTGAAAAGAAGAATGTTGTCTACTACCGATTTCCAGCTGGCTGAGTTACAGATATCAAAGGAAGGGTTACTTGCCACTCAAATGTGTCGCATTCCTCTTTCTATATTTATAATATTAATAATATAAACCGTCAAAAGCTCAAATTCATTAAACAATAAAAAAAAAATTGATCAGTATCTCAGATCTTTTTCTTTAAAAAACTTGTCAAAATCAGAGAGAAATTCCACATGACACTATTGTCTGAATGCCTTGTTTGTTGTTCAAGTTGAACTACTGTAAATCATTGTTAAAAACATGAGCCGGCAGTTAAACCTAGATGGGCATTAGTGTGGACAGGAGAGATTATATGAATCCTTAAATATAATATATGAAATTGGGTAAAACTAGACTTATTTTTCTCTTGTTTATTATTAAACCATGATGCCATGATATAACTGAGGAGGTATTTTACCATTGAAATAATTTTGTTTTCTTTTATATTGGTTTAATATGTCTTAAGATTTTTTTTACTAGCAAAACCAATTTCTGTTTTAGCAAGGTTAATAAGTCTACAAATAGGTCGTTTATTGAAATCTATTTTATGGTCTTTACGTCTAATGTAAGCACTACGTTTTTCTTGGCTTTCAGTTCTATTATCTATTCTTAATTTTATTGCTATATCATTAGCTTCATTTTGTATATTATTATAGGCGTTAATTTGGGCTTTTTGATATTTAGTAGTTAAACTGTCTGTTAAGAGTTGGTTAAATAATTGGTTATCAACTTCATGTAAATATATATATATATATATATATATATATATATATATATATAATCTTTTTTCGAATATTAATAATAAAATTTGATTCGTTTGCAATTATGGAACTCTTTTATAAGCCATGTCAGTAGAATGAGCCCCTCATTCTCCCTTTTGTGTTGGCATACAAACAGAACTGCAGACACTAATGTTTCTGGATGATTTCCCTTCATCAGTGCAGTTTACTGCTTACCGTCCAACTGTCAGAGCTAGTGAAAATATATAATATATTCTGAAATATACAGTGACTGATCGGCCTGATTTGCATATTAGCAGACTGGCTGGTATGTCAGATCTGCATATTAGCAGACCCATTGATCAGCCAGATTTGTATATCATATATATATATATATATTCTATTTAATTACATAATAAATAACACAATATAATTATTACATTACCAAAGGTTTCAAGAAACTAGACGATCCTTACAGAAACGTCCGGCCTGTTCATCAGATATATATATATATATTTGATATATAATAGTTATATATATATATATATATATATATATATATATATATATATATATAAAGAATTAGTATATCTACCAACATATATATATACAGATGCATACCTATGCTAGCAAATATATAGGTTTTGTCTTAGTAACCTTGTGGTTCAATGCAAGGGGATGCAGAACAATTATATGAAAGACGTAAAATAAGAAAATTATAAAAATTAACTTACTTACTAAAATTTCACTCCAACTAATTAGTTTCTGAAAGGGAATAAACATGGTTTCCGAATGGAGCAACATGGAGAAAATCCTTTCGTCATCAGGAAGTCTATTCTCAGCTAAGTTCCCAGGCAATGCGTGGACACAGGGAATTTATACAAAAATAATTCAGTGGATGGAAAAAAGCAAGCGAGGACTAAATTCCAGGACATTGAAAAAATCACTGCCTACTTGGTCGGTGGCAAATTCAAAAGAATCAATCACGTGACATTGAGGTTAATCAGTGAGGAGTGGGTGCTAATAAGACAGTAGCCTGACTATTACTATGAACCATAGTAGTAGTTTTGGCAAATTTTTGCTCAACAAAATAATTTGGAGATGATTATAAAGAATTAGTATATCTACCAACATATATATACAGATGCATACCTATGCTAGCAAATATATAGGTTTTGTCTTAGTAACTTTGTGGTTCAATGCAAGGGGATGCAAAACAATTATATGAAAGACGTAAAATAAGAAAATTATAAAAATTAACTTACTTACTAAAATTTCACTCCAACTAATTAGTTTCTGAAAGGGAATAAACATGGTTTCCGAATGAATTATTTTTGTATAAGTTCCCTGTGTCCACGCATTGCCTGGGAACTTAGCTGAGAATAGACTTCCTGATGACGAAAGGATTTTCTCTATGTTGTTCCATTCGGAAACCATGTTTATTCCCTTTCAGAAACTAATTAGTTGGAGTGAAATTTTAGTAAGTAAGTTAATTTTTATAATTTTCTTATTTTGCGTCTTTCATATATATATATATATATCACCGTCAATACTCATCTCTTTCCATTTCTTAGAGGGTTTTAAATCCCACTCTCAGGCTAAAAGTTTCTCTATTCAAAAATACGGCAAAGGTTTCTATTTCTAATTTCAAACATACTAGCTGTTTCAAAAACATACTTACTTGTAATGTATATATGTGTGTGTGTGTGTGTGTGTGTGTGTGTGTGTGTGTGTGTGTGTGTGTGTGTGTGTGTGTGTGTGTGTGTGTGTACACTTTGGATGTCTATAATATTTCTTCCTAATTGACTATATAGACATTAACATTTGCAGCGATGTAGATAATGCTATCTAAATACATATATAAAAGAATGTTTATCTTTGAAAATATGTAATATAGGATACCTTATAATTATATATAAAATAATATATAAAATTTTTCTACATATATTTTACATATATTTTGCATATATTTTGCATATATCTTAATTGAATATTCTTTTAAAGTAAATTCTAGTATAAACGACAAATTTAACCTAACTATTTTAACTAAGAAACATTGGAGTTATCTTTTCCTTTATAATGTAACACGCTTAAATATTTCTTCTAAGTAACAACTAAACTTTACATAAATATTCAATCTTCTGTATAATTTCGTTAACTTACTAAACTTTGTAAATGTATTCCTATCTTGATTGAACTAAAGAATGTACAAAATAATCTTCTCTAATAAAAATAGAACTACTTCCTTTTTCTTAACTATATATTGAAAATGTAAACACTAATTTCTTCGAAACCCTTAACATACATAAAAATATTTAAATTATATATCTTAAGGAAAAAAACGTTTATACTCACCAAAATTATTTATATAAATATTTATATAAATAACCTGTTGTAATATAATAAAGTAAAATATACTTACAACCTTAAATCTTCATAAAATATACTTATAAATATTATCTATATAATATTATAACTCACGATTTGAATAGATCCAATAATTAGTACTATCTCTCAATTTTTAAAATTGGTATTCCACTACTTCAACACATTTATAATTCTCATTATTTTATAGATACAACCAAAATATATAATTATATAATTAAATAAATAATTATAATTATATCACTCTCTTTACACCATCACTGATTTGATCCATACAATTTCTAAATATAATATACTTTTTTTCTTATACTCATTCCTTAAATTTTCTTACATCCTAATATTAATATTAACAACTCTATCTTCTTCCCTTAAAAATAAAAAAATAAAAAATTATCCTAATAATTATTTTAATTTACCTAGCGTCTAAATATAACGATTTTTTTCAACTGTACGTTTAGCCTCATTAACATATTTCGTCCTAAGATTTGAAATTTCTTTGACTATCCAAAATGAACTTAAACCGATAAGTTCTTGAAAATTTTGGTACCCTTGAAATATATATAATAAAATAAATATGGTTTTATAAAGATAGTTTCCATGTATTAGTATCATTGATATATATATATATATATATATATACATATATATATATATATATATATATATATATATATATATATATATATATATATATTTATATATATATATATATATATATATATATATATATATATATATATATATATATATATATATATATATATATATATATTTATATATATATATATATATATATATATATATATATATATATATATATATATATATATATATATATATATATATATATGTATATATATATATATATATATATATATATATATATATATATATATATATATATATATAAGAAAGTGAGGTGTTTTTACAAAATGAATAAAACACGAGATGTCCTACACGAGTGAAAGTATAAGGAAAAAAGATGAAATCGAAAATGCAACTGGAGCCTTTTTTTTTAAATATATATTTATTTCGTTCCTTTACCGGTTTCGCAGTTCTTGTGCTTTTCAAAAGTAGAATTGAGATGGAGGGTTTGTGGTTTTTCTCGCATTTGGTTGGTGTTTGAATGTTACTTCTGTTTTATATGGAAAAAAGTGGCTCGAAATGCTTGGTTTTTAGAAAACTACCCGGTAGAGAGCTTATTCGACTTGTGCTATTTATGCAATTTTTGGCATGGTATACACATACTGAATTCATTTGCCATAATCTGGGGGTTTTCCCCTTTTGGATTCCACATGTGCTTTTACGAGCCTCTGTATCATTCACAAATTTGGTACAGAGCAAAATACCTGTTGATAACGTGATAATCCTTGTTCGATCATTATACCTAAAGCTTATAATTTTAAGCAGGCAGTATTTTGATTTAGGTGTCATAGAAACCCTGCATTTGGATTTTAACATCAATTCCAATAGGTCCAGGTCTGTGTTTTTTATCATTTATTTTGTTTTGACCTGTTTAGCTTGATTTGCTTTTTGGCTTAGATGGTTGATGCTTTCTTGACCACTATTTCAGTTTTGTATGGCGTCTTAACATATTGTTTAGCTCTGGTGTTTTAAGTATGGAGCGCTTGCCAGCATTATTTCTGATTTTTTCATTTCGCCTTTTCTACCCGCCGAAATGCGATTCTCGCTAAATCTATATTTGTATATATTTATATATATATATATATTTATATATATATTAGAAAGTGAGGTTTTTTTACAAAATGAAAAAAATAACGGAGGTGTCCTACACGAGTGAAAGTATAAAGAAAAAAATATGAAATCGAAAATGCAACTGGAGTCTTATTTTTAAAAATATATATATATTTATTTGGTTTCTTTACCGGTTTCGCAGTTCTTCTGCTTTTCAAAAGTAGAGTTGAGATGGAGGGTCTGTGGTTTTTCTCACAAAAACCACAGACCCTCCATCTCAACTCTACTTTTGAAAAGCAGAAGAACTGCGAAACCAGTAAAGGAACCAAATAAATATATATATTTTTTTTTAAATAAGACTCCAGTTGCATTTTCGATTTCATCTTTATATATATATATATATATATATATATATATATATATATAATATAATATATTTATAACGTGAAATAAAGTGCCTTGCTCAACGACACAACGCGCCACCTACTCAAAGAATCCAACTTATCGCCTTACGGCGATGATTCGAAAACCCTGACCGCAAAGCTAGTATACATATATATATATATATCTGTCATCTTACCATCCCATTCCTACTGACTAGCCTCTGTGTCACGTGATTGATTCTTTAGAATCGGCCATATGATCGGTGGCAGTGAGAATTTTCAGTAGCTGGAATCCAGTCCTCGATAGCTGTTCCATTTACCGAATTATTATTATTTTTATATGAGTCCCCAGTGTCCGCGCATTGCCTGGAGACTCAGCTGAGAATGACCTCCCTGATGACGCAATGAAATTCTCAACAGTTCATTACGTAACTGTCTTTATCCCATTGCAGAAACTAATTAGTTGGAGTGAAAATTTAAGTAAGTAAGTTAATTTTTTTTTTTATTTTTTTTTTTTAATTATTTTCTTATTTTACGTCTTTTATATTATTGTTCTGCATTCTCCTGCATTGAACCACCTAGGTACTATGACATAACCTGTGTATTTTCTGGCATTAGCGTACATCTGTGCGCTTATGTTAGTAGATATATTAAATTATATATATATATATATATATATATATATATATATATATATATATATATATATATATATATATATAATAGATATATATATTATAATTGTTTCTACTTTAGGCACAAGGCCAGCAATTACCCAGTGCATTACTGGTACTTTATTTTATCGATCCCGTAAGGAAGAAAGGCAAAGTTAATATTGAGGCAACGTCTATTGCAGGAGATGCAGAAAACGAACCACAGCGTTCATTACGGCGGCATAGAAAGGCTGAGGCAACTTCCGCAGCTCGAGCTGCATCAACCGAAACAAAGCGTCAACTGTGGCAGCATAGAAAGGCTGAGGCAACTTCCGCAGCTCGAGCTGCATCAACCGAAACAAAGCGTCAACTGTGGCAGCATAGAAATTGGAGTCAACTTCCGCAGCTCGAGCTGCATCAACCGAAACACAGCGTCAACTGCGGCAGCAAAGAACTGTGAGTCAACGTCTGCTGTTTGAGCTGTATCAACCGAAACACAGCGTCAACTGCGGCAGCAAAGACATGTGAATCAACGTCTGCTGCACGCGCTGGCGAATCCATGGAAAACTGGCTCAACCGACCAGAGGGGAACGTGCATTTCAATACCGTGCAGCTCAAAGTGGTCACAACGTTTACAGTCGAAAAGTATGGTGTTATGAATTTCAAAAAGGCAGTATGTCTACAATTTGGTAATTATTGAAAGCAGCGAGATATTTGATTGTTAGAAGACGGTTTGTGTCGCAGTGTTGATTACAGAACTTCTTGGTACACAATGTTTGTGGTTTTACCGTTTGGAGCAAATGCATAAAGGTTTCTTTTGCTTCCCACTCTGGAACATCCAACGTATAGCTGACCGTGCGAAAAGCATGGCTCTTCTAGGTTTATTCCAGCGACGGACAATGTTTGCCCCTGAGACTTATTTATCGTCATAGCGAAACTACAACGAACTGGAAACTGGAGCCTCCTAAATGAAAAGGGGATCTCTGATGTTGACGGACAAAAGGGAATCCTTGGGATAAAAACATTTTCCTCCTTTCCACACCCCGAGAGAATCGTCGCCTTGATCAAGTTTTGCGTTAGTTTATTTACTGTAAAGCGGGTGCCGTTGCAGAGTTTTGGTGGGTATAGATTCCTTAAAAGCATAATTGGGCATCCTTGCTTAAGTTCCAATCGATGAGATGGCAACCCAGAGGGGTTCAATGAGTTAAGAAACGTCTGAAAGTATATACTTTCCTTATGCATATTAACGGCTGAGCAGCCTAATTTGCATATCGAGTGAGTTCAGTCGGCTGGGCGCACCGAAAACCATAAATGGAATAGAATGAAACGAAATTTCATTTCTCACTCTTAGTACGGCACTTACTTAAATGTAAGTATGTATGTATGTATACGTACATACATATATGTATACAGACGTATAGTAGTATGTATATATATACATACATGCACACATATATATATATGCACGTATCGGTTTACAGAACATGTATTATAATGCCGTTAATATGCATAAGGAAAGTATATACTTTTAGACGTTCAACCATCTGGAAGGAAGGTATACGATGCTGACGATAGCTAATAAGCTTGAAACTAGTACATCATTCCTGTGTCGGTGTTTAACAAAAAGATGACGTGGTTGCCTAAACCCTGTACGGCGTAATTCGGGCTGTTTGTCTGTTTACAAACAAACAAACCGAGCATTATAATAAATGTTCGGTAAACCGATACGTGCATATATATATGTGTGCATGTATGTATATATATACATACTACTGTACGTCTGTATACATATATGTATGTACGTATACATACATACATACTTACATTTAAGTAAGTGCCGTACTAAGAGTGAGAAATGAAATTTCGTTTCATTCTATTCCATTTATCGTTTTCGGTGCGCCCAGCCGACTGAACTCACTCGATATGCAAATTAGGCTGCTCAGCCGTTAATATGCATAAGGAAAGTATATACTTTCAGACGTTCAACCATCTGAGAGGAAGGTATACGATGCTGACGATAGCTAATAAGCTTGAAACTAGTACATCGTTCCTGTGTCAGTGTTGAACAAAAAGGTGACGTGGTTCCCTAAACACTGTACGGCGTAATTCGGGCGCTGTTTGTTTGTTTACAAACAAACAAACCGAGCATTATAATAAATGTTCGGTAAACCGATACGTGCATATATATATGTGTGCATGTATGTATATATATATACATACTACTGTACGTCTGTATACATATATGTATGTACGTATACATACATACATACTTACATTTAAGTAAGTGCCGTACTAAGAGTGAGAAATGAAATTTCGTTTCATTCTATTCCATTTATATATAATATATATATATATATATATATATATATATATATATATATATATATATATATATATATATATATATATATTTATATATATATATATATATATATATATATATATATATATATATATATATATATATATATATATATATATATATATATATAGTTATACTTGGGGAGGGTCATATTTGTGTAATATTGCCAGAACTAATAACAGAACACACTCACTCTTTGGTTGGTTTTCGCTTTTCGCTTCTGTGTCTTTTATATCGGTTAATTTAATTTATTCGGTCCTCAATGTTGCCATTGACTGACCAACGGTCAATAATACAGATTTAATATAGACACAAACACATATATATAGTCTATCAAAGTTCTTTCGTTGCACATCTGTAACATCGTCAGTAGTGTTATTGTTTCCTCCAGTTGCATTGTATTTTCTACGCCATCTTTATTTAGTCTGTTTATATATTTATTTATTTGTTTGTTTTTTTTTGTCTTTTTTGTGCATGCGTTTGCGTGTGTGTATAGTGTTTTGTTTGATGTGTGTTCGTGATTGGGTGACTGTGTATTGGTTAATGTATTCTATCTTTATAATGTGTGTGTTTATATGTGTTTGTTGTTAATGTGCTTGTGTATGTATTTATTTATTTATCTATTTATTTATTTATTTATTTATTTATACTTCTCTTAGGTCAGTGTTGTTTGTTTGGGTGTTGTTGTTATTCCATTCATTTTTTCTGTTTAGCCTTGGCCTTCTAAGTTCTATTTCACTGGCCTCTCTGATTTGCCTATCTGCTGGGTCATTTCTATGTTTAGATATTATTCTAATTTCTATGTTGTCTATGTTACTGACGTGTTGTTTTCTGGCATGTTCGTATAGTACTGAACCGTTTTTCGTCCTTTTAGTTCCCCCAGTGTTGGTCTATCCTTTCACCTATGCTACGAGCTGTCTCGCCTATGTATGTTGTTGTCATGTTTCTGCAAGTACCCTCTGTACATCTTATGCTATAGACTACGTTTCTAGTTTTACAGTTTATCCGGGGTTTACTTTACATATGATACATTTCCTATTAGTACAGTGGGTTTTCTTAAAAGGGTAGGTTTTGCTGATCAGGGATTTTATGGTGGTTCCTGGCTTTTCTACCACCTTAATCTTTAAGTGGGTCTTTCTCAGGGCCTTTCTACACTGGTTAGCTAATTTCCCTCCAGGGGTAGCGTCCACAAACATGACACTCTGGTATCTCTGGTTGTCGTACCATGAGGTGGCTTTCCCTATCTTATGTCTAGCCCTATCTAAGCTATTCCATGATTTGCTCCTGTATAATGGGCAAATTCCTTTCATGTCCAGTTCTATGAGGGTCTTATACTTCTCCGTGGCTCCTTCGTATACTCTGATTCTATCTCTTTGGTTGTAGCCAGAGAACTGCATACGGTTGATGAAGTGTTGGATGTGTCTTTCCATTTCTGTTGGGTCGCACATGCGGGACACGTTCTTCATCACTCGTACCAAGTATGCGATCAGAATATTAAACTTAGCACTACTGGACATTGCTGAGTTTTTTAGTATCAGGTATTTGGAGGCCATGGGTTTAGCATAGTGTGAGTGGAGAATTTGGGCTCTCTCGTCTATAGTGTTAATCCAGAGTTCCGTGTCTAATACAGGTAGTCTATTGTTAGGGTGTTTGGAAGGGTAGTCGATAGTTACAGTTATACTCTGGTGTATGGAATTATCTATCTGCTGGATGCTTTCCATTGTGCTACGTTCTAAATCAAACTTGTTAGTGGTCTCTTGTGGGGATGTTCTTATTACTATATTGATATCGTCTACGTAACGAGAGTCCATGATGAGGTCTATGGAGCTCTCATCAAGGAGATCTTTAAGTCTCCTTTCCCACCGTACCATAAAAAGGTTGGCAACGTCACCAACTATGCTGACGCCAATGGCTGCTCCCTCATTTTGGGTGTAGATCTTCTCGTTGAACTTGAATATGTGGCCCTTTAGGGTAGTTTTGATACTAGCCCCTATTTCTTGTGCGACCATTTTTCTTACCTGATCATTGTTTTGGGGGGTCCGTATAGCTTTGGTCCACCCAATCAACCTTCCCATGGGAGTCTTTTTAGACATTTAGGTTATGGTGGGGGGTCTACCTCTTATGGGTCTACTGGGGCAGAAACGTCTAAGGTCATGGCTGTCCAGGTAGTCAGTGTCGTAGGTAAGTCTAAGTAGGAGGCCCAGTTCGTCTGTGTCGACGTCGCAGAACTCCACCTCACTCTCAATGATCATCTCCACACATTTTTCCACAGCAAAATCAATGTTAATGGATGGGTACAGTGATACCACATCCATGCTGCCTAATATGCAGTTGGATAGGTTCCTGTTTTTGTTGCATTCACTGATTCTGCTGAGGAGGTCCTCTGTACTGTCACATACATCTGGGGACATCTTGATTATGGGGCGTATAACCATTGAGAGGAAGTAGGAGATCCTGTAGTTTCTAGCTATATTTGCTCCGCATACGGGTCTTGTTGGTGGTCCTGTTGTCGAGTCGTCGACTGTCTTGTGGTATTTGCGGAGCCCATACAAGGGTGGTATGCCATTGTTAGACGCCTGGAAGTTGTTGGCAGTGCGTCTGCTTGGCTTTAGGATGTCGGTCCACATCATCATGTGAGCGTTGAGAATTTTCTCTCTCCCATCATGTATTTGCTGTGCAATTTCGCTCGAGTTGGTGATGTGGGGTTGCATAGCCTTGATGTAGTTCGGCATGCTGTCTATTGACATCCTATCAAACTTATCCGTGGGTAGTCATACTACCTCACCATCCCTTGTGCGCTGCTTGAGGCTAACCAAGCCTTCTACAGGTTTCCTCCCAAGTTGTTGGACCTCTGGTCTGCTCTGTCTCTTAGTATACCGGTCTACTATTTGTTTAATCTTATTTCTAGCTATGGTGAACTGTGCCTCTGTCTCGTCATCTATTTGTTGTGGTATGCAAACTCTTTTATTAAAGGGTAATCTCGTAGGAAAGATATTACTCATCTTATATGTTTTGTCAGCTGGGTTGAATAATAGTTTCTCTAAGGGGTTGTCATTGTATCTATCGTCATAGTTGTGTGTGTTGCTATTATTGTTATTATGGTGGTTGTTGTTGTTCCTATCATTAGCATTATTATTATTGTTATGATTGCTAGATGTATTGTTGCTGTGATTGTTAGATGTATTGTTGTTGTTTTCTCCACCATTATTGTTGTTGTTACTGTTATTTCTACCATTGTGGTTGTTACTTTTATTATGTTTCTTGTTTTTGTTGTGTCTATCATTAATGTTGCTACATGTATTATTTCTATTATTACTACTGTGGCTGTTGTTGTTGTTATTCGTATTATTTCCATTATTACTACTGTGGTCGCTGTTGCTGTGTCTGTAATTAATGTTTCTATTATTATTATTATTGTGGTTGTTGTTGTTCTGTCTATCGTTAATATTATTTCCATTTTTACTATTTCTCACTCTCCTGCTATTGTTATTGTTATGAATATTACTATTATAGCTGTTATTTCTATACTCCGAGTTATTGTTTATATTAATTACTACTACCGTTATTATTGTTGTTGTTGTCCGTATATATATATATATAAAATAATTGTTTATACTTTAGACACAAGGCCAGCAATTACCCAGTACATTACTGGTACTTTATTTTATCGATCCCGTAAGGAAGAAAGGCAAAGTTAACCTCGGCGGGATTTGAACTCAGACTGTAAAGGGACGTAACTATGCTAGAAAGCATGGCCTCCAACCCTCTACCGATACTGCCAATTCACCGCCCTTATATATATATAAAATAATAAAAAAGAAAGACGATTTCATTTGTATATCCCTATTTATTTTGTCACATGTATTTCAAAGACCTAAGGCAATTGTATAACAACTGCCCTACGTGTTCTCTTCAGACCACAATCCAAACGAGATGTAAATATCCATTGATATGTTACCGGTCATAAATATATGTTTACTGGTCGGCGAAGGGAATAACACGTATGACTAGTAACATATCAATGGATATTTATATCTTGTTTGGATTGTGGTCTGAAGAGAACATGTATGGCAGATGTTATACAACTGCCTTTGAAATACATAAAACAAAATAAATATGGATGTACAAATAAAACGGTCTTTCCTGTTTATTATTATTATTATTATTATTATTATTATTATTATTATTATTATTATATATCATCATCGTTTAACGTCTATCTTCCACGCTAGCATGGGTTAGATGGAAATTGTCCCATTTGAGGCAAGATTGGTCGGGAGACCGTGTTTCGCTGGTATAGGACTATATGGCAGGTTTTCTACGGTTGGATGCCCTTCCTAACACCAACCACATTTACAGTGTGGACTGGGAGCTTTATATATATATATATAATAGAGATAGAGAGATTATATATATATATATATATATATAAATTAAAGATCGGAGGCCATATTCAGTTAGTTCAGGTTTATTTAAAACCCCGTTATACATAGTTCACTGAGGACTATCAGTTTAGATAGTCTGAGCTCTTCAGACGGGAAAACCTAAAATAAACATTGACAGTCGCTAATAAACCTTTAAATTTTGAAAAATCCAATAATTCCCCCCCCCCCCCCCCCCCAATAAGAATGCCTTTCCAAACACCAACCACATTTACAGTGTACCAACGTAATATACAAGCACGATATGTCATAATGATATACTAAAATAATATATTAACAACATCTACAAACATGTTATACTATCAACATGATGTAACATTTTTAAACTTCTGTTATTCAACCATTTTGTGACTGTATTTCTAATGAAAAACATTTCTAATGAAAAATGCCTTCTCCATTCTGTCTGCCGGGGCTGTGGAGAGGCGATCAATATGATTGACTGACTTGTCATTTTATCATGTACATCTCGTAAATTAATTTTTCTTTTCCCACAACAACAAACTCCATCAGCCTATGATTTTAAAATAAATTTTAAGATAATCAAGAATTTGGAGAGACAAGTAATATTACTAACGTTCTCATTATAAATGAGATGTTTTTAGGTGGAAGGTTTTTAGATAAATATAAACACCTGAAAATAAATAAATTTATATTGTAAAACCAGGTGCAGTTTCAGGTAGTTTGGCAGCAAAAGGGTATATTACAGTTGCAAATCTAACTTTTAAAAATATATGTAGTTCAAAAGACCAACTAAATGTTTAGTGCTTTTATAGATATATGTAGATGCTTCTCTAAAACATAAATCCAGAAACTTCCAAATTTATTATCTTTATATATCGTAAATAAATTCCAATTATTTTCCATATCAATATTTCTTCTTCAACCAGTGAAAAAAATGTTTGTTGAAGATGAGACAAATGGATTTCTGATCTAATCATTTTCTTGTATTTGGATATTTGGGAAGTACTCAATTTCTCTTTAAGCAATATTAAAGATTAAAGGAGTAATATCATATTTTAAATCACACTTGGTCGTTTTAGAAAACATTTCAACATTTTCCTTTTCAGATTACTATTTTAGTTAACTGAGGTTAAGATAATTACTTTCCTGCCTTACATGTTGGTATTTATTCATTTAAAAGTTTACATATCTCAGCAAGCTATGGTTTTTTGTGCACAATTTTTAATTTTTTTTATTTGTTTAACAATCTGTAAACATGACAAAGCACACAACTTCTTAAGAGCCAATAAACTTCAGAGAAGAAAATATTTTGAAACTTTTTTCCTATCTCTTCACAAGCAAAACACTTTGATTTGAAGAAGTTTGATTTTAATATAATTGGATCCTTTTTACCACTGCTTTTATAGCAACTTTCAATTGAGTTCCAGTTGTTTTGAAATTCATACCTCTTGGTATAAAAATATTTTCATTATCGTTTTTTGCCAAAGCTGTGAAGCCTTTTGGTGAAGTCATTGAGGATGCACCATTTTTTTATCGTCTTACACAATCTATCCATAGTAAATTGTCTTCTTTCATGAAACAATCTAAAATTTGGAATAGTTTTCAAACAAATTTTTGACAACGCAAAGATTTCTCTAGAATTTTGTTCTTATAAGTAAAAAAAAAACAACCCAAGAGTTGTGTTAACCCACTTACATCTGTTGACTGATAAAGTTGCAGTACAAATATTTTTTATCTTCTTTGCCCACTTATTCCCAAGAGGGTCATGTGGGAAGAGTCCTCAAACACTCCTTCCAGTGGGTCCTGTCAGAAGCAACCACCCCCAAGCTCATGGATATTATCCAACCATCTTTCTCGGGGGTGTACTCCTGGGTCTCTTGCCTGTTGGTTTTGCCCATAAAATCTGTCCAGCGATTATTTCCTGAGACATTCTAACCACATGTCCATAGTATCAGAGCTGTGATCTCTCAATTTGGAAAAGTAGCAGCTCTACCTGGAGTGACTCTCTGATCTCCAAGCTACACACTTGATCGAGCAACATTACTCCAAAAGCCCTTTGGAGGAATCCTATTTTAGCCACTTGTATTCGCGATCGTATTCTTTCGGTCATATCTTTTTATGGTTTATATCTTTTTATCATTACAAAAAGTAGCTTTTAGTTGCATTTTAATACTTTCAGACAATTTGAATCTGCTATCCAATCTTATTACCTGCTAATATACATAACTCTACACACAGTACCCGTTTTCTTTAGACATTGAGTTTCCACAGTTACGACTGGTCACGTTCCTACCGATTGAACACTATTCTTGGTTTTGATCATCTAACCATGGAGTGCTCAGTTACGGATTGAACAGTAATAGTTACACACCACTAAAGGGCTTACACACATCCTCTAGGCATTGCTATCCTTTGTTATTTTACTTTACCTTTTGTGTTGGATAACACACCTCCACCAACCAAACACCTATCTTAAAAGCCCAAGGGCCCATATGACGAGAAATCGCACTTACTGGCACCTTAACCCAAATACCCAACCCTGCACGAAGCCCCTTGCTGGCCTACATAGCGGTTGCTTTCACGCACAGATTTTGGGACTCGGATTCTCAATGGGACAGCGGTACATACTGAGTTCGATATGAGCTGATTGCTTGCTCTTCACATGGATGTGTATATACCCGGACATACACTTTTTTGGACGATACGGATGTGTATATACCATAACATACACTATTTGGAGATACGGATGTTACAATTCAATCTATACACGTATAGCAGAACACTGAACTGAATTTACTTTTTTGTGGGGGGGGGGGGGGGGGGCTGTGATTTGCATCGTCAAATTGAGATTTAACCAATGTAGTATTTGTTGTTTTGTAAACTAACTTTTCGGTGAATGCTATGTTGGTATATTCTTATATTTATTGTTTTTTCTTTGACACCGCTTCGGTGTGTGTGTACCCACTCACACTAATTGTGACCGTCTATAGTTCTACTGTGTTGATGTGTGTATATATTTATATATATTTTTTCTTTGACTTCGAGTCTGTGTGTGTGGGTGTTAAGTGTGTGTGTACCCACTCACATTAACTGTGACCGACTGTATTTCTACAGATTTTATTGATGTCCAGCGTCTTTTGCAGCTATTGGGATATAGAAATTTGATTGTTTTATGACCTTAACTGAAGTTGATAGCAGTCGCCGCATTTTGACTGCTTGATTTTCATATGAGGGAATGAACTCTGTGAGTGAACATTGCTAATTTTCTTCCTCATATCAAGAATTTGAAGACAATTCATTTTCACCTGATGAGATCAGTGATAATTGATCATGGCTTCACGATCGATCTATCTCTTATTGAAACATGTGTCGTGATTAAAATGATTGGAAATTTTACCTTGCCTTCGGATTTTCATTTTGATACTAATACTCCGTTTTACATCATTTAGCTGTTCCCTTGAATGGAATTGGAGATATACTAAAGCGTGGAGAACTTAATATTGCTAACAAAAATTTATTGGACCATTTTACACAACCCATAATACACCTTACTATATAACAACTATATATGTATATATATATATACCAAACTACACTATACTACATCACACTATGGTATTGATCTCGGTGTGAAAGATTTTCTTCCTCAATTTTTTTTTTTTTCTTGCGAGTATCTTTGAGGTCACTTTTTATAACACTGCACACCACACTAACCTACACTACACCCAACCACACTATACTACACCCCGGTAAATTTATAAAACACCAGGTTTTCTGTTTGAAAGTGTTTCCTCTTTTTTTCTGCTATCCCACAATTAGGGGTCCACAACTCAAGTAAACGTCAACAGGTGCAACGTAAAACAGTTTCCCATGGTAAATCCAAAATGAAAATACCCACACCCACCGTCGTATCCTTACGAATAAATATTTGGGAATTTCCGTAAAAGAAAAAAATGATAATTTATTTTCCTTTATTTTAAAAAATGTTTATTTAAATAATTGTTAAATTTTGATAAAATTTGAGTAAATTTATTTATAAAAAAAGCACTCGTTGGGGTTTGTTATGAAATAATTATTTTTCTAGGGTTTCCCACACCGTGTGTTTTTAACTAATCTGACCTCTGACATGCTCTTCACTTCCCCCACATCCAACAAAAAAAAAATGGAATTGGAGGGTGGAGCATGTGAAGGACACTGGGAATATTCCCACCCTCCGGTATTGTGTGTCTGTGTGAGTGTGTGTGTGTGGACCTGTATCTCCTGATGGAACCATAGAGGTGTTCCCCTCTCTTCAATTCTGAACATAGATGGTTTCTTCTATAAAGGGAGAGAGAGAGGGTGTGTGTGTGTGTGTGTGTGTGCGTGTGTGTGTGTGTGTGTGTGTGTGTGTGTGTGTGTGTGTGTGTGTGTGTGTGTGTGTGTGTGTGTGTGTGTGTGTGTGTGTGTGTGTGTGTGTGTGTGTGTGTGTGTGTGTGTGTGTGTGTGTGTGTGTGTGTGTGTGTGTGTGTGTGTGTGTGTGTGTGTGTGTGTGTGTGTGTGTGTGTGTGTGTGTGTGTGTGTGTGTGTGTGTGTGTGTGTGTGTGTGGACCTGTATCTCCTGATGGAACCATAGAGGTGTTCCCCTCTCTTCAATTCTGAACATAGATGGTTTCTTCTATAAAGGGAGAGAGAGAGTGTGTGTGTGTGTCTGATAGAAAGGAATTTATAAATAGATATAGAGGTAGAATTGACACCAATATTAAACTGGTACTTTCTCTGTATGTATTTATGGAACACTAAATCTCAATGGAATCAGAGAACACCTCTCTCCAGGTCTGAATGCAACCAACCATTATTTCCAGAGAGTGAGTGTGTGAGATGGAGATGGGAGATAAAGTAAGTTAGAAAGAGATATCACCTGTCATCATTATCCGGCGACCTCAGCCGAAATGGACAATTGATCTCCACACGGGTCTGTCGTTCATTGCCAATTCCTGGATTTCAATACCAGAATCTTTGGAGATGACATCGGGGTAGGAGAGCTTGCACCCCCTGTTTTTAGTGACTGCTTGTGGTTTCCAAAGCACTAATGGGGACACAGCCACATAGGTGGCACGATGACAGTGGCCAGCAAATCTTACTCTCCTTTTACGTACAACGGATATGAGTGGGAGGCCGGCATATATATCTATCAAAGTCAGATGTCGCCAGCTTATGCTCTGAATGTGTTGAAGCAGGCGAGTGTAAGTGCCATCAAGGTGCTTTTGTTGTTTGGATGAGATATAGAGGAAGAATCCACCCCAGTATTTAACTGGGACTGTATGTGTGAGGATGTGTAACTCTTGGAGTTGTAGGGACACCCCTCTCCATGTCTCAACACAGCCAATTTCTCCCAGAGACAGTAATATAGAGTTATAATCAGCCATAGTGCATTACTGGTACTTTATTTTATTAACATTGAACAGATGAAAGTTGAACCAGAACTAATAGCACATGCAATCTACCTGTTGTTCTAACGACTCTGCCAGTTTATTACCTCTATTATTACTTCTTCTCCCAATTATTCCTGGGAGGGTCGCGGGGGCAGAGTCCTCAAACATACCTTCCAGGGGGTCCTGTCAGAAGTAACCATCTCCAACTGATCTGGCTGGATCTCCAAGCATGATCAACCAAGATCATGGATGTTATCCAACCATCTTGCTCGGTGGAGTCCACCCCTGGGTCCCAGTTGGTTTTGCCCATAAAATATGTTCAGAGATTCTTTCCTGAGACTCTCTAACCTCATGTCCGTAATATCGGGGCTGTTATCTCTTAATTTGTAGAAGAGGTGGGAGTGGAAATACTCACAAGCCCTCGGCTGTCAGAATGCGTTATGGACTCCTGTATTAATCCATCTAAAATACCTGTATAGGTCCCTGAACCACATATATTTCTTGAGAACAAATAAAAATTAACATGTTGGCCAGCATATTGCACACAACCCCCACCCCAAAAGTAAATAACAAATTTTCACTGCGTCCAATATGCCATATCACTAATACGAGGCTAAACGGAGGGTGAGGATAATTATGGTTAAAAAAATTTGGTTTTTATTTTTATTAGAATAAAGTCTGTCTCAAGCCAGTGCTTATCCCGGTTTATTGGTGTTAATTTACTGCGAAAACAAGACTTGGACAGGACACCAGTCCATCAAAAGTTTAAAGTGTGTCATAGTTTCATTCATGTTAAGTGACTGAGTGGAAGAGACTTCCCCCTGGACAGAACACTAGTCCATCACAGAGTTAAAGCTGAGTATACCGAAGCAAATTAAAATGAAGTATTACTCAAAAACATAAACACACAACCCCGACCAGGAATCAAACAAAAAACATTATGATCATACAACCAACACCCTAACCACTAGAGCAACGTGAAATGAAGTATTTACCTCAAGTACACCCCACAACCCAGTCCAGCAATCAAACCCACCACACTATGATCATAAGACCAACACCCTAACTACTTGTCCATGGGCCTTCAATTATATATTGATTGAGAGAAATATTTCTAATGACACGATTTGAAAATAATCAACAATTCAGACAAATTTAATAATATAACTAACTTTCTCGTTATAAAGTTGTTGTTTGTGTTTGGAACATAACTTAACACAGGTTCTCATTCATTAACACACGACTTTCCTCTTCATTATGGATATAATCTTAATTTATTAGACAATTTTTATTTGCATTATGTTATTTGCATTATGTTATCACCATCATTGTTGTTTTTACGTCCATTTTTCCATGCTAGCATGGGTTGGATGGGTCCTTTTCAGCACAGATCTCTCCCTGATTGTGTTTCTTCATTATCTCCTCCATGAGTCACAGCAATTTGAGATCAGCTCTCACCACCTCCACCCAGGTCTTCCTTGGTCTATTTCTAGTGTAGCTTCCCTCTATTGGAATTTCATAACACTTCTTTACCCAGCAATCATCATCCATGCACATCACATGCCTACACCAATGCAGTCTTCTCTCTTGCACACTACTTCGGATTATTCTTCAACTCAGTTTCTTCCTCAGTTTATCCAAGCTCTGCTGTTCTCTTACATTTACATTGCACATTCAAAAAACTATGGTTGCTTCATTTCTCTCCAGCCTTCACATGTCCTCTCCAGTCATACCCCATGTTTTACTACCATGCAGCATCACACAGCATCACACTTCATACAGCCATCCTTTCATATACAGGAAGAAAGTCTTTGTTGTCAACTGAAGGTGTAGCTCTCTAAACTTCTTCCATGCTATCCTTAGTCTAGCTATTATGCTCTCAGAGCAACCTCCCCAGCTGATAATTAGGTCACCAAGGTAGCCACAAGTAGTTTAAAAACAAAGAGTCTTACTACATCAATGTAGAAAAATATTAACATGGGAGTAGATATTGTCAGAGAGTTTATGGTAGAGGTTTCCAAACTCTGTGTCACAATAATCTATAGATGAGTCACAAAATCCACTCAAATCTAATTAATCTTTAGTTGTGAAAAATATTTGAAAACTGACAAGGTTGTGTATGATTAGATATGTGATTGGTTACATATGGTATGATAATTTACTTGTTTAGTTAATAACTTCATGTTTAGTAAAATGGATAGGTTTTTTAAGGAAAGAAATTCTGCTGAAGATAATTGTGAAAAATCAACAGAATGTAGTGTTAACATGAAATTACTTTAGAATCCAATGTTAAAGGTTTTATATTAATAGGTAAGAAATGCATTAATATTTTTCTAAACCTCCTTTATACAATGACGATTATATGAAACTGTGTTTTACATTTTCTGATGAAAGAAATCTTTGTCCCTAATGTTTGGTCTGTGGAAATATACTTGAAAAAGAAATTATGGTGCTGAATAAATTAAAGGGCCATTTTGCCTCCAAACATTATCATTTGTTAGAAAAGCCATTCAAACACTTCAAGGTGATTTCAAAATCTATTTAGAGGCAATCTGCAGTATTTCCCAAGAATTGAAAACATCAGATAAAGTTCAAGAAATAAGTTACTTAGTTGTTCAAATAGTAACCAAAAATAAGGGGCCACATATTATTGCTGAAACTATTATAAAATATGTTTGTTGTTTGGTAGCTCGAACAATGCTTCACCTTGAATTTGAAATTAGAAAAGAATCCTTTAGCAGGTAATAAAATTGGATGGCAGATTCAAATTGTCTGAAAGTATTAAAATGCAACTAAAAGCTACTTTTTGTAATGATAAAAAGATATAAACCATAAAAAGATATGACTGAAAGAATACGATCGCGAATACAAGTGGCTAAAATAGGATTCCTCCAAAGGGTTTTTGGAGTAATGTTGCTCGATCAAGTGTGTAGCTTGGAGATCAGAGAGTCACTCCAGGTAGAGCTGCTACTTTTCCAAATTGAGAGATCACAGCTCTGATACTATGGACATGTGGTTAGAATGTCTCAGGAAATAATCGCTGGACAGATTTTATGGGTAAAACCAACAGGCAAGAGACCCAGGAGTACACCCCCGAGAAAGATGGTTGGATAATATCCATGAGCTTGGGGGTGGTTGCTTCTGACAGGACCCACTGGAAGGAGTGTTTGAGGACTCTTCCCACATGACCCTCTTGGGAATAAGTGGGCAAAGAAGATAAAAAATATTTGTACTGCAACTATATCAGTCAACAGATGTAAGTGGGTTAACACAACTCTTGGGTTGTTTTTTTTTTACTTATAAGAACAAAATTCTAGAGAAATCTTTGCGTTGTCAAAAATTTGTTTGAAAACTATTCCAAATTTTAGATTGTTTCATGAAAGAAGACAATTTACTATGGACAGATTGTGTAAGACGATAAAAAAAATGGTGCATCCTCAATGACTTCACCAAAAGGCTTCACAGCTTTGGCAAAAAACGATAATGAAAATATTTTTATTCCAAGAGGTATGAATTTCAAAACAACTGGAACTCAATTGAAAGTTGCTATAAAAGCAGTGGTAAAAAGGATCCAATTATATTAAAATCAAACTTCTTCAAATCAAAGTGTTTTGCTTGTGAAGAGATAGGAAAAAAGTTTCAAAATATTTTCTTCTCTGAAGTTTATTGGCTCTTAAGAAGTTGTGTGCTTTGTCATGTTTACAGATTGTTAAACAAATTTAAAAAATTAAAAATTGTGCACAAAAAACCATAGCTTGCTGAGATATGTAAACTTTTAAATGAATAAATACCAACATGTAAGGCAGGAAAGTAATTATCTTAACCTCAGTTAAATAAAATAGTAATCTGAAAAGGAAAATGTTGAAATGTTTTCTAAAACGACCAAGTGTGATTTAAAATATGATATTACTCCTTTAATCTTTAATATTGCTTAAAGAGAAATTGAGTACTTCCCAAATATCCAAATACAAGAAAATGATTAGATCAGAAATCCATTTGTTTCATCTTCAACAAACATTTCTTCACTGGTTGAAGAAGAAATATTGATATGTAAAATAATTGGAATTTATTTACGATATATAAAGATTATAAATTTGGAAGTTTCTGGATTTATGTTTTAGAGAAGCATCTACATGTATCTATAAAAGCACTAAATATTTAGTTGGTTCTTTTGAATATAAATTTAAGTTTTACAATATAAATTTATTTATAAGTTTTACAATATAAATTTATTTATAAGTTTTACAATATAAATTTATTTATTTTCATGTGATTATATTTATCTAAAAACCTTCCACCTAAAAACATCTCATTTATAATGAGAACGTTAGTAATATTACTTGTCTCTCCAAATTCTTGATTATCTTAAAATTTATTTTAAAATCATAGGCTGATGGAGTTTGTTGTTGTGGGAAAAGAAAAATTAATTTACGAGATGTACATGATAAAATGACAAGTCAGTCAATCATATTGATCGCCTCTCCACAGCCCCGGCAGACAGAATGGAGAAGGCATTTTTCATTAGAAATGTTTTTCATTAGAAATACAGTCACAAAATGGTTGAATAACAGAAGTTTAAAAATGTTACATCATGTTGATAGTATAACATGTTTGTAGATGATGTTAATATATTATTTTAGTATATCATTATGACATATCGTGTTTGTATATTACGTTGGTACACTGTAAATGTGGTTGGTGTTTGGAAAGGCATTCTTATTGGGAGGAAATTATTGTATTTTCCAAATTTAAAGGTTTATTAGCAACTGTCAATGTTTATTTTAGGTTTTCCCGTCTGAAGAGCTCAGACTATCTAAACTGATAGTCCTCAGTGAACTATGTATAACGGGGTTTTAAATAAACCTGAACTAACTGAATATGGCCTCCGATCTTTAATTAATATATATATATATATATAATGGAAAAAGATGAGTATTGACTTCAAAACATACTTACTTGATATATATATATATATATATATATATCATCATCATCATCATCATCATCATTTTACGTCCGCTTTTCCCTGCTTGCAAGGGTGGGACGGGAACTGGTTCTGGCTTGATTTCTACAGCTGGATGCCCTTCCTAACACCAACCTCATTTACAGTGAGTGCTGGGTGCTTTTTTGCCGTGGCACCTCCACGACCACTTTGCAGTGGAATGATAGGGACCCCAGTCCCTATCATCTCATTTCTACAGCTGAGTAAACTGGAGCAATGTGAAATAAAGTGTCTTGCTCAAGGAAACAACACATCACCCGGTCTGAGAATTGAACTCACAACCTTTCGATTGCAAAGCCAATGCTCTAACCACTAAGCCATGTGCCTCCATATATATATATATATATATATATATATATATATATATATATATATATATATATATATATATATATATATATATATATATATATATATATATATATATATATATATATATATATATATATATATATATATATATATATATATATATATATATATATATATATATATATATATATATATATATATATATATATATATATATATATATATATATATATATATATATGTATATATATATATATATATATATATATATATATGTATATATATATATATATATATATATATATATATATATATGTAAGTATGTTTTGAAGTCAATACTCACCTTTTTCCATTTATCTGAGGGTTCTAAACCCCATTATCAGGCTAAAATTCCTTTAGTCAAAAATACGGTGAAAGCTATTATATATATATATATATATATATATCATCATCATCATCATCATCAACGTTTAACGTCCGTGTTCCACGCTTGCATGGGTTTGGACGGGGGTAGTCCCACTTGAGGCAAGAGTGATTGTCTTGCTCGCATAGGACTGTCTGGCAGGTTTTCTACAGTTGGATGCCCTTCCTAACACCAACCACATTTACAGTGTGGGTCTGGGAGGTTTTTACCGTGTTGCCTACACGGCCACATTACAGCGTGGACTGTGTGTTTTTTTGTCGTGACACCTACACGATCTCATTTGTTTCGGCCTGGATGGCGCGGCACCAACATAACTTTACATAGAACGGGGTGGTGTGGATGGGGTGGGGGTGGCGGCGGGAGGGGTGTATTTTGTTAGAGATGCCTACTGGCAAGGCGGGTCTTCTCTGTTACTGAGTACCGCCAAAGGTCACGGTCCAGTGACATTGTCTTGGAGAGGTGTAAGTGTGTGAGGTCGGAGTTTATCAGCTCATCCCATGTTTTTCTAGGTCTGCCTAATATATATATATATATATACATATATAATCTCTCTATCTCTATTATATATATATATAAAGCTCCCAGTCCACACTGTAAATGTGGTTGGTGTTAGGAAGGGCATCCAACCGTAGAAAACCTGCCATATAGTCCTATACCAGCGAGACACGGTCTCCCGACCAATCTTGCCTCAAATGAAACAATTCCCATCTAACCCATGCTAGCGTGGAAGATAGACGTTAAACGATGATGATATATAATAATAATAATAAAAATAATAATAATAATAATAAACAGGAAAGACTGTTTTATTTGTACATCCATATTTATTTTGTTTTACGTATTTCAAAGGCAGTTGTATAACATCTGCCATACATGTTCTCTTCAGACCACAATCCAAACAAGATGTAAATATCCATTGATATGTTACTAGTCATACGTGTTATTCCCTTCGCCGACCAGTAAACATATATTTATGACCGGTAACATATCAATGAATATTTACATCTCGTTTAGATTGTGGTCTGAAGAGAACACGTACGGCAGTTGTTATATAATTGCCTTAGGTCTTTGAAATACATGTGACAAAATAAATAGGGATATACAAATGAAATCGTCTTTCTTGTTTATTTTTATTATTTTATATATATATAAGTGGTTGATTGGCAGTATCGGTAGAGGGTTGGACGCCATGCTTTCTAGCATAGAGTTACGTCCCTTTATTATCTGAGTTCAAATCCCGCCGAGGTTAACTTTGCCTTTCATCCTTACGGGGTCGATAAAATAAAGTACCAGTAATGTGGTGGGTAATTTCTGGCTTTGTGCCTAAAGTAGAAACAATTATTTATATATATATATATATTTTTTTTTTTTTTTTTTTTTTTTTTTTTTGTGTGTGTGAAGGCGCATGGCTTAGTGGTTAAAGCATTGGGCTTGCAATCGAAAGGTTGTGAGTTCAATTCCAGTTTACTCGGCTGTAGAAATGAGTACCGGCCTGTCCGCCCACCCAGTATGATGGCGTTTTCTTATGGCTAATACAGCACGACGTGCTGTGACCAGCGGCGCCGAGTGGCGCCCGACAGACTGGTCGGTCAAAGTGATCAAGGTGATATATATAATATTCAAAATGTTAACAAATGAAAAATACTCGCATAATCAAAATATACACTTTATTATATATATTTCAAAGGTACTGTGTTGTTTCAGTACGTTTTCATCAGACAAAATATATGAATAATATTAAAAACTCCAGGAAAACTTTTTAGTTGAGTGCTTCTAATCTATTGTAAAATTGTTTTTGTTGAGTAATCAACGAACCATACTAGTCTTTGGTTATATGTGTGTGTGTGTGTGTGTGTGTGTGTGTGTGTGTGTGTGTGTGTGTGTGTGTGTGTGTGTGTGCGTGCGTGTGTGTGTGTGTGTGTGTGTGTGTGTGTGTGTGTGTGTGTGTGTGTGTGTGTGTGTAAAATAGAGAGAAAGGTTATATATATATAATAGAGAGAGAGAAAGGATTAACATATAGATCGATGTAGGAGTGTAGATATTAAGTCATGTCGTCTGTTGAGTTAACGGTGAAAGTTTATATGGATTGACGATTTCTCCTACATTCGTCTTTTTCATTAGTAGTGTCTCATGATAGAATGGTGTTGATGTTTCTTAAGATGATTTTACTTAAATATTTTGTTCAATGTATTTTTAGCTGGTAGAGCGACCAAGAAGTTATTTGTCATTGTGTGGAAATTGTTTTAACCGATTAGAGTAACTATCAACGGGAAATAATTCCTTCTGTCCTGCTTCTTAGGTATCAAGATTTACTTCCCTTTAATTTGTTTTAACTAAGATTTTGTGTATTTGGTTGACTTGGGGATGCCTTTAGTGAATTCTTTTTCTTCGCCCACATATTCTTGGCGGGGCGGTGAGGGCAGAGTCCTCAAACACTCCTTCCAGCGGATCCTGTCAGTAGCAACCGTCTCCAATTGACCCTGCGAAATCAGCCGAACTCATGGATGTTATCCAACCACCTTTCTCATGGTTTATTCCTGGTTGGTTTTGCCTGTAATATCTGTCCAGCGATTCTTTCCTGAGACATTCTAACCACATGTCCGTAATATCGGAGCTGTCATCTCTCAATACGGAAAAGTAGTGACTCTACTTGGGGCGTTTCCTGCCATTCTTTCCTGGGATATTCTAGCCACGTGTCCATAATATCAGAGCTCTGATGGCTCTATCTGGAGCGACTCTGATCTCCGAGCTAAACACTCTATCGAGTAAGGTTACGCCAAAGACCCTTCAAAGGAACCTCATTTCTATACATTTGTAGCTAATATTACACCTTTAGCGGCTTACTTTATCAATTGTTGAATAAGCTTCAAAGATTGCAACAAAAATATGAGAAAGACTACTTACAGATCGCCATCCCAATGACATGTGAAGGTGCATGGCTTAGTGGTAAGGGTGTTGAACTTACCATCATGTCATGGGTTCGATAGCTGAACTGGATTTTGTGTTGTGTTCTTGAGCAAAGCACTTCATTTTACGTTGCTCCAGTATATTCAGCTACAAATGTGTACCAGTAATAGCTGGGTTGGGGGTTAACCCTGCGATGGACTGGCGTTCTGTTCAGAGGGTAGAGTCTTGTCATTTCACGCCACGGAAACTGGGGGAAAAACTAGCCTGATGAGCCTCCGGGATCGAGACAGACTTTAGACCCCCATTGATATGATCCCGGATAGTGTAGCAGAACCACAGAGAACAAAATTGAGGTGTTACTCTGGATGATAACGAGAGATACGTTGAAATAGCCATTCCAACATATGTTGATTTAAAACTTCACTATTCACAAGTGTTTTTTAAGCTTCATATCATGTATCCCTATTTTATCTGATGAAAACGCAGATATCATCCCATGATGATATTTGTTTTTGAAATGCGCATAATAAAATACTTGGAACTCTTTTAACCATCTTTTGATCTTATATTATTTATACTCCAGTCCTACAAACTGTAGAGTGCTACTTATCCGATATTTGCATTGCTTTATTGTGCTACAATAAAACTCACCTCCTACATATATATATATATATATATATATATATATATATATATAATATTACACTGCTCTATATGTATAGATAATATATTACACCTCTCTCTATCTATAGATATAATATATTACACTGCTCTATATATAGATTATATTACACTTATGTATATATAAATATAATATATACATTATTTCTATACATCTGTAGCTGACATTACAATATCACCGTTGTATATATATAGATATATAGATATAATATATACACGATTTCTATACAACTGTAGCTGGTATTACGGTATTACTGTTATATATAGAGATATAATATATACACTGTTGTATATATTGTATGTTTGATATAATATATACACTATTCCTACACATCTGTAGCTGATATTACGCTATACTCGGTGTATATATAAATATATATTACACCGTTGTGTATATAATATAATATTTACGCTGTTAACGGGACCTGGCCCCCACAGTTCTGGACTCGGCTAGTTTATCCAGAAGTGATGGGAAGAGACCAGATGACCTTACTCTTTGTGCCTGGGTGAGAGGTAGATGTCTCATCTGGAATATCATAGTCAATGACTCTTTTGCCCCATCCCACGTCATGGACGCCGCGGTGAATGTGGAGGGGTCACTGCTTCCGTTGCCGAACGGAATAATATTCGGAAATACCAGGACTTATTAAACAATTATTTTTTCCAGACGATCGGTGGGCCGTTGACAGCGTGTTGGCTTGGCTCAAAGTGTATAGTTAACCCCTAAGGTGGGAGGTGCGGCAGATGATCACACTTGGGGGGGGGGGGGGGAATTGTCCCTCCCCTTTTTTTTTTTTCCTTTATCATTTTTGTTCAATGAAATTATATTATTGTGTTTCTATACACGGTTTAGACAATATATTTGTAATGTCCTTCTGAACGAATTGCGAGCAATTTATAAAAATTTTACGCATTTGTAATGTTATTTATGTATATATATAAATATATATAGTAGAATAATCGAGAATCGGAATATCAGCCCACGAAATCACGATAAACAATATCCGATATATGTGGCAGAGGGCTCAATAATTTGGAAAAATCAGAGCTATAACTATCGTTAAAATACCAACACATAGAGATCATGCCTAAAATCACCCGTGCAGCCGAAAAAGAACGACCAGGAAGATTCGGGTCACTCAAATAAAATATCAATAAA
Organism: Eledone cirrhosa; assembly: GCA_964016885.1. NCBI lineage: Eukaryota > Metazoa > Mollusca > Cephalopoda > Octopoda > Eledonidae > Eledone > Eledone cirrhosa. The sequence goes on along the minus strand of OZ024741.1, from coordinate 310,308,617 downwards.
TTAATAAATTAAATGAATGTAAAAAAACTCACCCGGACCCGCTAGAAAGATGTTAAATCTAGCTTCTTGGGTTTCTGCAATTCCTTAATCCAATCACTATCAGCCCACATAAAAAATATATAAGACTTCTAGAGAAGAGATGAACGCGGAAAGGCTTCTTCAACGAGTATTTCGTTCCATAATACAGAGAGGACCCAAAGCCAATATATATAGTATCCTTTTGCGAAAAATATATATAGTTATTATGTATCCACATGGACATCTATCGTCTACAATGGTTATGCTAATTGCAGTGGCCAGTATTCACAATCATTTAAAACATATTTGCAATGTTATTCTACTGTTATACATTTGTACATAAAAGCTACATATATACACCATTTCTATACATCTGTAGCTGATGTCAGGTTTGACGTCTTAGCGACGCTATCACCCGCTGTAATGCTACCGTGTTGGCTTCTCTCAAAAAATATTAGAGGCTCCGGCACCCCTTGTGGTCTGTGACTGATTAGCAGACGTGTTGAATTAAAATTTTCTTTCATTTTGATTCTATATTTTAATGTGAAATATTTATATAATTATGTAATAGAAATATATTTGTATGTGTTGAAGTTTGATAGATAAAGTATTTGTGTTTGTAATTTCCAGCGCCTCAGCCTCGCCATCACCGGAGGTAATGTTGCAAATGTGCTGGCTTGCCTAAAACATTATTAGAGAGGTTTTCCAGTGCTCCTCGCTATATTGTGAATTACCTGCTTGTGTGTTGTATGTGGCCCTAAATGTGTGTATTACCTGCTTGGGTATTTTTTATCTTTCCTTTCCCTTTTCTTTCTTTTTCTCTTTTTATTTGTAATATTATGATGGTGGTTATGTTGACAAATATTTTGTCTAAATATAAAATATATTTTGTCCAGTAAAATAATATAAAAACAAAGGATCAACTTTATTGAATGTAATAATACTGTTAATACTGTTTTAAAATAAAACTGAAATGAGAAATAAATATTTACACTTCAATAAAGATTTAAGGAATGTTTTATATACAAACTTTCCGACAAATTGAAAGCCCTATTTTGTTAATCTTGCGATGTAATGAAAAAAGTTTCTTAGCAGATTAAAAAGTATATACTCTTTAAATAATTTATTTAATTATTTAAAGAGTAAGTATACTGTTGACAGGGATTTTGGTGGGGCATATATATATATATATATATATATATATATATATATATATATATATATATATATATATATATATATATATATATATGAATTATAAGAATCAAAGAACTGTTCAAAACATTTTTATGCTTACAACTGTTTCCTCCAAACCGAGGTTTGGATTCTTCGGAGCAATTTATTATTGAATGAACACTTATATGACCTCCTTTTCACCCAAGAGACATACAGATACATATGCAAATATTGTGGGTCAACATTCATTACAGCATTTAGTGTGGCAGTACACATTTAGAGATTACATTCATATTAAAAGATACAATCAAAAATACAGGTTAAAATACAACATGAAATTAAGCGGTTATAGGGTGCAATAGTTATACGTGTGGCAAGCATGTGCGTCTTGTTTATATAGTGTGGCAGAAAGTTACGTGTAATAGAAGCACTTAAGCAGGTAATCAAGAGTGTTAAGGGGGTTGATCTGGTAATGAATTCTTTATATGATTGTTATAGCCTGTGCGTGGAGAAATAATATAAGCATTAAAAATAATGTAAGCATTAAAAATATTGGAAATGCGTAGCGAAGCGATGATATGGATTTCATGCACTGCGACATTTTCATAGTCCGGGGAGCGTATTTTTCAGATTATATGCCCCTCACATAATCCACGACGATTCGATATTGGGCGTTTGACAATCCTGTTAGAGAATCGAAGTCTGATGTTCTTTAGCTCAATACAGCAGGTTGTTACGTTGCGAGAATCGACATCGAAATATTACCCGGAAGTGTGTGTGTGGATAAGGGGAGTTAATGCATGAGGGGAGGTAACTCAGTAGTTTCTATTACTAACTAATAAATTGTGTCTCAAAATAGTCCCTAATTTATATGGTTATGCGCAGTTTCTACAAATTTAAAGTGTCTTAACTATAATGTAGTCTATTAAGCTGTGCTGAAGGTGTTCCTATTATGGTGATTATCCTCCATCGTAGAGTGCCACAAATGAATATTATAGACGACGAGCGAGATTTCTAAATTAATGATCATTGTGATTGTAGTCTACTCATAGAACCAGTCAAGGTGATTCCAGAATCACTTCAACACACAATGATCCCTGGTAAGTTCCTATATTGGATGTCGAAAGATAATCATCACTAGGGCAGACCAGAGGTCAATCCACACTCCTCATGTCACTAATCTGACCATCAAATCATACATATATGTACAACCCATACGCCACTTGCAATACATTCACTGCACTCAGCATACCGGTCGTACAGCTCATCAACGTTACTAGATTAATTAGTCTTCCATTTATCCGACGATGGCACTTCCTCCGCATAGCACCAACAATACAATCAATTCAATGCTTAAATTTTACATTAACTATAAAGTGGTGTAGTGCAGTTCCAGCAACTGGATGTAGTCATACCTAAAGTAGAAGTACAAAGGGGTATTCCCACTGTGAAGGGTTCTAGAGGGATATCCCGATTAGTGTTATATTAGATCAATGAGTGTGGGGATGTGGTATAAGGTGTGCCCCTGGTGTTTGATGCTAGAGGTGGTGTCTGGTTCAAGTCCGACATTGCTATATATTGGGCTTAAAGTTTTGGAAGGAATGTCTGAAGCAGTGCTGGCAAGTTGTAAACACTTCAGTTTTTGTTAAGTAGGTTACGGTTAGAGAAGATAATAGTGTGGGTCTCTAGTATACAGAGGTTACAAAATTTATTAGGTGGTTTGTACGAAGTCGCGCTAACTATCACTTCCCATTTGAGTGTGTAAGGTTTATTTTTAGTTTTTAGATAGTGTATGTAGCTAGATAGTGAGGTGGAGCTGGCTAGACTGTGCTTTTTGAACGAGTGGATGTGCGAATTATACCTGGTTTTGAAGCAGTTAGAAGTGGAGCCTACATAGGTTTCTGAAGAGTTGCTAGTTGTGACGGTGCATGAGTATATGATATCCTTGGTTAGGCTTTTTTTATCTAAAGGGCAGGTTCTATTTGCTCTACAGTTACAATTATTCTGGGTGTTAGTCTGCTGGTTATAATGCTGTGCAGAAGTCCGGGTGGTAGCTATAGGATTTTGGACATTCGGGTTGTCGACCCCGGTGTTATTGCTTATGCTAGTGTTATTTCTATTATTACTGCCGTTATTAGGGTTGCTTGCTATAGAGGTATTTTGAAGGTTTACCTCTTGTTGCGATTTCGTTTGTTGGAAGTAAGAATTAATTTTACTTTTATTGCTGCTAGCTATGTGGTATGCTATGTTAGGCGTCGTAGAGTATGAGATTTTAATAGTGTTTTTGCTTAAAAGGTTATGGTACTTGTGTCCTAGAGGGAAGTTTTTATCTAGTAGTGAGAAGAAAGCCCTAGGTATGTTGGTGGAGACGTTTAGGTTGAAAGGAGGGTTGAAAAGTGTATTATTTCTTCTTCTATTTTTGTTTTTGAGTCTAGGTATAGTGTGGCGTCTAGGAAGTTAACGTTTTTAGTGTTTTTGTCCATGGTGATACTAAGGTTAAAGTTTTTGAATGTCTTGTGCAATAGTTTTCTAGTTCTTTCTATATTGAATTTTTTATATTCTATAAGTAGAAGTGCATCATCGCGGTACAAACCACCGTTGAGGTATGGGAGGTCCTTATGGATTTCATTAAGTAAGTATAGGCGGACCAAATCAGTTACCTGCGCCGAGTCACTAGACCCCATGGTTATGTCTAAGTTGTTGTGCGTATCCTTGCGGGTCCGTAGTTGGTCCTCAAAGGTGATTATAGTTTTACGGGTCGCAAGGATGACATCAATCTGGGTTCTAGTCAGGTCGCTATTGTTCATGGCCATGATTAGTACCTTATTTAATAGGATAGGGGAAATAGAGGTGTAGTATGAATTGATATCAAATTGAATAAATTTTTTGTCCTTGTTATTCTTGATATCTTTGAACCATTCAATAACTCCACCCGTATTTCCTCATTGTTTAAGGTGTATCTTGTGTTTAATTTGTGGGATGATTTTATCTAAAATTTTCTTGCTGATAATGCCAATGTCGGACTTGGAAGGGCAGATAAGTCTAATCGAGGGGTTGCTAATGAAGTCCTCCTTATGATCCTTCAGAGAGAATCTAGGGTGGTTTGGGGTGTATGGTTGTGTATGCCTCTGAAGTCCTAGTTTAGACACTATATTAATATCCTCTAAGTTTTTCATAGTAGTTTTCTTGTAGCTTTTATGTAGTTCATTATATATAAACTTTCTATAAGTATTATAATCAGGCTGTATATGTTATTAGTTTTATCCGCGTGTACTTTTATTACTAGTTTTGAATTCATTAATAGAGGTGTTAAGTTTGTTTAAGAAGGTGTTGCTTCTATTACGGTGCTTATTGTATTTAATGTTCTTAACTAGTTTTACTAGGTCATTTTCAAAGGAGTTAAGTAGTGTGTTATGAGGAGGGCTTTTAAAGGTTTTAAAGCCGAAGGAGTCAAATTTGTTAGTATTATTAACATTGTTAGATCTGTTTCTATCATAATGGAATGTCCTCCATCTCACTCTATTGATAAAGGAAATTACACTGTTGATCAGCAATTTCTCATATGTATTCTTGAATGGTATTGGTATGTTCTTGGTTGACATGGGGAGTTAGTCTTTGATTAGCATATTGATAATTTATTGTATGTCAGCTCAACAGTATGGAGCAGTTAATAGTATTAAGTATACTATTTATGGTTATACAAATACAAAAACCTTTTGTAGTTATATATATTTTTATAAACCCTAAATAGTGGTAGGCAGTAATATATTACTACCTTATTACCAGTAAGTTAAATAGCTCAATGTAATAACATCAGATGATTTACAGAGCAGTTATATGAATTATAAGAATCAAAGAACTGTTCAAAACATTTTTATGCTTACAACTGTTTCCTCCAAACCGAGGTTTGGATTCTTCGGAACAATTTATTATTGAATGAACACTTATATGACCTCCTTTTCACCCAAGAAACATACAGATACATATGCAAATATTGTGGGTCAACATTCATTACAGCATTTAGTGTGGCAGTATATATATATATATATAGTAATATTGATATCTATATTTATATATGTGTAATACAACTATAAATATGGAGGGTAGTACTAAGTACTAGCCGGTTACCGGTATGACAAAAGGCTCAATGCAAATTTTCAAGTGTTTACAGAGCCGAGATACAAAGTGTTAAAACGATCAAATTTTAGTTTAGAACATTTATTAGCTGACAATTGCTTCTTCCAGAGGGGAGTCTGGAATCATTGGAGCATAAGGAATGTTGAAAACGTGTAACTAGAATCCTAGTCAATTAGAACATTTAGGGTACATAATTGTTATTAGTGTCAAAGGCATCATGTGGATATTCAGGAGTTACAAAGATGTTCCGCTTGAAATAACACAATTACAGGCAGCACTGGTTGGAAGTGTAATAGGTATACGTAAAAGTAAAAAGCACAAGCAAAAAAATCGCAAGCAAATAAAAGGGGAAAAAAGAAAAGGAAAAAAAGAAAAAAAAGAAAAAAGAGAAGAAAAAAATGAAAGAAAAAAAAGAAAAAAAAGAAAGAAAAATAGACAAAAAAAAGAAGAAAAAAAAGAAAATTTGTTTGTGCTTTTTTTACTTTTACTTATACCTATTACACTTTTACTTATCCCTATTACACTTTTACTTATCCCTATTACACTTCCAACCAGTGCTGCCTGTAATTGTGTTATTTCAAGCGGAACATCTTTGTAACGCCTGAATCTCCACATGATGCCTTTGACACTAATAACAACCATGTACCCTAAATGTTCTAAATGACTAGGATTCTAGTTACACGTTTTTGACATTCCTTATGCTCCGATGATTCCAGACTTCCCTCTGGAAGAAACAATTGTCAGCTAATAAATGTTCTAAACTAAAATTTGATCGTTTTAACACTTTATATATATATATATATATATATATATATATATATATATATATATATATATATATATATATATTATTGCTATAATGTGGCCATGATAAGTGCAATGTGTCCGAGCACGGAAGAGTCGAACTCCCACCGTCATCGCCCCCATCTCACTGTATAGTGAGCAAATGAGGTTCCACGTGCTGGCCGCCCCACAACCTCGGTGGACAGAATAGAGTAGGCGTTTCCCCGGATCATGATAAGGGAGATGCGCTGGAAGAGCCATTCCATCTCACGAGGCTCACACTTGCGGCTGGCCAGCTCATTGCCTATGGTGGTTAGTAGGGAGGTAGCCCTAAGGCCAATGACACCAGAAGTCTCCACTGCCAAGGGCACGACCGTAAACCTGTCGGAGAGTGACCGGTACTTGGAGGGTTTGGCCTTCTCAGCCCGAAGTGCAGCAGAACCTTGGTTAGTCGCAGGCTGCACCAGGATGCGGCTGGGGAAAGTGTCGGAGCAAGTGGCATCCCAGACGAGGGGTTTGCCACCGTGGAACGGGAAGATCGTCATACCGTCTGGCCTTTTGGTGACCATTCGGTCCAGCTCCACCGGTTCGAGCTGGGAGGGGAACCACCGATTGTAGGTCATGGCAGACGCCCAACGTAGCATCATCCAGGTACCAAACGTTGAGAGGGGGCGTGATACTCCGGGCAATGTGGTCTATGCCAAGAGAAAACAGGAGGGGACCCAAAGGGTAACCCTGTTGGACCCCAGTGGCTGAAGGTATGACCGTATCAGCAGCAAGGAGCATGCTTGGGGCTCCATATGACAGGTAGGTCAGCGAGTAGGCATCGAACAGATGGTCACGGCGTATGCAGTTGAAGGCATTCCTCATGTCAAGCTTGACAATGAGATGCCTGGATGCCGGTCCCAGTGGGCAGCTATTGAAGAACTGCCTGGTTGCACGCCGACACCCAGTTGCACCGGACTGAGCTCCTCGCCCAGTTCAGGTGTTATGGACCTGCAGACTACCTTACCAGCCAGCCTCCGGAAGACATTGCCCACAGCGATGAGGCACATACCACCGTATTTCTTTCTGAGAGCGGCCAGGCTAGCCGAAGAACAGAGGCCACGGGCGTGAGGGTCCAGGGCGCCATGGATGAGCCTGCTGGTGAGTGCCAGAGAGGGGGATAACAGCTCCTTGAGATGGCCAAGTCGGAGACCACCAGCACCACCGCTGCTGCTAGCTGGGAAGAACTTGATGGCAGACATGATGTCTGCGTCGGAAGCCTCAAGGAGCAATTGAGGATCAGGTGGGCGTATAGGTCTAAGGTCAGCGGGTGGCTCTAGGTGCTTGAGTTACAAGGAAGCCAGGACCTCCTCGGTGGGGTGGAGCACAGTGTCCTCTGAGACAACCACTCTGACTGCAGCCGAGACATCACCCATGATTATTTTGGCGTTTACGCGGTCACGTAAACTCTTGGCGGTGGCCTCAGGGGTGGAGGATTTAAGATACATGAGAGCAGAGGGCGTGGCGTCCTTCGGCACGCTTGGGATGGACGCTTGTCCAAAGGTCGAAACATTGGCCTTGACAAAGGCTGCTGTCGACAGGCCACCTCAGTCAGAGCCAGAGTTGGGGAGGCTGAGAGCGAGTGGGGAGAAATAAAAGAGGCACTCCCAGTCGCTGGCTCGATTACAGTCCAGGGCCCTCTGAATTGAAGAAGCGAGGGCATCGGCTATCGGCACCCGGGCAGCTCTGGAGGTTTGAGGGGAATCTTCTGGAGCCGCCGGAGCCGAGCGATGTTGACCAGCGAGGCTTGAGCATCAGACAAGCTCGCTGTCTCATCTGATGGTGTGCCAGACGGTCGCGGCTGAGTAGACGAGAGGAAGAGACAGTTTCTGCATCTCCACGCTGCGAGGGCACTGGAGGCTCGACGCGTCAAGCCAACACAAGTGAGGTGGTGGAAACAGCCGCACCCCGATTTGTTGTTGTTGCTGGTGTTGTTGTTAGTGTCACTGCTGCTGGCGTTGGCTTTCTCTTGTTAATGGTAGTGGTAGTGATTGCTGGTATGATGTTAGTGTATACACATATACGTTGTTGTTGCTAGTGTTGTTGTCACTGTTGCTGTCATTGCCCTCCTCTTGTTAATGGTAATGGTAGTTGATACAGCTCCCTATTTCGGCTGCCAGGCTGGCTGCTGAAGTTCGAATGCCTTCTTTGACCGAAGATGCGGGTGTCATTAGCTATTGCCATTTAGGAGTTTGGTCAATTACTAACACAATTTGCGACGCTGTTGTCTTTTGCTCTGGTGTTGGCTTGGTTGTGCACCCCTTCCTTTATATTTTCTTTAATATTGCAACATTAAAAGAATATTTCTTTCTGAAAGAATCGCGAGCAATTTATAATGTTATCTAAGCATTTGTAATGTTATTTATGTATATATTTAAAACATATTTGTTATGTTATTCTACTGTAAATTTATTTATATGTTATAAAAACGATATCCATGTCTTAAAAAAAAATTGTGAATGTTATTTTGGTAATGGAGTGTGGTGTTATTTACTCTCATTTTGAAAATTATTGAAGTTAATGAACTAACGTATATATATGCGATAGTTTAATATGGTCACTTTGAAAAGAATGAAAGGAATGTTAGTGATACAAGATGTTTACAATTACAGAATGTTTACATTACTGGTCCTGAATTCTATCAAGTGGTCAAAGCTTCTAATTCTGTGAAATGAAGTGGAAGTATGGATTGACCTTTCAGTCACACCTGTCTATAAATAGATTCAGGTTATTTCAAGAGGGCGATGAGGTGGTGCCATGTGTTATCTCTTCTTGTGAAGCTAGTGCAAGTTCCTCACCATTTTTTTTTGGGGGGGGGGGGGTAAGTGTACGTTAAGGAGGAATGTGTAATTGTGTGATACAATTGCTCCAGGTTGGTGCCATGCGTTGTCGTCAGTGGAATATGACAGTGGATTCTGGTCCGCAACCAATCCTTTTAAAGTTTTCTTCTAAAGATCTGTTATTCCTCTCCATGGATTGTAAATGTCAAATCCGTTCGAATGTCCCTGGGAGTTAAGTGATCCAACGGAATGGTAAATTCCACAGTTCTTTGAAGAATACTTTCAAGATGTCTCAGACAAAGCACACAAGAAAAGGGAAAAGTTGAACATTTTTATCTCGTTTGGTGTTGAATTGGTAGGTCCAAAACATTTTTCCAATCACAAAAATGTGCACACTCACTCACGCACACATATATACATACACACATGTGAACCTAATACTAACACTTTGTACTGCACTCTTCGCTTTGTTTTTGTTTTTTGTTTTCTGTTTTAACTATAATATATATATATATATATTTATAGTGACCTACATTCTGAGGCGCTCATGGATACATTCTCCGTACGTTGTTTGGCTCAGTTCAACCAATCTCTACCAGCATAGGAGAGTATATCACGACTTCCGCCCAGGGGGGGTCCCGTGGCGATTCGAAACTATCTCTCTCTCTCTTGCAGCTCGTTCCTCAAGCATAGACAATATGTAGCAACAAATATCACTACGGGACTGGCTAACGCCTCAGCCAGTTGACTGTACCCATTTAAACCTTTATAACCTTTTAATTGATAACATTAACTAACCTCTCAAGAGACATTCTTCTAATCTTTGTAATCTGTAAATAAATTATATATAAACAATTATAAAGTCGTAAGATGCTATTTTCCACAACATTGCTTTTAACATCTTCAATGGTAATTTCTGTGATACAATACACAAATACACACATAGTACACACTTTATAATTGTTTGTATATAATTTATTTACATATTACAAAGATTAGAAGAATGTCTCTTGAGAGGTTAGTTAATGTTATCAATTAAAAGGTTATAAAGGTTTAAATGGGTACAGTCAACTGGCTGAGGCGTTAGCCAGTCCCGTAGTGATATTTGTTGCTACATATTGTCTATGCTTGAGGAACGAGCTGCAAGAGAGAGAGTTTCGAATCGCCACGGGAACCCCCCCCCCCCCTTTGGGCGGAAGTCGAGATATACTCTCTATACTAAATTTCAATGATACGATAATATATATATATATATATATATATATATATATATTATCGTATCATTGAAATTTTCTTTGCTTCTTATATATATATATATATAAATATCGGAGTATCGCTATTAGCTTTCTCCGATAATGTATTTATAAAATTACTCTTGGTGCAACGGATATGAACTTCCCGATATAAGGTTTGACTCTCTTTGTTTATTTTTATATATGAATATTGATTGTTTCTTGTATCTCATTCTGTTATTTTGCCCGAGAAAATATCTATGTGTGTCATCAAACGATGTACACATATGGATATTTTTTCAAATTCTAATTGAGTTCTAGCACGTGGCTTGAATTCCTTTTAGAATTCATTGTCCTGCGCATGTATTGTATTTTGGCGGTAATTCTCCTTCCTCTTTTTTTGAGACAGTATGAGAATTTCTTTAGAACTGCTGGGCTAGCAATCTAACAGCTACCTCAACCACTGATGGTGATTATCGCTAAATATTGATGTTGATTTGATTATCAATATTAATATTATTGGGCACCTACTGAAGAATTATAAGAGCCCACTTGAATAAGTATCTGTTGATCTTATACAAGCTTCTACATAAATTGGTATAATTTCACCTAACTTGTAGGAATCTTATAATGAAGCGAGACGTCCGTCTGGGAAGAGATATATTTGATATATCTCATATGAAATAATACAGCCAATTTTCCACAAAATACAATTTGTTAACACCCCGAACGTTTAATTAGGAATATACTCACTTATTTCCTAATGTTTGTTGAGTGAGTTGGGATTTGGCCGGAGTATCGCTATTAGCTTTCTCCGATAATGTATTTATATATATATATAAGAAGCAAAGAAAATTTCAATGATACGAAAGATTTCCTGGTGGAAGTTCAAGTGTACTCAGGGTTGGTATCCAGTTTCGGGGTGAAAATCCAATTAGAAAATCCAACGAATTTTGAGAGGTCCACGTAAGCATTGATATATTTATATGTATGTAAAATGTAAACAGAAATAACAACACATATACTAATGAACATGTGTTTAACATTAAACACAGAGGGACATCTGTAAATGATAACAGCGATATTTAGATATAAATGTACATATCTCTATTGGTCTCATATTTTTTTTCTTTCCTTGTGTGTAGCAACATGTGGTTGTGTGTTGCTGCTGACTGTAGCAGAGCCCAAGAAAACACGTCTTGCCCTAACAGCCGCCGGGTGAAAGAAGAGAATTAATATTTCATTTCAAAAATGTCAACCTTTTAAATTCTCGATTCTAATTCTAGATTAATCTAATGTAATCCAATCGTATTGGAGGAACCCCTCCCTGGTTGACGTCTGCCACTTTCTGTTTGTTTTGGGTCATGTCAGGGATATAGCCATACTCACCACGCTTACCTGATTTTGATTTGGTGAAGCTATTTAAGCTAAAGTTGTGGTAGATGACCATTGTCTTTGAGGAGTTCACCTATTTTAACAGCTCTTGTTTTGTTTTCCTGCTGCTGGGGTTGCATATACCCTCCTCACTAGACCCTAATTTCACATAATTATGCATACAAATAAACACAGTGTATATGTGTATATATATGTGTGTGTGTGTGTGTGTGTGTGTGTTAAAGTGGCAGAAGACACACACACTCAATTATACGCCACAATGAACGCTGGATCCTCCCTCTAATACATTTTAGACAAACAAATACACTCACGGCATTGAACGAGGCTAAGACACTGCAATAGCCAGGCACCCTCAGCAGGAACAACATCTGATAGGTTGGTCAGATGAGCAGCCAACAATGACAAGAATCTCGAACGCCATAGGCTCAGAAAATAGTTTCAAGATAATTCCTGGCATTTTAGAATGTTATTCCCTTCAATTACAGAACGGTATGGCGGACGACGGAGTGGGGAAGAGAGGGTGACAGTAGGAGGAAGGGGGAAGTAGAAGGCAGTGGGAGAGTTGGAGGAAGTGGAAGGCAGTGTGACAGTAGAAGGAAGAATGAGAGTGGGAGTAACAAGTGACCATTAAAGCAGAAGACATAAATATTGGTTTCTTATATAGGCACAAGGTTAGCAATTTTGGGAGGAGGGGAAAGTCGATTAATTCGACCTCAGTACGTGACTGGTACTTTATTTTATCGACCCCTTAAGGATGAGAAGCAAAGTTAACCTCGGCGGATTTTGAACTCAGATCATAAAGGGCCGTAACACTATGCTGCAAAGCATGGCGTCTGATTCTCTACCGATACTGCCAATCCACCGCCATAGAAGACATAAATATTCATAGTGTTTTTGTGAAGTATTTCAAATCGTTAACTAAAGCTTCTTCCCTGTGACATTCTAACCACATGCCCATAGTATCGGAGCTGTGATCTCTCAATTTGGAGAAGTAGCGGCTCTACCTGAGTGACTGTCTGATCTCAGAGCTACACATTTTATCAAGTAACGTTACTCCAAAGATTGTATTCTTTTGGTCATTATCCAAGATTCATGACCATAGGTAAGTGTTGACACAAATACCGAATTGAAGATAGCGAGTTTGGCTTTTACACTTACCTCCCTTATTCTGATTACTGAATGCTGAAGCTGACACATTACTGCACCAGCTCCTGCAATTTTTGCAGTTAATTCAGCCTTCTGCTTTCCATCACTCATGAACGCGGCCCCGAGATACTTGAACTTTTCTACCTGCTTCAGTGGAACTCCGTTCACATATAGCGTGCACTGCGCAAGCTTCCTTGAGAGAACGAGTGTCTCCGTAACTACCATTAATTTTGATCGCCCTGCACTTTGTTATACAGCTGTCGTCTTTCATGTGCATCATGTGGCCAACAGCGGTATAAGCTCTCTGAACTTTTTCCATCCCGTTCTGACTCTGGCTACTGTACTTTCAGAGCACCCTCCACCACTGCTGATTTCGTCACCCAGGAAACGGAAAGTGTTCACTATTTCTATAGAATCATCTGGGCAATAGAAGGAGCTAGTATCCTGTGGGCACTTGCTACTTATTGCACCTGAGCATCGGCCACATATAAAGTCTACATTCTTAGATAGTTTACCTGTGATCCCACTACATCTTTTATGTACCCATGGTTTGCATTTGGGACATAAAATAGAATTTCTGCCTACTCCTTTCCTACACACTGAGCATGGCCATTTCCCTGAGGACACATGTGCCCTATTTTCCTTTCTACAAACTAGAACATATATATATATATATATATATATATATATATATATATATATATATGGATGGTGCTGACTCTTGGGTGTTTCTGTTTCGTGAGATCTTTCACAATTTGAAAGGCCCTTTTGTTGTTGAGATATCCTGTGGCTTTTCTCTAAGACATAATTTGCTTACCATGTTGAACTTAGCTGTCATTGCTTCAACACCCTCTTCAAGCGCAAACAGAGCTGCAAATTTTCCACCAACAGTTATTGGAAGGATTCAGCAATGGTAGGGTTCTTCAGCCTATCCAAGTTGAATTTCAGTCTGCTGCACCTGGAAAAGTTCTTGCTTTGGCCTGCTGATTCCAGACCGAAACCAGTTCTTCACCATAATGTAGTCTATCTGGTGGTGTGTACCGTAGGGGCAGTGTCAAGTCCAGCGCCATGATGCTTTATGGTTACCTACCAAGGGTGTTAGCAAGCACCATGTCATTACAACTGGCAAATTCAAGCAGGAAAAGTTCTCACCAGTCCTTCACCACATCCTCACCCACTTTGGCATTCCAATCTCCCTGTACAAGAAGGATATCTTTCCTATCAACCTTGTCAATGGCGTTCTGAAGTTCTATGTATAACTGTTCGTCTTCATAGTCAGATGTTGGTGCATAGGCCTGTACTACTGTGATGTTAAATGGTGCCGATCAAAGGCAGATGCTGATGAGTCTGTGCGATATTGAGCAGCATTTGAGTACAGCGGTTTTTTATGCTCTTATTAACAAGAAAACCCATGCCTTGTACCTGTTTGTCAGGTTCTCCACTGAAGTAGAGTGTATGACCTTCATTAGTAAGGTGTTCAACAGAATGTTTCCATCTGACTTCACAGAGTCCCACATTGTGCCAGCTGTATCTCCTCATTTCATGGGTGAGTTCCTGCAGTTTGCAATGTTGGGCAAGTGTTCTCACATTCCAAGTGGCAATTGTGAGGTTCTCCCTCATGCGGATACTTTTCAATACATTTCCAGTTGTATATTTAGCACCTCCTCCCTGGTGTACGACGGATGGCACAGTCCTTGTTAGCCCGGGCGACGACCGAGCCAGTATTGTCATTGGTGATTCCCAAGACAACCAGGGAAACGACATTGCCAGGAAATGAACAGAATACTGCTCAAAGCTGTACAGCCATCAGACCCATGGAGACCCCAGGGTACTTATCAGTCAAGAAGTGTCAAACAGGATGACTTCCCTGTCCTGTGTGAAGAAGTGGAGATAGCAATTAAATCACTGAAAACTGGAGAAACAGCTGGTACAGACAACATTCCAGCAGGACTGATAATGCATGGAGGAGAGGCTGTGACTGAAGTTCCTACAAAAATCTGTAACAAGATCTGGCAGACTGGAGAGTGGCCATCACCGTGGACTCAGTCACTCGTTATCACACTCCTCAAGAAAGACAATCTACAATACTGCCAACATTATAGAACCATCAACCTTGTCAGCCACACAAGCAAAGTGATGTTCAAAGTTATTCTGAAGAGGCTTAAGTCACAGGCTGAGGAAATCATTGCGGAGGAGCAGCAGAGAGCACATTTTCAATCTGGGATCTGTCCCAAGGGTTTGTTGACTTCAAGAAAGCCTTTGACAGGGTATGGCATGATACATTGTGGGCGACCATGAAGAAATATAACATGGGCCAAGAGATCATCCACATGATACAACAGCTGTGTGTGAAAGAAAGCCTCAAGCGTGGTACTGGTCCAAGGCATGATGGGGGATTGGTTCCACACGTCAGTAGAAGTCCGGCAGGGTTGTCTCCTCTCCCTAACACTGTTCAACATCTTCCTTGAACGAATCATGACGGTCGCCCTAGAGGGCAATCCTGGCTCAGTGTAGGAGGACAAACTGTCACAAACCTCAGGTTCACTGATGACATTGATGTCTTAGCTGGTAGTGAAGAAGAACTCTCTGAGCTGGTGAAACACCTGGATATAACCTCTACTAGATACGGCATGGAGATCAGTGCTGAGAAAACCAAGCTGATGACAAACTCCTCAAAGCCAATAGAAAGAAAGATCACAGTCAATGATCAAGAGCTGAAGACTGTAACACAGTTCAAAGTACCTTGGTGCCATCAACAGTGATGAAGGATCAAAGCCAGAGGTCCTTGCACTAACAGCCACAGCACTTGCTAAACTGAAACAACTCTGGAGAGATAAAAACATCACTCTCAAGTACAAAATATAATTACTATGTGTGTTGGTCATGTTCATTTTCCTATACCCATTTCTCACCAGAGTACTCGATACTTGGGGTAGTTGAATGGGTAATATGAAAAATTTAGGACCCCGACGGCTGTGCTCTTGTCGTTTCAACAGCTAGATCTGAGCAGGAGCTCACCTGTCAGGGTCCCGAATTTTTCATATATATATATGATCATCATCATGGTCCCCTGCTCTAACCCTTTACAGGGTTGTTGGGGCACTGTACTGTTGAACATTTCACCAACTGCTTCCATCTCTGACAGTCATGGGCCAGTATTGTGGAAAAGTTCTTTCCTGTCCACTCAGCTATGTTATCAGTTCACCACTTCCTCTGTCTGCCTGGCTTTCTCTTCCCCCGCACTGTTCCCTGGAGAATCATTGTTGCGAGTCTGATCTTGTTACATGTCCATACCCCCTCAGCTTCCTCCTCTTCACCGTGGTCAGCATATCTTCAAAGTCGCTCACATGCTGGGTGATTCTTTTGCGGACTTCCTCGTTCAGGATCTACTCTGTGTAGGAGATTCCCAGGATTCTCTAAAAGCATCTCATCACCCCTGCTTGGACCTTCCTTTACAGTTCCACAGTTAGGGTCCATGACTTACATGCGTATAGGAAAATGAACATGACCAACACACACAGTAATTTTATTTTGTACTTGAGAGTGATGTTTTTATCTCTCCAGAGTTGTTTCAGTTTAGCAAGTGCTGTGGCTGTTAGTGCAAGGACCTCTGGCTTTGATCCTTCATCACTGTTGATGGCACCAAGGTACTTTGAACTGTGTTACAGTCTTCAGCTCTTGATCATTGACTGTGATCTTTCTTTCTATTGGCTTTGAGGAGTTTGTCATCAGCTTGGTTTTCTCAGCACTGATCTCCATGCCGTATCTAGTAGAGAGTGTATCCTGGTGTTTCACCAGCTCAGAGAGTTCTTCTTCACTACCAGCTAAGCCATCAATGTCATCAGTGAACCTGAGGTTTGTGACAGTTTGTCCTCCTACACTGAGCCAGGATTGCCCTCTAGGGCGACCGTCATGATTCGTTCATGGAAGATGTTGAACAGTGTCAGGGAGAGGAGACAGCCCTGCCGGACTTCTACTGACGTGTGGAACCAATCCCCCATCATGCCTTGGACCAGTACCACGCTTGAGGCTTTCTTTCACACACAGCTGTTGTATCATGTGGATGATCTCTTGGCCCATGTTATATTTCTTCATGGTCGCCCACAATGTATCATGCCATACCCTGTCAAAGGCTTTCTTGAAGTTAAGAAACCCTTGTGACAGATCCCGTTGGTGTTGGCTATACTTCTCACAGAACTCTCAGATTGAAAATGTGCTCTCTGCTGCTCCTCCGCAATGATTTCCTCAGCCTGTGACTTAAGCCTCTTCAGAATAACTTTGAACATCACTTTGCTTGTGTGGCTGACAAGGTTGATGGTTCTATAATGTTGGCAGTATTGTAGATTGTCTTTCTTGAGGAGTGTGATAACGAGTGACTGAGTCCACGGTGATGGCCACTCTCCAGTCTGCCAGATCTTGTTACAGATTTTGGTAGGAACTTCAGTCACAGCCTCTCCTCCATGCGATATCAGTTCTGCTGGAATGTTGTCTGTACCAGCTGTTTCTCCATACAAACCTACATTATTTGATAGCTTGCCTGTGATCCCACTACATCTCTCATATACCCATAGTTTACATTTGGAACATAGAAATTCTACCTACTCCTTTCCTACACACTGAGCAAAGCCATTTCCCAGAGGGCACCTGTGCCCTATTTTCCTTTCTACATACTACAACTTTAGTCTTAAACCAGTGAACTTTAAGGCCTTTGATTCTAGGCCAAGCTTCCAGGTTCAGAATTCTTCTCTAGTTCTGCCATAGATTCAGCTACATATATATATTACTCTATTATGTGTTCCAGCCAGGAGGCTGAGGCCAAGCTGGGACACTGCCACCAATGCTACACTTTCTATAGCCAGCCTTCCCTGGTTGGCCATTGATGCAAAAGAGAGTTTGTTGCTGTTGGTCTTGTTGTGATTTGCTTGGTGTTGTGGGTTCATCCGGGATCTTGGTCAGTAGATTATCAAGATGTCTCTTGAAAACATCCACATGCACACCATGTAAATCTCTCAGATATTTTGGCAGCTTATTAAATAGCTGGGGTCCCTTGAACCCCAGGCTATTGCAATATGCAGTCGCCATTCTTGTTGCGACGGATGGGAGTTTTGGCCCTACACAGTGGCATCCTGTTCATGGGCTGTTCCTGCCTTCAATGCCAAAGTTTGGTGTTAACCCTTCCAGGATCTTCCATATGTATATCACTGCATATTTCTCCTGCATCCACTCCGAATCTATAGCTGAACTAGAGATGAAATTCCAGAACCAGTAACAAGGCCTAGAATCTAAAGGTCTTAAAGTCAACCTGGCAAAGACTAAAGTCCTAGTAAGTAGAAGGGGAGGCAGGGCCTAGATCTCATCTGGGAAATTCCCCTGCTTAGTGTGCAAAAAAGGAGTAGGTAGAAATTCCATTCAATGTACCAAATGCAAGCAATGGATATACAAGAGATGTAGTGGGATCTCAGGCAGGCTAACAAAGAATGTAGGTTTTACTTGTGGCCGATGCACAGGGGCAGTAACTAGCAAGAATCCTCAGGATACAATCACCTTCAAATGTTCAGAGGGCTCTGTAGAAGTGGTAGATAGTTTCTGTTACCTGGGTGACCAAATCAGTAGTTAGGAGGGTGTTCTGAAGCACAGTAACCAGAGTGAGATCAGGTTGGGAACTACTACCGTTACTAACTACAAAAAGTTTTTCTCTCAAAATGAAAGGCAAACTGTATGATACATGTATACGAACAGCAATGTTACACAGCAGCGAGATCTGGGCACTGTGTGCTGAGGACCTACGAAGATTGGAAAGAAATGAAACCTCCATGCTTCGCTGGATGTGCAATAGCAATATACGTGAACGGTAAAATATAAATGTACTGTGTGAAAAATTAGGCATAAGAGGGGTCAGTTGTTGTGTGTAGGAGAGGAGATTGCATTCATTTGGACATGTGATGCGTATGAAGGATGACAGCTGTATAAAAAGGTGCAGTGCACTCAAAGTTGATGGTAGCCGTGGAGTGGGAAGGCCTAGGAAGACTTGGGATGATGTAATAAAAGCTGACCTTGCACAATTACACCTCTCAATTGCAATGACATAGCACCGTTACCTCTGGCGCAATGCAGTTTTATAGAAGACTCACCTCTATTATTCTCAAGCTGAGGCTTATACCTAGTAGACAACACCTTCCTCAAACTTCTCCCCTCTCATTCACCTCCCTTTGTGGTATCCATCCCTCTCCTATTACCTATGTCCACAACTTCCCCAAGTCCCTCCCACCCTTAGCAGGTCCCAAAACAAAAGTGCCCAGTCCACACTCTAATGTGGTCATGTAGGTGACACGACAAAAAGCACCCGCACAGACTGTAAATGTGGTTGGCGTTAGGAAAGGCATCCAGCCCTAGAAAACCAGCCAGAAACAGTCCTATATGAGCGAGACATGGTCACCTGACCCAACTTATCTTTAAATGGGACAAACCTGTCTAACCCATGCTAGAGTGGAAGATAGAAGTTAAACAATGATGATGATGATATATATATATATATATATATATATATATATATATATATCAGTGTGTGGAGACAAACCTGTATGCTAAATTCCTCGCTATAGTCATTGTTAACCCTAACTTTGCTGACTGAGGAGAGGGCTTTTCAAACATTGTATACATACAAATAAAATGTTGCAGTCTGATATTATCCTTGCAATTTGAAGTCGGAACCTCCCTTCAGAAGTGTTAAGGTTTTGAAAAGCAAGAAAGAGAGGGGGGGGGCTTCTATAACCTGTGTTAGTCCAAGCCTTTTGGAACATTTTATAACAACACAGACTAGTCCTGAATAAAACAATAGCTACAATTATATTCACTTAAGCACTCCAATCTGGGTCGCCAGACGAACTTAAGGATAGGTTTTACGAGTCGCTAATGCACACTACTGCCATAACAAACGACAATGACTAACTAATCATTGCAGGAGACTTTAACAAACACATTGGGAAACATGGTGACGGCTTCTATAGAGTCCATGGAGGCTACGGGTTTGGCACAAGAAATGAAGAAGGCTTTAGGCTTCTAGAATTCTGTGATGCCAATGACATGTCAATATGTAAGAAAAACCGTCAACCACCCGATCACCTATAGATCAGGGGAGCATTCTAGTCAGATTTTATCCTTATCAGAGGATGAGATAGATGGACGGTTGTAAACACAATGCAACCTGGAGAAGAAAGATCTGGAAGCTGGATGACCCCTCAGCCAGCAACAAATATAAAGATATCTTACTTGACGCCTATGACAGTAAAGAAGAACAGATAGAGACATTCAATATAGAAGAGCACTGGGAGTTCCTAAAAAATAACTTACTAAAGGTGACAGACGAGGTTTGTGGCTGGAGCAAGACTACAGGGTGAAGGAGAGTGACTTTGTGGTGAAACAATAAGGTAGATGAGGCAGTTAATGCCAAGAGACAGGCATGTAATGAATGGAAGAACAGGGAAAGCAGGGTATATTACATAGAGACCAGGTGGGAACCTAGATGACAAGTATACTTAGCTAGAAGGGAAGCAGAGAATAAAAAATTCAAGCCTGTTTTGCAGCATGAGGACCAGAAACAGGAGGTGTTCAGGATTGTGAGGCAGTGTGTGAGAGAAAATTGTGAGGTTATTGGTGAGAAGTGTGTCATGGGTGATAAGGATGTGCTTGCCCTCACAAGTACTGAGAAGAAAGCTGCTTGGAAGAGCCATTATGAAAGATTACTGCATGAGGAGAATGCATGGGAGGAGGAGACCCTACCTCAACTGGGAAAGCAACCGGTCCATCGGGTATAGCTGCCTGGGTCTGTAGGTCACACCATAACTACACGTATTGTAAACCAAGTAATACTAGATGTCAACTGCTACAAGGGTAAAGGAGATGCACTAGATAGAGGAAAGTATAGAGGTATAAAGCTGATGGACCAGGTCATGAAAGTAACAGAAAGAGTTATAGCACAGCTGATTAGAGACTGGGTAAAACTAGATGAGGTGCAGTTTAGGTTTGTGCCAGGCAAAAGCACCACTGATGCTTTCTTCCTTGTGAGGCAGTTACAGGAAAAGTACCTGGCTATAAGTAAGCCACTCTACCTGGCATTTGTCGATCTGAAAAAAGCCTTCGACAGAGTGTCTCATGCTATAATTTGGTGGACTATTAGAAAACTAGGAGTGGATAAGTGGCTTGGGAAGGCTGTACAAGCCATATATAGGGGAGCAGTCAGCAAAGTTAGGGTTAACAATGACTATAGCGAGGAATTTAGCATACAGGTTTGTGTCCAGCAGGGCTCTGTTTATTATCGTATTGCAGGTTATAATAGAGCAGTTTAAGACCAGATGCCCATGGGAACTTCTGTACGTGGATGATCTTACATTTATAGCTGAATCTATGGTGGAACTAGAGAAGAAATTCCAAACATGGAAGCTGTGCCTAGAAAGAAGGGGGTCTCAAAGTCAACCTGACAAAGACTAAGGTCCTCATAAGTAGAAGAGAAAA
Organism: Eledone cirrhosa; assembly: GCA_964016885.1. Classification (NCBI taxonomy): domain Eukaryota; kingdom Metazoa; phylum Mollusca; class Cephalopoda; order Octopoda; family Eledonidae; genus Eledone; species Eledone cirrhosa. The sequence continues at coordinate 310,287,394 of OZ024741.1, read as the reverse complement.
CAGAACCCATATCCCCTCAGGGAAATGTCCTTGCTCAGTATGTAGGAAAGGTGTAGGTAGAAATTCCATTCTCTGCCCCAAATGCAAACTATGGGTACACAAGAGATGTAATGGGATCTCAGGAAATTTAGTTAAGAATATAGGCTTTAGATGTAGCAGCACACCAGAACACTAAGCAGTAAACGACCACAGCAAACAAGTGCTACCAAATTCTGGGAGGATCTGTAGAAACAGTAGACTCCTTCTGCTACCTAGGTGACCAAATTAGCAGCGGAGGTAGGTGTTCTGAAAGTACAGTAACCAGAGTAAGAACAGGATGGAAGAAGTTCAGGGAGCTACCACTGCTAGCTACAAAAGGTCTTTCCCTCAAAATGAAAGGCAGACTGTATGATGTGTGTAGACAAACAGCAATGTTGCATGGTAGTGAGACCTGGTTGATGTGTACAGAAGACTTGCGTAGATTAGAAAGAAATGGAGCTTGCATGCTCCGATGGATGTGTAATAGTAATATACGTGAACGGCAAATAATAAACGAATTGAGAGAGAGACTAGGCATAAGAGGAATCAAATGCTGTGTGCAGGAGAGGAGATTACACTGGTATGGACATGTGATGCATATAAAGGATGACAGTTGCATAAAAAAAGGTGCAGAGCGCTCAAAATCGATGGAAGCCTTGGAGTGGGGAGACCCAAGAAGACCTGGGATGAGGTTATAAAAGTTGATCTTGCCCAATTGCACCTCTCAAAAGCGATGACACAGGACCGAGATCTCTGGCGTTACGCAATAATACAGAAGACCCGACTTCCGACGGGTACAAGCCGAAGCTGAAGCATATAGACATTATGCCCCTACCCCTCCCACTGTAAGGTAGTCGTGTAGGTGTCACAACAAAATATCACCCAGTCCACACTGTAAAGTGGTCGTGTAGGCACCACGGTAAAAAGCACTGTAAATGAGGTTGGCACTAGAAAGGGCGTCCAGCTGTAGAAACCAAGGCAAAATCAGTTCTGTATGAGCAAGACACGGTCACCCATCTTTAGCTGCTATTTCTTGCTATTTCTTGCACAACTATTGACAACTATCGCGTTCCCATCTTTAGATGCTATTTCTACCACACCTAAGGACCACCATGAGGTTCCCTCTGTTTAGCTGATGTAGCTACTATTTCTCGACAACCTATGAACGACCGTGAGGTTCCCCTATGTAGCTGTTATTTCTAGCACACATACGTACTACCATAATATTTGCCTGTTTAGCTAATATAGCTGCTATTTCTAGCACATCTATGGACCACCATAGGATTCTCCCTATTCACCTGCTATTTCTACCACACCTATGGACCAGCATGAGGTTTCCCCTATTTAGCTGCTATTTTTAGCACACCTCTGGACCACTATGAATTTCCGCTCGATGTAGCTGCTATTACTTGCACACCTATAGTCCACCACCAGGTGCCCACTATTTTACTGTTATATCAAGCACACCTATGGACCACCATGAGGTTCCTCTATTTAGCTTCAATTTTTAACACACTTATGGACTAGTATGAGGTTCACACGATTTAGCTACTTTTTCTAGCACACTTATCGACCACTATGAGATTCTCCCTATTTAGCTGCTATTTTGGCACACCTAACATACATTATAAGTTTGTTCCTATGTACCACCATGAGTTTTCCCCTGTTTAGCTGATGTAATTGCAATATCTAGCACACCTATTGACCACCATATGGGTCTCCATATTTAACTGCTATTATTAGCCTACCTATGGGTCACCATGATGTTCCCCCTGTTTATTTGATGTAGCTCTTATTTCTAGCAAACCATGTGTTTCGTCATTTAGCTGGTATTTCTTACACACCCGTTGACCAGCATGAGTTTCCCCTGCGTGTGTAGCTGCTATTTCTTGCCAACCTATGTACTATTATGAGATTTCCCCTGTTTAGCTGATGTAGCTTCTATTTCTTGCACACTTATTTACCACCATGAAGTTCTATTTAATCAGATGGTATTTCTAGCACAATTATAGACCACCAGGAAGTTCCCCCAAATTAGTTGCTATTTCTAGCATACCTATGGACCACCACGTGGTGCCTCCTGTTTAACTGGTGTAGCTGCTATTTCTAGCACACTTATTGACCACCGTGTGCTTCCCCTTATTTAGCAGCTACTTCTAGCACACATACTGACCACCATATGGTTCCCTCTTTTTAGCTGATGTAGCTGCCTATTTCTAGCACACATATTGACCACCATGTGGTTCCCCATATTTAGTTCCTATTTCTAGCACGTCTTTGGACCACGATGAGGTTCTCCCTGTTTAGTTGATGTAGCTGCTATTTCTAGCACACCTATGGACGGCTATGTGCTTCCCCCTATTGGGCTGCTATTTTTAGCACTTCTACGGACCACAATCACGTTTTCCCTATTTAGATGCTTTTTCTAGCACACCTATTGTTCACCATGAGGTTCCCCTATTTAGCTTATGTATAACTGCTTTATCAAGCAAACCTATGGACCACAACGAGGTTCCCCCATTTAGCTGCTATTTTTAGCACACCTATTGACGACTATATGTATATATGTGTGTATTTATATATATATATATATATATATATATATAATGTGTGTATATATATATATATATATATATATATATATATATATATATATATATATATATAAGTATGTATTCGTACATACATATATGTATACAGACGTACAGTAGTATGTATATATATATACATACATGCACACATATATATATGTACGTATGGATTCACCGAACATTTATTATTATGCTCGGTGTGTTTGTAAACAAACATCCCGAATTAAGCCGCACAGTGTCTAGCAACCATCGTTGCTCATTTGTTCAACCCTGACAAAGGAACGCTGTACTAGTTTCAAGCTTATTAGCTATCGTCAGCAACGTATACCTTCCTGCCAGATGATTGAACGTCTGTGCATGTATGTATATATATATATACATACTACTGGACGTCTGTATACATATATGTATGTACGTATACATACTTATATTTAAGTAACAGCCGTACTGAGAGTGAGAAATGAAATTTCGTTTCATATTTTCCGTTTATAAATATATATATATAAATATATATATATATATATATATATATATATATATATATATATATATATATATATATATATATACATAATCGGAGAAAGCTAAAAGCGATACTCCGCCCAAATTCCAACTCACTCAACAAACATTAGGAAATACCTGAGTATATTCCCAATTAAACGTTTGGGGTACTAACTAAATTGTATTGTGTGGATAATTGGCTGTATTATTTCATATGAGATATATCAAATATATCATTTCCCAAACGACTCGTTTCATTATAAGATTTCTACAAGTTGGGTGAAATTATACCAAGTTATGTAGAAGCTTGTATAAGATCAACAGATACTTATTCAAGTGAGCTCTTATAAATCTTCAGTGGGTGCCCAATAACATTAATATTGAGGGGACTGCTAGGTTGTTAGTCCAGCAGTTCTAAAGAAAATCTCACATATATATATATATATATATATATATATATATATATATATCATCAGGTATTCGAAATATAACAAACAAAATCCATGGGGCTGAAAATCATAGACACTTGAGGGCGACCGACTGAGGTAGAAGATGCTAGATGGTCGGTTGTCCTCTTGTCTATGATTTTCAGCCCCATGGATTTTGTCTGTTATATTCCTTTGTTATATTTCGAATACCTGATGATATCACCGGATTCATACGGAACCCGGTCATTGAAATGATCATAGTATAATAAACCTTTCAAGGATATACACCAGTCCAGCCTCCTGTTATTTTATTATAATAATTAACTCCACTCCATACTCGCACCACCAACTACACAAACGAAGACGGGTGAGCTGCATTACGTTGAGTACTCTCCATAATATTACTACGAGATTGATCATACGGAATGACCAATTCTATCCAGTGGTGAACCAACAAACCTAAATATATATATATATATATATATATATATATATATATATATATATATATATATATATAGAATACTAAAAAAGAAAAAAACAGTAGAAAATGCTAATGGGATTTTCTCATAGAATGACAGCAAAACATTTATTTATAAAAAAGAAATTTATCGTACCGGTTTTAGCCACATGTGCTTCTTCATATTTCGGAAGTGTATAATAACATTTATAATGGATTTAAGTTGTATATTAATAAGAATATGGCATAAAATAACATGGTTAACATACATATATATAGAAGAGTTCACATTTTTGTTTACCGCTTTCCCTCTTTGATGGTGTTCACTATAATTGCAGCAATGGTAGTGAAAGTAGCACTAGCTCGTTATATGTTCTTGATGTTGACTTCGATTGTAGTGGTGTTAGTGGTAGAAGAAGAAGAAGAAGAAGAAGAAGAAGAAGAAGAAGAAGAAGAAGAAGAGAGGTGTGGTAGTAATAAAGGGGTAATGGCAAAGAACGAAGGGAAAGACGAAGAAGGGGTGTACGAAAAAGAAGGAGACGACGGGGAAGTGTAGTAGTAATAGTATCACTATTTATGGCAGTAAAGGGAGCTGTCTGTGGGACTAACTTAAATAAGTGAGTGACCTTAAAGTTGACTGAGGAAGTAATTGTTTCTAAATTTACCTATCTTAGTATTTCAGTCGTTAATGCAGGCATTCTTGGTTTGTCCGTTGGTGTTGGAAATTGACTTGCAGTGTAGTTGTTTCTAAAGAAATCTATCTTCCTTAATCTGTCCATTGGTGTCAATGGTGGATGCTCGTTGCAGTTTCGTCAGAGGTAAATGCATTTAAAGGGAGTTCGTATTTAGAGATAAAATGTGATCATTTGCTAATGCGCTGAATGTAGGAAGCGTTATCTTTAAATTTGTAGAGGGGGGAAAATTCTGAAATAGGATTGTTCATTAGAGGCGCGGGTGGAAATGTGTTCACTCAGTGCTATTTTTCTATATTCTCGTATTTTAATTCGGGATCTATGAACGTTCATTATATATTTTTAGTCTGTCCTATGTAGTGCTCTCGACAGCTTGAGCACGTTAACACATATATCAGGTTTTCTGATGCGCATGTAAAATTGTATTTCACCGTAAAGCGGTGCCCTTATTTGAAGCAAGACTCTGATCCCTCTATTAGGTTGACGCATATACCACAGTTGGGGTCATCCGCATCTTTTTACTGTTTTTCTTCTTTTTTTTCCCTTTTCTTTGATTCGTCAAAGTGACATTATTGAAAAAAAATGAGAGAGACAATTCTTTTTAAAAAGAGTTTTATAGTGTATATAAAATATATAAAATATAACTGGTTTCGATGTATTAGTAAAATCAAACTTATCATTACAATTGAGTATTACAATTAATAAGAATTAAAAAGAATTAAAAATTAAAGATTTAAAATTACATGTTGAGCAAGTTTGTTCATCTTTCTTGTTGAGAAAAAGACTGGAAAAGGGGAGGTAGTCATGGTAGTAGCAACAGAAGCAGTGCTGGTAGTTGTGTTGTTTCACACAGAACAAAATTATCTTTAGGGAGATTTTCTGTAAATATGTGTGTGTATCTTAATTGTGTTAATGGACTGGTCAACAGTTCAGATGGGGTGGTGAAGAGGGGAATTGTAAGCTAGAGACAAATTCTATAGGTGAGGGAGGTAAATGGGATTGGCAAAAGTGGGGTTATAAAAGAAATTCTATTTTGGGGATATGGTTTTAGAGAGTATGAGTGTGTATGTGTGAGAGTGTATATATATATATATATATATATATGAATGTATATATAGTGTATTTTGCAATACACTTTATGCTTAATTAAAAGCATTTCGAAGACCTTATGCTATTGTTTTAGTGTAGTGACAGACTCACCTACTTTAATTTCAGCAAACAGGGGGAGATAAAGCTGACAAGGCCATGTTTCTGCATTTATTGATGCTGATCAAAGCCAACTACTCCTCCCGTCTGCTGAAATCACGGATGTTTGGTTCTTATAGAATTCTAGTAAATAATCAGGGTCTGATTATACAGAGCGGTTGCCGGTCAGGCAGAAATTAAAAATTAGAATTGGTGCTCTGAAATAGCCATATATATATATGAATGTATATATAGTGTACTTTATCTCCGTCGAGGAAGAGGTCGAGATGTCGTAGCCTGAGCGCGTGTCTGCGCATCATCAGCTACGGCATGCCCACCCCTCCACGTAGCGGGTGTTGACAGCAGATGGACCTCCTGACTATCGGAGCGCGTCCCTTCCACAAAAAGCGAAGGAGCAAACGCTCCAGCGTAGTCAGGCGAGGCTTAGGACAAGGTACGACGGTCAGGCGGTAGTAGTTGGCGGACGCGATGTACGCGTTAGCCACCTCCGCTCGACTTTCAGGGATAGCTTCCTCTCCGCCCATTTCTGGGTGAGAGAAGCCACCCTGCTCGTCACCTCGTCCCAGTTTTTGTCCGTCTGGAGGTCCGGACCGAACCAGACCCCTAGCAATTTAACCGGTCCGTCCGTCCAACGCCCGATGACGCTGTTGGACAGCATGGACCTGCCTATCCAGGTGCCGAGTTACAGGCCCACTGACTTTTCCTGGTTGATCATTGCTCCTGTCACCGCTTCGTATTCTCTTAGTGTAGTGCCGATTGCCTCGATGTGTTTGGCGTTCGACACCACTACGGTGACATCGTCCACATATGTTGACACGGATCTTCCGCATCCGAGTTCGCGCGGGACCCTCCTCAACGTCTCCAGTTTGTGCAGTAATGGCTCGAGAGTCAATACGTACAATAGGGACGAGAGGGGACATCCTTGGCGGTGCGAGCGCATGATGTTGAACGGTTCCGATAGGTGACCGTTCACTCTCACCACAGAGCAGATGTTGCTGTGCATGGCAGCGATCCAGCCTCTGAAGACGGGCCCAAAGCCAGCCGCCCTCAGGACTGCCGCTATGTAACGATGGTCGACCCTATTGAAAGCTTTCGACTGATCTAAATTGATCAAGGACCCACTCGTGTCAGGTTCCCTAGCTACCCTCTCTACGATGTATCGCATGAGGTGGAGGTTGTCGAGAATGGATCTGTCGGGAATGGCGCATGTCTGCGCCTCTCCCAACCAGACCACCAACGACAAGCGCCAACCTCTTTGCAAGAACCTTGGCCAAAATCTTGAACTCTGTGTTTAACAGAGTTATGGGCCTGAAATTATCTATGTTATCTCCTTGTTCAGATCCTTTCTCAGCAGCTCCACCGCTCCTCGGCTCACAGAGCTGGGAATTCTCCCGTTCTGTTGCCAGTTGCAGTAGACGTCCGCCAAGAGGCCTCCGAATAAGTCTGGCATCTATACGTAAAGTTCATAGGGCAGACCATCCAAACCAGGCGATTTACCCCTTGTGCAGCCAGTCATTGCCTCCCGTACTTCAGCGGCTGTTATCGGCTTTTCACAACACTCCGCCTCGGTGGCCGAGACCCGCGGCAGTCCGTCGAGGTAGACACGAAAGTCCATCCCTCGATCCGGCCTGCCGATGCCCCCGAACAGTTGTGCGAAGTGTCGCTGAAAAGCTTCACACATTTTCCCGGGATCGAGTAGCATGCGCCCGTCGTGGTCCGCCAAAGAGCGGATAGTGGCTTTGTTGCCACGACGCGCCTCCGCCACTCGGGCCCATTGAACGGCTTTCGTCCCCTCGTGTCTGACAGCACGCACCCTAGCTCTGACAACGCAGCCTTCGTGCTTTGCATTGAAGAATTGGTCAAGGGTCAATTTCGCCGCAAGTACGTCGGTAGCGATGCTTTTGCTAAGCGCCTCGTTTAATTTTCTAACTAGTTCTCCCTCTGCTCTATTTTTCTCTATTGCTAAAGCCTTACTAAACCTAATGGACTCTATTCTAATCGCTCTTTTCAGAGCAAACCACCACTTGTTGTTGACGATGGCCCCCGTCAACGCCCGCTTAACTAGTTCGCTAATCCGGTCTCTGTAGGCCATGCGCGCTGGTAAGGACGCGTTTAGCTTCCAGTAGCCGGGTCCTCGCCTATGAAGCCTATCTAAGTCAAGCACACAGATCACGAATTTGTGGTCCGTGTAGCTGACTATCTTGAATTGTGGACAGCCTATGCTAGACCTATCTATTTCCCTACAAAATACTCTATCTAGATATGATCTGGATGACCCTATGCGATTTGTCCAAGTCCACATTGGTACATTCGGGAAATCCATTCGGTACCTGTCAGACAGTTCAAAACGTCTGAGCAGGTTGGTGAGACTCTTGCACCCTCATTCCCTATCCACTAATCCCACACAATCCCAGCGTGCATCTAAGATCCCGTTCCAGTCGCCCACTAACACTAAAGAGCGGGACGTTCCAAGAAAGGTCTCCAGACGCCTGAAAGCTTGCCCGTCTCCGCTGGTCACGTCCAGCACCACCAACTTACCTTCTGGGTCCAGGAAGATGGCCCGTATGGCAAGATCCAAACCTCTCCGAAAAAGCACAGCAACTCCTCCCCCCGATCCCGGACGGCTGGGAGATGCGTACACATCGTAGCCGCCGAAGATCGGTGCGAAAGCCTGTGCTTCGGAGATTCTGGTCTCGCTGATGGCCACTACATCTATGTTTAGTGACCTGAGGTCGTTGAGCAGGTGGCCCTGCTTCCATGACGACCCCAAGCCACGCGCATTTATGCTGCCTATTCTGAGTGAGGTCATGTTGAAAAGGAGTGGAAAAGATGGGAAAGACCACTTACCTTACTTCTCGTAGGGGAAGGACGGTTTTTCCATCTTTTCACTGCTTGTGGCCTCCTCAGGAAGGATGTCCTTATAAATCCTCCTGGAGAGTGCTTGTCGGAAGTCTCCGATGTCTTTGGGGAATTTTTGTTTTAGTGTCATGTACGTTTTCTGTGTGATGCGAGTGATTTGTATGTGTGGAGGTGGTGTGAATTTTGGGGTTGTTGTGTAGTCTTTTTCTGTGATGCTGGTGTTGTGTTGGATGTAGTGTAATAATTGCTTGTTGTTCAAATTTAATGCTGTGTAGTGTGTATCGTTTTGGTTGTTTTGTTTTGTTTGCGTTTGTTGTGGGTTTGTTTCTGTTTCGCATTTTGGTGACTTTTGTGGTGTAGGTGATGGTGGTGTTGGGGTTAATGATGGTGATGGTGTTGGTGTTTGGGTTGATGGGGTTGGTGATGCTGGTGTGGATGGTGGCATATCTGTCCTAACTTTTTTGTTTCTTAATTTATTTGTTTCCCCCTGTATTTTGTTTTTGGAGGGGGAAGGAAGAGAATTTTTTCTTTTTTGGTTTCTTTTCTTTTTTCCGGATATCGTTTCCCACTCCTCGTCGTCACAATCTGTCTCCAGTGATAGGCCGGAGAGTGGAAAATCCTGCACAGCCGTTAGTTTTGGTTGTGGCGTGGTGGATGGTGTAGGCGCTGGTGCTAGTTCTGAAGCGTTGGGTGGTGGTGGTGTTGGTTTTGCTACTGTTGCTGGGGTTGTTGCTGTTATAGTTGCTTCTGTTGTTGCTGCTACAGTTGTTGCTGCCATCTCTGCTACTGGTGGTGTTGATGGTTGTGTCACTGGGGTGGGTAGGAGAGGTGGCCTCAACCTTTTAGCCTGAGGGCAGAAAGCCCTTAGGTGGGTTCCTTCACCACAAACGACACACCTAGGTCTTCTGCCCTTGACAATTACCGTGAGGTGGCTGCCGTCAGTGAGGTCTATTACCTCTGGGATCTCCTCAATGCTTTTTTGGTCCGCTTGGATCAGGAGCTCCATACCAGATCCGGACCAGTTCTCCTGCTTTTCTTTTGATATTGCTATTATTTTCGTGTTGGCTTCGATGCCGGCGAGGACAGCCGCTATTAGCCAGGGAATTTCGATGGCCGGTGGAACGTGGGTCACCCTGATCTTTACGAGTCTCTGGCCACAATAGCTTGGGACGAGTGTGAAGTCGTCACTTCTTAATGGGGCCATGGAGTGTTCTCTAGCCTCCTCTGGTGTTTCAAAGAACACGTCCACGGTTCCATACTTTTTCCCACGTCTGATGTGGGTTTTTCTTGCCCACACATGTCCCAAAGCTTTTTCGATTTGGGACTCGGATGCCCGTTCCACTCGGCGCGATTTTACATTTATTGTTCGATACGACACGGTGCATAGGCGCCGATGCTCCATTTTATTAGGTGGGGGGGTGAGGCTGACCCTGTACCCATCTTTCTTTACCATTTGTTTGGCATTTTCTAAATCCTCCTGAGTTACCGTATATGCTTCGAACTGTTTTGCTACTATTGCAAAACTGGGGGACGTTTTTATAATGTCATTGTTGTTGTTGTTGCTATCGTTAATATTAATTTTAGTTTCAGTTGTGGTGGTGGTGACGTCAGTCGTCTTTGGTGGGGAAGAGTCCATTTTGCTTGATTTCATTTCGACATCACGAGTTAATTTATTTTTTTCTTCTTTTGTTTCTGTTGTCGCGGTGGTGGTGGTGGTGGTGGTGGTGGTTGTCGCGGTTGTGGTGGTGGTGGAGGCTTTAACACCTGCAGTCATTGGTAATGGCGGGAAATGAATGTCTGCCTGAGACAAATTTAAAATATTGCTACTGCTTATATTTTTTTTTGTGTTGGCAAACGTAGTAACATTTCCAATGGTGGTGTCGGTGTGAGGTGTTATTTTGTGAGGAAGGCTTTCAGCTGCTTCGTGCAGAGGTGAATTAGCCATTTTTTTTTCAAAGAAATTTTTTGATAATAATAAAAGTTAAAATTTCGGGCACAAGGCCCCAATCTTTTTGGGTGTCCTTTTCGGAAAACAATGTATGTGTGCTTATAAACAGTTAACAATAAAATTTTCCATAAATGGCAATTTTTAACAAACGGAAATAACAAACCTTTGCGGAGCTCACGATGGTACGATTTACTACGTAGGTCGCCAATAATAATAATAATAATAATAATAATAATAAACATCGGGTGGAGAATCCTTGGGAGGCGTGAAGATCAAGAGAGGTATCTTCCAGGGAGATAGTTTGTCCCCTCTACTGTTTGTCCTTGCCCTGATACCCCTGACCGTTATATTGCGAAAAGTGAATATCTGAGGCTGCAGGTAGCGGCTTGATATTTATTTCAACAAATTTTCCAGTTAAATAACATCAATGAGTGAGACTCAAAGAACAATAACAATAATAATAATAATTGTTTCCACTTTGGGCACAAGGCCAGCAATTATCACAGTGCATTACTGGTACTTTATTTTATCGACCCCATAAGGATGAAAGGCAAAGTTAACCTCGGCGGGATTTGAACTCAGAATGGCAAGGGCCATAACTCTATGCGTCAAAGCATGGTGTCCGATCCTCTACCGATACTGCCAATCCAATAATAATGAAAAAACAAAGGAATCCCCTCAAAAAACCTACTTGGCAAGAGAACATCAATCGCCAAATAAACCTTCTCCGATCTGACAGAAATTTTAGCAAGGTACAAAGTAGGTGAACATGTTAAACAAACTAAACTTAGAAAATTGAAAAGAAAATACAGTATAAAATCAACAAGTGACATAGACATGCTGATAGAAACAATCAAGCAAAAAGTGTCGGCCAAAGCTGCTCGTATAAGGCGCTTTGAAAAACGATCTAGATTCTATAAGAACAATAATATGTTCAAAAACAACCAAAGAAACTTCTAGAGAAAAATTGGTAAGTCAACAATAACTGCTAAATCAATACCACCTAAGGAGGAAGTGCAAGAATTCTGGGAAAACATCTGGGCCGAAGAAAAAGTTCATAATATACATGTCCCATGGATAGACAGACAAATGAAAGATACAGCTCACCTTGAGGAACAAATATGGGAAAATATAACAGTTGAACATCTGCGTTTAGCTCTTAGAAAATCCAGCAAATGGAAATCCCCAGGGAAAGACAAAATACCAAATTTTTTGATAAATGCCTTCACAGAGTCTCATGAGCTGTTAGCCCAACTTTACAATGAAATGGTTAAGGAGCCAGAAAAGATACCATCATGGCTAGTTAACGGCATTACATTCCTACTTCCGAAGAATGATGAAACAATCCCAAAAATTACAGACCGATAACTTGCTTGAGCACAATGTATAACATTGTAACATCAGTCCTAACTGAATATATATATGATCACCTGATAACAAATGATCTATTTCCCAATGAGCAGTAAGGGTGTAAACGAGGCTCATATGGCTGTAAGGATCAGCTTTTGGTTAACAAAATGATACTGGAAGATTGTCATAATTGACTCAAAAATCTATCAATTGCTTGGATAGATGAGAAAAAAGCATTCGATAGTTTGCCACACAGTTGGATTGAAAAGTATTTAGAGATTTTCAAAATATCTCCCATTGTCAGGTGGTTCCTGTCATTCAGTATGAAGACATGGAAAACGACACTCTTTTTGAATAGTGAAAAAAATCACTGGAAGCTGGAGATGTTAATATTAATTGTGGAATTTTTCAAGGTGACTCTTTATCACCGCTTTTATTCTGCCTCGCACTTATACCATTAAGTAAAATGCTCAATGAAACAAAACTTGGATATAAAGTCTATGACAAAACCATTAATCACTTGTTCTGCATGGATGACTGAAACTATTTGCAAAAAATGATGAGCTATTGCAAGGGCTATTATCCACTGTGGAGCAGTTCAGTGATGATATTAAAATGGAGTTTGGACTAGACAAATGCGCCAAAGCCACGTTCACCAGAAGAAAGCTGCTGAGAAGTTCAGACATTAATCTTGATCGGGGGAATGTGATAAGAGAACTTGATCAAGAGGAAACTGACAAATATATAGGTGTTTGTGACGGAGACGGAATCAAGCACTCGACAATGATGGAAAGGATAAGGAAGGAATGTTACCGCAGAGTCAGAGCAATCTTAAGAACGGAATTGAATGCAAGGAATAGGATCTATGCCATAAACACGCTTGCAATACCAGTAGTAACCTACTGTTTCAATGTCATCAACTGGTCAAGCACAGAGATCCGTAGGCTCGATACAAAAATTCGAAAATTCTTAACCATGCACAGAATGCATCACCCTAAGGCAGATACAGATAGAATATATCTAGAAGGAGGACGTGGATTAATCCAGTTAGATATTGCTTTGAAAACGGCAACAATTGGATGATCAAACTCGTTTTGAAATATGAAAGCATCAAAAGATCATACTCCATTACAAAAGATGCACAAAGATACAGTAATGAGCTACAAATTTCAGAAGTTCCCTTTACTGCTGAAATGAAAAACACAAAAAAAAGCAAGGCCGGTAAAAGTAACTGCAAAGAAAGAACTGCTACAGAAACTGGCTAAGAAATGGCAAAAAAACTTGTAGGAAAATACCCAGAAAGAACTAACAATCCTGATGTTGACAAAACTTTAACCCATCAGTGGTTGGCATCATCTGAACTGAAATCGGAGACTGAAGGACTGATTATATCAGCACAAGATCAGTGTCTGCCAACAAAAAGTTATCATACCAACAATAAAAAATGGATGCAACCCATTATGCTGTGTATGTAAAAAGCAACCAGAGACCATTGATCATATAATTTCAATGTGCAGTCCTATAGCTCCAACCGAATACCTAAACGGGCACGACAGAGCTGCACAATACATACATTGGGTAATGTGTAAGCATTTTGACTTGCCCCATCAAAAGAATTGGTGGGAGCATCAACCACCCCCCGTACTTGAAAAAGATCACATCTCAATCTTGTGGAACTTTAGCATCCAACCAGACCGAAAAATAGATACAAATAGACCTGATATAATACTGAAGGACTTAAAAAAGAGAGTATGCCTGCTAATTGATATGTCCGTTCCAATCGACAAGAATGTATCAATAAAAACATTTGAAAAATTGAGCAAGTATAAAGACGTGGAGACAGAGATTGGAAAAATGTGGAAGTTGAGAACTAAAACAATACCAGTGGTTGTAGGTGCTCTAGGAATGATTACTTATCCCAAATCCCAGGAAACCCGCCTATAGAAGAAATTCAAAAGATAGTATTAATGGGAACTGCCCATATACTAAGGAAGATTCTGTCAGTATAAATACATCACAAGTTTAAACAACTAAAGATACATGTATGTGTGTGTTCTTTCCTGAACATGACAGACCTTGTTGTCTCTTGAAGTCACTGGTTGTGACTTGGTGATAACTCGTATGAACATAAAGCAAGATAAATGCAACTGTAATAATAATAATAATAATAATAATAATAATGTTTTCTTTATTAACCACAAGGGTTTACATAAAGTAGACATTAAGGACAGTACAGGACAATACAGGACGGTACAAATGGGCATTTCTGCGTGTAAAAAACAGAGGATGTAATAAAATAACAAAGAAAAATTCCCCAATAGGGGGGAGACTTCCGAGGGACATTTGTGGAGAAAGCCCATTAAAAGACCACAGTGACCCTGACCACCAGGGCAAGTGCCCTCTCCCAGTTTTCCACCTTTAATTTACAGACACATACTCAGAGAAGGCCCATTCATTCGGGCCATACTTGCCTCTCTCACCCATCTTTCAACAAAATGCTGGGAAGAGAGCACTTCCCTCTCTACCCTGATTTTCCTTTTCAGATGAAATTTGAAAAAGTTAATCAGGGCATCACCGAAGAGGTAAGTGCTCGTCTTCAGCCCTTTCAAACGTGTCCACCATACTATCTCTTTCGCCATGGCCACCAGACAGATAAAAACTGCCTGCCCTTCCCGGCTAAAGGAAGAGGGCGGGGCAATCCTCACGATGGACTCAGCTGATATCGGGATCCGTCCTACACGTGACAGCAGGTGTTCGACATAAACCCACAAGTCAGCAATGCTCGGACACTGGACGAGTGCGTGCAGGACGGTTTCGTCGCCCTGTGCGCATCTCGGACATGCCCGGCTGACGGCACCTCCAAGCCTGTAAAGTTTATCCCGAACTGGCAAAGCACCCCGGTAGCACTGCCAGGCCAGGGATTTCTGGAAGTTGTCCATAGGCCCCGGCCCGAAAGTCCTTCCGAAGAGATTGGCTAGTTGATTTTCGTCGACGCCTAGAGTTTCTCCAAGTACGTCGTCGCTCTTCCCCTCCACTAATCCCCTATAGAACGCCAAGGTGGAGTTTCCACCGATCACATTGCCCGATTGGTCGAGGGCTGTGAGCGCCTGAAGACATTCCAGTCTCCAAGCGCTCCCTCTCGGTCTTCGCTTGACCCAGGACTGCTGCTCCGTCAAGGAGACGAGCTGGGGAAAAACGTGTCTAGCAAACGGCGACCACACCTGATCACCGTCGAGGAAGAGGTGGAGATGTCGTAGCCTGAGCGCGTGTCTGCGCATCATCAGCCACGGCATGCCCAGCCCTCCACGTAGCGGGTGTTGACAGCAGATGGACCGCCTGACCATCGGAGCACGTCCCTTCCACAAGAAGCGAAATAGCAAACGCTCCAGCGCAGTCAGGCGGGGCTTAGGACAAGGTACGACGGTCAGGCGGTAGTAGATGACGGACGCGATGTACGCGTTAGCCACCTCCGCTCGACCTTTCAGGGATAGCTTCCTCTCGGCCCATTTCTGGGTGAGAGAAGCCACCCTGCTCGTCACCTCGTCCCAGTTTTTGTCCGTCTGGAGGTCTGGACCGAACCAGACCCCTAGCAATTTAACCGGTCCGTCCGTCCAGCGCCCGACGACGCTGTTGGACGGCATGGACCTGCCTCTCCAGGTGCCGAGCTGCAGGCCCACTGACTTTTCCTGGTTGATCATTGCTCCTGTCACCGCTTCGTATTCTCTTAGTGTAGTGCCGATCGCCTCGATGTGTTTGGCGTTCGACACCACTACGGCGACATCGTCCGCATATGCTGACACGGATCTTCCGCATCCTAGTTCGCGCGGGACCCCCCTCAATGTCTCCAGTTTGTGCAGTAATTGCTCGAGAGTCAATACGTACAATAGGGACGAGAGGGGACATCCTTGGCGGACCGAGCGCATGATGTTGAACGGTTCCGAAAGGTGACCGTTCACTCTCACTACAGAGCAGATGTCGCTGTGCATGGCAGCGATCCAGCCTCTGAAGACGGGCCCAAAGCCAGCCGCCCTCAGTACTGCCGCTAGGTAACGATGGTCGACCCTATCGAAGGCTTTCGACTGATCTAAATTGATCAAAGACCCACCCGTGCCAGGTTCCCTAGCTACCCTCTCTACGATGTATCGCATGAGGTGGAGGTTGTCGTGGATGGATCTGTCGGGAATGGCGCATGTCTGTGCCTCTCCCACCAGACCACCAACGACAAGCGCCAACCTCTTTCCTAGCACCTTGGCCAAAATCTTGAACTCTGTGTTTAGCAGAGTTATGGGCCTAAAATTATCTATGTTATCCCCCTTGTTCGGATCCTTTCTCAGCAGCGCCACCGCTCCTCGGCTCACAGAGCTGGGAATTCTCCCGTTCTGTTGCCAGTTGCAGTAGACGTCCGCCAAGAGGCCTCCGAACAAGTCTGGCATTTGTACGTAAAGTTCATAGGGCAGACCATCCAAACCAGGCGATTTACGCCTTGTGCAGCCAGTCATTGCCTCCCGTACTTCAGCGGTTGTTATCGCCGCTGCCCCCGAACAGTTGAGCGAAGTGTCGCTGAAAAGCTTCACACATTTGCCCGGGATCGAGTAACATGCGCCCGTCGTGGTCCACCAAAGACCAGATAGTGGCTTTGTTGCCACGACGCGCCTCCGCCACTCGGGCCCATTGAACGGCTTTCGTCCCCTCGTGTCTGACAGCACGCACCCTAGCTCTGACAACGCAGCCTTCGTGCTTTGCATTGAAGAATTGGTCAAGGGCCAATTTCGCCGCAAGTACGTCGGTAGCGATGCCTTTGCAAAGCGCCTCGTCTAATTTTCTAACTAGTTCTCCCTCTGCTCTATTTTTCTCTATTGCTAAAGCCTTACTAAACCTAATGGACTCTATTCTAATTGCTCTTTTCAGAGCAAACCACCACTTGTTGTTGACGATGGCCCCCGTCAACGCCCGCTTAACTAGTTCGCTAATTCGGTCTCTGTAGGACTTGCGCGCTGGTAAGGACGCGTTTAGCTTCCAGTAGCCGGGTCCTCGTCTATGAATCCTATCTAAGTCTAGCACACAGATCACGAATTTGTGGTCCGTGTAACTGACTATCTTGAATTGTGGACAGCCTATGCTAGACCTATCTATGTCCCTACAAAATACTCTATCTAGATGATCTGGATGACCCTATGCGATTTATCCAAGTCCACATTGGTACATTCGGGAAATCCAATCGGTACCTGTCAGACAGTTCAAAACGTCTGAGCAGGTTGGTGAGACTCTTGCACCCTCATTCCCTATCCACTAATCCCACACAATCCCAGCGTGCATCTAAGATCCCGTTCCAGTCGCCCACTAACACTAAAGAGCGGGACGTTCCAAGAAAGGTCTCTAGACGCCGGAAGAAATCAGGCCGCCCTGCTCCTGTCGGGGCATAGACGGCCACTAACCTGAAAGCTTGCCCGTCTCCGCTGGTCACGTCCAGCACCACCAACTTACCTTCTGGGTCCAGGAAGATGGCCCGTATGGCGAGATCCAAACCTCTCCGAAAAAGCACAGCAACTCCTCCCCCCGATCCCGGACGGCTGGGAGATGCGTACACATCGTAGCCGCCGAAGATAGGTGCGAAGGCCCGTGCTTCGGAGATTCTGGTCTCGCTGATGGCCACTACATCTATGTTTAGTGACCTGAGGTCGTTTTGCAGGTGGCCCTGCTTCCATGACGACCCCAAGCCACGTGCATTTATGCTGCCTATTCTGAGTGAGGTCATGTTGAAAAGGAGTGGAAAACATGGGAAAGACCACTTACCTTACTTCTCGTAGAGGAAGGACGGTTTTTCCATCTTTTCACTGCTTGTGGCCTCCTCCGGAAGGATGTCCTTATACATCCTCCTGGAGAGTGCTTGTCGGAAGTCTCCGATGTCTTTGGGGAATTTTTGTTTTAGTGTCAGGTACGTTTTCTGTGTGATGCGAGTGATTTGTATGTGTGGAGGGGGTGTGAATTTTGGGGTTGTTGTGTAGTCTTTTTCTGTGATGCTGGTGTTGTGTTGGATGTAGTGTAATAATTGCTTGTTGTTCAAATTTAATGCTGTGTAGTGTGTATCGTTTTGGTTGTTTTGTTTTGTTTGCGTTTGTTGTGGGTTTGTTTCTGTTTCGCATTTTGGTGACTTTTGTGGTGTAGGTGATGGTGGTTTTGGGGTTAATGATGGTGTTGGTGTTTGGGGTGATGGGATTGGTGATGCTGGTGTGGATGGTGGCATATCTGTCCTAACTTTTTTGTTTGTTAATTTATTTGTTTCCCTCTGTATTTTGTTTTTGGAGGGGGAAGGAAGAGAATTTTTTCTTTTTTGGTTTCTTTTCTTTTTTCCGGATATCGTTTCCCACTCCTCGTCGTCACAATCTGTCTCCAGTTGTGATAGGCCGGGGAGTGGAAAATCCTGCACAGCCGTTAGTTTTGGTTGTGGCGTGGTGGATGGTGTAGGCGCTGGTGCTAGTTCTGAAGCGTTGGGTGGTGGTGGTGTTGGTTTTGCTGGTGGTGGTGGTGGTGTTGGTTTTGCTACTGTTGCTGGGGTTGTTGCTGTTATAGTTGCTTCTGTTGTTGCTGCTACAGTTGTTGCTGCCATCTCTGCTACTGGTGGTGTTGATGGTTGTGTCACTGGGGTGGGTAGGAGAGGTGGCCTCAACCTTTTAGCCTGAGGGCAGAAAGCCCTTAGGTGGGTTCCTTCACCACAAACGACACACCTAGGTCTTCTGCCCTCGACAATTACCGTGAGGTGGCTGCCGTCAGTGAGGTCTATTACCTCTGGGATCTCCTCAATGCTTTTTTGGTCCGCTTGGATCAGGAGCTCCATCCCAGATCCGGACCAGTTCTCCTGCTTTTCTTTTGCTATTGCTATTATCTTTGTGTTGGCTTCGATGCCGGCGAGGACGGCCGCTATTAGCCAGGGAATTTCGATGGCCAGTGGAACGTGGGTCACCCTGATCTTTACGAGTCTCTGGCCACAATAGCTTGGGACGAGTGTGAAGTCGTCACTTCTTAATGGGGCCATGGAGTGTTCTCTAGCCTCCTCTGGTGTTTCAAAGAACACGTCCACGGTTCCATACTTCTGCCCACGTCTGATGTGGGTTTTTCTTACCCACACATGTCCCAAAGCTTTTTGGATTAGGGACTCGGATGCCCGTTCCACTCGGCGCGATTTTACATTTATTGTTCGATACGACACGGTGCATAGGCGCCGATGCTCCATTTTATTAGGTGGGGGGTGAGGCTGACCCTGTACCCATCTTTCTTTACCATTTTTTTGGCATTTTCTAATTCCTCCTGAGTTACCGTAAATGCTTCTCACTGTTTTGCTACTCTGGCAAAACTCAGGGTGGTTTTTTTAATGTCATTGTTGTTGTTGTTGCTATCGTTATTTTTGTTATTATTAATTTCAGTTTCAGTTGTGGTGGTGGTGACGTCAGTGGAGTTCGGTTTGGAAGAGTCCAATTTGGTTCAAAATATTTCGACATCACGAGTTGATTTATTTTTTCCTTTTGTTTCTGTTGTCGCGGTGGGGGGGGGGTTGTCGCGGTGGTGGTGATGCTGGCGGCTTTAACACCTGCAGTCATTGGTAATGGCGGGAAATGAATGTCTGCCTGAGACAAATTTAAAATATTGCTAGTGCTTAAATTGTTTGTGTTGGCAAACGTAGTATCATTTACAATGGTGGTGTCGGTGAGAGGTGTTAATTTGTGAGGAAGGCTTTCAGCTGCTTGGTGCAGAGGTGAATTAGCCATTTTTTTTCAAAGAAATTTTTTGATAATCATAAAAGTTTAAATTTTGGGCACAAGGCCTCAATCTTTTTGGGTGTCCTTTTCGGAAAACAATGTATGTGCGCTTATATATAGATAACAATAAAAATTTTCCATAAATGGCAATTTTTAACAAACGGAAATAACAAACCTTTGCGGAGCTGACGATGATATAAATAAACGATAGCAGCGTCTTCGCGGCCAACCGCTATAGAATATTTACCAAACATTTCAACAGCACGTGGAAATTAATTAAATATACGGTCAACCATACACAATTAGGTATAAAATTAAAGTTAGAAATGCTTATATACATACCAGGATTAAATCCCTAAATCCCGACCCATGGGTTTCGTTCTCATTTTCAGATATCCTATTAAGGATAAATCTCGAGTTTCGAACTTTTCAGGGGACAAACTCGCTAGGACAGATTATTTTCTGAAGTGGCCCCCGCCAAACACGAATTCAAAATGGCTGAGAACCGTGACGTGGCAGTGGTCAAGTCAGAAAGAGTGTGATTGGTTGCTTACTGCGAGTGGGTTGGTTGCTAGAAAGCGCAGCCCAATATCGCCCAAATTGCATCTCAACCTTATGGGAGATTATTAAATATAAATATTTACATATACACCAATTAAACAAAGTCACAGACATATATGTGTTTTGGCAACCATTCACGATGTGGCTCAATGAAGAAGTAATAAATTAAATAATCAGAGCAAAATACTATAAAGTAAAGCATGTCCATGGAATCATTTGATAATATATATACATCATTTCTTCTCCCATAAATATATATTTAAATGTATAAGAAAAACAAAGGCTAGGCGTGAAGTATAGAAAAAGTGAAGATTGTTTGCAAAAGTTCATTCTTTAACATGTTTCAATACAATATAAGTTATATTGTATTGAAACATGTTAAAGAATTATTATATTATAAGTCTACATAGTGTTGATTGCATATTAATATTATTATGCCCATTCACTAGTAATACATTAAATATTGCATTTCTTCAGAAAGATTTCAAAAACATTTCAAAGTACGAGGTAAATTTGTTGCATCTTGCAGTAAAAATATTTCTACTGCTATCCACTCTGAATAAAAGGTACCTTTATCTGTATATATATAAAATTAAGTGTGTGTGTGTGTGTGTGTGTGTGTGTGTGTGTGTGTGTGTGTGTGTGTGTGTGTGTGTGTGTATTACCTATAGGGGCCTACATCTTACGACCAATTTTCATGAAACTTTACAGGCTCATAGATTAGTCATCGGGGAGTGTTTTCTATATACCAGCGTATCGTTTTTTTTATTCCGGGGTCATTCTGCAGATAAAAATCGATAGGGGGGCACCTTTTTTAGGTATCGAAAAATAAGATTTTGGGCTTTAGCTCCCAGATTTTGCCACCGATTTCGTTCAAATTTTAAAGCAAAATAGAATTTATCATTGCACATCCTATAATGGCTTTATATTTTGCATTTGTTGTTAAGGGACGGCGTGGCGGCTGCTTAAATATGCAAAAATACCACTTTTAGACTTTAATTTCCACTTTTTCGGCTCTAGCTCCCACATTAATCAACCTACTTTCTTCAAATTTTACTCTACGCTAGATCTGATTATTTCACGTCTTAAAGTGGCTTTAGATTTTGGATTTTTTGTTCAGGAACGGTGTGGCAGCCGCTTAAATATTCGAAAATACCACCTTTTCGCTCAAATTCCCGCCTTTTTGGCTCTAGCTCTCACATTTTTCAACCGATTTCGTTCAAATTCGAAACTTCGGCTCCACCTCACACATAAATCAATTTATTTGGTTCAACTTTTATACTACGATAGAACCGATCATTGCACATCTTATAGATGGTCAAAGGCAAAACGATGGCCACTGACGTCGTCTGAGCTTTTAGTTGTGTATTTTAGAATTCATCGGTTTCCAATCAAGTAGCGTGAGGAAATTTGGCTTAATGTTAGAGGTCATTACCTCCCTCTCCCAGCATGCCCCTTCGTCAGTCACCCGCGTTTCTCAGTGATAGAGGTCATCACCACCCTCCCCCGCGTGGCCTGTGTGTGGTCATAGATGAGTCATCGAGAAGCAGTCGCTAAGATCAACACCTTTTCATCAAAGCAGATATTATTTTACCTACCCAGGCAACGCTGGGTACTGCTGCTAGTCTATAATAAGAACAAAGTGGACAACGCCGAGGTCTTTATTCGTGCTGGCCTTCCCAGCATGTTTATCCTGCTTCGACAGTGCAGACTACGCTGGCTAGGACACGTCCACCGCATCCAAAAAGACATCTTATATGGGGGCTGGCCTCTTGGAAAGAAAGCCAGCAGGATCCGGCGTAGATATCTCAGATGGATGATGTTGAGTCGCCTCTCCTGTCTGGCATATGGGTACCATGTCTCACTGCCATACGGCAGTGCGCCGATGAGACAGGCATTGTACACAGCTATCTTGGTCTTTACCACCAGCTTGGAGTTTGTCCACATTCGGGTTGTGAGGCGAGCAAACGTTGTGGCTGCCTTCCCAAATCTCCTGTCGAGCTCTGTGTCCAGGGAGATGTTGTCGGTGATAGTGGAACCGAGGTGGGTGAACTAATGGATGATGTCGAGCTCGTCGTCATCAATTTTGATGACTAGTGGTATTTCAGTGTCCTATCCCAAGACGTTTGAATTCCCAAGGCTGATGGTCAGCCAAAAATCCCTGCAGACCTGGAGGAAGCGCTCCAAGAGCATTTGGTATTCCTGCTGGGAGTGCGTCGCAACCGCGGCATCATCGGAAAATAGCATGTCTCTAATGAGGTTTTTACGTACCTTTGTCTTCGCTCTGAGGTGGGAGAGGTTGAACAGCTTGCCGTCTGATCTGGTATTGGCGTCCCTCATGTCCTGTGGCACTGCACCTTCTTTCCAGTACTGGCAGAGGACCTCATGCAGTGGTCGCAGTAGGGTAGTCCTGCATTACGTGATCAGGTCAGGAGGAAACCCATCGTCGCCTGGATACTAACCTGAGCCCAAGTTGTTAATTGCCTTGTTGAGCTCTCCCAAGGTCGGCTCAGTATCAAGCTCTTCCATGACAGGCAGGCACTCAACAGCATTGAGAACCGAGTGGGACACGGTGTTCTGTCTGGAGTAGCGGTCAGAGTAGTGCTCCACCCATCTCACCATCAGCCAGCCTCTGTCAGTGATTACTTCCCCAGTGTTGAATTTCTGGGGAGCTGTCTTGCTCTGAACCGTTCCCAGTGCCTTCTTGATGCCATCGTACATGCCTCTGATGTTCCCTGTTATGGCAGCTGTCTAGATGTCCTCACTGAGCTGTGTTCAGTACCCATTAACACTGTGCCTTGTAGTCTGTTGAACCTTGTTTCTAGCAGCCCTGAGAGTCTGCAGGTTTTTTCGCTGGGCAATCATTTGTACTCAGCTAGGGCAACATGCTTGGCTTCAATGATAGCTGTCATCCTGATGGACTGTTCGTCATTCATTACAACTTCGTTCTGGCAGCTTCTGTGACAAGGCTGCTGCCAAACAGTAGCAGCCTCGCAGCTCCTTTGGATCCAGCAGCATTGTGGAGAGCGAGGACATGCTACATGGGAAACATCCTGTTCTCCAAATCACATCGCCCAGGCTTGTATCCAGCCACTCCATTCTATGTACCACTCATCAAAAAAACTAGCACCATATACCTGGAGAGGACAATCCAGCTGCACCTACAGCGTGGATACAAAAAAGGGAGTAGCAGTTACCGGTGATAAGTCTTCAGTCATTTGGCGTAAAGGCAAGCGCCCGGGGTTGCTCCCGATGGTGGAAGAGATTTTCAGATCTCACTGGATAGCTATCACCCGCCTCAAACTGGGCAGCCCCCAGGTGTTGTCTTGTCACAGTCTGCTTTCCTCGTTAGGTGCATGAGGATTAGGATTCATCCGAACAGCAAACTGCAACCTTTGCACCAGCTAAAACAGCCAATCAGCAAAAGTAATCTGCTCGAAAACAGTGAACTTGGAATGTCCGGACAATGATGTCTGGCCTTTTCAACAACATGCTGAATATCAGTGACTGCAGAAAAACAGCTGTGTTAAAACCGAGCTGAAGAGACTGAACGTAGATAGAGCCACCCTTCAGGAAACGAGACTGGCGGACTCAGTACGCTGAAGGAAAACGTCTACACGTTCTACTGGCAGGGGAGGGGCTCTCAGGAGCCCAGAAAGCGTGGATTAGGCTATGCACTTACAAGCTGTGTACTTATCACAACCTGTGCATCACCAGCCCCTACTGCTGCACCAAGCCGTAACACAAGGTATCATGGAGACATCCACGCTCAAAGCACTGGCACCAGCTAGATTTCACTCTGATTAGACGTGGCGTCATCAAGAACGTTCTCCACACACGCTCCCACCACAGTGCAGACTGTGACACAGACCACTCCTTGATGTGTTGCAGATCAGGCAGCAACCCAAGAGATTCCATCCAGTCAAGGAACAGGGGAATCCTTACCTTTATGTCAGCAATATGTACCAGCCAGAACTTGTAAGGCAATTCACTGAGGCTCTCAAGAAAGAACGTTGCACCTCTCAACCTGGGGACACTGTGGTGGTAGCAGTTTAAGTTGTTGGCTTCGACTGTAGTGGTAGTAGTGGAGGGGAGAAGAAGAAGAAGAAGAAGAAGAAGAAGAAGAAGAAGAAGAAGAAGAAGAAGAAGAAGAAGAAGTGGGAGGGACAGGGATAGGTGTGGTAGTATTAGCAGGCCTATGGTAAGGAAGGAGAAGCAGCTTAAACTGCTACCACTACTGTTGGTCAACACTAACAGAGAACGAAATGAAACTACGGACAAAAATATGAACTTTCCTCCCTAAGTAGTTTTCCTGTATATTTTGTTAAGTTATATATGTATATATATATATATATATATATATATATATATATATATATATATATATATATATATATATATATATATTATTATTATTATGTAATAAACAACATAAGGCAATTATTCCATTTACCAGTGGTTTCTTAAAAGCAAAAGGTTTTGCTTTCAATCCTCAGAATGAAAAATCCTGGTCAAAACTAATGTAGGAAGGAAATTCCTTGAACTATTAGACAAACATTTTCCTCCTATTCATAGATATTATAAGATTTTTAATAGGAATGTAGTTAAGATCAGCTACTCTTGTTGTCCATCCATGAAATCCAAAATCACCAGTTCAAACCGTACGAGGATAAATCCAGGATGCAGTTGCAGGAAGCCGGATGAATGCCCATTGCAGGGTAAATGTAACACAAAATCTGTCGTTTATGAGGCTAAAATAACGCCAGTTATCAACAACCAGCCAGCCAGAAGCGAGCGATATGTCGGTATGACCCAGGACAGGTTTAAAACCAGATTTTACTCACATGTCGCTTCTTTTAAACACTCAGATAAACGAACATCAACGGCCCTCGCAAGTAAGGTATGGGATCTCAAGGATAGTAATATCCCGTACTCTATTGATTGGTCTATATTAGACCATTCGAGGGAGTACCAAAGGGGCACAAAGAATTGTTCTTTGTGTACCACAGAAAAGTATAGGATTTTGCTAAACTTGAGAGACACTTCCGCTTGCCTTAACTCTAAGACTGAGATCTTCAGATGCTGTCCTCATCTGAAATCGCATCTGATCTGTAACTGGATTGACACTCCTACGATAAATCAACCGCCTTGAACTCCTTCTCTGCTCTTTACTTTTGCTACGGCTTTTATTTTGCTGCTTCTACCTTCTGTACTCTTGTATTTAAAAAAAAATGTTCTCCCTTACCTCCCCTTATATTTTTACCTCCTCTTAGCCCCCCCCCCCATATATTCTTTTTGTTTTGCCCTTCACATACCTATGTGTATGTGTATGTATTTTTGTGTGTATATATGTATATGTGTACATATATGTTTGTGTATGTATATATATGTGTATGTATGTATGTATATGTATGTGTGTGTATATATGTGTATGTATATGTGTCTGTATATATATATATATATATAAATATATATATATATGTGTATATATATATATATATATATATATATATATATATATGTGTGTGTGTGTGCGTGTCTGTATGTGTGTATATATTTGTATATTTGTGTGTGTATATGTATGTATATGTGGATAAACCAGGGCTTTTTTTCATTCTGTAGATTGAAGGAAACTTTTTTTGCTTTTAAGAAACCTCTGGTGAATGGATTAATTGCCTTGTATGGCTTTATTACTTTACTACTATATATACGTTTATGTAAGGTTCATTTGTCTTATCTAATACTGAGCTTTACACATACACACATGTATATGTGTGTGTGTATGTGTAT
Organism: Eledone cirrhosa; assembly: GCA_964016885.1. Taxonomy (NCBI): domain Eukaryota; kingdom Metazoa; phylum Mollusca; class Cephalopoda; order Octopoda; family Eledonidae; genus Eledone; species Eledone cirrhosa. The sequence goes on along the minus strand of OZ024741.1, from coordinate 310,261,236 downwards.
GCATGTGTGTATGTGTACGTGTATGTGTGTATATATATATATATATATATTTATATATATGTATGTGTATATATATATATATGTATGTGTATAAATGTATATGTGTATATGTATGTGTATGTATGTATATGTTGCGTGTGTTTTTATTTATTTTTATGCATGTGTGGGTTTGTGTGTGTGTGTGTGTGTGTATATATGTGTGTGTGTTTGTATTTGGTTGTGCGTTCTTTTGATATATACGTATTTGCATGTGTATAATTGTTTAGCTATGTATGTATATGTGTGTTTACGTATTTATATGTGTGTGTGCGTTTATATTTTTATATTTTTGTATGTATATATATATATATATATATATATATATATATATATGTATATGCGTGTGTGTGTGTATATAATTACATATACATATGTGTGTGTTTATATTGTATACGTGTACGTGTTTGCGTATGTATGTGTATGTACGTGTTTATGTATTTGTATATGTATATTTATGTGTGAGAGTGTGTGTATGTGTTTACTATTTCGAACGTATGTATATGTGCTTATGTGTGTATTACTTACCACGCGTGTCTGTCCTGTTAGCTGGGGCATGTATCGCTGTCAAATATTTGTTAATATTATTTATATATTTTTTTCTTATATTTATTTGCGTGTGTTAATATGTAGTGGAGTGCATTCATGTATGTGTATGTATGTACGTTGTATGTTTGTGTGAATGTATGTATATGTGTGTGTATATATATGTGTGTGTGTATGTGTAGGCTTGTACACACACATGTGTGTGTGTGTGTATGTATATGTGTATATGTGTGTATATGTATGTATGTATATATATGTATATATATATATGTATATATGTATGGATATATATATATATATATATATATATATATGTATGTATGTATGGATATGTACATGTGTATATATATGTGTGTGTGTATGTGTGTGTGTGTGTGTATATGTGTGTGTGTGTGTGTGTGTGTGTATGTATGAATATATGTATGTGTATATGTGTGTATATATGTGTATGTGTGTGTAGGTGTACGCTCTTTATATATATATGTATATATATATACATATGTATATATATGTATGTATATGTATATATATATATATATATATATTATATATGTGTGTATGTGTATATGTGTATGCGTGCAAATTATATGTGTATATATGTGTGTGTGTGTAAGTATGCTTTTGTGTTGTTTTTTTTTGTGTGTGTTTGCATGTGTAGTTTTATTTTATTTTATTTTTCCTTTCCTTCTCCCTTTTCCAGCCTCACTTTCATATAGATTGCATTTTTGTTTTTAGAATCCATATTCAATAAACAAACCAGGATTTTTCATTCTGAGGATTGAAAGCAAAACCTTTTGCTTTTAAGAAACCACTGGTAAATGGAATAATTGCCTTATGTTGTTTATTACATAATAATAATAATTAAGCTCTGTTGCTTACATAGAGCACTCTTTTTTCCTGGACTTTTCCGATGGAATTACTTCATTCACACATATATATATATATATATATATAGGAATAGATATGACGCCGACGGCAGAGCTCAAGCCGTTTCGACGGCTATTTCTGGACTAAATTCAGTCCAGAAATAGCCGTCGAAACGGCTTGAGCTCTGCCGTCGGGGTCATACATTTTCCTATTACCCACTCTACTACCCTAAGTATGGAGCACTCGACGAAGTGCGCAGATTGATTTGGTTACTCGGGAGTAATGTAAAATAAAATAAATAAGTCAAATATTTAAAATTTGGCTTCATTTATTAAAGGTGTACTACTATATATATTTCGGTGACAGCCATCTTTGGCTATGACCTCTTCAGGCAGTCCGGGTACACATGAGACGGGTACACATGTTGTTGAGGTGTTTAACTCCGTCAATACTCCGATATGCCCAGTTCCTGGTTGGGTTGTTATTTCTCTGAGGAACTGGAATCATATGAATTCGAACAAACGAATTTCGGTGTCAAAGGACACTCTCTCCTCCCATTGGTCAGTTGTGAGAACATTCCTCAGTCAAAAGTCTATAGAAATTTTTTCTGGGGCAAGGCAATCTGTTGTGGTTGTTTTTGTTAAGTACAGCTGACCTCCTCCCTTGTGTTGGTAGTGGTGTTGGTGTTCCAGTTCCTCAGAGAAATAACACCCCAACCAGGAACTTGGCATATCGGAGTATTGACGGAGTTAAACACCTCAATAACATGTGTACTCGTCTCTACCACACCAATTCGGACTGCCTGAAGAGGTCACAGCCAAAGATGGCTGTCACCGAAATATATATAGTAGTACACCTTTAATAAACGAAGCCAAATTTTAAATATTTGACTTATTTATTTTATTTTACATTACTCCGGAGTAACCAAACCAACCTGCGCACTTCGTCGAGTGCTCCAATCTGCATACCGAGGTGCTGGTAAACAACCAACATATACTCAAAATTTATCTAGCTCCACCACGTGTTGAGCGCTTCAAACAGTAGCGGACTTAAGTCACTATGGAAAAACTGGCAACCTTGGCGTCACTGAAGGATATCCCCCTACCTGGCAAACGGGAATACACCAGTGATCTCATCAGGAGTATGTACTCCCTTGACTGTAGGATGAGATGGAAGGCATTCCACTTTGAAAGAGGAACGCCTAAAATTACCAACACCCAAAACATGGAGTACCTTTTTAGATCAAGGAGGAACCCTCCCCACAACAGGCTAATGGAGGAGTTCGAAAACGAGATGATTAACATTATCTCCAACCTCAAATTCTCCGGAAACCCACCCAGAAGTCAGGAGTACCTCAGACACCTGGGAAAGGGGATTACAATACTTAAAGAGACAACTGGAATACTTGTCCATGCCGATAAAACCAACAACCTCTACAACATGGACATTGAACTGTATAATAAGATAATTCTCAGGGAACTGAGGAAATGATACATAAAACACTTGGATTTACCCTGGATGAGATCAACGCCACAGCTTACAGGATTATATCCGGACTCGGCAAAGAGGACAGGACGGCCCCATACCAACCAAGGGAGCCGCGGATTACCCTTAAAGATCACAAGCCAAACTTTGAGTCCGACCTCCCTGTTAGACTAATAGCCCCCTCCAGATTAGACCTAGGGATCGTCAGTAAAAGCATACTAGATAGGGTTTTGCCCAAGCTTCGGAAAAAAAACTAGATTACAGCAATGGCCATGCAAGGGAGAGGTAATAGAATGGTTTAAGATACTACTTGGGAAAAGTAGGATCAGCTTTATCCAACTGGATATCGCAAGCTACTACTCTTCAATCTCGCCCATAGTACTCAATAGGGCCCTTTTTTTAGCGATGTCCAATACGGACCTAACCCGAGAGGAGGTGGGCATCATCCACGCCGCCCGAAAGACCTTGATCCGTTTCGGTGGAGACCTTTGGACCAGGAGTGATTGGCCAAATAACTTTGACATCACGATGGGCTCCAGCGACTCCGCACAGGTAACGGACCTGGTTGGGCTCTTCCTGCTGAAGTAGATAAAAGAAGAAATCCCTTGCCTGGGCGGCGGTTTATATTGTGACGATGGTCTCTTCACAGTCTATGACCATAGCACCACTATGGTGGAAAGAATGAGGAGGCGTATTCGAAATTTCTTTAAGAACCAGGGGCTCAGTATCGAACTAGACCCAAATAGAAAGGTAGTTAACTTCCTAGACACCACCCTAAATCTGAACACCGAGCAATACTACCCCTACCACAAGCCCAATGAGAAACTTGTATATGTTAAAGCGAAGTCAAACCACCCTAGACCCATAATTAAGGCTGTAGTGAAGAGTGTCTCGGATAGGATCTCCAGCCTGTCCGCAAATAAGGAAATCTTCGATAGCAACGCAGAATATTACAACGCAGCTCTAAATGAGGGGGCACATGACCAAAATATATCATATAATCCGAGGCGCCATGATGGGGATGGCCCACGGGACACCCCCACCCATGGTGTCCGGGAGGGGGCGAACCCTAACAATACAGGCAGAATGGAAACAACTAAACACCATGAGCCCGACACCACCACATGGGCGAGGGGGACGCGTACGCATAACCATGGGAGGAAACCCAATACGGGTAGCGGTCTCAGGGGAGATACTAACCACCCCGGGCCCGACGCCCCCAACCGCAAGACACGTAAAGGGAGTGATGGAGGACCATCCCATTGTAGAGCCTCCAGCGCGGGCAACAACCACCCCACAGATTCGGGCCGAGAAGGTAGCAAAACACATAGCGCCCAAAGGGGAAGCAGCAATGCGGGAACCACTAGCAACCCAACAACTCCCCAACAGCCCACGACAAGCTCAACCCACTCACATGGGAGTAGAGGCAGAAAAATCACATGGTACAACCCACCCTACTCAGCGGCCCTAAAGAACATCTTGGCCCGCTCATTCTTTAGAGTACTAGATAAATGCTTCCTGAGGGACCATAGATACCACAAGATCTTCAACAGACACACTGTGAAGCTCTCGTATTCTACCACGCGAAATGGGACCCAGCACATAGCTATCATCAATAGGGGTAGACTTAAAAACCACACACAACCAGAAGCTGGCAATATAAGCAGCCAGCAGAACCATGTGGAGGGAAAGAAGGGTGGACCCAGTGCCCACCCTGGAAACCCAAACAGACCCAGGGACCCCCCACCGGGCCGGGGGGAAGACCACTATATAACACGTAACGGGAACCCCACACTAGGCACGCGGAGGTCGACCACCTCCTGCAACTGCAGAAACCCCGAATTATACCCCCTTAGTAATGAATGCCTTAGGAAGAACTTAATATACGGATGTAGAGTAAAAAACCCCAACTCTGAACACCTTTACATAGGATCCACATCAACGAGCTTTAAAGACCGATGGTATAACCAGGGAGGACAAAAGGAAAAGTATGGCTCTTTCCGAACTGATCTGGAAGCTCAAGCTGGACAGGACCCCGTAATATCTGGCCTGGTCCATAATCAGGAAAGTACCACCTGATAAAGGGAGATCTGGCATCTGCAAACTATGTCTGAGCGAGACCCTCGAGATGGAAGCAGCCTGATAAACCTCAGGACTGACTTCTTCGGGACATGTAGACACCTCAGGGCCGGGACCTTCCTCAAGCTATATGGACAGTAACAACACATTAGGATGGTAACTCCCCTCAAGCTATAGGGACTCCTCCGGGACATGCAGACACCTCAGAGCCGGGACCTTCTTCAAGCTATATGGACAATAACAACACATTGGGATGGGGACTTCCCTCTAACTATAAGGACAGCAGCCCCACCACACCGAGCCCACGGTAAACCACCCCCTGCACAGTCACCACCCCTACCCCTGCCTCGATCGACTCCTGTGACAACACATACTTATGCATATGTCCATACATAGATACTGTTATTTAAGATTATACATGCACAGATACTTACATGTGTGTGTGTGGGTGTATGGGTGTGTGTGCGTGTGCATGTGGGGGTATGTGTGGGGGTGAGTGGGGATAATGTGGGGGTGCCTAGGGGATGCACCTGAGCCTGTGCCTGTGCGTGTGTGCTTGGAACGATGTGAGTTGACATACACGCATATGTGTTCTATGCCGAAATAGGAACTGTAGTCCTCTTGATTCTGACACAGGCTTTCTACTTCGGTCAATATCTTCCAAATCTTTCAAACTTTGAGATTGGTTATAACACACATGCATTTTATTTTATTATTTTATTTTATTCTTTTATTATCTTATTCTTTTTACTATTTTTTTTTTGTTTATTTATTTATTTTTTTTACTTTTTTATTTTTTTTTTATTCTTTTATTTTTTTTTTTCTTCATTTTTATTTTCTTCATTTTATTGCCTTATATTCTTTTATTTCTCCATTTTACTTTATCTTATTTCTTCATCTGTTTGGCACACCGCCCCCCCCCCCTCACCACCACCACCACCACCACGAGAAATGGTGACAGGATTGATGCCAACACACACACACAAATTCTTCTAAAAATAGCAGCAGCCGAACTAAAGCTGACCCCAACACTAACACCACTACCAATACAAGGGAGGAAGTCAGCTGTACTTAACACAAACCACCACAACTGATTGCCTTGCCCCAGAAAAAATTTCTATAGACTGAGGAATGTTCTCACAACTGACCAATGGGAGGAGAGAGTGTCCTTTGACACCGAAATTCGTTTGTTCGAATTCATATGATTCCAGTTCCTCAGGGAAATAACAACCCAACCAGGAACTGGGCATATCGGAGTATTGACGGAGTTAAACACCTCAACAACATGTGTACCGAAATATATATAGCAGTACACCTTTAATAAACGAAGCAAAATTTTAAATATTTGACTTATTTATTTTATTTTATATATATATATATATATATATATATATATAGAGAGAGAGAGAGAGAGAGAGCGAGAGAGAGAGAGAGAGAGAGAGAGAGAGAGAGAGAGAGAGAGAGAGAGAGAGAGAGAGAGAGAGATGAGATTCTACAGGACTAGAACTGTTTCATTCTTTAAAAATCATCAGGAATCTGGGTATCAAAAAATAAATATGGTATTTATAGGTCTCTTCGGGTGGTAGGAGAGGGTAGGGAGTGGGATGGGTAGAGGTCATTGGTTGATAGAAAGGGGAATTCATTAAAAGCTAATTCTTTAAAGCTATAAAATATTTAGAGTAACAAAGGCCGAAAGAACCTCCGATTCAACCCGGAATAACGTACCTTTTAGCACTCTCTGTGCCCCTTATAACCATCATCAAGAAACTATGCTGACCAAACTCGACCTTGATGTCTCCATGAAGAACATCCCAATCCCTCCAAGGAAACTATACCTAAAAACACTCATCAGACGTACCGACGAGTTCTTTCATTAGATGGAGAGCCTTCTTCCTCAACAACCCTGATGTAGCATCTACCAATGATGAGAAGTTCGGCTTCAAAGCGAATAAGACACCACCCACCAACAGCCTACTTCAACCATTTGAAGAAGACCTCTTCAAGATGATAAAAGATATAAAATTCCGTAGAGCCACCACACCATTCCAGGCCTACTTAAATACTGAATTGCGGAATATAAAAAAATCCCCTAATCTTCATGTCTC
>OZ024741.1:310114118-310249118 GCA_964016885.1 Eledone cirrhosa | reverse complement strand
TTTGTGGACGCTACCCCTGGAGGGAAATTAGCTAACCAGTGTAGAAAGGCCCTGAGAAAGACCCACTTAAAGATTAAGGTGGTAGAAAAGCCAGGAACCACCATAAAATCCCTGATCAGCAAAACCTACCCTGTTAAGAAAACCCACTGTACTAATAGGAAATGTATCATATGTAAGGTAAACCCCCGGATAAACTGTAAAACTAGAAACGTAGTCTATAGCATAAGATGTACAGAGGGTACTTGCAGAAACATGACAACAACATACATAGGCGAGACAGCTCGTAGCATAGGTGAAAGGATAGACCAACACTGGGCGGAACTAAAAGGACGAAAAAACGGGTCAGTACTATACGAACATGCCAGACAACAACACGACGGTAACATAGACAACATAGAAATTAGAATAATATCTAAACATAGAAATGACCCAGCAGATAGGCAAATCAGAGAGGCCAGTGAAATAGAACTTAGAAGGCCAAGACTAAACAGAAAGAATGAATGGAATAACAACAACACCCAAACAAACAACACTGACCTAAGAGAAGTATAAATAAGTAAATAAATAGATAAATAAATAAATAAATACATACACAAGCACAATAACAACAAACACATATAAACACACACTAGTCACCCAATCACGAACACACATCAAACAAAACACTATACACACACGCAAACGCATGCGCAAAGAAGACAAAATAAAATGAACAAACAAATAAATAAATAAATATATAGACGGACTAAATAAAAATGGCGTAGACATACAATGCAACGGGAGGAAACAATAGCACCACTGACGATGTTGCAGATGTGCAACGAAAGAACTCTGATAAACCATATATATGTGTTTGTGTCTATATTGTATCTGTATTATTTTTGACCGCCGGTCAGTCAATGGCAACATTGAGGACCGAATAAATTAGATTACCGATATAAAAGACACAGAAGCGAAAAGCGAAAACCAACCAAACAGTGAGTGTGTTCTGTTATTAATTCTGGCAATATTACACAAATATGACCCTCCCCAAGTATAACAATATTTGTTTCGACACACGATTTCATATAAAAAACCTCGCAAAACTATATATAACTCATCATTTCATATAAGTAGGCCGAATTTACTTGCAAACCGCCAGAGATTCGATTTTACTAAATTTCCAATTATATATATATATATATATATATATATATATATATATATATATATATATATATATTCCAATTATATATATATATATATATATATATATATATAATTGGAAATTTAGTAAAATCGATTCTCTGGCGGTTTGCAAGTAAATTCGGCCTACTTATATGAAATGATGAGTTAGCAAAGCACTCGATAAGTTAGGGCCTTAGAGTAATAACATACGTTTAAATAGCTTGACAAATCGAACATTGTGGTAGGCAAATCTAACACACAATACTATACCAAAGTAACGATAGAACTAACAGGTTGAGAAAAATACACCTGGACAAATCAAACGATCAATCGTTTAAAGTGTTTCTTTGAATCCGAAATCAAATATCAGACTTACGTGACTGGCAAGCTCGTGGTATTCATGATCGAACGGAGGATTCAGTTTTTCAACAGGCTTTTCGTTCTACCCAGAACTGATGCAGAAGTCCTAATGAAAAGTGAAGTCGCCTTGGATGAATAGGCAAATAATTTTCCATAACGATTTTTCAAAAGCATGTAATTGCGTTCCCTCTCTTTTTTGTTGTTGTTTTTGCTGCTGTTTACATTTGGTTTTTGTGTATGCAAAAATATGTGTACACGAATATATATATATATATATATATATATATATATATATATATATATATATATATATATATATATATATATATTTTAAGGAACGATCGACTTTCGTCAAATCGGACCGAGGGAACAATGTTTCCGTTGGTCTTTCCAATTGCTAATACTATCTATCGGTCGCAACTCCAGGTAGAAGGAGCAACGTGAAATAAAGTGTCTTGCTCAAGGACATAACGCATCACCTGGTCCAGGAATCGAACTCACAACCTTACGATTGCGAATCCAATTCTCTAACCACTCAGCCACACGCCTTCACTATATATTCGTGTACACATATTTTTGCATACACAAAAACCAAATGTAAACAGCAGCAAAAACAACAACAAAAGAGAGAGGGAACGCAATTACATGCTTTTGAAAAATCGTTATGGAAAATGATTTGCCTATTCATCCAAGGCGACTTCACTTTTCATTAGGACTTCTGCATCAATTGGTGAACATACCTGTAACAAACTTGACACCACGTGTACCATCTAAGTCTACCTCGAATGCTGCGGAAAACACTATCTATAATCTAAACTATAATAAAGGGAGAAGCACGGGACTGCGTACGGTTTATAATTTGTTTATCCCATTAGTAAAATAAGTTCGATTACTTTGAATAAATAATGAATGAATATTACATAATTTATCTACTAAATTTCGTGGCTGATCATTAAATATATTTTATTATTTATTTAAAGATTCACATCTTTAAAATTTTCAAATGTCAACACTTCCGGTGGCGATCGCTTAATTAAACATATTAATTTTCTGTCACTAATTTTGTCTTAATGCATTTTATATATAATATCGTTTTTTTTAATGTATCATGGATTACGTTACTGATTACATAAGACAATGTATCACAGTCTTCGTACAATTTCTGTGTATATTGTCAATTACGATTTTATTTGATGTATCATATCTACATGTATATATACTTGCGTATAATATCAATATACACACTACACATGCTAGCAGAAAACCACCTTTATAATAATAATGGAAGAAATAATAATAATAATCGAAGAAATTTGACACCACGTGTACCATCCGAGTCTACCTATTGTGGAAAATACTATCGATAATGATAATAATCAAAAGTATATGTCATCAGCAGTTGTCCAAAGATGTCATCGCGGTACTATCTACCTATGAGGCATGATGTACAATGCAATCCGTAGAAAAGATAGCCCCGATAATAAACACATTAAAAGCTAAAGTAGTCTATCTTGGACAAGCAACCACTATATTGGCTCCCACTTTGAAGGATATGTTTTTGCAATCCATGAACAGGAAATCAACACAAAATACCTGATTCACAAATGAGATAGGGATGCAGGCAAAACACTTAGATGTGACAAGTACAGACTCTGCAGAATTAACATCGAAGATATCACCCATGTCATAAGCAGCTGCCCAAAGATGTCATCACGGTACTATCTACCCATGAGGCATGATGTAGTAGCCAAAACACTACAATGCAGTTCGTAAAAAAGATAGCCCCGACAATAAACACGTTAAAAGCTACAACAATGTGGAAGACATATACATAATATGAATGAGTACTGGTGGAATGTTCCAGTAAAAACCCCAATAAAATGCAGGCATAACAGACCAGATATAATGATATTGGACATGGAAAAGAAGGCATGCACAGTAGTGGAAGTTAGCTGCCCAGCAGATGCCAATATAATATCAAAGATTAGCGAAAAGGAGAATATTTATGCAGAACTAATGAGAAATCTGCAGACACTCCACCCTGACTATACCTTCAGATTTATGCCTGTGATTATTGCGACACTGGGATATGTTAGTAACTTTTGCAGAAGCTGGGCTTCACAGAAACAAAAAGAGCATGACGGAAATTATAAGTACAATTCATTAATGGAACAATAAAAATATTTAAAGCATTCCAAAAATTTTGCATCTAATATCTCCATGTACACATGTATAGATACAAAGAATATACACATGCACACATACAACTCAAAACATACACATCCACACATAAAATAACATTCATACTTGCACACACATGCATGCATACATAAATGCATACATATCTACCTAGTTGATGTTGTGAAAATTCCAATGAGAGAGTCTTATGTCTATGTTAGAAAACGACTACTCTCTTTCTCTCTCTCTCTCTCCCTCTCTCACTCTCTCTCTCCCTCTCTCTCTCCCTCTCTCTCTCTCTCTCTCTCTCTATTGGCAAAATTTGTGAAATTATAAAACCAGAAGAACCATACATATATATATATATATGCATGTATGTTCTATTTTATAATTTCACAAATATATATGGAAAAGAGTGAAACGAAATTTCATTTCTCACTCTTAGTACGGCTGATACTTAAATGTAAGTATGTATGTATACGTACATACATATATGTATACAGACGTACAGTAGTATGTATATATATACATACATGCACACATATATATATGTACGTATGGGTTTGCCGAACATTTATTATAATGTTCGGTTTGTTTGTACACTGTACGGCGTAATTCGGGCTGTTTGTTTACAAACAAACCGAACATTATAATAAATGTTCGGTAAACCCATACGTACATATATATATGTGTGCATGTATGTATATATATACATACTACTGTACGTCTGTATACATATATGTATGTACGTATACATACATACTTACATTTATATATATACTAGCAGTAAAGCCCGGCGTTGCTCGGGGTCGCTCAGTAGCTGTGTTAAAGTTACAATGTTAAGTTTCTTTCTTGGCTTAAAAACTGTAGTGTCTACTGTGCAGACTTGCATGTGGTGTTTTTGATTAATATTCCCTCAACCAACAATATGCCTTATGAAGTTAAGAAAACATAACGATAATCCGAATGTTATAACAAAAGAGGATGCTGGGGATAGAAACTGCACTGGTTATTTATTAACAAAGATCGAAAATGTAAACACTGCAACGCAGAGAAAAACATTAGCGTAACCAAATTATCAGTTATGTCTGTCTGCACGCCTATATCACCTCTCTGCACGACTGTCTGTCTGCACGCCTATATCACCTCTCTGCACGACTGTCTGTCTGCACGACTGTCTGTCTGCACGCCTAACGACGAAATATTTGCTTGTTTTACGTAGTCTTTAAATAGACTTGTTTTCAAGTAAAAATATTGTTTTAAAATGCTTTTAAATGGAAATGAAGCAAAACGGAAGCTTAGTGTTCGAACTGATGAATTTTGCAGGTCAATATTTTGCTGGCTCGACGAAAGCCAGCGTAATTTTTTACATAAGACGCTCAATGTAAACAGAACAAAGGGAAATAACTGATAACTTACGCTCAAAAATCGATACATTATATTCGATTTCGTCACATAGGGTGGGTCAATTTGAAATTTTTTTTTTCCGATGTCTTCGCTAGGGCTCAATGTACAAGTATAGCAATTTCGGTGCAATTCTGTGAGAGATTCTAAGAGGAGATGTGTGCCAAAAATCGATAGACAGACAGACAACCACAGTTTTATATATATAGATATATATATATATATATATATATATATATATATATATATACATATGTGTGTGTGTGTGTGTGTGTGTGTGTGTGTGTGTGTGTGTGTGTGTGTGTGTGTGTGTGTGTGTGCGTAGCGTACGTGTGTGTGTCTGTGTGCGTGCGTGCGTGTGTGTGTGTATGTATGTGTGTGTGTATGTATGTGTGTGTGAGGGTAGATAAGGTTTTCTTTATGTACATCAAGAAGGAATGCTTAAACAGGAAAACTGCTTACTAGAGAATTTGACTCGACGGTATCCTTTGACTCGTATAAAATAAATAACCATGCGAGGGAATGTGGTATATATGTCCAGAAGAGATCACGGAGTATATAATATAAGCAAGTATTTCACCAAGAAATATATTATCTTCGGCGAGAAAGGAGAGTAAGAATTTATTGGCTTTAACATATGTTTCCGTGTCTACATATGCTGACTACGATATATAATGTTCAATCATATGCAATACTTAATTATTGTTGTGTGTTCTTTTTAGTTTGTTTGTTTATCGCAAGACTTTTTAGCGGGTAATTTTTAAAAAGAAGGGTTATAGTATTATGGGTGGTTTTCAGTCCTGTTTTTGAAGATCGGTTATTTTTGGAAAATATGTCTGTATAAATAATTCTTCTTTTATTTCGTGGTGTGTGTGTGTGTGTGTGTGTGTGTGTGTGTGTGTGCATAAACACACATATGTGCGTGTGTGTATATGTATCGGTTTGTTTGCTTATATGCGTGCGCTTAATCAATAGATACTTATCTATAATCTAAAGGGGGCGATTACATATTTAGTTCTGGTTTAAATTTTTAATGATTTTTTTACTTTAATTATTCTTTGTTGTTTTATAAAAGAATATGAGCACTAATGAAGGGGAAAAAATTTAAAGTTGGGTAGGATCATTCCTGCACAATCTACACTGTGGCTACTCATGTGATTTTCTTTGTGTTTTCCTCTTGTTTCGTCGTTTTGGGTAGCCACATTACAGATGTGCAGGAATTTTCCCCTTTATAAGTGCTCAGATTCTTTCACAATCCTTTTATGCACAATGTTATCTTAGTACTACTACCAATACATATTGTGTCTCACCTATACCTGAAACATAAGGAGTGTGAGACCTCATAGTGATCGCTGGCCCCATTTTTACCATTTGTAATGAGTATTTCCCCGATAGTCTAAGCTAGTTACAGGAACCAACTGGAATTACAGTCATTTTCCTGCGTCTGAGTTTTCCTACATTTTCTACGGAACTCATACTTTCAAAGTTTCAAACTTTGCATACGATTTTCAAAGCATTTAATTTAGATTCTTATTTTGACTTCGATTGTTGTCAGAGGCCGTTTAGCTTAATGGTTAGAGCAAAGTGAGGCTGCTGAAATTGTACGCTCTTTTAAGCCTTATCAATCGTTCAGTATTAAAACAAACAACCTATTTTTCGACAGGTCGTTTGCCTTACAAATTTACTGAATTTATGTAGATTTAATTTAATAGCATCAACGCACGTATTTGACTACAAAAAATCCACTAAAAAGTTGCAGTGAATGGACGGACAAATGGATGGACGGGTGGATGGACGGGTGGATGGACGGAAGGGCGCGTGGAAAGACAGACAGACAGATAGATAGATAGATAGATAGATAGATAGATAGATAGATAGATAGATAGATAGATATGTTTCTTTTATTTGCCACCAGGGCATCAAAAGTGGGAGAAGTACAATGGGGGAGTTTACAAAACAAGGCGTCCTCAATAAGGAGGGGGCAATAACAAAATATAAAAATAAAATAAAATATAACAGAATAAAATTTATAACAAAATCCTCAATAGAGAGGAGGCGCCTTGGGGGTCGCACACACCCCCGAAAAAAGTGTGCAACCCTTTTCCTCAGGAGCACAGAGAAGGGGTGCTCCCTTGGTCTTTCATCTTCCTCACCTATAGTCTGATGTAGAGTGAAGGCCCATTCACACGGGCCATTCTCGCCACTTTCACCCATCTTTCATAAAAACGGCTGGGGTGCAGCATCTCTCTCTCCATCCTGATCCTTCTTCCGAAATGATATCGGAAGAAACGGACCAGTTGTTGGCCAGAGAGAAAGGTGCCTGACCTCAGTCCTTTCAGACGCGTCCACCATACAACCTCTTTCGCCATGGCTATTACGCACAGAAACACCGCCTCTCCTTCGTTTTTGAAGAGGGGAGGCGGCTTGATCGTTACAATAGACTCGGTGGTCAACCGGATCGGTCCCACCCTTGACAGCAGTTGTTCGACATAGCCCCACAGATCGGCAATGCCCGAGCAGTGTACCAATGCGTGTGCAACGGTTTCCTCGTCGCACACGCATCTGGGACAGATCTTTTTCGAGGGGTCCCTACCCGGGCTCCCGTGTCTGTAGAGCCTTTCTCGAACGGGCAGAGCCCTTCTGTAGCATTGCCAGGCCAGGGACCTCTGGAAGTTATCCATGGGTCCCGGGCTGAATGTCCTACCGAACAGGTTTGCCAGTTCGTCTTCCTCCATGCTTAGGGCTTCTCCGAGGGCGTCGTCGCACCTGCTAACCACCAGCCCTCTATAGAATGACGAGGTGGATTCTCCACTGACAGCCGGGTCCGCCTGCCAGAGAGCCGTGAGCGCCTGGGCACACTCGGTGTGCCAGGCGCCCAGTTTTCTCGGTCTTTGCTTGACCCAGGATTGCAGCTCGGTGAGTGAGACGAGTCTGGGAAAGGCTCGCCTCACAAACGGGGCCCACACCGGTTGACCGGAGAGGAATACCTGAAGGTGCCGTAGCCTTAATGCGTGTTTACGTATCATTAGCCACGGCATCCCCAGCCCTCCTTTCGAAGGGTGTTGACAGCAGATGGATCTCCTCACCATAGGAGCCCGCTTCTTCCAAAGGAATTGGAAGAGTGCGCACTCCATTTTGGCGAGCGTTTCCCTTGGGCAAGGCACAACGGTCAGGCGGTAGTAGATGACGGACGCTATATAAGTGTTCGCCACCTCCGCCCGACCTTTCAGGGACAGTTTGCACTCGGCCCACTTCTGGGTCAGTGCAAACACCCTGTTCGTTACCTCACCCCAGTTCTTCTCCACCTGGAGGTCTGGTCCGAACCAGACCCCGAGCAACTTCACCGGGCCGACGACGCCATCGGAGGGCATCGATCTGCCCCTCCACGTGCCGAGTTGCAGACCGATCGACTTGTCCCGGTTCAGCTTAGCCCCTGTAAACCTTTCGTACTCCTCCAGTAAGGTGCCGATCGCCCCGATTTCCGAGGCCGTCGACACCATTACTGTTACGTCATCGGCGTAGGCTGACACCGCTTTCCGCAATCCCGGTTCCAACGGGATGCCCTGCAACAACTCCAACTTCCGCAGCAGTGGCTCTAGAGTCATTACATACAGAAGGGAGGAGAGAGGGCACCCCTGTCGGATGGACCGCGCAATTTCGAACGGCTCCGAGAGGTAGCCGTTCACCTTGACCCTAGAGCAGATGCGGCTGCTGTGCATGGCATTGATCCAGCCTCTGAAAACGGGTCCGAAGCCTGCCGCCGCTAGCACCGCATCCAGGTAACCATGGTCGACCCTATCGAATGCCTTAGATTGATCCAAGTTGATCAGGGCCCCACCAAAGCCGGGTTCGTTCCCAACCCTCTCTATGATGTATCGCATGAGGTGGAGATTGTCGTGGATGGACCTGGACGGGATAGCACATGTCTGCGCATCTCCCACCAGGTTGCCCACGACAAGCGCCAACCTCTTTGCTAGCACCTTGGCCAAAATCTGTAACTCTGTATTTAGCAGAGTTATGGGCCTGAAATTATTTATATCGTCCCCCTTGTTCTCGTCCTTCCTCACTAGCGTGACTACGCCCTTGGTCACAGCACAGGGAATTCTCCCGTTCTGTTGCCAGTTGCAGTAGACCACCTCGAGGAGATCGGGGAACAAGTCCGGCATAGCTAGATATAGTTCGTATGGAAGACCATCGAGACCCGGGGATTTGCGTTTGCCGCATTGGCTCAGCACGTCCTCTATCTCAGCGGCTGCAATCGGCTCCTCGCAGGACTTCCCCTCCCTGTCCGAGAGACGCGGCAGGCCGTCGAGGTATGGACCGAAGTCCACATCCCCAACCGGCCCCCCACCCCTTCCGAACAATCCGGCAAAGTGCTTTTGAAAAGCCTCGCACATCTGCTTAGGTTCATGGATCACCCGTCCATCCTGGTCTCGCAAAGACCGGATAGTGGATCTGCTCCCTCTTTTGGCTTCTGTCACGCGGGCCCAGCTAACAGCTTTGGTCCCCTCGTTTCCCAGAGCACGTATTTTGCTTCGGACGATGCAGCCTTCGTGTTTCGCGTCGAAAAACTGGCCCAGGGCCGTTCTCGACGCTAGCACTCTGGCCACGTCGCCGCTTCTAATTGCCTCTTCAACACTATCTACCAATTCCCTTTCCTTCCTGTTTCTATTAGAGCCTAACTCCTTACTAAATTCTATAGAGACTACTCTAATCTCTCTTTTGAGAGATCCCCACCACCTGCTGTTGACGATGGCGCCCGTCAACCGCTCCTTAACTAAAGTGCTAATCCGGTCCCTGTAAGCCTTACTTGCCGGTAAGGACAAGTTGAGCTTCCAGTAACCGGGTCCCTGTCTATGAGTTCTGTCAAGGTTGACCATGCAGGTCACTAACTTGTGGTCTGAATAGCCAACCGTGCGCATTTTTGGACAACTTAAAAAGTCCTTATCCTTAATTCTAACTAAGAACCTATCTAGGTACGACCTAGATGATCCGCTACGATTTGCCCAAGTCCAGGTTGGCGCAGTCGGAAAATCTAGTCGATATCTATCGGCCAGGTCAAATCGACCGATTAACCCTTTGAGGCTATTGCACCCCTCTCTATCGGGGCAGGCCCCTACGTAGTCCCAGCGTGCATCTAGGATACCATTCCAGTCCCCCACTAATAACAAGGAGCAGGACGTCCCTAGAAAAGTCTCCAGACGATAGAAGAAGTCCGGCCGCATTGACCCGAAAGGGCCGTAGGCGGCTACCAACCTAAACGCTCCGCCTTCACCACTGCCAAGGTCCAGAACCACTAGTCGACCCTCCGGGTCCAAATGTACCATCTGTGTTGCGAGACCCAGATGTTTTTGCAGCAGAACGACAACCCCACCCCCACCTCCGGGCTGACATCAAAGGTGGGGACCAGCTGTCGCACGTTGCTGATCCGGGCCTCGCAAATAACCATCACATCTATACGTTGTGATCTGAGGTCATTTAGAAGCATTGCTTGCTTCCAAGTTGAGCCCAGGCCACGCGCATTTAAACAGCCTACTCTTAGCATAGCCATGCTGGTGGCGAAGAGAAAAGGCACTTACCTCTCTGCGTCCCGGGTATCGGGCTGCACAATTTCCATGAGGGTGGGGGATGGGTTGTTGGGTGGGGTGGTGGTTTCTGGTGGGGTGGAGACGGTGGTGTTTGGTGAGGAAGGGGTGTCTGGTGGGGTGGGGATGACTTGGGTGGGGGTGCCTGTGGTGGGGAGGTCTTTGTAGAGGACGCGGTTGATTGGTTTCACGCAGGAATTCCCTACGTCCTCTACAAATGTTTCTTTTAGGGATCTATAAGTTCCTATAGGGACCCTGATCAGTTTTAGGTTCATTTTTTTGTTTTTGTTGGACCTATCCAAAGTTTTCCCTTCGGTTTTGACCAAAGGGTTGTTTCTGATGGTCTCCATCAGTGTTCTATTTTCTTCGTTTATGTAAGTGTATGTGTACTTTTCCTGTGTTGTGTTTGTTTTTGTCTGTGGTTCCTGCACGTGTTTTCTCTTTGTTGTGGGTATTTTGTTTTCGAGAGGGGGAACTTTTGTTTGTGATTTTTGTGCTGTTTGTGTGTTTGTTTCGTTTTTGTTCATGCGGTTCTTTCTTTTTATTCTTTTCACGGGTTGGAAGGTTTCCTCCTCATCGCCGCTGGGTGCCGTCGATAGGGGTTCCTCATCCGTGTTGATGGGTAGGGGTATGTTTTGGGGTTCTGTAGTGTCTGTGTGTGTTTTTGTATTTGTTTTGGGTGGGGAGGAGTTGGGTGGAATATTGTTCTCTGTTGTTTTTTCTTGTTGTCGTGGTGCTGGTGGTGGTGGTGGTTGTGTTGTTATTTGTGGTGTTGGTAAAAGTGTGGGGTTTTTTGTCAATTGAGGACAGGCAGCCCTTAGGTGACCTCTGCTTGCGCAGTGGTAACATGCGGACCGCCTACCCTCAACCGAAATGTTTATGTAGGTCTGTCCATCCAGAGGTACTCTCTGTGGGATTTTCATTATACGTTCTGGGCTCATCTGCACCAGAATTTCGATGCTAGTCCCACTAAATATATCTCTGGAGGATTTTCCTACTGAGATCAAAGTGTCTTGTTCAAGGTCAATTAGGCCATAAAGTATCCACCAAATATTTACTTTGGGTCTTATACATGTAATTTTTATTTTTTGCGTTCTTTTTCCCATGTATGTAGGGAAAAATGTAAAATGGGTGGACACAATGGGCGCGATGGAATATTTTTGTGCTGTTATGTTGTTTTTCATTAGCACCGAGATGCTGCCGAAAAGTTTGGCTTTCTGAATAAATAAAATGTTATCCATGTGGTTCCTTAATACTAGCTCAATCTCACTCTGAGATAGTTGAGCTGGTTTTTTTTATGCATTTGTGATTGTCCTGAAAACCACCGTGTTCAGGGCATTTTCTCTCCTTAGTTCTTGTGGTGAATTTATGCTAAATGACCCATTGGGTCCAAAAGTCACATATTGTTTAGCATCTTCCAACTTTTGTTTCGCGTTGGTTAAATCCAAAAGTTGAAATATTTCCGGGTTTTTTTACGGTATCAGCAAAAGAAATGTTGCTGTTGTTGTCACTGTTGTTTGTATTTTCTTTGGTGTTTGTGTTGACATTTTTTTCCTTTTGATTGGTATTGTTGGATGTGTTTTCAATTTTTTCATTTTCTGTATTTTTTGGTGTCTGTTGTGGGCTGTTATTTTCATTTTTTGTTGTGTGAAATTCCCTTTCTTTACGAAAGGAAGTGTTTACTACATATGTGACGTTTGTGTTGTTGTTGTTTTTGTTGTCTTTATTGTTGCTGTTGTTGTCGTTGTTGTTGTTGTTTTCAGTTTCTTGTATAGTTGTGGCTACATCAAGTTGTCGGTCAACAGGTGAAGAAAATTCTTCCTCTGGCTGACCTCTGCCTTTGGCATCTGCTGCTGTGACAGTGGCAGGGGGAAGCTGTGAGTATGACTTCCCTTTTCTTTCTTTGATTGTTGGTGAAGATGCTTCAGCAATTTTTCTCAAAATAGGATTTTTCGAAATTTTTCGAAAGATAAAATGTTTACAACACTATTTCGCCTAAAGGCGTAGAATATTTTGAGAGACTGACCAGATCAAAATTTGACCTGGCAGTGCCTCTACAAAATGGTACGAAAATGAAAGTTTACAGTTCACAATTTCCAGATAAATTTAAATGAAACTTACCGAGCGAGATCAGCACATGTGTCCATCGTAAAGATAGATAGATAGATAGATAGATAGATAGATAGATAGATAGATAGATAGATAGATAGATAGATAGATAGATAGATAGATAGATAGATAGATAGATATCTTTCTTTATTTGCTACAGGGGCGTACAAAAATGGGACATTACATGACGTGACGGCGGGGGTTTTACATAAAAGTCATATAACTTTAACATTAATAAATAACAATAAACTATATATAATAAAATAACAATTGAAATCCCCAATAGGGGGGAACGTTGCTGCATGGTTGTTTTACACCCCGTGGATAGAACAACCCTCAACTCCAGGAACACGTTCTGTGGGTGTTCCTGTCTTCGCTCTGTTTATCTTCCTCAATCTACAGGTTTATATACATTTACTCGGGCCATTTTCGCCACATTCACCCACCTTTCAGCGAATTTACTGGGGTGTAGCTCCTCTTTATCCCCTCTCACCTGCCTTCTGAAGTGGTACTTAAAGAAGGGGATAAGTTGTTGTCTGGAGAGAAAGATATTTGCCCTCAGTCCTTTTAACCTCGTCCACCATATTACCTCTTTCGCCATAGCCACCAGACAGAGGAAAACCGCCTCTCCTTCATTATTAAATAAAGAAGGCGGCGGGTTGATCCTCACGATAGACTCGGCTGACAACTGGATAGGTCCCACACGTGACAGTAGCTGTTCGACCTAATTCCACAGGTCGGTCACCTCTGGGCACTGAACAATTGCGTGCAGAACGGTTTCGATGTCCTGCTCGCATCTTGGACAGGTCCTTTTGGCATGATCTCTGCCAGGGCGTCCGTGCCTGTAGATTTTATCTCGAAATGGTAGAGCTCCTCGGTAGCACTGCCAGACCAGAGACTTCTGGAAGTTATCCATAGGCCCTGGACGGAAAGTCCTCCCGAACATACTGGTCAGTTCGTCCTCCTCGATGCCTAGAGTTTCCCCAAGAACGTCGTCGCACTTATCCTCCACAAATCCCCTATAGAATATCGAGGTGGTGTCTCCGCTGATTGCCGGCTCCGCTTGGTAGATGGCTGTGAGCGCCTGAAGGCACTCGAGGTGCCAGGCACCCATTTTCGGTCTTTGCTTGACCCAGGACTGCAGCTCTGTTAGTGAGACGAGTTGTGGAAGAGTTTGTCTCACAAACGACAGCCACACCGGTTCACCGATCAGGAATACCTGGAGATGGCGTAGCCTCAGCGCGTGTTTGCGCATCATCAGCCATGGCATGCCCAGCCCTCCGTTAGAAGGGTGTTGACAGCAGATGAATCTCCTCACCAATGGAGCCTGTTTCTTCCAGAGGAACTTGAAGAGTAGGCGTTCCATTTTGGTGAGGTATTCGCGGGGACAAGGCATGATTGTCAAGCGGTAGTAGATGACGGACGCTATGTAAGTGTTCGCCACCTCCGCTTGACCTTTCAAGGAGAGTTTGCACTCAGCCCACTTCTGGGTGAGTGGAAACACCTTCGCCATGACCTCGTTCCAGTTCTTGTCCACCTGGAGGTCTGGACTAAACCAGACCCCGAGCAATTTCACCGGTCCTTCTGTCCAGCGTCCAGCGACACTGTCGGAAGGCATGGGTTTGCCTCTCCATGTGCCGAGTTGCAAACCGACAGACTTGTTTGGGTTTAGTCTTCCTCCTGTCAACGTTTTGTATTTCTGTAATAGGTTGCCGATTACCCCGATTTCCGAGGTCTTCGACACCATTACGGTTATGTCGTCGGGAATAGGCCGACGCTGCTCTCCGCAGTCCTGGTTCGATCGGGATGCCCTGCAACAGCTCCAACTTCCGCAGTAATGGCTCGAGAGTCAGTAATACAGAATGGAGGAGAGAGGCCATCCCTGGCGGATGGAACGCATGATTTGGAATGGCTCCGATAGGTAGCCATTCACCTTGATTGCCGTGCAGATGCTGGTGTGCATGGCAGCGATCCAACCTCTGAAGACGGGACCGAAGCCGGCCGCCTTGAGAACCACTTCCAAGTATTGATGGTCGACTTTATCAAATGCCTTAGACTGATCTAAATTGATCAGAGCCCCGCCGAAGCCAGGTTTACACCCCACCCTCTCTATGATGTATCTCATGAAGTGGAGGGTGTCGTGAATGGACCTGGTCGGGATTGCACACGTTTGCGCTTCCCCTACCAGGTTCTCGACGACAAGCGCCAGCCTCGCTGCTAACACCTTGGCCAAAATCTTTAACTCTGTGTTGAGCAGAGTTATGGGCCTGAAATTGCTTATCTCATCCCCCTTGTTCTCATCTTTCCTGATCAGCGTTACTACGCCTCTGCTTACAGAACTGGGAATCCTCCCATTCTGCTGGCAGTTACAGTAGACCGCTTCGAGGACGCCAGAGAACAAATCTGGCTAGCCTATGTAAAACTCATAGGGTAGACCATCTAAACCGGGTGATTTGCGTTTCCCGCAGCGGCCTAGGGCATCTTCTATTTAGCCCGCTGTGATCGGCCTTTCGCAGCTCTCTGCATCCGTGCTCGAGAGTCGTGGTACGCCGTCGAGGTAGGAGCTGAAGTCCGTCACCTCCCTCGACGCACCGCTTTGCCCGAACAGTTGTGCAAAATGCTGCTGGAAGGCCGTGCACATCTACTTGGTTTCAAGTAGAATGCGTCCATCTTTGTCTTGCAAAGACCGAATTGTGGATTTGTTGCCACTTTTCGCCTCTGCTCCCTCGTTTCTTAGAGCACGTGTTCTACTTCTGACAATACAACCTTCGTGTTTCACGTTGAAGAACTGGTATAGTGCCGTTCTCGCCGCTAGCACGTCAGCTGTACTGACATTCCTAAGTGCCTCTTCTACTTTAGCTACCGAAAAAGAACTGTCCTTTTCGGTTTTGTTTTTTCCTTAAGCTACTTCCTTGCTAAAGGCTATCGTTTCTATTCTAATTGTTCTCTTGAGAGAGCTCCACTACCTGTTGTTGACGATCGCCCCCGTCAACTGGCACTTAACTAAGGTGCTAAACCGTTTACTGTAGGCTTTACGCGCCGGAAGCGACATGTTTAGCTTCCTGTATCCGGGTCCCTATCAAGGTTGACTACGCAGGTGACTAATTTGTGGTCTGAATAGGCAACCATGTGCATTTGTGGACAGCTTAATGTTTCCTTATCATTCTGTCTAATTAAAAATCTATCTAAATAGAATCTAGAAGAACCAGTGCGATTGCTCCAAGTCCACAGTGATACACTTGGGAAGTCTAGTCGATATCTATCAGCCAGTTGGAATTGGCTGATGAGATTTTTTAGGCTATTACACCCCACTCTATTATCACAAGCTCCTACATAGTCCCAACGTGCATCTAAGATGCCATTCCAGTCCCCCGCTAATACTAAGGAGCGAGACGTTCTCAGGAATGGCTCCAGTCGCTTGAAGAACTCTGGTCGCGATGTCCCAGTCGGGGCATATACGGCCACCAGTCTGAAAGCTCCACCTTCACTACCATTCACGTCCAGGACCACCCAACTGCCCTCCGGGTCCAAGTGAATCGTCTGTGCTTTGAGATCCAAGTTTTTTCGAAACAGAACAGCAACTCCCCCTCCACCCCCTGGCTGACAGAGAGATGCGTAGATCTCAAAGTCATCGAACATGAGGGTTAGCTGCTGCTTGTCGTGAATCCTGGACTCGGTGATGGCTATCACATCTATACAATGTGACCTGAGATCATTTAAAAGCTGGCCCTGTTTCCAGGGCATGTCCAGACCACGTACATTCAAACATCCAGCTTGTATAGTCGCCATGTTGGTGAAGAAGAGTTAAGGAGAGAAAAGGCAGGAACACTTACCTTTTCGTTTCCTGGAGGTCGGGTTGTTCGATCTCCATGTCCATATTGGTGGTGTTTGGGGAGGGAGGGAATCCTTTTAGCAGGGACACGGTTAAGGGGTTTTTGACAAGGTGGGCCCACATCATGTGGGAAGTTCCTTTTTAAAGAATCGTACTGTAGGGTTGTTATCCTGATAAGTTTGCGGTTTGGGGTGGGTCGTTGGTGGGGAAGGTTTTCCTTTCCGTTTGTATTGTGGAGTCCTTTCGGACAGTTTCCACCAGTTCTTTGTTTCTTGTTTTTATGTATGTGTAGTGTGTTTTGTTTTTTATGTGTACTGTTTCTGTTTGTAGTTTTCTTTTTGTGGTTGGGGTTTGTGATTGTGGTGGTGTAGGTGTTAGTTTTGTTGGTGAAGTGTCTGGTTGTGTTGTTGGTATGGTTGTCGTTTATGTCAGTGTTGGGTATGTGCGTGTTTTCAGTTGATGTTTTTGTATTTTTTCTGTCTTTTTTGCTTCTTGGATTTTTGGGGTTCCTCTTCTTCCTCACTTGGAGATGTAGAGGTTCCCGTGTCTGAGGTGTTATCATTGTGGGTAGGTGGGAGGGGTATGTTGTGTTGTGGTGGAGTGTTTGCGTGTTTGTTTGGGGGGGAGTGTTGGACAGAGGGGAATTTTTGGAGTGGTGTCTTTTGTGGTTTGTGATGGTTGGGTGAATGTTGATGGTTTCGGGGTTGTGTTTTTTGTCTTCGAGTGTGTCTGTTGTAGTTTTGGGGTTGGCAACAACGCCTTCTTTAGTTTTTCCACATCCATCATTGGGCAAAATGTTTTTAAATGTTTGTTTTTTTCCACATTTGAAACATCGTGGTCTTTTGCCCGCCACTGCGATGTGGATAACATGGTTATCATCCACCAGCACCCTTTCCGGTATTTTTTTAATCCTCTTCGGTTTCATTTGAACCAACAGTTCCATTGAGGTCCCGTTCCAGTTCTGTCGGATTGATTTTTTTACAAAGAGGAAGTTGTCTTCACCCTCCTCCAAAAAACCACCCAGGATCCACCAAATGTTGGTGTTCGGTGGAATCTCTTATTTTATGGGTTCTTCTTCCCATGTATGTTGGGAAGAAGATGTGTTGGCTCGTTCTAATTGGAGCCACCGAATATTTCTGGGCGAGGGCCTCGCTTTTAAAGAGCACCGAGATGATCCCGTACTGCTTGGCCCTCTGGAAGTAAGCAATGTCTGGCATTGCCTCCTTTAGAGCGGTTTCCATCGTGCTATTGCTTAAAGCCATAGATTTCTTGGTTTGTGAGCAGATCGTCCGGAAGAAAATTGTTTTTCTTAAGATCGCGGCCCTAATTTCCGGTGGGGTACTTATTCGATAGCCGTTACCTTCGAAAGTTATATGTTGCGCAGCGTCCTATAGGTGGTGCGCTCGGTTTGACAGATCTTTTTCTATAAAATCTGTCTCTTTGGCAAGGGCTTCTGCAAACGTTTCCTTTTTTTTGTGTGTGTGTGTGTGTGTTTGGTTGTTTTCGCTTGTGCTGGAGTTGTTTTTTTTGTTGTTGTTGTTCTTGTTATTGTTGTTGACTTCGTTGTTGTTGGTGTTGTTTTCGTTCATAGCATTGTTGTTGTTGTTCATTGTTTCACACTTTTGGTTTTGGTTTGTTGCCATGGCAACGTCAAGTTGTTGGGCAGCAGGTGAAGAAAATCCTTCTTCTGTCTGACCTTTGTCTAAGACATCTGCTACTATGACAGTGGAAGGGGGAAGCTGTAAGCATATCTTCCCTTTTCCTCCTTCGAATGTTGGTGAAGAAGCTGTTGCTACAGCCATTTTTTTAAAACGTTACTTTTTTTTTCATGAACTATTTCGCCTAAAGGCGTAGAATATTTTGAGAGACTGACCAAATCAAAATTTGAGCTAGCAGTCCCTCTACAAATTGGTATAAAAATGAAGGCTCACAGTCAAGAATTTCTATAGAAATTTAAGTAGAACTTACCCAGCAAGTTTCACACGTGTGTTCATCCCAGATGGATAAATTTCTTTATTAGCCACAAGGGCACAAAAGAAGGGGACAAATACAAATGGGGAGTTTACATACAGGTATATGAAAATAAAATTATTAATAAAACAACAAATAATCCCAGATAGATAGATAGATAGATAACTTTCTATTTATTTGCCACCAGGGCATCAAAGATTGGGACAAATACAAGGGGGGAGTTTACATACATTTCAAAGGACGTGTAAAAACATATAACAAATCAAATTCAACAATCGAAGTCCTCAATAGGGAGGGGGCGTTGACGTGGGTCGCACAGACCCCCGAAAAAAATGTGCAACCCTCCTCCTCAGGAGCACAAAGAGCGGGTGCTCCCTTCCTCTCCTCCTTCTCCTCTCTCACCTACAGGCTGATATAGAGAGAAGGCCCATTCACTCGGGCCATTCTCGCCACTTTCACCCACCTTTCATAAAACTTGCTGGGGTAGAGCACCTCTCTCTCCATTCTGATCCTTCTTCTAAAATGGTACTTGAAAAACAGGACCAGTTGTTGGCCGGAGAGAAAAGTGTTGACCTCAGCTCTTTCAACTTCGTCCACCATACAACCTCTTTCGCCATAGCTATCACACAGAGGAAAACCGCCTCTCCTTCGTTTTTGAAGGGGGGAGGTGGTTTGATGGTGACAATGTACTCAGTGGTCAACCGGATTGGTCCCACCCGCGACAGTAGTCGTTCCACATAGCCCCACAGGTCAGCAACGCCAGGGAAGTGTACGAATGCGTGCGCGACAGTTTCCTCGTCACGCACGCATCTCGGACAGATCTTCTTCGAAGGGTCCCTACCCGGGCGCCCATGTCTGTAGAGCTTGTCCCGAACGGGTAGAGCTCCTCGGTAGCACTGCCAAGCCAGGGACTTTTGGAAGTTGTCCATCGGTCCCGGGCCAAACGTCCTACCGAACAGACTGGCTAGCTTGTCTTCCCCCATGCCCAGAGCCTCTTCGAGAGCGTCGTCGCACTTGCTGCGCACCAACCCTCTATAGAATGTTGAGGTTGAGTCTCCACTGATTGCCGGATCTGCTTGACAGAGGGCCGTGAGCGCCTGGGCACATTCAATGTACCAGTCGCCCACTTTTCTCGGTCTTTGCTTGACCCAGGATTGCAGCTCGGTGAGTGAGACAAGTCTCGGAAAGGCTCGCCTCAAAAAAGGGGCCCACACCGGCTGACCGGTGAGGAATACATGGAGGTGCCGTAACCTTAATGCCACGGCATCCCTCCGTTCGAAGGGTGTTGACAGCAGATGGATCTTCTCACCAAAGGGGCCCGCTTCTTCCAAAGGAATCGGAAGAGCGCGCGCTCCATTTTGGCGAGCGTTTTCGCTGGGCAAGGCACGACGGTCAAGCGGTAGTAGATGACGGACGCTATATAAGTGTTCGCCACCTCCGCTCGGCCTTTTAGGGATAGTTTGCACTCGGCCCACTTCTGGGCGAGTGCAAACACCCTGCCCGTTACCTCGTCCCAGTTTTTCTCCACCTGGAGGTCCGGTCCGAACCAGACCCCGAGCAGCTTCACCGTTCCCTCCGTCCAGCGTCCGACGACGCCGTCGGAAGGTATCAGTTTGCCTCTCCACGTTCCGAGTTGCAAACCGACGGATTTGTCCCGGTTCAGCTTGGCTCCTGTAAACCTTTCGTATTCCTCCAGTAAGGTGCCGATCTGCCCGATTTCCGAGGCGCACGACACCATTACTGTCACGTCATCGGCGTAGGCCGACACCGCTTTCCGCAATCCCGGTTCCAAGGGGATTCCCTGCAACAGCTCCAACTTCCGCAGTAGTGGTTCGAGAGCCAGCACATACAGAAGGGAGGAGAGAGGGCATTCTTGTCGGATGGATCGCGCGATTTGGAACGGCTCCGAGAGGTAGCCGTTCACCTTGACCCTCGAGCAGGTGTTGCTGCTGTGCATTGCAGCAATCCAGCCCCTGAATACGGGTCCGAAGCCTGCCGCCGCGAGCACCGCATCTAGGTACCGATGGTCGACTCTATCGAACGCCTTAGATTAATCCAAGTTGATCAGGGCCCCACCAAAGCCGGGTTCGTTCTCTACCCTCTCTACGATGAATCGCATGAGGTGGAGGTTGTCGTGTATGGACCTGGACGGGATTGCGCAAGTCTGCGCTTCTCCCATCAGGTTCCCGACGACAAGCGCTAACCTCTTCGCTAACACCTTGGCCAAAATCTTTAACTCTGTGTTTACCAGAGTTATAGGCCTGAAATTATCTATGCCATCCCCCTTGTTCTCGTCCTTCCTCACCAGCGTGACTACGCCCTTGGTCATAGAACTGGGAATTCTCTCGTTCTGTTGCCAGTTGCAGTAGACCGCCTCGAGGAGATCGGAGAACAAGTCCGGCATCGCTACATAAAGTTCGTATGGTAGACCATCGAGACCGGGAGATTTGCGTTTGCCGCATTGGCTCAGCGCTTCCCCTATTTCAGCGGCTGAAATCGGCTTTTCGCAGGACTTCGCCTCCCCGTCCGAGAGCTGCGGCAGACCGTCGAGGTATGGACCGAAATCCATGGCCTCACCCGGCCCGCCGCCCCTCCCGAACAGTCGTGCAAAACGCCGTTGAAAGGCCCGCTCATCCGCTCAGGTTCAAGGATCACGCGTCCATCCTGGTCCTTCAAAGATCGAATCGTGGACTTGTTTCCACTTTTTGCCTCTGTCACTCGGGCCCACCTAACAGCTTTGGCTCCCTCGTTACCCAGTGCACGTATTTTACTCCTAACAACACAGCCCTCGTGCTTCGCATCAAAGAACTGGTCTAGGGCCGTTCTTGACGCCAGCACGCCGGCCACGTTGCCACTCCTAATCGCCTCTTCTACTCTATCTATCAATTCCCTTTCAGTTCTATTCCTATCTGATGCTAATTCCTGACTAAAACCTATCGATTCTATTCTAATTTCTCTTTTGAGAGAGCCCCACCACCTGCTGTTGACAATTGCCCCGTCACCAACTTGTGATCCGAATAGTCAACCATGAACATTCGTGGACAGCTTAATATGTCCCTATCCTTATTTCTAACTAAGAACCTATCTAGGTACGACCTAGATGTTCTGCTGCGATTAGTCCACGTCCACAGTGGCACAGTCAGAAAATCTAGTCGATATCTATCGGCCAGATCAAATCGGCCGATAACCGTTTGAGGCTGTTACACCCCCAACCCCCTCTATCGGGACATGCCCCTACATAGTCCCAACGTGCATCCAGGATACGATTCCAGTCCCCCACTAAAAGCAAGGAGCGAGACGTTCCTAGAAAAGTCTCTAGGCGCTGGAAGAAGTCCAGTCGCGGTGTCCCAGATGGGGCATACGCTTCCACTAGCCTGAAGGCTCCACCTTCACTACTGCCGACGTCTAGAACCACCAGTCGACCCTCCGGTCCAGGTGTACCTTCCGTGTTGCGAGGCCCAGGTGTTTTCGCAGCCGAACGACCACCCCGTCCCCACCCCCCGGCTGACAGAGAGATGCATAGATTTCAAAGTCGTCGAAGATGGGGGCCAGTTGGTGCTCGCTGCTGATCCTGGACTCGCAAATAGCTATCACATCCATTCTGTGCGACCTGAGGTCATTTAAGAGTTTTCCCTGCTACCAGGACATCCCCAGGCCGCGCACATTTAAACATCCAACTCTTATAACAGCCATGTTGATGGTGAAGAGTTTAGAGTGGAGAAAAAGGAAAAGACACCTACCTGTCCTTCTCCTGGGGACCAGGCTGCACAATTTCCATGGGGGTGTCGGCGGGGTTGTTTGGTGGGGTGGTGGTTTGGGATGTGGTGCGGACATCAGTGTGTGGTGGGGTGGGGGTATTTGGTGGAGGAGGGGTGTCTGGGGTGGTGGTGGGGAAACATTTCAAGAGGACGCGGTTGCTAGGTCTAGTACAGGGGTTCCTCACGTCCTCGGGAAAGTTCTGTTTGAGCATTGCGTAGGTGTCCTTTGGGACCCTAATCATTTTTAAATGCGGTTTAGTCGCCGCGTTGGTGAACATTTTCCCTTCGGTTTCCACGGAAGGGTCTTTGTCTATTGTTTGCACAAGTGTTTTGTTGTTTGTGTTGATGTATGTATACTGTTTTTGTTGTGTTGTGTTTGTTTTTGTGTGTTGTTCTTGTGTGTTTGCGTTTTGTATAATGTGTTATGTTTTCGGGAGGGGTAGGTTTTTTTGTTTGTGATGTTTGTTCTGTTTGTGTTGGTGGTTGTGTGTTTGTTGCATTTTTGTTGATGTGGTGCCTTCTTTTCTTTCTTTTTACAGGTTGAAAGGGTTCTCCTTCGTCGTCACTGGGTGACGTTGATAAGGGGTCCTCGTCCATGTTGTTGGGGAGGGATATATTTTGGGGTTTTGTTGTGGTTGCTTTTGTATTTGTTTTAGGTGGGGAGAGGTTGGGTGGGACAGTGTCTTGTGTTGTTGTGGTTACTGTGGTGGTGGTGGTGGTGGTGGTGGTGGTGGTGGTGGTTGTGTTGTTGTGTGTGGGGTGGGCAGAAGCGTCTTTTTGGGGGGGGGGGGGCATTTAAAAGGGGACAGGAAGCCATCAGGTGACCACTTCTTGAACAGTGGTAGCATGAAGGCCGCCTGCCCTTTACAGAAATGTTTATGAAGGCGACTCCATCCAGGGAGACACACGCTGCGGTATTCTTGCTATCCGTTCTGGTCTCATTTGGACCAGAACTTCAAGGCTATTGCCGCCGAATACGTCCCCGGTGGATTCGCCTATCGAAAGGATTGTGTCCTCATCTTCTAAGAATCCCGTTAGCACCCACCAAATGCTCGCATTTGTCCTGATGCCCGAGATTCTTATCTTTTGAGTTCTTTTCCCCAAATATGTGTGAAAGCGATATCCTTCCAGGCACTACTTAGGACCAACTCAATTTCGCTTTGGGACAATTGAGCCGGTTTCCTAGTCGTGTTCGAAACTGTCCTAAAGATTACGGTCCTGAGGACTGTGTCCCTTCTAATTTCTTCGGGGGAGGTAATTGTGAATTCCCCATCTTCCCCGAAATTTACACAATTCCTTGCTTCTTTCAGCAATTTCTTGGCATTCGAGATGTCCAGTGCCTTGTATGTCTGCGCTTCTCGGAGCGCCTGTGCGAAGGAGACTGCAGCTGTGGGTCCGTTTTCTTTCGTGTTGTTATCATTGTTGTTGTTGTTATTCGTGTTGGCTTGCTTTTTTCCTTTGTTGGTGTTGTCATTATTGCTGTTGTTGGTTGTGTTGTTATTGTCATTGTTGCTGTTGTTGGTTGTGTTGTTATTGTCATTGTTGTTCTTGTTTGTGTAATTGTTACTTTTGGGGTTTTCACCCATTTTCACAATTTTTTCTTTTGATTCCGTGGTGTCTTTTGCGGGAGTGAGGAGGGACGGCTTACAGCGTTGTTCTGCTACCTTCTCTCTATCACTTTCCTTGGGGGGCGTGGCATGCGTCGTATTAATGGCGTCCATTGTCACTAAACGACTTTTTATCGACAACTTATAACTATTAAATTTCGCCCCAAAAAGGGGCGAAATTTATTTTACCCAACGTCTGCGGGCCCAGGCGAGGGTTTAAACACAACAAATAACAAGTTACTTAAACAAACCTACCGCTTGTCGTAATAAATTGCGACAAAATGCAGGAGCGAAACAAAAACACGTCTATCTTCTCCGAGATAGATAGATAGATTGATAGATAGATTGATAGATAGATAGATAGATAGATAGATAGATTGATTGATTGATTGATTGATTGATTGATTGATTGATTGATTGATTGATTGATTGATTGATTGATTGATTGATTGATTGATTGATTGATATACTGCAACTAAATAGATAAACTGAGACATATATGTTGCGTTTATTATTTAAAGAGATATAGATACATTTCATCCTTACGGGGTCGATAAAATAAAGTACCAGTAATGCACTGGGTAATTGCTGGCCTTGTGCCTAAAGTAGAAACAATTATTTAAAGAGATATAGATACATATAAATATAGCTGTGCTATACCACTGAGCAGATGGATATTTCATATTAACACTGTGTGAGAGGAGAGAGACAGATGTAGGACGCAAACTATCGAAATGCCCCATCATTGAATTCTCACACGAAACAAACGCACGTGATCATGTTTTAAATTTGTGAGTTTGTAAATATATATAAACATACGCGCACACACACACACACACACAGATATATATATACATATATATATATATGACAATCTCAAAGAGTGTTTAAACTTTCAAACATTTAATTACTAACGATCGTTTCATCCGAACACAACGCTGCAAACATCGGAGTTGATAACAAAAGTCAAACACAAATATAAGATCAAAACTTTGTCAAAAGAACATTAAGAGGATACATAATATGGGAGGTTAGATAAGCATAAACATCAAAATTTATATAAGGTAACTGAGGCGGAAAAAACATGAAAAATAGGAGCAGATAAATGCAATAAAAAACTAAAAAACTAAAAAAAACATGCTGTTACAGATAGATTAAGTACAGTGAAAATTATATATCATAAATAGTTAAGAAAGTTGATAAAGTTAATAAGAGAAGGCATGCAACTCAAATATGAATTTAAAAAAATATTTTTAAAAACATATTTTAAAAAGCTTAGATGCACGTGTAGCAAAGCCAGGGGTTACAGACAAGTGCAAAACTATAAGTTTTACTGCATACTTCAATCCAAATGAGCTAATGTAATGTTGAGCAAATAAATATAATCATCAAAGTAAAAAAATCAAATATAGATGCAAGTATTATCAATTAGATACTCAAGACACATCATCTAAAGCACCACATAGTTGAATAGAGGAGACAAAGTCATATACCAACAAGAGTACAAATCATCCATCTTAGCATGGAATTTAGATATTAATCCTTAAAAAAACGGTTATTTTACATATATATATATTCATATATAGCTATATATATTATATATATATATATATATATATGTATATATATATATATATATATATATATATATATATATATATATATATATATATATGTATATATATATATATATATGTATATATATATATATATATATAT
The DNA here is from genome assembly GCA_964016885.1 of Eledone cirrhosa. Lineage (NCBI taxonomy): Eukaryota > Metazoa > Mollusca > Cephalopoda > Octopoda > Eledonidae > Eledone > Eledone cirrhosa. Next base: position 310,223,428 of record OZ024741.1, on the reverse strand, counting down.
GTATATATATATATATATATATATATATATATGTATATATATATATATATATATATATATATATGTATATATATATATATATATATATATATATATATATATATATATATGTATATATATATATATATATATGTATATATATATATATATATATATGTATATATATATATATATATATGTATATATATATATATATATATATATATGTATATATATATATATATATATATATATATATATATATATATATATACATATATATATATATATACATATATATATATATATATATATATATATATATATATATATATATATACATATATATATATATATATATATATATATATATATATATATATATATACATATATATATATATGTATATATATATATATATATATATATATATATATATATATATATATATATATATATATGTATATATATATATATATATATGTATGTATATATATATATATATATATATATATATACATAGGGTTTTCGAGTCATTTACCGGGGTTATTTCCTTAGTTTTTACATAACTGCATGTGAGACCTAAATGTATACTTTTGTTTTTGTTTTTTAATTTCCGGTTGATTCTATTTATTTATTTTATTCTATATTTTATATTTTATATTTTATTTGTAATACTACTGTGCATTATATTTACTGTCTGGCACTTACTCACTCATCCACATACATGTCTGTTTACCAACTTTGTAATTATAAGTAATTATATATTATATTATGTTAATTATTTTATATAATATATTACATTATATTGTATTTGTTATTGTAATATCGATCCTTAATACTTACCGTTAATTATATGTAACATTATGATATGTTAAACTTTATATATCATGTAGGATGTTTATATTTTTTTTGTACCATCATAATTTTTGGGTATTGTACAATTTATTTTTCCTCACCTACTCTGTAACTCTATATGAATTGATTTGTTAACTTGAATGCCATTATATATTGTATATTATAAATGTTAGTATATTATTATTATAGTATTATTGCGACATCTATATTGTTTGTGTAAATTAACCGGAGATTATCTATTCTATTATATTATATTATATAGTATATAATTGTATAGTTTATTATTTATTATATGTGCTACTTATAATAATATCATATTATTACCTCATGTATATTGGGTATATGTATTATTATTATTATTATTATTATTTTCATTCCTATTATGCTTATTTTTATATTTAAACTCTTAATAAGGTTTAATTTGTGCAGTTGAAGATGGATATGTGTATTGATGTATGTGTATGTGTGCGTACGTGTGCGTACATATATACATATGTATATTGTACCTTTTAATTTTTATTGTAATTTTAATATTGGTAAAGGTATATTATATTATATTACATTGTATTATATATAATTCCTGCTCTATATAACCACCTTTGTTTAGCTCTAGGGATTTTTTGCTTTGGACTATATTTGTAATATGGTTCTTAATGTTATACACCTCCTTAGTAATTTTTATTATATATTTTTATTATTTTTATTATATATTTTTACCCATAATCTTGCAATACTTTAGTGTATGTACACTCCATATTCTTCGGAGTTTCCGGCTTGTATTGGCCGATAATACTTCTTGTTGTTTTAATTAAAAATAAGAAAATTATAAAATTAACTTACTTACTAAATTTTCACTCCCAACTAATTAGTTTCTGAAATGGAATAAATATACTTTACGAAGAAAATATAGAGAATCTTTTCGTCGTCAGGGAAGTCTATTCTCAGCTAAGTTTCCAGGCAAAGCGTGGACTCTGGGAACTTATACAAAAATAATTCAGTGGATAGAAAATAGCAAAGCGTGGACTGAATTCCTAGCCATTGAGAAAATCACTGCCTACTGCGTCGGTGGCAAATTCAAAAAGAATCAATCACGTGACATCGAGGTCAATCAGTGGAAAGTGGTTTGTTAAGAAGACAGCGGCCTGCCTGCTACCATAGCAGCAGTCTTGGCCAATATTGCTCGACAAATAATTTGGAGATAATTTTAAAGAATTAATATATCTAGTAACATATATATACATACAGATGCATATCAATGCTAGCAAATATATAGGTTTTGTCTTAGTAACTTTGTGGTTCAATGCATGGGGTTGCAGAACAATAATATGAGAGACGTAAAATAAGAAAATTATAAAATTAACTTACTTACTAAATTTTCACTCCCAACTAATTAGTTTCTGAATATGGCTACACCATATACAGGATCACCAACACATACATTTCACAACTTGTGAAGTGAACACACCATTGTCACTGGCGTATGAAAGTAATCGTTGGCTCTCACTGCGCGCGCAACCATTTTTATATCCTGGAAGTCAGAAGCATTTACTACCAATGAGAAGCTACCAACTCTTCGATTAAGGTATTTCACTTATTATTTGAGAAAAAAATTAGCTGTCTTTTAAAAAGTCACAGCACGAGGTAAAGTTTTTTTTCAACATAGCTACCATCAACTATCAACAAAATCAGCAGCAACAACACATGGTTAACCACTAACCAACAACAGAATAACGATGTGGCAGCTTTATAGCCTTACCGACGCAACCACCACACCTTCTGACCATCAATTATTTACTGAAGATTCACTGCTTCAACACAGTCTTCTCACCACTATGGCGTCAGGCGTGGCGTTCATAATATTGGTGACTCTAAATTTGTCTTCAATCTTCGACTTCGATCGTCGTCCTGTAGCATAACAACCTCAATCTTGTTACTTTACCTGACTCACTGGGAAAGCAACAATGGAACTGGACCTGTCAGTATTTTCATCATTTCTCCGACGAATCGCCAGAATTACAGCTTCAACTACTACCCACCTACAGATTCAACTTGCTTTCATTTCAAAGCAACTTTAGCCATTTTTTCCTGGCTGCCTAGCACTTTCGGCAATTCATCTGGGAGGCCGACAATTTCTCGCCTACCCATCATCTTCTTGTCAGCTCTGGTACAACAATTACCATAACAGCTACACAGCTACTGGTAAACTACCATAACAACTATACAGCTCTGGTAAAACATGAACAGCACTATCATTAACAACAGCTATTGGTAAACTACCATAACAGCTTCATCCACACAGCTCTGGTACAACACTTACCAGAACAGTTAACATTTAATGCAAGAACAGCAACTTTTCCCATGTCAGATTTTATCAATTTTCTGTTAGACCCCGGGTGGTCACGTTTAAATAGCAAAACAGCTAGTCATTTGACACAGCGGCTCAACAAGGGACTTAGCGCTTCATTTTTCTTCTTGTGTGCATTCTTTTGTTCAATTTTGTCATTGATGTGCTCTCTTTCAGCGTTTTTCCTGCTAATTCAATCTTATATATCGCCTTCTAGGCTAAATAGGGGGTATTGTAGTGACCTACATTCTGATGGCTCTTGAATACATTCTCCGTACGTTGTTTGGCTCAGTTCAGCCAATCGCTACCAGCGTAGGGAGATGTATTTCAACTTCCGCCGAAAGGGAAAATTTCCCGCTTCTCTTCGAAGATCTCTCTCTTTGCACCTCGTCACCAGAAGGTAAATATCTCTTGATTTTTGTTCCTCAACAAACATTCAAAAATGTAGCTATCGAACAATTACCGCAGCCGTGGCTTCTAACTTCAGCCATAGGTCTGCGTATTCTTTTACAGCATCTTAATTTGTTTTGTTTCATTTCTTATGACATGTCCTCACTGCTAACTTAACTTCTCATGTTTTGTAAATAAATTATATCTCAAAAAACGTCGTAATGCCTTATGATCATATTTACCACAACATTCCTTTGAACTGCTTCAATGGTGATTTCTCTGTGATACAATACACAAACAAATACATACATTCTCAACACATCCATATCTATCGATATATCTATATATCTCTCTCAATTAACTCACAACTAAATAACTTCTTCTAAATGTCCATATAAATCACTACATACAGTCCGTCTCCCCAGAATATAGATTCCTCTAGAATTCGCTCGGTGGATATTCTAATCATCTACAGGTTTTCTCCACGTAAATTCATGGGAAATCATATATGAGTAAAAGTCACATAACAGAGACTGTTATAAAATATTTCTTTGGTTTTTGAGAATATTATAGTTTTACCAAACTAAGTATAGACATTGAAGAGTTAGTAAAACAATCAACTCACCCGTATCTTAAGAAATATCTTCAGTTAGTCTACTTTCCCTTCTTTCCAGATTTTTTCCTGTCTTTTCCTCTGTCTTTTCCTCTAACTTTTTCACTGTTTTTTCCGCTGTCTTTTCTTCTGTACAATCATGGTACCTGGTTTCTGTGAGAGTAGCTATATTTTCAACAAGATTGTGTTAAAAGTGAGAACTAGTATGTAGTATAGAGTATTATATAGTTGTCAGGTTAATACCAAACGAAACATGGTTTTTATAAAGTTATAGTTAAATCAAATATAATTATCAATTTTAATAATAAAAATGAAATTATTGTGTACCGTGCTCAGGTGCACTACAACTCGTCAAAGGTGCATGTATAGTACATAGAATAATATACAAATGTCAGGGAAGTGAATAGTGTGAGTCATACATGTGTCCGTGTGTATGGAGAGGGAATATTAGGTGTAGTGTTGGCGAATTTCAGGAAGCATGGAGGTTTTAAAGGATGCAGTGTCTCGACAGCTAATAACTGATGCAGGCAGTTTGTTCCATGCTTCAGCAACTCTGAGCGTGAAAAAGTGTTTCCGAAAGTCATGGTAGCTGTGCTGTTTTCTGACTTTGTAGGCATGCCCACCTGTGTTAGACACATGGAAATCAAAAAGGTACTCAGGGTTGTTGTTGGCAAGATGGTTAATAATTTTGTCGGAGCTTCAATGTATCCATTTCCAGGGAAGCAAGGCGTTCAGAGTATGGTAGATGCCTGATGGCGGGTATTCGCTTGGTTGCACGTCTCTGAACAGTTTCCAGGCGGTCAATGTTCTGAGCAAGATAGGGTTTCCAGACTGATGATGCAAAGTGTGGCCGCACCATAGCTATATACAGCCTTAAATAGATAGCTGGAGAGCGGCTGACAAAGGTCTTGCTGAGTAATGCTAAGACACACTCGGCCTTCTTGACAATTTTAGAGACGTGCTTCGTCCAACGCAAATCGCTGCTGACCGTAATGCCCAGGTCACGTTCACAAGAAGACTTCTTGATAATAGTGTTGTGGAGGGAGTATGTGGACGCTGGGTTTTAATATTCCAAATGGAAATTTAAAAATGAAATGATTAAATAACATTGTACTTAACAAAATAAAAATAATTGACGAGGGAATGACGACTTGGTCACAATCTCATATTCAGTCATATCTATAACACATTATTTATTTCTCATAGGCGGTGGATTGGCAGTATCGGTAGAGGGTCGGACGCCATGCTTTGACGCATAGTTACGGCCCTTGCCATTCTGAGTTCAAATCCCGCCGAGGTTAACTTTGCCTTTCATCCTTACGGGGTCGATAAAATAAAGTACCAGTAATGCACTGGGTAATTGCTGGCCTTGTGCCAAAAGTAGAAACAATTATTTATTTCTCATCGAAGACAACTTCTCGTATCACTAAAAATTTCCAGAGAGATATTCTCATCGAACAATCTAATTCCTCCATTCTTATATAATTGAAACAATTAACCTAGGTAAGATAATTATTTTAACCAATATAAAATATGTCCTTGTGTCATTTATTTTCACTCATTTATGTTCTGATACGAATGTGATTTTCACCTCTACTGATTAGTCGATAGAATCAGTAACAGTCTTGATTTGCGAATCGGTTCGGTTTCTCAATACATATGTCATGACAGTTTATATTATCGTGGCCATGTAAGTCATATTTCTTATAGGTAATATGCCTTAGGTACATACATCAGTGATTGATGCAAGTTGGTAACTGTTTAAAAAAGTGTTTATCTTCTTATATAATTAGATTTCTGGATAATATATTTTATGATACTTGTCTTAGACTTCATCAGATTGAGTGTTATCCTGTATTTTAATTTTATTTTAACTGGGTTTGGGAAATATATAGTTATTGAGATAATATTTATAACATGTCTATTGAATAAGGATAATGCACAAAGTAAAGTTATTTAAATATCTTGTATCACTCCAAACTTTACAGATGCAACTTTCTGAGATCTGGCTACATCTAATTGATTACTGCGGATTTCTTTGTTGGAAAATAATTTGAATGGGTAACATATTTCTTTAAAAAAAACAGGATGAGAAACTTTCTTTATGGACGTTCGACCTGCTAAAGAAAGCAGTCAAAAACACTTTGGATAATGTTTTCCGCAAGACACCTACATGGCAGTATGATGTTGACTGGAATACATTCGATCACGGCTTTCCTCAGTTATGACTGACATGAGCTTAAACAACAACAGAAATGGGAGAATATTAATAGACACCAACTACAGTAAATTATACAGTTTATGAGTTTAAGGTGTAAAGAGCCAGAACAAATATCACAATGATATTTTAACCGACGCTTCATCAATTATGCCAAGTAACAATTATAGGTAAAAAGCCCTTAACTCCAGGTTGAGACGAAGGGGTGCCGTCATGACACACGGCGTAACTTGGGTATTTTAAACCTAGTGGAGCCCATCCCTCTCCATATGGGGACGAAAGGGATACCCTCATGACACACGGCGTAACTTGGGTGTTTTAAACCGGGTTTGGACGAAATCCCGCCTGAAGTTTGGAAAACTTCTTCAATGCTATTTACCATCAAAACTGCATAGAGAACTGGAGTAAAGGATGCATCCTCCTGTTTCCAAAGAAGGGAGATCTTGGTGTCACCAAAAACTATAGAGGGATTACTCTTACAATCATATCTGCCAAAGTCTACAATGACCGGAGATCGAAAAAAATCTTAAGGAGAAACCAAAATGGCTTTCGAAGAAATAGATCAATATCTGCCCAGATTCTTAGCTCAAAGATTTGTGCGAGGAACCCGAAAGCAGACTTCCTATTTAGTGACTTTTCTAAGGTCTTTGACTCGATACATGTAAGAAATGCCTCTTGTATACGATGTCTCAAAGGAAATTGTCAATGCCATCATGATGTTGTATAGAAATACTCAATATATAATTCGTTTTCCTGGTGGCGACACGGAGTTCGTTGACATAGTGGCTGACGTCCTCCAGGGAAACACCTTGGCACCTTACCTGTTCATTGTATGTTAAGATTATGTTCTACGCACTTCTGTAGGTGAAATGAAAGACAAAGGATTCACTCTTCAACCAGCCAGAAGCAGATGTTTTCAAACTGTGACCATCACAGATGCTGACTATGCTGATGGGCTGGTGCGACTAGCAGATGAGGTTTGTGATGCGGAGTCTCTCTTACACAACCTTGAAAGTGCTGTCTACTCGGACATGACAGAATATATGATGTAAAACCAGAGCGATAACATCTGGAAAATCCTTGAAAAATGTTGACGAATTCACATACCTTGGAAGTAAAATCGCAAAAGAAGATCTGTCCCAAAGTGATGTTCATGTCCGAATCGGCAAAGCCTGGGTTGCTTTAAATAAATCATCAACGGTCTGGAAATCTGAGCTTCCATCAAATTTGAAATGTGATTTCTTTCAAGCGGCTGTGCAGTTAGTTCTGTTATATGGATGTACAACATGGACTCTCACAAAGCGTCTTGAAAAGAAAATTCACGGAACTTATACAAAAATACTTCGAGCTGATCTGGACAATTTCTGGTGACAAACCCCTACGAAAGAACTTCTTCATGGTAATTTATCACCAATATCACACGTCATCAGAGAAAGAAGAACAAGATTCGCTGGACATTGCTGGAGGGCAAAGGATGAGTTCATCCGATGGAACCAAAGCACGGGTACGCAAATATTGGTAGACCACATCAAACCTACATAAAGCTACTGTACGAAGATTCTGAGTGCACCGGAGAAAACCTACCACAAGCAATGGCAGACCAAGCAAGCTAGAGAGAACGAGTCATGGCGATCCGTGCAATAAGCACGGCCGGGTGATGATGATGAAGTTACCCATTATATACCAGACAAAAACAACCTTTTTATATTAAGCTATTAAGCCTGCTTCTGGCTACTATTTTTAAATTTTAATTATATTATTAAGTTACCTCCCCTTCTTAATTATAATTTTATTAAGTTACTGCCCCTGCTTAATATCAAGTTATTGTCCTTACATAATTAATTTTACCTATTATAATAATGAAATATTGTGTAGTGCTCAGGTGCACTACAACTCATCAAAAAGTGTATGTATCGTACATAGGGTAATGTACAAACGTCAGGAAAATGAACAGTGCATGAGTCATGATATACACGTGTGCATGTGTATGGAAGGGGTACATCAGGTGTAGTTTTGGCGTATTTCGAGAAGCATGAGAGTTTTAAAGGATGTAGTGTCTCAGCAGCTAACAACTGACGCAGGCAGTTTGTTCCATGCTTCAGCAACTCTGAGCGTGAAAAATTGTTTACAAAAGTCATGGGAGCTGTGCTGTTTTCTGATTTTGTAGGCATGTCCACGTGTTAGACACATGGAGATCAAAAAGGTGCTCAGGGTTGTTGTTGGCAAGATGGTTAATAACTTTGTGGGTGTTTACCAAGTCCATTGCCAGATGTCAGAGCTTCAATGAATCCATGCCCAGGGAAGCAAGGCGTTCAGAGTATGGTAGGTGTCTGATGGAGGGTATGCACTTGGTTGCACGTCTCTGAACAGTTTCCAGGAGGTCAATGTTCTGAGCAAGGTAAGGGTTCCAGACTGATGATGCGAATTTCAAGTGTGGTCGTACCATAGCTGTATACAGCTTTAAATAGATGGCTGGAGAGCGGCTAACAAAGGTCTTGCTGAGTGATGCCAAGACACCCTCGGCCTTCTTGACAATCTTAGAGACATGCTTTGTCCAACGCAAATCGCTGCTGACAGTAATGCCCAGGTCACGTTCACAAGAGGACTTCTTGATATCAGTGTTGTGGAGGGAGTATGTGGACGCTGGATTTTTCCTCCAAAAATGCATGGTGGTACACTTGTCCACAGCCAGCTTCAGTTGCCAGTCTGTCTCTAAAGTTCTCTTTCCCTTACTTACTAGAACTCTTTTGTTCTCAGCTGGATGCAGTCATGTTCTTATTTCAAAACCGATGAGATGACTAAATCTAGTCATTGAAACATGTCCTATTAATTATGAATTCTGTGTATTGTTTGTAGTGTAAATTGATTATGTACTAGGAGCTTTTTGATGGCACCACTGCTACCACTTTTCAGTGTGGACTGGATGCTTTTCGTCGTGGCACCTGTACAACTACCTTACAGGGTGGATGGGTATTTTTTGTTGTAATGGCACCAGCACTATCATCGTGTATGGTGGACTGGGTGTTTTTAGCGTGGCAACAGCACTGGGGAAACGCAGGTGTGGAGCATATCCTGCTTTTCATGTATGAATGGGTTGGACAGGGGAGATGTATCAAGTGTGTGGAATGCGTTAAAGATCCTCCTCATCGTTAAACATTTAGTTCCCATGCCCACCAAGTCCGATGGATTGTCATGCTGTCTGAGACTAGGCTGGACATGAGACCCGTATATGTTATTCTGTTCAATTTTAATTTCCGCAGCTATATCAGATAACTCTATAACAATAAGCCAATGTATGCGTAAATGAGACAATAATAGGGTGAGTGGTATTAATGTGATGGAGGTCATGACATCTGGGAAGGGGGTGTGTTTAAAAAAATGGGGTCGAAGCCAATAACAACATTGACTGATTCCGATTGGCTGCTTCGACAGGTGATTTGTCCCTAACCAACTCCTGTTCTTGTGTAGCATGAATCTGTATGTATGTATGTTTTGGGGTGGGGAGGCTGTGTGTGTGCGTGTATGACATTCCATAATACAAATCACCCTAACACACATAGGTACAGTCCATCCCTTAAATGCAGTTATACACACACAATGGCATGCATTGACACACATTCCCAAACCTTTCAGAAACACACACACACATGTATGTATATGAGTGTGTGTGTATACATACACATTCAACATGCATACACGACACAGTCACCTCATAAATACCATTTCTACTGTCACTTTTCCATGCCAGTCATCTCCTCTATAACCTCACACTTCTTCACCCAGTGTTCATCCTCCATACACATCACATATCCATACCAGCAGCATAATCTTCTCTCTTGCACACTATACCTGATTCTTCTTATATGCAGCTTTACTCAAGGTCACCCATGCCCCATTGTTCATGCACACTAACATTTCACATCCGACAGTATATACAATAGATTTTTCTTCAGTCTCTGTATTTCCACTGCATTTACTGTTCATGTTTTACTGCCATGCAACATCTCAATTTTCACACAAGCATCATATAATCTACCCTTTGCTTGTAGAGAAAATATTTTTGCTGTCTACATACGTAGCAGTTCCCTAAACGTCTTTCAGTCTGCTCTTATTCTAGCTACTATGCTTTCAGAGCAACCTCCTCTACTACTAATAAGGTCACCTAAGTAGCAGAAACTACCAACTACTTCTAAGGCACCTTCTTTGAAATTGGAAAAGGTTCATTTCACTGCTGCTCCTGCTACATACTGTTCCTGTGTATATGCAGCATGCAAGGTTTTCTCTTAGTCTGCCTGCAATCCCTCTACACCACTTATATCGTGTACATTGTATAAAGTTTCCTTTTCTACATATTGAGCATCTCATCTCATTTGAGTCTTTCCCCAATTAGTTGTGCTAACATTTTCTGTCATTTTCATAACTTGATCCAACACCTCTTTTCCCTTTACATTGATCATTATACTGCTACACAAGTCATTGGATATGACACCATTGTGTATTACTTAATTGAATATGTGGGTGACTAGTTCAACTTCCCAGGTGCTCTCAGCATCTCAGCAACTATCTGATGGTCCAGTGGCATTACCATTTTAAATCTCCCTGATAGCTTTTTTTTTACCCTACAACTGTCTATTTTGATAGCTGGCCCCTCTGTTGAGTCTACTATTGGTATTCCCTTTTCTTCTCCATTTATCAACCTCTCATAGGAGCCTCTTTCTTCTAAGTGTCAGTAAGGCAAAGTGTGCCTTTGCTATTCTGAATGCATTTCTCCCCAACAACATCCCGATTCACTCTAACACATTACTTCACTAGGCAGAACACCCTCATGCTGTTGATCCTCACATTGCAAGACATTAGCAAACCTCTTGCTTTCTGCTTCTCTAAACCTGTTGCCTAGCTTCTCTCTTAGCTACTTCCCATTGCTCTTGGCTGCCTCCATGTTTCCAGTCTTTCATGCCTGTCTCTTAGCTTTAATGGCTCTATCTATAGTACTATTCCACCACCAAGTAACCTTTCATCTGACAAGTACCTTGCTCAAGCCACAGATCTCATCAGTAGCATGAAAAAGGTTGTTCCATAAAAACTTCCAGTTCTCCTCTATACTATATGTATCTCTTTTTCTCATGTTGTAAATATCATGTGGAGTTTTTCCAAACCAACATTTAACAGAGAAATCCTTTAGCTTCCATTCTATACTTGTCCAGATTTCTGATTCTATTTGATTCTTATGCTGATGTCATTAACAACTAAACTGTATTGGGTGATGCATTTTTCTCTGGGAAAAGACTTAGTATTCATAACCATATATCCCATTCTCTAACGAGCATGAAGTCAATCTGGCTTGCATACTCACCTGATTGGTAGGTGATGAAGTGGTTAGCTAGCCGATTTCCTGAAGTTAGTATTGCAAATGGTTTGGTTATTCACATCACAGAATTCTAGGAGTCTTGATCCCTCTTCATTCCATTTTATGACAATTCTCTTTTATTCTAACTACCTCAGTTAATAAGTCTATCCACTTCACAACTAATAAAATGCTTACTCCACCTACCTCATTATCATTTCCTACCCATATACATACACCATCACCTCTACATGGACAACACACATTTACACACAAATGTAAATACATATACACATACAAATGTGTTTTGAATCTCCATTCATTTCAAGGACAAGTGTTCCAGTTGCTTCAACCAACAGAACAGCCTATTTAATGTGTTAGTAGCTGAGCATTCTACAGACACAGATAACATAGTTCTCAGAGACATTCAGAATGACAGAATGTGACAAGGTTAGCCTTTGGAATTACATTTTTGCCAGCTGAGTGGACTGAAGCAACATGAAATAAAGTGTATTGCTCAAAAAGAAAATATGCCACTGGGAGCCAAACATATGACGTTATGATTGTGTATTTATGACGTTATGACTGGTACTTATCCTAGTTTCTTGGCATTGAGCGACAGAGTAGAAGACTCCTCCATGAACATGATGCCCGTCCATCGCAGGGTTAAACCACCAGCTATTACTGGAACTCATTTTCAGCTGAGTATACTGGAGCAACATAAAATGAAATGTGCAAATGTTTTGCACAAGAACACATCACACAAACCAGCCCAGGAATCAAACCAATGACATTATGATCATAAATTCAACACACTTATCGCTAGGCCATGTGCCTCCACTTATCCAAGCATGTATATATGTAATATATAAAGACACGCACACTTATACAGTGGTCATGTAGGTGTTACAACAAAAAGTGCCTAGCCCACACTGTAAAGTGGTCATATTGGTGACATGACAAAAAACATCCAGTACACACTGTAAATGTGGTTGCCATTAGGAAGGGCACCCAGCCATAGAAACCAAACTAAAATCAGTTCTGTTATGAGCAAAATATGTTCATCCAACCTGGCTTGTCTCACGACAGGACAACTCATCTAACCCATGCTAGCATGGAAAATGTACATAAAATGTTGATGATGATGATGAATTACAAGCATTAACATTCTAAATTCAAATCCCACTGTATGATAGAACTATAAATTCCAAGATGGAAAAATAAATGTTAAAACGTTAATGACGATATATAAAAAAAAGTAGAATTTGAATTTAAGTTTGTTATTTTCTTTATTCTTGTAATATATATATATTTGGGGAGGGTCATCTATATATGTATAAAACTGAGGATGTCTGTCTGTGTTTGTGTGAGTTTGAATCCCTAAAACTAGAAAAGCACCCAACCGACTGTTTTCAAACTTTACACATGTAATACTTATGTTTCAGGGAGTGTTCTGAGCAAAAAAAAATTCAAATTTTCACTGGCCTAGAGACCGCATTAGGCGATTTAGCGATCTCTCTCTATAATTCTTAGTCTTTCTCCTCACGTTTTAAGCCACGGTGTTGCTTACTTACGTACCACCAGACCCTTACTTCTTTACCAGCCGTGGTTGTGGCAATACTAAGCTTAGCTAAGGCGGTTATATATTTCACAATACCTTATCCCGTGCAACGCCGGGTACCACTGCTAGTATTGTTATAATATTGCCAGAAATAATACTGCCCACCCAATTATATACACACAAATATATGTATAATAGATAGATATATATAGATAGATATATATATAATAGATATATAATAGATAGATATATAATAGATATATATATATATAACAGATATATAATAGATATATATATAATATAGATATATATATATATATAATATAGATATATATGTACATATATATATATTATATATACACATATATATACATGCAGACACACGTGTGTACGTGTACATGAGTGTGTGTGTTAAGGCGGTCAATTTAACAGAGCCATAAGAGACTTGAATAGTTGCTTCGGGTTTCTAAGTTCAAATCCGGCTAAGGTCCACATTGCCTTTCATTGTTTCATGTTCAATAAAGAAAGTACGAGCTCTGCTGGTGTGGCCCTCATTCACTTCCAGTTGTAACATTCTGGATGTTCTGCTGGAGAGAGGGTACCTGTGTCTGCTCATGACTGCATAGGCACCTAAAACCATTAATGAAAGCATGGTACATACTACCTATACACACACACATATATGTGTATATCATATATATATATGTATATATATATATATATATACATATATACTCACACATACAGACATATATATATACATATGTGTATGCTAGCGTGGAAGATGGGCGTTAAATGATGATGATAATGAGGATGTATGTATATGTGTATTATCTGATGACCCTGTGATAAACAGGCAAAACTCCAGAGTAACAAGACTCACTATTTAGCCTTTATAAAATGAATATAAAAACTCTACTTTGGTATTGAGTAATCCTTTCTCTCAGCCATCAACCACATACATTTAAATGATGATGATAATGAGGATGTATGTATATGTGTATTATCTGATGACCCTGTGATAAACAGGCAAAACTCCAGAGTAACAAGACTCACTATTTAGCCTTTATAAAATGAATATAAAAACTCTACTTTGGTATTGAGTAATCCTTTCTCTCAGCCATCAACCACATACATTTAAATGATGATGATAATGAGGATGTATGTATATGTGTATTATCTGATGACCCTGTGATAAACAGGCAAAACTCCAGAGTAACAAGACTCACTATTTAGCCTTTATAAAATGAATATAAAAACTCTACTTTGGTATTGAGTAATCCTTTCTCTCAGCCATCAACCACATACAGATATATGTGTATAGAGAATTGACCTAGATGAAATGCAGTTCGGGTTTGTGTCAGGCAAAAGTACCACAGACGCTCTTTTCATAGTACGACAACTACAGGAGAAGTACCTAGCTAAAGGTAAACCCCTCTACTTAGCTTTTGTCGACTTGGAGAAAGCCTTCGACAGAGTCCCCCGCTCCATTATCTGGTGGGCTCTTAGAAAACTAGGCGTTGACGAATGGCTTGTGAGGGCTATACAAGCCATGTATAAAGAAACAGTCAGCAAGGTTAGAATTAACAACGAATATAGTGAAGAGTTTAGCGTAAAAGTTGGCGTCCATCAGGGCTCTGTTCTCAGCCCCCTACTATTTATTATTGCCCTTCAGGCTATAACAGAGGAGTTCAAGACAGGCTGCCCATGGGAACTCCTATACGCAGACGACCTGACACTCATAGCGGAATCAATGGCCGAGCTAGAGAAGAAATTCCAAACATGGAAGCACGGCCTAGAGTCAAAAGGACTTAAAATTAACCTGGCTAAGACCAAAGTTCTAGTTTGTAGGAAAGAAAACAAGGCGGCGGTCCCTTCTGGGAAATGGTCGTGCTCGGTGTGTAGGAAAGGCGTAGGTAGAAACTCCATTTTGTGTCCTAAATGCAAAGTATGGGTGCATAAAAGATGTAGTGGGATCACAGGTAAGCTAACTAAGAACATAGATTTTACATGTGGCCGGTGTTCTGGTGCAATAAGTAGCAGCAAGTGCCCACACAATACTAGCTCTTTCAATTGCGCAGAGGGTTCTATAGAAATAGTGGACAGCTTCCGTTACCTGGGCGATAAAATCAGCAGTGGGGGAGGGTGCTCTGAAAGTACTGTAGCTAGAGTCAGAACTGGTTGGAAAAAGTTCAGAGAGCTTATACCACTATTAGCTGCTAAAGGGTTCTCCCTAAAAATGAAAGGCAGGTTGTACGATGCCTGCATACGAACAGCAATGTTGCATGGCAGTGAGACCTGGGCATTGTGTGCAGAGGATATACGCAGACTAGAGAGGAACGAAGCTTGCATGCTCCGCTGGATGTGTAACAGTAATATACGTGAACGGCAAAGCATAAACGAACTAAGGAAAAAATTAGAGATAAGAGGGATCAGATGTTGTTTACTCGAGAGAAGGCTACGTTGGTATGGACACGTGATGCGCATGAAAGTCGATAGCTGTATAACAAAGTGCAGGGCAATAAAGATAGACGGTAGCCACGGAATAGGCAGACCTAGAAAAACCTGGGACGAGCTGATAAACTCCGACCTCACACACTTACACCTCTCCAAGACAATGTCACTGGACCGAGACCTTTGGCGGTACTCAGTAACAGAGAAGACCCGCCTTGCCAGTAGGCATCTCTAACAAAATACACCCCGTCCCACCACCACCACCCCCACCCCATCCACACCACCCCGTCCTATGTAAAGTTATGTTGGTGCCGCGCCATCCGGGCCGAAACAAATGAGATCGTGTAGGTGTCACGACAAAAAAACACACAGTCCACGCTGTAATGTGGCCGTGTAGGCAACACGGTAAAAACCTCCCAGACCCACACTGTAAATGTGGTTGGTGTTAGGAAGGGCATCCAACTGTAGAAAACCTGCCAGACAGTCCTATGCGAGCAAGACAATCACTCTTGCCTCAAGTGGGACTACCCCCGTCCAAACCCATGCAAGCGTGGAACACGGACGTTAAACGTTGATGATGATGATGATGATGATATATATATACAATGAAAACGAAAATTGTTAATCCATTCAAGATGAATTTGGATTAGCAACCCTGGTTTTTATTCTGTACTAAGTATATATATTTACGCTCTGCAAGTATCTTAACCCATCAGAGTACACTTTTGATTAGGCTTCGATTCCTGCTTACTGTCGACCTTCATTACACATTGAGCTTTACACACCTTACCTAAAATAGTGGATTACTCCACTATAATTACTTTATATATATATATATATATATATATATATATATATATATATATATATATGCCCTTCCCAACACTAACCATTTTAGTCACATTTTACAACACACAGGGGTATGGTGTACCCATTCTAAACTGGACGGACAGACGGACACACACACACACACACACACGCGAAAAGGGCCCTTCACTCCTGATGGAGTCATAAGGACACTGTTCTGAAACATGGCTTAAGCATTTTAAACCTGGCAGAGCCCATCCTTCTCCAGGTTAGATCACAGCCAATATCTTCCAGAAAAGAAGAGACTGCGAATCAATGCCAGCATCGAATTGGTACTTTATTTATAAGCCACAAGAGAATGAAAAGCAATGTTGACCTTGGCTATGCATACATACACACACACTCACACACACATATATATATTATTCAATACCCTATGGTCAAACCATTTCGAAATAGTTAAAATTATTTCTTTAGTTGAATTGATACTAAGTTCTAGTCTAGAATTTTCACAACATCTTTGCGATTGAGAATATATCCACATCCAGAAAGAATTGTTGTCGTAGCAGTGAGGTACCTGAAGAAAATAGAGAGATAGTTAACTATCACCAAAGAAATTTATAAAGAAAGAAAAATAACTCCATGTCAATAGCTCTTAAAATACTGGAATGATTTAAGCAGGAAATATCTAAAAACAGGTTTAATTCAAATGTTTATAGTGTCTTAACTAATGAACTGAAAATTTAAATGTGATGCAGTCATAATGTTTTGTGCTTTTCAAGAATTTCTTGCTAAAACGGTTTCCTGTGGTACAGGATGGTAATGGTGTAAAACAATTTTATATTTTTTATTTTACAACCCCTTGAGATACCAGAATTAACAGAAATGAGAATGGTTCAGTGGATGAGCAGAGTATCACTCCAAGAGAAGACAAATAATGAACTTCCAAGGATGATGTGAATAGAACCAGTGATGAATGTTGTGAAAAGAAAAGGAATGAAATGGAGGAGTCATGTATTGAGGAAGTCCAAGAAAGACATGGCTAAAAATGATGGAGGAGAAAACGAAAACCAGAGAATTGGTGAAGGAGGATGGAAGCGATAGGGCAAAATGGAGATGTTTATTACAAAGTCCACAACTCTAACCTCCATTTTAGTAAAGAAATGGCCTTAAAGCAAAATGGCTAATTCTTAGATTCTCCCTCTGAGTGAAGGGCATATTGCACGATGCTTGTGTATGAAGTGTGGTGTAGCATGATAACAAGACATGGGCACTGAATGTGGAAGTTGTCTGAAAACTGGAAAAAAAAATGAAGCAAACTGACTCCACTAGATGTATGTGTAATTTAAGAAACCATAGCCAAAATGTAGCAGCAGCAAAAGGAAAAGGTAAAGGGTTTAATCTTATGATCATCCTCCACTCTGATAAAACAGTGATTGTAGATCAATAACTGAAATTCATAGATAAACAATAAATTACAAATTTAACCCTTCTAATGCCAAACTGCCTGAAAGCGTCCATGATTCTACAATACAAAACTGCTTATTTTAAAGTGGTTATATTTATCTGAAAATATTTCCTCATAATTTAATGCAACAAACACCAACTTAACAACGAGAAAGTTAAGGGTGGTGGATTGGCATAATTGGTAGAGCGTGGGACAAAATGCCATTGCCTTATTTGTTCTGGCTCTTTTTGAGTTCAAATTCTGCCACGGTCAACTTTGCCTTTCATCCTTCCAGGATGGATAAAATAAAGTACCAATTAAGTACTGGGTGTGATTTAATAAAGTTTGACCTTCCTCAAATATTTGCTGGCCTTATGCCTACAATAGAAATCAATAATGAGAAAGTTAGTTATATTACTAAGCCCCTTCAAATTCTTAATTATTTTCAAAATTATAGACAGTGTCTTTCATGAGAAATATGGTAATAATAAAAGATTTAAAGGAATTATCCAAAGAGAAGAAACAGTTACCAGAGAGCCTGGAGGTAAACATGGTCAACAAAACCCATGACTGGTGCTGCTAGACTGACAGCGAGAAGGGTTAATTGGATGCCTGTGTTAACCTGAAAAAGAAAATGAAAACAAAACATTAGATAATGGTTTCTGATTTAGACAGAAGTCCAGCAATTTGGTGGGAGGAGAAAGTCAGTTCAGAGAACTATGTTCAGTTATTTTGTTTTATTTTTGTATTTCACTGATTATATAATTGGTACATTCACACAATATTGATTAAATCGAAACCTGTACTTGATGGACACTTTATATTATTGACCCCAGAAAAATGAATGACAGATTTGAAACCAGAATGTAAAGGGTCGTAATGAAATACTGCAATTAACAATCCACTGTACTCGACATTATTGAATAATGATGACATGACATAATCCTTATTATACAAGTACATATAGGCAGAGAGAGAGTGCGTGTGTGCGTGAGAGTGTGTGTACCTGAATAAATTCGTGTAAGTGCTGATATTGATGACCCTCGACAAAGTTATATCTCTTCTACTAAAGGGATATAACTCGTGTCAAGGGACATAACTTGTGATAACTCAGCCATTTGAAAAATAGATATCAATATAAGACAATGTACTGGCGTCAATATAATTCAACTCAAAGCGGTGCCCCCAACGTGGCTGCAAGTCCAATGACTGAAACCAATAAAATAATAGTCAAAGACAAAGAAAAAATAAAGCAAAATAACTTTCTTACCTTACTTAATAGAGTTGGGCTTAACTGTGCTGTAGCATGTGTTACATCAAAATATCGTTTGAGTGTTTTCTGGGGAAAGAGAATCACATAATATTCACTCACAAACAATTCACATTGATACGGTAGTGTAAGGATATGATATTATATAAGAGCAATATCAAATATAGAACGTTTTATAGCGTCCACATTGATAGAGCGATGTGGTGATATTTTAGTTTTAAAAAAAGCTAAAATCTGTCCAACGCTTAGAGGCTCATCAGGTCGGTGCTTATCCCAATTTTATCGGCATTAAAGCAACTAAGATTACATGAATCCTCCTAGACAGGACATCAGTCCATTGCATGGTTACACTCCAACTACTGCTGGTACTGGTTTTCAGCTGAGTATACTGCAGCAACAAGAACACAATACGCTACTCAGTCCAGGAATCAAAACCCTGACATTATAATTATTAAATATAGATGGTTTTATACAGTTCACATTGATATAGTGGTGTGATGTTGTGATATATGAGAGTAAAATTAAACAAACAGATTTATACCATACACATTAGTATGGTGGTGTAGTGATATACATGAGAGTAATATTAATTACAGATGGCTTTTTTTACAGTCCATGAAGGCATGTGTCTTAATGTTTAAGGTGTTGGGATCACAATTGTGAGGACATGCATTTGGTTGCCGGACCAGACATGTTGTGTCTTTGAGCAAGATACTTTATTTCACATTGCTCCAGTCAACTTGGCTGGAAAAAATGAGTTGACATCACTGGTACCAAATTTATAAACAATATCAATGATATAGAGAGATGAGACTAGCATGCATGGACGATTGCTTGTCTTCCACAAAACACCTTGCACATGCCTTGGGGTGGGGGGGTAACTTTCCAGGTACAAACCAACAGTCAATCATGGCCAAAGTGACCACTATTATAGTCTACATTGGCATGGTGATATGGTGATATGATGTGAAAACAATATTAAATATAGATTGGCTGAGCGTCAGATAAAATGCCATTGTGGTATTTGTTCTGCCGCTTTACATTCCGAGTTAAAATACGACCTTTAATCATTCCAGAATGGATAAAATAAAATACCAGTCAAATACTGGGGTTGATTTAATTGACTTTTCCTTTCCCCAATGGCAGTGGCAGCAGTAGTAGTAGCAGTGGTTGATAGGCAGAACCATTAGAACATCAGATAAAATGTTTTACAATAATTAGTTACAACCTTTTATGTTCTGGGTTCAAATCACACTGAGGTTCCGTAATTTTCAGATAGTTTTTTTTTTCAAAATGTACAAAATGTTATTCAAAATGAGAAAGAGAGTGAGAGAGAAAGAAAGAAAGATTAAAAACTGATACTGACCGGTGGTGGAAGAGAGATGTACCGTATATAGAAGCTGACACCAATCAAACCAATATCTCGACCAACAATCACGATTAAAAGAGGAACTGAAACATTAACAATTATTACATAAACATCATGATTATGATGATGGTGATGATGATTTATAGATATTATATACATTACTTCTTTTATATATATATATATATATATATATACAGGGTGTGGACGATATCTGTTCGCAATTTTCAACTGCTAATTTTATGCAAATTTTTTTTACTTCCGTTGTCACTCTTGTCTTCATAAAAACAGTGACTATATTTCCATTATCTATTTTCAGAATAATTGATTATGAATAATTTTGAACCTCCAAATTTGTGGAAGAGGCACAGAGTTCTTCTTGGAATCCGCACCGGGAGGACAAATAAAGAAGTTTCAGACTTTCTCAGCGTCTGCAGGAGAATGGTGGAAAAGGTCAGAAAGGAATTGGAAGATTCAGGATTCGACTACGAAGCAACATCAAAGAGGAAAACACATGATCAACGATCTGACGCCTTCAGAACGCTCGAGTTCGTCACTGAAGTTCAGGATATCATCAACAATGAACCTAGCAAGTTGATGCGTGCCATTGCAAGGGAGAAAGGCTTGGATGAAAAGCTCATTAGGCTGGTGGTACATGAAGACATTCGCTATGTTTCATACAAGATGAGGAAAGGACAATTTCTGTCAAAGGCGATGCAAGAAAAGCTGATCAACAAGTTGAAACACCCACTGGAGCCAGACATGCTGTGGTTTTTCTCCAACGAGAAAAACTTCTGCCAAGACCAGAAGATCAACTCCCAGAACAACAGGTGGCTCACTGTCTCATCCAAAGACGTGCCCAGAGTCATGCAGACAAAGTTTCCAGCGACAACATTGGTCTTGGGTGTTGTCAGCAGTCAAGGTGACGCCATGCCACCTCACTTCTTCCCTGAGGGCCTCAAGCTGAACACCGATGCCTACATCCGCGTTCTGAGCGAGGTAGTAAAGCCCTGGATCGACCAGGTAGCTGCAGGTAGGCCGTACGTGTGGCAGCAAGACTCAGCGCCCTGCCATACCAGCCGAAAGACCCAAACCTGGCTGTCAGAGAACTTCGTCGACCACACTTCACCTGACATCTGGCCTCCCAGCTCACCCGACTGCAACCCCCTCGACTTCTTTGTGTGGGGCGCAGTGGAACGAGACACCAACAGATCTAGCTGTAATATGAAAGACGATCTGAAGGCCAAGATCATAAGTGCCTTTAGGGGCCTAAGTCGGGGAACAGTGATGAAGGCCTGTAGCCAGTACCGAGGCCGTCATCAAAGCCAATGACGGGTTTATCGAGTGAGATCGAAAGAACAAGTCATGAAGACAAACTGACCCAAGTTTGATAAATATATCTTAAAAAATAAAACTACTGTATTATTTTTTCCTAGACAGTAATCTTGCGAACAAATATCGTCCGCACCCTGTATATCTCAGACCGGGTGATGTGTTGTTTCCTTGAACAAGACACTTTATTGCACATTGCTCCAGTTTACTCAACTGTAGAAATGAGATGATAGGACTGGGGTCCCTATCATTCCACTGCAAAGTGGTCGTGGAGGTGCCACAGCAAAAAAAAAAAAAAAAAAGCACCCAGCCCACACTGTAAAGTGGACGTGTAGGCGCCACGGAAAAAAAGCACCCAGCACTCACTGTAAATGAGGTTGGTGTTAGGAAAGGCATCCAGCTGTAGAAATCAAGCCAGAATCAGTTCCCGTCCCACCCTTGCAAGCAGGGAAAAGCGGACGTAAAATGATGATGATGATGATATATATATTGAGCAATCAGATTGATACTAACAACAATTTAACTTTTAAAAAGATATAAATAACAATTATATATGTAACAAAAATAACTTTGAAAATTAAACAATCATAAGTGTAAAGATTATAGCTATGCTATCACGTTGCTCATAGTGTTTTCTATGCAACATCCTACAAACATCCATGTAGCTACCACAGCCCTTAACTCTCCCTTATCACTCTGTTTCCCACATATATTCAACCTCTTCTCTTTATGCTCTCAATCACACATAGAGGAGAGAAGACTCTAGCTGATAAAATATTGGTCATCATCATCATTTTACGTCCGCTTTTCCCTGCTTGCAAGGGTGGGACGAGTCTTATTCAGCACAGCATCTCTCCACTTGTCACGGTCCTTCGTCATCTCCACCATGAGCTTCAGCAATCTGACGTCTGTTCTCACCACCTCCACCCATGTTTTTCGTGGTCTACCTCTACCACGTCTTCCTTCAGCTGGCATTTCCTGGCACTTCTTCACCCATCGGTCATCCTCCATGCGCATCACATGTCCGTACCACCTCAGTCTCCTCTCTCGCACACTACATTCTATCCCTCTCAGACACAGTTTCTCTCTCAACACATTCATGCTGGGTCGTTCACGCAAATTGACATTGCACATCCAACGGAGCATGCTTGCCTCATTTCTCTCCAGCCGTTGCATATCCTCTGCAGTTGCTGCCCATGTCTCACTACTATGCAGCATCGCGCTCCTCACACAGGCATCATATAACCGGCCTTTCGTACGCAGGGAGAAACCCTTCTTCGTCAGCAGAGGAAGCAGCTCCCTAAACTTCTTCCAACCCATCCTTATCCTAGATACTATGGCCTCGGAACACTCGGAACATGCTAATCTGATCTCCTAGGTACCGGAAGCTATCCACCACTTCTATAGCACCCGCCTGCATTTGAAAAATGTGTCTATCAATGCGACTTCTACTGTCTAATTTCCCTGTACATCTACTGCATATGTATTTCTCCCTACCTGTTAGTTTGCCTGCTATCCCACTACATCTCTTGTGTACCCAGGATCTGCATTGTGTGCATTTTATAGAATTTATGCCAGTTCCTTTTCTGCATATTGAACATGGCCATTTCTCTGATGGAATCAGAGTTTTGTCCTCTTTTCTACTCATCAACACTTTTGTCTTAGCTAGGTTCACTCTCAGTCCTCTTGCTTCCAACTGCTGTTTCCATAGCCAGAATTTATTCTCTAGCTCCTCTACTGATTCTGCTATAAGAACCAGATCGTCAGCATAGAGAAGTTCTCATGGACAGCCAGTCATAAACTCCTCTGTTATGGCTTGGAGGACTATAATGAACAAGAGCGGGCTGAGGACCGAACCTTGATGGCCTCCTACTTGTATCTGGAATTCCTCACTAAACTCCATTCCTACCCTGACTTTACTGACAGCACCTCTGTACAAAGTTTGCACTGTCCTCACAAGCCATTCCTCAACACCTAGTTTCCTTAGGGACCACCAGATGACAGATCGGGGTACCCTATCAAAGGCCTTCTCTAGGTCAACAAAGGGTAAGTATAGTGGCTTATTCTTCTCTAAGAACCTCTCTTGTAATTGTCTCACCAAGAAGAGGCCATCTGTTGTACTTTTCCCAGGCACAAAACCAAACTGCATCTCATCTAGTTTGACCCCTTCTCTAATTAGTTGTGCTAATATCTTTTCTGCCACTTTCATAACCTGATCCATCAGTTTTATACCCCTATAATTGCCCCTCTCCAGAGCATCCCCTTTACCTTTGTAGCAATTTATGAGAATACTGCTGCACCAGTCTTTGGGTAGGACACCACCATATATAGCCTGATTGATGATGCGTACAACTAGTTTAGTGCCTATGTCCCCTGATGCCTTCAGCATCTCAGCAACTATCCCCGACGGTCCAGCAGCCTTACCATTTTTCATTTCCTTAATCGCCTCTTGGACCCTATATTCATCAATCTCAATAGCTGGTCCCTCTGTCGGATCTACTGAGAGTAATTTCTCTCTCTCCCATTCATTCTCCACATTCATCAGTCTCTCATAATGACATTTCCAGGCCTCCTTTTTCTGATCATTCGTGACACTAAGTACACCGGCATCATTCCGAACACATTTATCTTCAACAACATCCTGATTTGCATTGACACACTGCCTTGCAATGTGGAACACCGCACACCTCTGATCTTCCCGTCGCAGAACATTGGCAAACCTCCTACTTTCAGCCTCCCTGCCTGCTAAGTACACCTGACGTCTAGCTTCTCTCTTAGCGACTGTATATCCTTCTCTACTCCCACCCTTTTTCAAAGCCTTCCATGCTAGTCTTTTGTCTCTAATGGCCTTATCTACTGTGCTGTTCCACCACCAGGTCACTCTCTGTCTGGTTGGAGCTCTGCTCCAGCCACAAGTTTCATCAGTAGCCTGCAGTAAGTTGTCAAGTATATATACTCACTATATATACTCAAGTATATATACTCACTATTAGCTTTGTAGGAGACAAAGCAGCCACTCTAGTATTAGTACCCCGATAAAATACACCTGGTACACTCTGTAAAGTGGTTGGCAGTCATACACAACATGACAACTTTTCTAGTGCTGGTGCCAGATTGGCACTAAGAAGGGCCTACAGATATAGAAACCATATCAAAATGGAACTAAGAAGCGACTTAGACCATAACAACCCATCCAACCTATGCCAGCATAGAATGTGGACATTTTATATATATCATCTTCATCATTTTAATGTCTGCCTTCCCTGCTAGAAAGGGTCGGATGGGTCTATATAGGCAAAATCAGTACTGAAGCAGGGTTATTGAACTCCCAAACAAGCCAGGTATCTGCATCTCATATATAAAAAATACAATACACTTCCTATACTACTATACTCGATACATTAATAAATATTACCATCTATATATTACATTCCACTACATAATATAATACTTCTGCTATAGCATACGAACACAACACCTGATTGATCTCATAATTCATATTTACATCTTGGAGTTATTTCCCTTTGCTTTATTATGGTATCTTTCATAAACATGAGTTCTTTACCAAATTTACTTTTAACGGTATCTTATAAACCCATATTAGTACCTGAAGAAAAGTCACAATTTTGATGCCTCTTGTTTTCTGGAGCAATGGTCAAATTTGGGTCTTGAAACATTAGGTAACGCCTTTATTCCATGTATGAACATAAATAAATAATAGATCCACAGTGTAAATGTGGTTGATGGTAAGACCACCCAGTAACGGCTCGTTTATGAGTAAGGCTTGGCGTGGCCAACTGGCCCAACCTCCCTCATAGCGGGACCACCCAGCTCTCAAATTATAATTCCAATGTGGGCAGGGTACAGCGCAGTCAACTAACCAGATCCACATAACGATTCCACTATGAGAAGGTTTGGTGCAGCCATCTGGCAAGACCTTCCGCATAATGCGACCACCCAGATCCCAAAATACAGTAACAGTCCCAATATTGTGAGAGGTATGGTGCGGCTATCTGGCCAGACTTGACACATAACAGGACTACTCAGTAAATCGGCTCTACTATGAGTATGGCTAGGTGCGGCGACTGGCCAGACCTCCCTCATAGTGGGATCACATGACTCCCTAACTATGGTACGGCACAGCCAACTGGCCTGTCCCTCCTCATAACAGTGCCCTCCAGTTCCACACTGTAAACATGGTTGATGTTAGGAAGAGCATCCCGCTGTAAATATCGCAGCCAAATGACAATTCCGTCTGAGCAAGGTACAGTGCGGCCAACTGGCCAGACTTGTCTCATGATGTGGGTGACCTGTCTAACCCATGCAAGCATGGAGAATGGACGTTAAACAGTAATGATGATGATGATAATAATGATAATATATATATATATATATATATATAATCATCCTAATTTTTACATCCACTTTTTTATGCTGGCATAGGTTGAATGAAATGTTTTGAAATAATGTTTCATAGCTAGAAACAATGTTTCATAGCCTTTCTTGATACCAAACTTCTTAATCCACCCATATGTATGTGTGTATGTATGTAATAATGTACACACATACACAGAGTCATTAACACAAAGTTATTCTGCCATTGACTACATATAATGGGAGAGTTAAAAACAAAACCCAAAAAGAGGTTTTCTACTCACTTGGTATGAGATCTACAGCAGCAAGGGAGATTGTCAAAAAACTGACCAATATTTTATCAGCTAGAGGATCCAAAGCAGTTCCTAACATGGACTTTTGATTGGCAAAATTGCGAGCAATATATCCATCTAACTGAAATAAAGTTGGAGACAACAGAATGTAAATGTCCAAAAAATAGAAAATATGTAAATTGAGGAAATATGTAAATTGAGACAATATGTAAATTAAGGCAATATGTAAATTGAGGCAATATGTAAATTTAGTGGGTTAGTAGTTAGGTTGATGGGCTCCTAAATGTAAGGTCATGAGTTTAATTCCTGGACTGGACGATGTGTTGTAGCCTTGAGCAAGACACTTTATTTCACATTGTTCAAGTCCACTCAGCTGGAAAAAAGGAGTTTTGATGTCACTGATGCTAAGCTATATCACCCTATGCTTTTACTTCAAACAACATCAGTTGTGTGGATAGGGGAGACTGGATGCATGAATGACAGCTTGTCTTCAATAAAACACTTTGTCCAGGTTTGCAACTTGGAGAGGTACATTTCAGATGCAAACCCATGGTCAGTCAACCAAAGAGGGGCATCATGTAATAAATAGACAATATGCAAATATGAAATGAAGAAAGAGACTACAAAATTTAAATATCCAAAGATTCCATATATTCACACTAGCAAGAAGTATATGGAAATACAACTGTTAGAAAATTGAAAATAAGTGTTATATATAGATAGAGCACCACTGACACCAGATCTCTCTCTCTCTCTCTCTCTCTCTCTCTCTCTCTCCCTCTCTCTCTCTCTATATATATATATATATATATATATATATATATATTGTATAATAAACAATACAATATAATTACCTCATTACCAGAGGTTTCCCGAATAAGACGAATACGAATTTGTATTCGTCTTATTCGGGAAACCTCTGGTAATGAGGTAATTATATTGTATTGTTTATTATACATTAAATTTAGCTCTGGTATTTACATAGAGCACTCTTCACTCCTATGACTTTTTCAATTTTCAACGGAAACTTCAATACTTATATATATATAAAGGCGACGGACGAGATCTGTGGTTGGAGCAAGTCCACAGGGACGAGGAGAGTGACTTGGTGGTGGAACAATAAGGTAGATGAGGCAGTTAAGACTAAGAGACAGGCATGGAAAGAATGGAAGAACGGGGGTAGCAGGGTACATTATTTAAAGACCAGGAGGGAAGCTAGGTGACAAGCATACTTAGCTAGAAGGGAAGCAGAGGATAGAAAATTCAAGCATGTTTTGCAACGTGAGGACCTGAAACAGGAGGTGTTCAAGATTGCGAGGCAGTGTGTCAGAGAGAATTGTGATGTCATTGGAGAGAAGTGTATCTGGAATGATAATGCTGAGCTTGCCCTCACAAGTGCCGAGAAGAAAGCTGCATGGAAGAGCCATTATGAAAGATTACTAAACGAGGAGAATGCATGGGAAAAAGAGACCACCCTACCCCAAGTGGACCCTATAGAGGGGCCAGCAGTACAAGTCAGCAGCAGCATAGTAAGTATGGCAATCAAAGATATGAAGACAGGGAAGGCAACCAGTCCATTGGGTATAGCTGCCGAGATGCTGAAGGCATCTGGGTCTGTAGGTCACCATAACCACACAAATTGTTAACCAGGTAATACTAGAGGGTATCATACCAAAAGATTGGTGCAGTAGCATCATTGTCAACTGCTACAAAGGTAAAGGTGATGCACTAGATAGAGGAAACTATAGAGGTATAAACCTGATGGACCAGGTCATGAAAGTAACGGAAAGGGTTATAGCACAGTTGATTAGGGACCGGGTGAAACTAGATGAGATGCAATTTGGGTTTGTACCAGGAAAAGGCACCACTGATGCCCTCTTCCTTGTGAGGCAGTTACAGGAAAAGTACCTAGCTAAAAGTAAGCCGCTCTACCTGGCATTCGTTGATCTGGAAAAAGCCTTCGACAGAGTCCCCCGTGCTATAATCTGGTGGGCTCTTAGAAAACTAGTAGATGAATGGCTTGTGAAAGCTGTAGAAGCTATGTATAGAGGAGCAGTCAGCAAAGTTAGAGTTAGCAATGAATATAGCGAGGAATTTAGCATACAGGTCGGTGTCCACCAGGGCTCTGTTCTTAGCCCTCTCCTGTTCATTATAGTTTTGCAGGCAATAACGGGGGAGTTTAAGACTGGATGCCCATGGGAACTCCTGTATGCAGATGATCTCGCACTTATAGCTGAATCTATGGTGGAACTAGAGAAGAAATTCCAAACATGGAAGCAGAGACTAGAAAGAAAGGGTCTCAAAATCAACCTGATAAAGACTAAGGTTCTTTGTCTCTTTAAACCCCCCTTGAAATTTGCAGATCTTGTGGCATATGTGGCATGAACTGGATTGTATATTCTACAGTCTGTAAGGAGTACCCTATTGTGTGCTCTCATGTGACATGAAGTCCCATCTCCAACAGTCAGATTCTGCCACAAGCTATACAAGTAGAGAAAGTTCCATTAATTTCATGTTCCCTTAGTGGCTGTTTTTTTTTTCATATTCCTCTTAATATTTACTTGCATTAGCCTGTTTTGCTCAAATTTTCAAATGTTAGGTAGAGCGATCCACTACAAGACTTTCCAGGTTTCTGGGGTCAATTCCTCCTTCAATACATCCTTGAACCTTTTCTTTGGCTTCCTCTGTTTTCTTTTTTCCTGAACAAGTTCCCCAAAAAACAGTTGCTTAAGGTTACGTTCATCAGCCATGCGGACAATATATCCAGACCACTGCAGTTAGTTTATATATATATGCGTGGTTAGTGTTAGGGAGAGCATCCAGCTGTAAAAAAAACAGCTAAAATACAGTTCTGTTTGAGCAAAGTACAGCACAACCAACTGGCCAGACTTGCCTCATAACATAAATGACCCATGTAAACATGGAAAATAAGACATTAAACAGTGATGATGATGATGATGATACACACTCACTTTTGTTTAATCCTACACACACACACAAAATAATCAGAATATACATCTAGCCTTGTTCTTTAATTATTTGGAGCATTCTAACTCCTGGAAATATGTTAACTGAAAGGTTGCAGTTTTTTCTTCTTTCAACAACTATGTAAATGTTAGAACCATTAATGGTCTCTCTCAGTCAACTGTGTTTACATATCAGAAGATATTTTACTGGGAATATATAATCTGATGCTGTAGACTAATAAATGTGCGAGAAAAATTCTATAACACAGCACAAAACATATGAATGAGTGAAATCGATATATTTCTAACTTTCCTGATCTAAAGTAATTTAGGAGTTACACAATAGACAAACAAACAGTGAGACAGTACATATATCCCTGACTTTGAATGATACAGATTTCAAACTTGTTGGGTCATTAAGCCTTCCAAATAGTTAGAACAATGAATGGTTTGTCAGTCAGCTGCTTATATATCATCAACACCATTTACATCACTTTTCCATGCTTGCATGGGTTAGACAGGTTATCACATTCTGAGGCTAGGCAGGTCAGACAGCCACATTTTGCTCATAATAATAATAATAATTAAATTGTGTACAGTGCTCAGGTGCACTACAACTCATCAAAGGTTCATGTATAGTACATAGAATAATTTACAAATTTACAGGAAAGTGAATAGTGTATGAATCATGATATATATGTGTGCGTGTGTATGGGGGGATATCAGATGTAGTGTTGGCAAATTTTAGGAAGCATGGAGGTTTTAAAGGATGCAGTGTCTTGGCAGCTAACAACTGATGCAGGTAGTTTGTTCCATGCTTCAGCAACTCTGAACGTGAAAAAAATGTTTCCGAAAGTCATGGGAGCTATGCTGTTTTCTGACTTTGTAGGCATGCCCATGTGTGTTAGACACATTGCTCGGTTTTTATGGCTGGATGTCCTTCCTAATGCCAACCATGTTACAGCATATACTCAGTGCATTTAATTGTGGCACCAGCATTACCACCTCACAGGATAAGCTAGGGGCATTTTATCATGGCACCATCATTACCACTTTACAGAGTGTTCTGGGTGCATTTTATCATGGCATCAGTACTAACACTGAGCAGGGTGTACTGCGTGCATTTTATCATGGCACCAACACTATGAAAAGAACAAGTTAAGGAGAAATCCAGAAGACTTCTAGAAACATATATAATATATATGGTCAGCAGACAATAAGACATCCTCTATCAAGCTCCACCAACCATGCTGCACTAGAAGCCACCAATGGGACATAAAAAAAAGGAACTAAGATGAATTGACAGCAAAACAGAAGAGATACCTTTAATGGATCACCAATCAAAGGAGCAATAAGTTTGCTCTTGTCTGATTTAGATTTAGACCTTGGGGAAACTGGTACACTTCTGGTTTGGTGGGCCCCTTATATACAGAAATTTAAATCTACCGCCCTCTGACCTTCCCTCATAATTGTTTTTACTTTTGGCACAGGGCCAGCAACTACCCCAGTGCATCACTGGTGTTTTATTTTATCGACCCCATAGGATGAAAGGCAAAGCTAACCTCAGCAAGAAATGAACACAGAACACAAAGGGCCATAACTCTATGCTGCAAAGCATGGTGTCTGACGCTCCACTGATACTGCCAATCCAACGCCCTCATGATAATAATAATGATGAAAAGGGCACAAATGTTAAAGTGTCAATGTGCTGCCTCCTTACCATATCTGTAATGCCAGCACATACAAAGAGGCCAAGTGCCCAAGAATAGTGACTGTGAAGAACTAAATAACTCAAAATAGGAGCTGAACCCATTCGGCAGCATGTCAGCAGATTTGGGATGGTCTGGATATCTTCTTTCTGAAATATATAAACATATTTTGTATTTTTAAATATTCCAAAATTTCTTACTAATTAACATCATATTTTGTATTTTAGATATTCCAGAAGGAATATTTAAAGACTCTGTCCTAACGACCCTCTCAGGAATAAATGGGCAAAGAAGAAGAAGAAGAAATATTCCAGAAATTGAGAGGGTGTCGTAGTTTGCTTGAAGCATTATGTAAAGTGTAGAAATTAAAGTTTTTTAAAGGGTTCAGCAATGTGACATTAAATGACATTAAATGTTAAAAATAATTATAAAGTTATCAGAATGTTACTTTGGAGATGTTTAAGTGTCCTTAATATTCAGGATAAAATCCCTTCGTCAAAACAAGGACTATTAAACATTCTGGGTGAGCACTCGTTCACAAGAAAAAAGCATGAGCAATGCTGAGGACAGCCCTACTTTCCATTAAACAGTTGATTAGATCAGTCACACTGTATACGTACTTATTAGGTTTCTTAACCTGTTTCAATAGATCTTGTTTTATAATCAGTCGGTACAGTAAACTCACCTAACCTATGGATACATTAAGCGGTTT
Organism: Eledone cirrhosa; assembly: GCA_964016885.1. Taxonomy (NCBI): domain Eukaryota; kingdom Metazoa; phylum Mollusca; class Cephalopoda; order Octopoda; family Eledonidae; genus Eledone; species Eledone cirrhosa. The sequence continues at coordinate 310,191,391 of OZ024741.1, read as the reverse complement.
CATCCAATCCCCTCTCTTTCTGTAATAACATTATGCCCACATACTGAGGTAAGTTATAAAAGGAGTCTAAAAGTTCAAACCATGAAGAGAGTTGAAATTATTCTCCCAGTTCCAGGTCATTCAGAATTGTATTTTGCAAGCTTTTTCCCACCAATATTTTTCTTGTGCTAAACATATTCTTCCCTTGCTAGCAGGGAAAATGGATGTTAAACAATGGTGATGATAATGACATTCAGATTTATGTGTCATTTATATAACAATTATCCTCTAACAAGACCCCCTTATTCATCCCACCACTACTTCTGCAAAAACTAGCCTGTCTCCAATGCTACCTGCCCCTCATCTGAGCCCCACTGCTAGAGTTAATATTGTTCCCCCAGTTCCCCCTTCTACCTCCAAAAGGGAGACAGAATTATTTTGACTGCGCTCTTTTCAAACTTTTGGAGAACATTTGCCTATCCAACAGCACTTCGGATTAGCAAAAACTATTATTCCCTCATGGTTTCACTCCATGTACCTAATGTGAAAACCGGTTCCCTCCCATCTTCCCTAAAACAATAGCTTCAGCTGTTTGAGTCCATCCTAACCACTGTTCATCTTGAGTCTGAAATCAGCACAGCTCCTAACATAGGACAATCTTAAAGAAAGCTGTCAATGCCAAATTCAGCTAATTTTGCCATTAAAGGGGCTGTTCATCTCTTCTCTTCTTTGTCCTCCCTCGCCCAGTGTAATACAAATCCTTTCAAATGATTGAGAGAGAAACATCCTCTGGCCCCTCCAGATGACTGCTTACATTAGCCTGACCCACCTGGTTATTTACAACCAGTTTTCACCTCAGATAACACCAGGAAGGCGATTGCATCCTTTCCTGTCGGTTCTGGTGTAGGGATTGATGGTCTATGACCCCAGCATCTTAAGGATGGTAACTCTGTCAGCTGGTGATACCGGCCTTGAGCTCTGTCATCATGTTCTCATTCGAGAATGTCTGCCCCTATATTCACCCCTTATTCTTTGGAGCTAAATTGTTTGGCCTCGCAAATCCCAATGGCAACTTCTTCTCCATTGCAGTTGGGTGCACTCTGTAACAGCTAACAGCAAAAGTGTATCTGTCATCGGTTTCTGACTGCCTGCAGAATTTTCACCCATTTTGCTTGGCAGGTTTATCATGAGCCCTCCTACCTATCCTTTGGTGATCATTTCATCTTATCTGCCTCCAGAGTCCAACAAGATGACTTGCTCAAACCTGCTCTATTAGCACTGGGCATCGATGATGTTACTAAGATAGGGACTAGGTTGGATTTGAATGTCTGGTATTTTGATGATGCTTGTTTGAGAGGCCCTCCAGATAAGGTTTGTGCAACTGTGAGGATGATGATTGAGGAACTTGGTCATAGGGGCCTCCATGCCAACAGCTCCTAATGCGAGCTCTGGCTCCTTAACCACACAGCTTCACATTAGCAGACTATAGACCTGTTTACAGAATCCTTCCCCTCTATCACAGTGCCTCCCCCATCAACATGTTGCTCTCTAGGAGCCCTAATTATTGCCTTAGCTTTCGAGCCCATCTTTCTATCAAGATGGCTAACCTCAAGGAACTACTAAATAGCCTTGAGGCAATTGAGCCACGTCAAGGCTATTTTATACTTAGAAATTATCTGTCAATTTCTAAGTTATTGTATATGCACAGTCAGTCCTTATAGATTCTTGTCATCTCTCCAACACTTTGACGACCAAATCTTTGGTTAACTTGAAAGCTTGGTCAACATCACTCTCTCCAATGTCTCGTGACCAGGTTTTGTTGCCAAAATGATTTGGGGGCTGAGGTTTGCATAAATGCTTGTCTCTATCTCTTCCTTACTTTATTTCCTCCATCCATGCTTGCCCCGCTTTGGTAAGTAACATCCTCTCCTCTCCAATATGGATTAGTTCCAAGATGGATGAAGCTCTACTACAATGGAGGGAGCTTGGTTTGTCAGTTTCAGATACAGAAGATAGACTGAGACAGAGTTTGGGATAATCTTCATTCGAGACTCACCTTCAACTTTCTTTGACCAATCTGATTTTTCCAGGTGCCACCTACTTTACGCGAGTGCAAAATTCTCGCAAGACTGGGTTGATGCCCTGCCTATGGCTGACATCAGTGGCCCACTCACTCTGAGTGAACTCCACATCTCCATTGCACACAAAGTGGGAGCTGATATCTGCAGGGTACTGAAATGTCACTGTGGTAGGCCCCTCAACTCTACAGGTCTCCATGGTGTGTTTTACTGCCTGAATGTTGGTTGTTTCACTTGCTATACAGAGCTAAACTTAATTATTAAGCAGGCTCTGGCTCAGCTAAACATCCCCTCAATTTAAGAGCTGGTTGGATTGTCTAGAATTGATGGCAAATGAGCAGATGGTCTTACCCTTTGTCCCTGGGTAAGAGGTAGATGTCTTATTTGGGATACCACAGTCAATGATTCTTTTGCTCCTTCCCACATCCTGGATACTGAACAGAATAGAATTCTAAAATACCTGAAATTATTGACTGTTTTTCCTGCTTGTGGCGTTTAAGACGTTCGGGGGAGTTGAGGTGCTGACAATGAAGTTCTTATCATTATTGGCGGCTCGTGAGGGTGCTTAGTTGTTCACTAACATACACAATAATGCTGCCAAAAAAATATTAGAGGAAGACTCCGGCACCCCTTGTGGTGTGTGACCGATTGACAGTGCTGAGTTAATATTTTCTTTCTTTTTGATTTTATATTATTATTATTCGCCCACTTATTCCTGAGAGTCGTGGGGACGAAGTCCTCAAACACTCCTTTCAAAAGCAACCATCTCCAACTATTCCGGCTGGATTCCCAAGCGTGACCAGCCGAGCTCATGGATGTTATTCAACCATCTTGCTCAGAGTCTACTCCTGGGTCTCTTGTCGGTTGGTTTTTTCCCCTTAAAATCTGTCCAGCTATTCTTTCCCGGGACACTCTAACCACATGCCCGGAGCTGTGCTCTCTCAATTCGGAGTAGCAGCGGCATGTGTGTGCGTGCGTGTGTGTGTATGCTGCGAGTATATTGGCTTGCCCAAAAAATTATTAAAAGCGATTGATAAGAGTCTTCTTTCTTCCCTCTCTTTTTTTTTCTTTTCATTTAAACAGTAATAGGGAAACATCTCAATAAATGAAATATCTATGTCAATAATTGCCCAGATTTTTTTTTTTTTTTTACGAGTCAAGGAATCCTAAATTCTCCCTTAAGCTCACCTATCGTTACGATAAGTTTACATGCATCAAAGTATATAAACATGCGTTTAGAAAAAAAAAATATGTATATATATAACAACGGTGACATAAACAGGTACTTAAGTTTCGTTGGGTTCTGGCCCCCAACTAGTTCAGTCTATCATAATAAAAATAAAAATAACGATATGTTTATAGCAAGCAGTTTCATTAAAAAACAGTTATATTACCAAGTCTTTCGTGAGACGATATCTTTGATCTTTGTCTGTACGATTTGTGTCTGACGATACGAAAATTTTGCTCTGTGTGTTGGTGGTCTGAGGTTTGTATAGTATCCGGTGAGTTAAGTTGGGTAAACAACAAGAATACATAGAATGTTTTGTGTTAGAAGAGGAGGGCCCGAAAGAGCCACCGAGTTTCCAATGTGACATTGAGATTGACCGTGGTTGACAAAAGCTTGTGTTGTATGTACGGCATGGTAACCTGGTTGGGATAGGGACATCTACAAGCAACTGTTTTAAACCCTGCATGGCAGGGGTCGTTCTGAACGTCCTTGATAAAGATATCGCTGCGTCAGCTGTTTTAAAGTGGGGGTAGAAGCAGACAGAGTAGAAATTCGATCTATGTCTTACTAAAATTTTTGATAACAAAGTGAGTGGATACGACATTGACCTGAAACGATCAAATTCCCCGACAGAAATGGGCAGCAATGTCTGAGTGCGAATAGAGCAGCCGGAAAATATTTGGCCGCATGTGAGTCGACAGTGCCCTCGTAGGAAAAACATATTACTGAATACACAGTATTACTAACAGCAATACCTACAAAGGCACCATTGTTTAGTAAAAATTATATGATACAATCTACTCTGTACCTATTTGATCAATATATCATTGTGACTATAAATACACTTGATGTATACAAGGGTAATAACTCGTAGCTCTATCACTGATTTCAAATACGGACTGAAAACCCAACCAAATACTTAACTATAACGTAAAAGTGTTAACGGATGCAAATACATTAAGCTATAATGATGTACTTGTATGTGTGTGTATGTGATGATATAAATAGAATTTGTTAAGTCCATGTCTTCCAAATTACCTATGGTTTTTTAGCTTATACATAAGAGTTTCTTATTTCTTTTTTGGGGGGGAGGGGGAGGAGGAATACTTTTGATTAAAATATAAAATCCACATTGCTTTCTTTCACATTACTACAAACTTGAGGTATGAAGCCTACTAAAATTCATTTATATTTTAGTGTCGTCCAAACAGACGGGACTATAACACCGGTATAGATAATTAACGGTGTGAGAGGGAGAGTTCAAATATCAGATTTCTTTAAGGTGCATTTTATCCTTAGTCTATCTCTGATTCAGCAGATATAATTGTTTCTACTTTTGGCACAAGGCTAGTGTATTACTGGAAAGGCGTTCATGCCATGATTATCCTATCTTTGTTATCGGTGTAATAAATAAGAGACTGGAGAGGACATCCGCTTTCGACGATGAGTATCGCAGTTGTTCGGTCAACAAGACACTGCTCGTTTCAAATATCAGATTTCTTTAAGGTGCATTTTATCCTTAGTCTATCTCTGATTCAGCAGATATAATTGTTTCTACTTTTGGCACAAGGCTAGTGTATTACTGGAAAGGCGTTCATGCCATGATTATCCTATCTTTGTTATCGGTGTAATAAATAAGAGACTGGAGAGGACATCCGCTTTCGACGATGAGTATCGCAGTTGTTCGGTCAAGACACTGCTCGTGAAAATAACGTGCAAGTAGATGAGCTTTCCATAGACATCGTGAATTACAGTCAACCCAATTCCACTCAAAAATTGGTCGACGCGAAGCTATGGTAAATGAAATGGGCACTACAACGCTATTAGCTGTCAGTCGAAGCAGCCGATGAAAGCAAAACATCGTTTATTTCGTATTACTACCACGCGTAAGTGGAGTTACTTAAATGAAAATATAGGTGGCCCTTAAAAGGGCCAAATTAGAATATACCGCTGCGTTTTTAGTTTTACTAGTTACACATACATACACACACATATATATATATACACACGGTGTCCCCTCCAAAATATATACACACTTTAATTACTTTGCTGTTGAAGTGTGTATACATTTTTTGGGACACTGTTTGTATATATATATATATATATTGGAGGAAGGGAGAAATTTTTGGATGCTATACCTGACATAATAAAAAACCAAAATACACCCCTAACATTTGTTGGAATATCAATCACGAGAGTAGATAAATAAATATATAAATACATAAATAAGAAATGATAGAAAAGGAAAAAAAAATCCCTACATTATGTAATATTCCCAGTCACCCCTAAATTTCAAAACCGGGAGTGAAAAGTCCGAGGGTTAAAATCCTAAATGATTATACCTCAAATACTAGTGTATCCCTTCGCATTACAGTTTAAAGCAATGCATATGATCGCTTTGATGACTCTTATTCGTTTCTAAGGGTCTCGTTTTTTTCTCTTCTTTCTATCATATATATATATGTACAGCCACCGGAAATAACATCTGTGAAATATACAGCGCCATCTACCTGTTAGCTAACTACCTCAACGTGAAACAAAAGAATCCTTAAAACCTACCAGAATAAACGCCTACACATCGGCTAAACACCAAACGATTATTTCTGTATAAATAGAGTGGTTCCAAACACTTCACCAGTCGACTTTTGGCAGAGTCAGCTAGCGCATCGTTGTTCCTTTACTCTGCCACGCTTTGTCACTCACACACGCCTTGTACCTCGTATCGTCGCTTCATGTAAAAATAAATAGCTGATCGAATTTACATCTCGCCTTGCTTCGTCCTTTCAACTTGTGCTTTCGTCTGTCCATCCTTAACATTTCTTTTAAGGGTTATATGCGACAACAGTCCTTTTAAGGGCTATCTTCATATCTGATCAGACCGTATGCGATAAAAGTCCTTCTAAGGGCTAATCTCGGATCTGATCAGAAGTAGTGACTAGACTGACTAACCACGTCGCTACAATTGGTGACCCGAACGTGACTCGAACGCGCAACCAGACAGCACCTAAGAAAATATCAACATGGACATGTCACAAACGACAGCGGCCGTGATTTCAGAGCTGCGGGCTATGATCAGAGAGCGGGTTGGTCAAATTAAAGCCCTCCCGAATCAAGTAGAGAACTTGACCTTTCAAACACACCGGCGACGCAGCAACAGTCGATCCAGGCCTTTTCACAGTCGAAGATCCAGTAGTCCCAGTCAAAATCGTGTGCCTGGCAACATCTGCTGGTATCAAACAAATTTCGGCGCACAGGCATCTAAGTGCAAGGCCCCGTGCTCTTTCCGGAATGCCACCCAGGGCCTGGCGACGACGTTCACCCCTGGTACTGAAAAGAAAAGTCGTCTATTTTTTATTAACGACCAGGCGACAGGCATCCGTTACCTCGTGGATACAGGAGCCCAGGTTAGTGTTATTCCTGTTTCACTAATCTCGGGAAAAAGACACCCAACCCCGTCCTTTCTGCAGGCAGTGAACCGATCGTCAATTCCCACTTTCGGGGGGAAATCCCTGACCCTCAATTTAAGCCTGAGGCGGCGTTTTCAATGGGTGTTCGTCGTGGCAGACCTGCCGACCCCTATCCTAGGAGCCGATTTTCTCCACCACTTCAACCTTCTGGTGGATATGAAGAACCGGAGGCTTATCGACACCACCACAAACCTCACTGTGAGAGGTATATTTACCACGCAATCCCCAGTGAGCCCTGTAATTTGCCAGTCAGAACCTTCGCGGTACAACGGCATTCTCCAGAAATACCCAGACATCACTCGCCCGGTATTTAAGGATGGTCCCATTAAGCATAGTGTCACGCACCACATCGAGACAAGGGGACCACCCACAGCTGCCCGACCAAGGAGACTGCCTCCAGACCGATTGAGAATCGCCAAGCATGAGTTCCAACACATGCTGGACCTCGGAATCATTCGCCCTTCCTCCAGCAACTGGTCTGCACCCCTACACCTTGTTCCTAAAAAAAACGAGAATGATTGGCGACCATGTGGGGATTATCGTACACATAACAATTCTACAGTGCCCGATAATTACCCTGTACCTCACCTGCACGATTTTTCTGATTCTCTGCAAGGCGCACGCATCTTTTCCAAGGTAGATTTGGTGCGTGCATATAACCAGATACCTATGGAGCCTGCAGACATTCCGAAGACCGCAATCACAACACCGTTCGGTTTATTCGAATTCCTGCGAATGCCGTTCGGTCTGCGCAACGCTGCACAAACTTTTCAGCGGTTTATTGACACCGTGTTACGCGATCTACCCTTCGTATACGCGTATATTGACGACGTGCTGGTAGCAAGTACTTCCGAGCATGAATACGAGAAGCACTTAGATATCCTTTTCCGACGTTTGGCTAAGTACGGTATCATCATCAACCCCAGCAAGTGCCTTCTCGGCGTTCCTTCACTGTCCTTTCTCGGGCATATCATCGATAAAGACGGCATTCGTCCACTTCCCGAGAAAGTAGAAGCTATCCGCAGTTTTCCCGCACCTACATCACTTCGGAAACTGCGTGAATTCCTCGGTCTGGTGAATTTTTATAGGCGTTTTATCCCTCATTGTTCCGACGCAGCCAGACTCCTCACGGACCTTCTTCGTAACCGGACTCGCAAAAACGAAGAGATCACTCTGAACGACGAAGAATTAATATCTTTTAACCGCCTGAAGGAAATGTTGGTAAACGCTTCCATGCTCGTTTTCCCCAGGTCTGGCGCTCCTCTTTCGCTGCTAGTGGACGCATCAGACACGGGGTTGGAGGCGTTCTACAACAACATGTCGACGGCGTGTGGCAACCCTTATCCTTCTTTTCTAAGCGGTTGCAACCGGCAGAAACGAAATACAATACCTTTGGCCGCGAACTCTTGGCAACCTATCTTTCGGTTAAGCATTTTCGGCACATGCTCGAAGGATCAGATTTCGTGATCTACACGGACCATAAACCATTAATTTATGCGTTCCGTACCAAACCTGATTGACATTCACCGAGAGAACTCCGACACCTGGATTTTGTCTCCCAATATTCAACTGATATTCGGCATATCAAGGGATCAGACAATGTAGCAGCCGACGCCCTGTCCCGAATCCAGCTGAACGCAATACATGTGCATTCAGGCATCGACCTTCAACAGATCGCAGCTGACCAAGAGACTGACGAAGAGTTTATCAAGCTCCGAGATTCGCCATCCCTCAAGTTTCAGCAAGTTCCCATTCCTTCTTCTCCGGGACAAATTTGGTGCGACCTTTCTACCGGTCATGAACGACCGTACGTACCACAGATGCATCGTCGACAAGTTTTTTCTGCTTTACACTGCTTGTCTCACCCGGGAATCCGGGCTACACAGAAACTCATCTCTGCTCGTTTTGTGTGGACTAGCATTAACAAGGACGTGCGCGACTGGTCCAGGAGCTGCATTGCCTGCCAGAAAGCCAAAGTCCACAGACACATCAAAACTCCACTCGGCACATTCGCGCAACCTGATGCACGTTTTCATCATGTGCATATCGACATCGTCGGACCGCTACCACCATCACAGAACTACACACACTTGCTCACCTGCATAGATCGATTTTTCCAGTTGGCCTGAGGCTTTTCCCATAAATGATACCTCAGCGGAAACAGTCGCTAAAACTTTGGTTTTACACTGGGTATCACGTTATGGCGCCCCAGCGAAGATAACAACGGACAGAGGACGCCAATTTGACTCCCACCTCTTCAGGGAACTGACTCGCCTGTTAGGATGTAAACACATCCGCACGACAGCTTATCACCCGCAAGCTAATGGTCTCGTGGAAAGATTCCATCGCCAATTGAAAGCTGCAATAAAAGCATATCCAGACAAGACCCACTGGTTTGAATACCTACCACTCATCCTTCTGGGCATTCGATCCACCGTTCAGGAGGATTTCGGACACACATCTGCAGAATTAGTGTACGGCACCACCCTGGTTCTATCTGGTCAGATGGTGGCTCCCATCTCTCCTCAGGATGTTCCAGACCCAGGATCATACGTACACCGTCTTCGACAATATATGTCTCACCTTGCTCCTGCAAGCACCCGTCAACAGAACACGGCCACACACGTACCTTCAGACATTAAAGATTGGACACACGTTTTCGTTCGAAACGTCACCATCTCAGCTCATCTTCGACCTACATATTCTGGCCCTTATCGTGTTCTAAAAAAATATCCGAAATATTTTATTCTCTATCTAGATGGTAAACAGAATTCTGTCAGCGTGGACAGATTAAAAAAAGCCATCATGGATACTGTTACAGTCTCTACACCAGAAACTCCAACAGATTGCTGTCACAGCGAGCCACCTGTTTCATCTCCAGTCACGAGAAGCGGATGACGCGTCCATTGGCCCGCAAAGTTGGCACAATATGTGAATTACCGTTAACCTCAAGTGAGTTTCTTAATCAGTCTTCGTGCAAAACATTTCCATTTTTCTTGTGTTTACTATTTCCAGTTTCAAATACAATGAACTTTCTGCTTGAACAATTGCAATTTTTAGTGACCATGTGCTCATGTTACGAAGAACATTATTTATAATGAACATTATTTATTATGTAGCAGTTGCCTCCCTTGTTGTGACTCACAACCCCAATAGATTAACATCTAGACGGGAAGTAGAACCCTTTCTGTAACTTCCGGTTAGAACCCTATAAAACTAACAACTTTAAGTTCTCACTCTCTCATTTGCCCTTCCGGCGCCTGGCCTTCGCCAGGCGTCTTCTGCCAGCCTGCGTTTGCCTGGCAATCAAAACGGTAACTACTAACTTTGCTTCATTCTATCATCTATTTCTTTGACATGTCAACTATACTGTTCTATATATATCCATGATTGTTAATTAAATATTATACACAGCAACCAAATCTCCTTGTTACTTTCATACAACCCAGTAGTTCACACCAATAATTATGCTAAGTGAAGCCTTCCTTTTTCATCATTGCCACTTTCACACTTGCACTATCATTTTCTCGCGCGTTAGAAATATTATTTTTTAAACCTAACTTAACCTTGTATTGGCACGTGTAGGCAGCACAAATTCTCGACTCACAGAGATATCTCGACTCACAGAGATAGCCGCACGCCAGAGATAACGTTTCTCGCCAAGGATTCTTCAGCCTTAAGCTATATTCTCCTATTTGCCGGTTTAAAAATTTACCACGTAAATTTGCCGTTGAAAACTGCGCATTTATTCAGAATGCTTATTTCTTTGGTCGCTGGCCTCTTGACCCTTCCAGATCAACGCATTCTCAACATCGACCATCAACTTCGGCTGTTATTTCTAACACTTTGCGCAACTCATTTTTTCCCAGAACATTTTTTTTTTTACTGTGAATTTAAACACCGAATACGCTCACTCCGCGAGACAACAACATCAACAGCAACACAGCTTCATCAACAACCAAAACCAGCAGAACAAGCCAGAGAATTTATTTTTGCAGCACTCTTCCTGTGAGAAAATCCATTCGGAGGTTGGAAATTTCACGATATACCACAGAACAGAAATCACCTGCATTCATTCTCTGGAACACACTTTCTTTCCTGCTGTCATGTGATTGCACACCTGTGAACTATATTTTGTACATTTGAACTTTGGGCTCTTCTCTTACTTTATTACATTGTATCTTTGGGTGATGGATAGATAGATGTCCAGTCGTTCTCTGGCCAAGAGCGGTTGGCTACCTTGACATCTATCATTGATTTTTGCAAACATTCTTTTGTCGTAATTTTCATGCCTGTTACAACATTCTCGCCAACTTGCTACATATTTCATTCGATTTTTATATTCTAAAATTCTGGCGGGAGGTTATGTAGCAGTTGCCTCCCTTGTTGTGACTCACAACCCTAATAGATTAACAACATCTAGACGGGAAGTAGAACCCTTTCTGTAACTTCCGGTCAGAACCCTATAAAACTAACAACTTTAAGTTCTCACTCTCTCATTTGCCCTTCCGGCGCCTGTCTTTCGCCAGGCGTCTTCTGCTAGCCTGCGTTTGCCTGGCAATCAAAACGGTAACTACTAACTTTGCCTAATTCTTTCGTTTATTCATTGACATGTCAACTATACTGTTAAATTGTTGATTAAATATTATACACACAAACGATGTCTCCTTGTTACATTCATACACACGAGTAGTCCGCTATAATTACAAACTCTATTTAAGAACAAACATTGTGTATATCATTGTGTATAACATTTTTTTTTCTTCACTCTCTTGTTTTGCAAAATTTATACTTTTCTTGTTCTGTAACATTGATTGTGTAATTGCCATAATTTGTATATACTTACAAGGCGTGTACATATCCTGTTTTTCATGCACACTACAAAACCACGTTTGTTTCACCTTTTAGTTCATACACTGAGCAATAGATATTTGTGTCCCTCTAACTCTTACACTACAAAATGTTTTCTCTTTGATCACGCATTTCACAAATCGCAGCCTCAAAACACTTTTTTCACGTACACATTCACTCAATAGCTCGAGAATGCCTCGCTATTTTTTTTTACTACATGCATTCGCTCAAGTCATATGCTGTGGAGCAAACTGTTACTTTTAGGCAGCATGCTTACGGCCATTCAGTTCACACATTACGGTTATTTTCACTGCCCAGTTAGACTTTTTGTCACGCAATTCACAGGCAGCTCAACCCAAATTGCAACAGGCTCATTTATCACGCCTGCATAAATCTGGTCAAAGTCATTTTATAGTTTATTTCTTTTTTCTCTTCCTGACACACACATCTTGCCATATCATCTCTACAACGACTCTGTCCTGTACTCGATGATCACGAAATTTCACAACATGCTGGACACTCCTTGGGCTATTGTCATGACAAATGCACCACTAGCCCATTACTATTCGATATTTCGCTCTTTTGTTATACAAAAGATCTGGCAGGGGGATAATGTACAGCCACCGGAAATAACATCTGTGAAATATACAACGCCATCTACCTGTTAGCTAGCTACCTCAACGTGAAACAAAAGAACCCTTAAAACTTACCAGAATAAACGCCTACACATCGGCTAAACATCAAACGATTATTTCTGTATAAATAGAGTGGTTCCAAACACTTCACCAGTCGACTTTTGGCAGAGTCAGCTAGCGCATCGTTGTTCCTTTACTCTGCCACGCTTTGTCACGCACACACGCCTTGTACCTCGTATCGTCGCTTCATGTAAAAATAAATAGCTGATCGAATTTACATCTCGCCTTGCTTCGTCCTTTCAACTTGTGCTTTCGTCTGTCCATCCTCAACAGTTCTTTTAAAGGCTATATGCGACAACAGTCCTTTTAAGGGCTATCTTCAGATCTGATCAGACCGTATGCGATAAAAGTCCTTCTAAGGGCTAATCTCGGATCTGATCAGAAGTAGTGACTAGACTGACTAACCACGTCGCTACATATATATATATATGTCAAAATCTTTCCCTCTGTCTATCTCTTTCCCTCTCTGTCTATCTTTTGCCATAAAAACGATAATGATAATCAATTCAATTAAGAAATATATATATATATATATATATTATTAGTATTATTATTAAAATTAAATACCATTTATTCTGCGGCAGAGAGCTTCATCTTCTCCATCATTCGCCCTCCAGAATCGAAGTACTCGTCGTTATTGTATGTGTGTGTTTTTGCGTGTATATATATATATATATGTGTGGTGTGTTTGTGTGTATATGTATATATGTTTGCGATCGCCACTCTCGCCCTTCGTGAGGAGAATGCTGTGTACGTATTCACATATTTAGAGATAATATCCCGTGACAAATCACATTATTCTTTCAAAAGGAAAAGTTTGGCGCCATTTTTCTTTCAAAAGGAAAAGTTTGGCGCCAAAATTCTCTTAGTGTTGTCTGAAGCTGAGGAACCGGGGTTATTCCATTTCTGTCAACAACTTACTGGCGAAACAGATCTCTTTGGATTTGTACGTGTGTTATTTAGTTATAGAGGTATTTATTTACGCTTTAATTTATATTTTTAATTATCGTGTCTATAGTCTGCCTTTCATAGGTTATAGATTCCATACACTGGTGGTTTTTTCCCAGTTTTATTGATAGCGCACTGTATATCTCTCTCTAGTATGTTACCTTTTCAACATATTATATATATATATATGAGATGACCGGAGGTTTATATCGTGACGACATGCTTTTACTTATCGAAAATAATAACTGTGAATTAAATAGGAAAAGAAAAGAAATTATACAATTTTTTAATTACTTTAATCTAAAAGTAGAAATAGAGAAAAACCATAAAATAGTTAACATTCTAGATGTAACATTAAACCTAAACACATGTCTTCATTATCCATTTCACAAACTAAACGAGAACTTAAACTACGTTAATTTTAACTCTAATCACCCCAGATCCGTTAAAAATACTATAGGGAATTCTGTACAGCAACGCATTTCTAGAATTTCAGCTAATAAGAATATATTTGATGATAAAGCACATTATTACAACGAAGCGTTAGGTAGAGCTGGGTATAGAAATAAAATTAAATACATTGATAATAATAATATAACAACTAACCATAATCTTAACAATTTTAACAACTACTAGCAGTAAAGCCCCGCGTTGCTCGGGGTCGCTCAGTAGCTGTGTTAAAGTTACAATGTTAAGTTTCTTTCTTGGCTTAAAAACTGTAGTGTCTACTGTGCAGACTTGCATGTGGTGTTTTTGATTAATATTCCCTCAACCAACAATATGCCTTATGAAGTTAAGAAAACATAACGATAACCCGAATGTTATAACAAAAGAGGATGCTGGGGATAGAAACTGCACTGGTTATTTATTAACAAAGATCGAAAATGTAAACACTGCAACGCAGAGAAAAACATTAGCGTAATCAAATTATCAGTTATGTCTGTCTGCACGCCTATATCACCTCTCTGCACGACTGACTGTCTGCACGCCTATATCGCCTCTCTGCACGACTGTCTGTCTGCACGCCTATATCACCTCTCTGCACGACTGTCTGTCTGCACGCCTATATCACCTCTCTGCACGACTGTCTGTCTGCACGCCTAACGACGAAATATTTGCTTGTTTTACGTAATCTTTAAATAGACTTGTTTTCAAGTAAAAATATTGTTTTAAAATGCTTTTAAATGGAAATGAAGCAAAACGGAAGCTTAGTGTTCGAACTGATGAATTTTGCAGGTCAATATTTTGCCAGCGTAATTTTTTACGTAAGACGCTCAATGTAAACAGAACAAAGGGAAATAACTGATCACTTACGCTCAAAAATCGATACATTATATTCGATTTCGTCACATAGGGTGGGTCAATTTGAAATTTTTTTTTCCGATGTCTTCGCTAGGGCTCAATGTACAAGTATAGCAATTTCGGTGCAATTCCGTGAGAGATTCTAAGAGGAGATGTGTGCCAAAAATCGATAGACAGACAGACAACCACAGTTTTATATATATAGATAATAGAAAACCTTACAAAAACAAAAAAAGAAATAGAACTAGGAATATATTATGGTTCGCTCCTCCTTTCTCATTAAATATTAAAACCCCTATTGCTATACTATTCTTTAAAGCTTCGGACAAATGCTTCCCTAGAACACATAGATATTGCTCAATTTTTAATAGACATACTATAAAATTAACTTATTCATCCACCAAAAATTTAGCGCAAAATATTAATAAAATTAATAATAGAAATTTAAAACCTAACCAAAATACCACTAATAACCCAAGCAATATCCAATTTGATAAATGTAACTGTAGAAATAAATCTAACTGTCCGTTAGATAACAATTGCTTAGCTAAAAATATAGTATATAATTGTAATGTAAAAACTAATTTAAATTCATTTAATTATGTAGGATCTACTTCCACAGATTTTAAATCCCGTTTCAATAATCATAACTCTTTTACACATCCAAACAATAAAATCTTCAACTTCTCTATTTAGCTTATTATGGGACCTCAAATTAAAGAACGTTAAATATTCGTTGCTTTGGAATATTATTTCAAAAGCTACTCCTTTTAACTCCTCTTCAGAAAATTGTGATCTTTGTATAGAGGAAATATTCTTTATATTAAAGACCAAAAATTCCCTGAACCTAAGGAATAATTTATTCAGTTGCTGCAGACATAGATTGAACTCAACGTTTAAATATAAATTTAAAATGTAATATATAATTAATTAATTCTATTAATATATTGAACCTATCGATAAATCATTAGATTCCTTCATTTGACTGCTTAAACTCTAAAGTTTAAAAAATGTTCTTCCTAAATATAAATAAAAATAAAAAACTCTTCTAGAGAAACATACTGAAATCTCTTAAAGGGGGAAAATATTTTATTTGAAAGTTTCTACTATTTTTTAAAGTTTCTCTTTTGAAAGTCACTCTTTCTTTCTCTTATGGCTATAAAATTAAGTTAAACATACGAAGAAAATGTTTATACTGAATCTATTAAACATATTATTATTTTAAAATTATAACTTGAAATATTCTATAATATTTTTAAAATTATATTGATTTAAAGTTATATTGCTTATAATTATATTTCCAAATCGTAATATAATTCTTTTTTATTTTTATTTTATTTTTTTAATATTTTTTTTATTTCATTGCATTTTATTTTATTTTATTTTATTTTATATTATATATATTATGTACTTCAATCATACTATGTACTGTATTTATATATATCTCTCTATATATGTATGTGTGTATATATATATATATGTATGTATATATGTGTGTATGTATGTATATATATATATGTGTGATGCATATCTACCTATGTGTAAGCACGTCTATGTGTATCTATGTGGGGATTGTGTGTATATATATATGCATACAATTCGATTGCACTCGTTTATAAGGATTTTCTTAAGGTTCGTGATAAACAAACCTATATTAACAGTCACAACTACATAACAGGTGGATTTATTAGATATAAAACTTATATTTAAAAAAAATTGTATAATAACATAAAGTGTGTATAACCTAAAATTTCCTTTACTATCTTAACATTTGTAACATTTATATAACTAAATAACGTAATTTCCTTCACGCTGTTTTTATATTACAAAGAAATGATTTCTCTGTTTTTTCTAAGATTTTCTCAGAAAAATCTATAAGTTTATGAAAATTCCTATATCTTAAATTAAAAAATCCTTTATACTTTGTATGTATATGTATATATATGTAGGTGTATGTATATATATTTATATGTATATATATCTGTGTGTGCGTATATATATATGAATATATTCTTTTAATAATATATAGATTTTTTAATAATATATAGTCTTAATAATATATAGATTTCTTAATAATATATAAATCTCAATTTTTAATGTATAGATCTCAATAATTTAAATGATAAACTAAACATTTAATCATATTTAAACAATGGGTAAAATTCTCCTCTTATGTATGTATTTTCCATTCACGCTTATTTACACTTCTCTATTCATCCATTAAATATTTATTCTTTCACTTCATCTCAAAAGTTAAGATAATTCAACAACCTATCACTTAGAGCTTTCGCTTTCTCTTTTCTTTTTCTCTCTCTCCTTTTCTTATTTTCTTCTTAGAGTTTGCTCTTTTTTCTCTTTTTTATATCTCACTCTTTTTTTCTCTCTCTTGTTTTTTTCTCTCTCTCTCTCTCTCTTTCTCCATAACCCAACGGCTTATTTAAATCTACTCTGATTTTAAAATATCCAAAACTAATTTACATAATAGTATAAATAAATTTATAACCCCATTATCCGGGAGCTTCCAACAGTAATGGTCGCATTCTTTAAGGGTATGTCAATATTTATTTATAAAACTGCCTATATTATATTTTATCTGATGAAAGCACACCATAATTTAACTTGGTGTCCTTGAAATATGTATAATGAAATAAATATGGTTTTATAAATATAGTTTCCATTTTTTAGTATATCGTATATATATGTGTGTGTGTGTGTATATAATAATAAAGAAGAAAGACGGTATCACTTGTTCATCCCTATTTATTTTATTATACTTATTTCGAAGACATATGTCATTTGTATAATATCTGCCCTACGTGTTTTGTTCCGACAAAAATCCATGCAAGATGTAAATATCCGTTGATATGAGATATTCGTTGATATCCGTTGATATGAGAACACGTAGGGCAGATGTTATACAAATGAAATGCGCATAATAAAATAAATAGGGATGGGCAAATGATACCGTCTTTCTTGTTTATTATTATAACCCGCCAAGGTTAACTTTGACTTTCATCCTTATGGGGTCGATAAAATAAAGTACCAGTAATACACTGGGTAATTGCTGGCCTTGTGCTAAAGTAGAAACAATTATTATTAGGATAAACATAAACTGTTGAGTGTTTGTCATCTCTTATGAAAGAGTCGGCAGATTTTCAATCAACCAACTTTCCTTAGTTGAATAAATATATGTATGTATATATATATACGTATATTTTCTTTAATATTGCAACATTAAAGGAATATATCCTTCTGAAAGAATCGCGAGCAATTTATAATGTTATTTAAGCATTGGTAATGTTATTTATGTATATATTTAAAACATATTTGGTATGTTATTCTACTGTAAATTTATTTATATGCTTTGTATATATTATATATACACAAATAATGAATCTGTATATTAAAACATCATTTGTATTATTCAATCGGTTCATTGACAACTAGAATGCTCATCGTCAAGTACTTTATACACACACACACATATATATATATATATATATATATATATATATATATATATATATATATATATATATATATATATATATGTTTGTGTGTGTGTGTATGTATGAATCTATTTATATGTATATATATGTATGTATATATATATATATGTGTGTGTGTATGTATATATGTGTGTATGTATATATATGTGTGTATGCATATATGTGTGTGTATGCATATGTGTGTGTATGTATATATATATATGTGTGTGTATGCATATATGTGTGTGTGTGTATGTATATATATGTGTGTATGTATATATATGTATATATATATATATATATGAAGATAAATTAACGGAGCCATAGAGTCGCGTTATTCCCTGTAAATTATGTGCGCAAAGGGAAAGGAATCCTATACAGATTGTATATGTATATATATATATATATATATATATATATATATATAGATGTATCTGAATTTTATAGATGTAATCTGAATAGTATGGTAGAATATTAAGTGTTAAATGTTAATTGAACAATTACTTTCATGCTTTCGCAATCTTCAGGTTCATATTCTGTGGTGACAGTCAAGTTTGCAATTTTCAACTGTAATGAGATGGGTAAATTTTGTGCCTTATATACAGTGAAAAGCGACTACAGAATGCTAAATTTTGCAAACTGTATTTCGACCAATTGGTGTGTAGTTTCACTGGGTTACTGAAGCTGATTGGTTTAGGCGTCATGGTTGATTGAGCATGTCTAACGACTTCTATTTAGCTGTATCCAAAGCATCAATTGTTTTGCTATTTTTAGAAATGATGTAAATAGCATTTTCTAGGGTTTTTATACCCCTAAGAATTATTATTGTTCATTTAGCTTGGGTTGGAATTTATCAATAAAGTTCTTTTCTTTGATTTTTCTCTTGATTTCACTTGGCCTGTGTAATTTGTTGAATGGAAATATTATAAATATTTTCTGACCACATGTTGCTAGATGGTTACTCAGGGGTATCTGACGGACATTTGGGTCTCTGATTTGCTGTCGGTGCACCCGTGCACGTTCCGATAGTGCATTTCCAGTTTGACCGACATATAGTTCTTCATAATTCGGGCATTTAATGCAGTAAATTAGATTTCTGCTTTTGCAGTTCATATTTGCATTTGGGAATATTTTTCAAAATTCCAACCCAAGCTAAATGAACACTAATAATTCTTAGGGCTATAAAAACCCTAGAAAATGCTATTTTCATCATTTCTAAAAATAGCAAAACAATTGATGCTTTGAATAGGGCTAAACCAATCAGCTTCAGTAATCCAGTGAAACTACACACCGATTGGTCGAAATACAGTTTGCAAAATTTAGCATTCTGTAGCCGCTTTTCACTGTATATAAGGCACAAAATTTACCCATCTCATTACAGTTGAAAATTGTAAACTTGACTGTCACCACAGAATATGAACCTGAAGATTGCGAAAGCATGAAATTACTTGTTCAGTTAACACTTAACACTTAATATTCTACCATACTATTTCATTCTAATACCATTATAATTTTAAAGATTGTAAATAAAACGAGTAAATCAGACAAAGTTGGAATTCCTTTTATTAATATAATCTTCTATACTCAATCATACACACCCGTGTATATTTATTTATATATATATATATATATGTATATATATATATAGCTTTTAAGCTATTTTGTAGTATCTCTGTTCAGGAACACACCACTTATATTAAATTTATCTCCCTGGAGCTTTGTAAAAGTCTGAGAGATTGGCTACATATATGTTTTATATATATATTTTTTTGTTTAGATGGAAGACAAAACAAAGATGAATTCAAAGATGGAGAAGAGAAAGATAAAGATGAAGAACCTCACTGCACTGCACCACACCACATCACAGTGCACCGCACCACATCACACCACACTTCACCACACCTCATAAAAACATACAACACTACACCACACTACTCCACACCACAACACAACACACCACTCCTCACTACTCCACTCCACATAAAAACACACCACTCCTCACTATATCACACCACACTACTCCACACCACATAAAAACACACCACAACACACCACTCCTCACTACATCACACCACATAAGAACACATCACACTACTCCACACCACAACACAACACACCACTCCTCACCACAACACACCACATAACACCACAACACGCCACTCCTCACTACAACACAACACACTACTCCACACCACATAACACCACAACACAACACACCACACCTCACTACATCACACCGCATAAGAACACACCACACTACTCCACATAAAAACACACCACACTACTCCACACCACATAACACCACAACACAACACTCCTCACTACATCATTCCACATAAGAACACACCACACTACTCCACATAAAAACACACCACACTACTCCACACCACATAACACCACAACACAACACACCACTCCTCACTATAACACAACACACCACTCCTCACTACAACACACCACACTACTCCACACCACATAACACCACAACACAACACACCACACCTCACTACATCACACCACATAAAAACACACCACACTACTCCACACCACACGCACCAAATAACACCAAAAAATGTTTCCTCATCTTTTTTTCATGTGTTATCAACTAATCCGAACTCCAAGATGTTTGTTATTGACTCTCTTTTCATGAAAAACTTAGGTGGATGCACTTCTCTCATTTAACCCCAGAGTTTGCTCATGTTATCAACGAATATGACCTCCAAACCAGTTGGAAATGATTAGTTGTTCTAGGAAAAAGGAGGGGTAAAGCAGGTGGAAAAACCATTGTCGTTTTGTAGATATATACCCTAATGATTTTTCTTCGGTCTCCTTTTGAGTGCTGTCAACTAATCTGACCTTTTAGTTGCTCTGAATCAATTTTTTTTCTCTGGGATTTGGAAACTAAAACTAAATTAAACATAAAATTAAATCTAGCCCCAACCCTAAACTCTAAATCTAAACCAAACCAAGCTAAATCTAAATATAAACATTACCCCAACCCTTAAACTAAACCCTAAACTATACCCCAACCATAAAACTAAACCCTAAACATTACCCCAACGCTAAAACTAAACCCTAAACTTTACCCCAAACCTAAATCTAAACCCTAAACTTTACCCCAAACCTAAAACTAAACCCTAAACTTTACCCCAACCCTAAAACCTGACCCTAAACATTACACCAACCCTAAAACTAAACCCTAAACTTTACCCCAACCCTAAAACTAAACCCTAAACCCTAAACCTAACCCAGGGAAATAAGTTGATTGGAAGCATCTAGGAGGTCAGATTAATTAATAGCACAGGAAATAGCATAGGAAATAGCACAGGAAATAGCACAGGAAATTAATAGCACAGGAAATATACCGAAAATGATTAAGTCCCACAACATGTGAGTGGGGTGTAGATCTGCAAAACTCTTCCCCTCTCCCTCTCCTCTTTCTCCAAAGCTAGTTGTTTTTGACTGGTTTGGAAGTCATATTCACTGATAACGCATGAAAATAGAATCAAAGAGAAAATTCTGAGTAAGCAGGGGTTATCCGGGTGAAGGGGGAACCACCTCACCCCGCCGTTTTCCTGGGGGGAAAAAGTCAGTTTCAAGCATCTTGGAGATTGGATTAGTTGATAGCACATGAAAAATAGGATGAAAAAATTTCACATCACATCACACCACATCACATCTCGTCTCGTCTCGTCTCGCCTCATTTTACTACGCCACGCCACATTTCATCACATCACATTTCACCACGCCACGCCACATTTCATTACATCACATCACATTCCACCACGCTACGCCACATCACATGCCATCACACCACATGCTACCACATTACATCCCACTACACCATATCCCCCACTCTACATTGAACCACACTCCACTACACCACACCATTGTCCACTACACTAAACCACACTCGACTACACTACACCACACCACACCACACTACACCACACCACAGTCTATTCGACTGTTTTCTATTTCGTAGGTATGTCCAGTTACAGTAAGAGAAAGAAAGTTATTTAAAGGATCTGAGTAAGTAAACACTTCATTGACCATCATTTTAAGCAGAATCTCAGTGTAATTTTAAATTGACCTTTTCATATGATTACACCTCAGTCTTAACTTAATCACCTGTAGATGGATGCTACATGTAATGTTAAAATTAGTTAAACACTGTTTCCCCCTTCTCATGACATGTGGATGCTACATGTGTATTGTTAACATTAATCTAACATTGTGCCCCCCCCCCCCCCGCCTCACCATATCATACCACACCACATCACACCATGTTGTACCACACCAGACCACATAACACCATGCTATACCATATATATATATATGAGCTCCCCACTCGTTATATTAACTGTATCTCCTCGGTGTTTCATGAAAGTCTGAGAGATCAGCTATATATTTGTTTACAATTTTTTTTTTATATTTAGATGGAAAAGAAGAAAAAGACGACGAAGCAGACGACTAAAATGAAAATGACAACAAAGACAAAGAAAACACGGGAAACGAAGATGACGAAAAGAAGAAGAAAGTATGATCTCAGTTCAGTCTAAACCTAATGATTTATAGATATGATCTTAGTTCAGTCTTAACCAAATGACCTGTAGATACGATCTATTTAGGTTTAACTTAAACATTCAAAGATATTTGTATATACTTTTGTTGATGTTTGACATTGTTTTTTAGTTATGAAATCGCTTATAACCTACATTATAGGATCACAGTGCATGAGCACACTGCTCTTTAAATTAACTTTATCTCCTCAGCACTTTGTAAAGTCTGAGAGATAGGCAACATATATGTTTTACATTCTTTGTTTTTGGTATTTAGATGGCAGAGGAGAAGATAAAGGCACAGAAGAAGTCAAAGTCACAGAAGAAGTCAAAGGCACAGAAGAAAACAAAGGCACAGAAGAAAACAAAGGCACAGAAGAAGACAAAGAAAATGAACAAGAAGAACAATTATTATTACTATTATTATTGTTATTATTATTTGTATTATTATAATCAAACTAAGCCACACTACATCAACCTATACCATACCACACCACACTGACAAACATTATACCATACCACATTATCCAACACCACACTACGAAACACTGTACGACCTCACATCAGACCATGTTATGAAACAATATACCATACTACACTATACAAAAATAGACAACACCACACAAGACTATGAAACACTATACTTTACCACACTATATCACACCACTCAAGTTAGAGAGGATCAACTTTTTTCCTGGAAAGTAGAAAACCTAACTTTAAGCTAAAACCGAACTTTAAAAATAACTTACCCTAACACTTGCACTCACACATGCTCTAACACTTGCACTCACACATGCTCTAACAGTGAACTTAGCGCTAACATGAAAACTAACACAAACACAAAATCTGAAAACTAACATTAAATAGAAAACTAACACAAACACTAACCTGAACACTAACACTAAAACTGACACTAACACTAACCTGAACACCAGCACTAAAACTAACACTACCGTAAACACTAATACAAACACTAACACTAACCTGAACACTTACACTAAAGCTAACATTAGCACAAACATTAGCCTGAACACTAGCACTAAAACTAACCCTTCCATAAACACTAACACTGACCTGAGCACTAACACTAAAAGTAACACTAACACAAACACTAATCTGAAAACTGATACTAACCAGAAAACTAAGCTAACATTAACTTCAACACTAAAACAAACACTAACGCTAACAGAGATACTAACACAAATATTAACACAAACACTAACACTAACACAATCTCTAACACTAACCTCAACACTAACACTAAAACTAACATTAACTTGAACACTAACTCTAACCTGAAAACTAAGCTAACATTAGCCTGAACACTAACATAAACACTAATGCTAACACTAACAGAAATACTAATGCTAACATTAATGCTAACCTTAACACAAAAACAAAGACTAACGCTAACACAATCACTAACACTAATGGAAACATCAAACACTAATGCTAACAGAGATACTATCACAACAAATACTAACACTAACACAATCTTTAACACTAACCTTAACACTAAAACTAATATTAACACTTACACTAAAACTAACATTAACCTAAACACTAGCACTAAAACTAACACTACCATAAACAGTAACACAAACACTAACACTGATCTGAGCACTAACAGTAACACTAACACTACCATAAAAACTAACACAAAAAACACTAACACTAACACTAAAACTAACACGAAAACTGATACTAACCAGAAAACTAAGCTAACATTAACCTCAACACTAAAACAAACATTAACATTAACAGAAAAACAAAGACTAGCACTAACACTAATGGAAACACTAACATAAACATTAAAACAAAATAAAACACTAACACTAATGGAAAAAATAACACTAACACTACCGTAAACACTAACACTAACCTGAACACTAACACTAAAACTGACATTAACACTAACACTACCACTAAAACTAACACTACCATAAACCACTAACCTGAGCACTAACACTAAAAGTAACACAAGCCCTAACCTGAAAACTAACACTAACCAGAAAACTAAGTCAACATTAACCTGAACACTAACACAAACACTAACACTAACATGAACACTAACACTAACAAAAATGCTAACACTAATACAAAATCAAACGCTAACACGAACACTAATGGAAACACTAACACTAACGCCAACGCTGACACTGGCGAATATAGCTATGCTGGCACAAACGCTTGCGCAAATGTTGACACAATCGCTTACGCTGACACAAACACTAACGTGAATACTGTTGCAGGTGCAAAGGCGAATGCTGACAAAGACTCTGACGCACACGCTGATGTAAATGCTACACAGACTCTAACGCTGACGTGGACACTGACACAAATGCTCACGCTGATGCAAACACTAAAGCAAATGCAGACACTAATGCAAACACAGACGCAAATGTTGATGCAGATGTTAAAGCAAACGCAAATGCTGACACAAACGATGACAGCGATGCTAATGTGAACCTTATAGCGGAGAACTCTTGTGTATGAATGTAACAAGGAGACATCGTTTGTGTGTATAATATTTAATCAACAATTTAACAGTATAGTTGACATGTCAATGAATAAACGAAAGAATGAAGCAAAGTTAGTAGTTACCGTTTTGATTGCCAGGCAAACGCAGGCTGGCAGAAGACGCCTGGCGAAGGCCAGGCGCCGGAAGGGCAAATGAGAGAGTGAGAACTTAAAGTTATTAGTTTTATAGGGTTCTGACCGGAAGTTACAGAAAGGGTTCTACTTCCCGTCTAGATGTTGTTAATCTATTGGGGTTGTGAGTCACAACAAGGGAGGCAACTGCTACATAACCTCCCGCCAGAATTTTAGAATATAAAAATCGAATGAAATATGTAGCAAGTTGGCGAGAATGTTGTAACAGGCATGAAAATTACGACAAAAGAATGTTTGCAAAAATCAATGATAGATATCAAGGTAGCCAACCGCTCTTGGCCAGAGAACGACTGGACATCTATCTATCCATCACCCAAAGATACAATGTAATAAAGTAAGAGAAGAGCTCAAAGTTCAAATGTACAAAATATAGTTCACAGGTGTGCAATCACATGACAGCAGGAAAGAAAGTGTGTTCCAGAGAATGAATGCAGGTGGTTTCTGTTCTGTGGTATATCGTGAAATTTCCAACCTCCGAATGGATTTTCTCACAGGAAGAGTGCTGCAAAAATAAATTCTCTGGCTTGTTCTGCTGGTTTTGGTTGTTGGTGAAGCTGTGTTGCCGTTGATGTTGTTGTCTCGCGGAGTGAGCGTATTCGGTGTTTAAATTCACAGTAAAAAGAAATTTTTCAGAAAAAATGAGTTGCGCAAAGTGCTAGAAATAACAGCCGAAGTTGATGGTCGATGTTGAGAATGTGTTGACCTGGAAGGGTCAAGAGGCCAGCGACCAAAGAAATAAGCATTCTGAATAAATGCGCAGTTTTCAACGGCAAATTTACGTGGTAAATTTTTAAACCGGCAAATAGGAGAATATAGCTTAAGGCTGAAGAATCCTTGGCGAGAAACGTTATCTCTGGCGTGCGGCTATCTCTGTGAGTCGAGAATATGTGCTGCCTACACGTGCCAATACAAGGTTAAGTTAGGTTTAAAAAATAATATTTCTACCGCGCGAGAAAATGATAGTGCAAGTGTGAAAGTGACAATGATGAAAAAGAAAGGCTTCACTTAGCATAATTATTGGTGTGAACTTTGGAATAAAAAAACTTGAACGATGAAGAAAACGATGAAAAAAAAAAAAAAAAAAAAAAAGGCAATGGTTCATCGAAAATAAATGTTCCTGTTGAAATGTTTTTAAAAAAATATCAAATTTCTTTTTTTTGTTGTTTTGAAAGTGTTCGTTGTAAGAAACGAGAAACATATATATATATATCGTGAAATGCGACAGTTAGTTGATGCGTGAGAGAAAAAGTCTGTCTGAACGCGAATTTCACATGTGCGTGGTGTGTTCATTTCTTTGACTGAGTGTATGAAAGTGGCAAGGAGACATCGTTTGTGTGTATAATATTTAATCAACAATTTAACAGTATAGTTGACATGTCAATGAATAAACGAAAGAATGAAGCAAAGTTAGTAGTTACCGTTTTGATTGCCAGGCAAACGCAGGCTGGCAGAAGACGTCTGGCGAAGGCCAGGCGCCGGAAGGGCAAATGAGAGAGTGAGAACTTAAAGTTATTAGTTTTATAGGGTTCTGACCGGAAGTTACAGAAAGGGTTCTACTTCCCGTCTAGATGTTGTTATTCTATTGGGGTTGTGAGTCACAACAAGGGAGGCAACTGCTACAACCTTAACGCAGACGTAAACATTGACGTAGAAGCTAAAGGAAACACTGATGCAAACACTAATGAAAATGCTGACGCAGATGCTGACACAGACGCTAACACACATTAACACAGATGCTAACGTAAACACTGACGCAGATGCTAATATAAACACTGACGCAGATGCTAATATAAACACTGACGCAGACGCTAACATAAACTCTGACACAGATGCTAACACACGTTGACACAGACGCTAACGTAAATGATGACGCAGCCGCTAATGTAAACGATGACGTAGAAGCTAACGTAAATGCTGACACAGACGCAAATGTAAACGCTGACGCTGATGTAGATGTAAATACAGGCACTGACACAGACGCTGACGTAGAAGCTAATACAAACGCTGACACAGACACTAATGTAAGCTAATAGAAGCTAACGTAAACGATGACGTAGATGTTAACGTAGACGCTGACGTAGAAGCTAACGTAGAAGCTAACGTAGATGCTGACGTAGAAGCTAACGTAAACGCTGACGTAGAAGCTAACAAAACGCTGACGTAGTTGTTAACGTAGAAGCAGGCGTAGAAGTTAGCGTTTATCCTTACCGCGTTTATCCTTATGCGGATTGCTGAAGCCAAAGCCAAGCTAACGCTGACGCAAATGTTGAGGCAGTTTTGCCGGCGCTGACGTGTATGCTGACGCTAACGCAAATGCTGATGCGGACGCTAGGGCTAAGGCTAACGCTGACGCAAATGCTGAAGTTAACGCTTACATGGGATATGCAGACGCTGCAATGATGCGGACGCCACAGGAAAGGTTAATGGAAACGCTAATGCTAACCGAAACGCTGACGTAGACGTTACGGAAATGCTGACGTAGAAGCTAACGTAAACGCTGACAGACGCTAACGTAAACACTGACGTTAACTGAAACGCTGACGCTGATGTAGATGTAAATACTGACGCTGACACAGATGCGGTCGGAAACGCTGACGTAGGAGCTAACGGAAACACTGACATAGATGCTAACGGAAATGCTGACGTAGAAACTAACGTACACGCTGACACAGACGCTAACGGAAATGCAGACAAAGACGTTAAAGGAAACAAACGCTGTCGCAAACGCTAATGCTAATGTGAATGCTGATGCAGATGCTGACTCAAATGCTAACCCCTACACAAATGCAAACGCTGACGCTAACACTGACTCAAACACTAATGCAAATGCTGACGTGCACGCTGATGCAAACGCTGACACTGACACAAGTGCTGACGCGGACGCTAATGATAATGCTGACTCAGAAACTGACGTAGACGCAGGCACTGAAACAAACACTAATGCTAACACTAATGTTGACTCAGACGCTAAGGGAAATGATGACACAATCACTATCACCAATGCAGACGCTGACGCAAATGCTGACATAGATGCCGAGACTTACGCAAACACTAACGTAGATGCTAACACCAGTCTTCATAGACACTAACACAAAAGCTTACATAGACGCTTATGCAAATGCTAACGCTGATGCAGACAGTAACGCAAACAGTAACTGTAAGAGTAACAGTTATAGTAAAACTAACAGCGACAGTAATGCTAACAGTAACACAGTCACTAACAATAAACTTACCATTAACAGTAAAACTTACCCTAACACTAACCCTAAATCTGACATTAACCCAGCGAAAAAAGTCATTTGCAATCGCATTTAAGGTCACTCTTTAAGATATAGAAGATAGGCATTACATTTTAATGATTTTAATTTAAAGAGAATCACGCTATACGATGCAACACAATAACACACCACACCACACTAACCTACACTACACCAAACCAGATTATACCATACCTTGGTAAATTTATGATAGGTTTCCATGTTATAACTACACCAAATTAAACCATACCAATCTACACCAAACCAAACCACACCTTAACAAACTACACCAAGCTTTTGATCTCAGTGTGAACAATTTTCTTCCTGTTTCTTTTTTTGTGTGTGTGTGTGTGTGCTTACCACCCAATCTGACATCAAAGGTGCTGCAATTGACTATTTTTCGCACATATTATCAATAATTATGACATGGAAAACTGTCGAAAATGACTAGCTTTGTAGAAAAAAGAGGGAGGATATGGGTGGAAATACCATTTACAAAGCTAGTCATTTTTTATTGCAGCGGAAGTCATATTTTTTGTTAATATGCTAAAAGCATAGTCCACTGCGAGCATCTTGGAAGTTGTATTAGTTGATAGCACATGCAAAAGTGAAGGAAAAATTTTTTTCTTACATAAATCAAAGTGGAAATTTAATTCCTTACTTATAACAAAGCACACCACACCATATTAATCTACCCCAAACCACACCATATCAAACAGCACCATATTATGGTAAATTTACTACAGAACACCTACTCCTATCATTTACATCACTCCATGGTACGGACATCAATGTGACAAATTTGCTACCTGCTTTTATTTTATTTTTTTTTGTGGTTGCCACCCAAACTAACATCAAAGGTGCTTGCAAATGACTATTTTATGCACATATTATCAATGGTTATGACATGGAAACCTGATGAAAATGACTAGCTTTGTAGAAAAAAGAGGTAGGATGTGTGTGGAAATACCATTTACAAAGCTAGTCATTTTTTATTGCAGCGGAAGTCATATTTTTTGTTAATATGCTAAAAGCATAGTCCACTGCGAGCATCTTGGAAGTTGATAGCACATGCAAAAATGAAGGAAAAATTCTTTTTCTAACATAAATCAAAGTGGAAATTTAAATCCTCACTTATAACAAAGCACACCACAGCACATTAATCTACCCCAATCCACACCATATACTTCACCATAACCATACTTCACTATATGGTAAATTTATTACAGAACACCTACTCCTACCATTTACATCACATCATGGTACGGACATCAATGTGACAAATTTGCTACCTGCATTTTTTTTTTTTTTCTGGTTACCACCTCAAATTAACATCAAAGGTGCTTGCAAATGACTATTTTCCCACACATTATCAATGAATATGACATGGGAATCTATCGTTTACAATTGGTTTCCATTTCATAACTTCACCAAACCAAACCAAACCACACCATACCAAGTTACACCATACTACATTGCACCAAGCTATTGATCTTGGTGTGAAACATTTTTTTCCCGTTTCCTTTTTTTTTTCTTTCTGTGTGCTTACCACCCAATCTGACATTAAAGGTGCTCCCAATTTACTTTTTTTTTTCACATATCAATAATTATGACATGGAAACCTGTCGAAAGTGACTATCTTTGTAGAAACTTCACCAAACCACACCATACTACATCACACCAAGCTATTTGACTATTTTTTTCACATATTATGAATGAATATAACTTTGAAATCTATCGTCAATGATTAGCTTTGTAGCAAAATGAAGGCAGAAAGTGGGTGGAAAAACCATTCACAAAGCTAGTCATTTTTAATTGCAGTGGAAATCATATTTGTTGTTAATATGCTAAAAAAAATAGTCAATTGCAAGCATTTTGGAGGTCGGATTAGTTGATAAGACATAAAAAAACAAAGGAAAACAAACATTGTCTACATGTTCCTGTGGAAAGTTGGGTCTTCTGTATTACTGTGTGACCCCAGAGGTCATGGTCGTGTGTCATTGCCCTTGAGAGGTGCAATTGGAAAAGGTCGGCTTAGAAATATTTACTTCTGCGTTCACAGATTGATTTTTTTTTAGTTTCAGAAGATCTCATTAAGAGTGAAAGCCGCCGATTCTTTGCTTAAACTTTAATCTGTTATTTTAATAAATATTTGCTCTACGGTTCTTATATATTTATCCTTATCGAGCCCTCTTTGGATGTTAGTCTTCAAATTTATTATTATTACTATTGGGCTCCCTTGACTGAGTACTCTATTGACTTATATTCATCATGCAGAAACATCTGAATATTTCTACAAAGAACATACCCGTACCAAGCAGGAAGAAATACCTAAAACTACGTCTCCACGAACCAAAGTATCGCCTTCCTATCTTCCTTCGGTTGCAACGTTTTTCGAAATATTTACTTCTGCGTTCAGATTGATTTTTTTTTTAGTTTCAGAAGATCCCATTAAGGGTGAAACCAGCCGATTCTTTGCTTAAACTTTAATCTGTTATTTTAATAAATATTTGCTCTACGGTTCTTATATAATTGATATATATTTATCCCTATCTAGCCCTCTTTGGATTTTAGTCTTCATATGTATTATTATTACTAATATATATATATATATATATATATATATATATATATATATATATAGTGTGTGTGTGTGTGTGTGTGTGCGTGTGTGTATTAGTTTATATATAAATATATATATATATATACATATTGAGAGCATTGGCTTTGCAATCGAAAGGTTGTGAGTTCAATTCTCACACCGGGTGATGTGTTGTTTCCTTGAGCAAGACACTTTATTTCACATTGCTCCAGTTTACTCAGCTGTAGAAATGAGATGATAGGACTGGGGTCCCTATCATTCCACTGCAAAGTGGTCGTGGAGGTGCCACGGCAAAAAAGCACCCAGCCCACACTGTAAAGTGGATGTGGAGGTGCCACGGGAAAAAAGCACCCAGCACTCACTGTAAATGAGGTTGGTGTTAGGAAGGGCATCCAGCTGTAGAAATCAGGCCAGAATCAGTTCCTGTCCCACCCTTGCAAGCAGGGAAAAGTGGACGTAAAATGAAGTGATGAATGCTCCCAGCTGTGGTCACCCCATAGTATCAAACTAACCATGGAGCTTGAAGCAATCCAATGAAGTTGCCACGATGAAGGAGATAAACTACTGGGAGAGTCTAAAAGAACTGAAACTCTACTCCTCGGAATGAAGACGGGAGAGATATGCAATGATATACATATGGAAAATCCTGGGGGGACTAAGACCAAACTTTCGCATTGAGAGCTGGACCAATTCTCGAACAGGACGTCACTGTGTGGTACCAAAGGTCCCGTCTTCCACATCTAGAATCAGGAGCAGCTATTGCAATAGCCTGGGGTTCAAAGGCCCTCAACTTGGTTTTCAAAATTTAAATTTGTGTTTCCTATTCATCAATGCTTCAAGCAAGCTATAAAACTCTGTTATATTTCATCATCATCATTTTATGTCAGTTCTTCTATGCTAGCATGGGTTGTCCTGTTGTGGGCAGTGTCCAGTCGGCTGACCTTGTCTTGCTCATACGGGAACTGATTCTGGCTGGATGCCCTTCCTAACACCAACCTCATTTACAGTGAGTGCTGGGTGTTTTTTTTTTTGCCGTGGCACCTCCACGACCACTTTGCAGTGGAATGATAGGGACCCCAGTCCTATCATCTCATTTCTACAGCTGAGTAAACTGGAGCAATGTGAAATAAAGTGTCTTGCTCAAGGAAACAACACATCACCCGGTCCGAGAATTAAACTCACAACCTTTCAATTGCAAGCCCAATGCTCTAACCACTGAGCCATGTGCCTTCTATTGTTGGCAATGTTAGGTCAGGTGACCATGTCTTGCTCATAAAGAAGTGATTTTGGGTTGGTTTCTACAGCTGGATGCCCTTCCTAATGCCAAGCTCATTTACAGTGAGTACTGGGTGTTTTTTGTTGTGATTGCTCCACGACTACTTTACAGTATGGACTGGGTGTTTTTTACCGTGTCACCATCACGACCACTTTACAGTGTTTCGCCTGTTCTCATGAAAGATATATTGGCGGGTGGGATGGAGTGGTGCATACTGTATGTATGTTTCAGCCTTGGCCTGGGCCCGTGGGAAGTTGGGGTTTCTGTATTACCTCATAACGCCAGAGCTCTTGGGCAAGGTCGGCTTTTATCACTTCATCTCAAGTCTTTCTGGGACTTTATGTAGCTGTCATCCTTCATACGAATCACATGTCCATACCAACATAATCTCCTCTCCTGCACACAACATTTGATTCCTCTTATACCTAGTTTCTCTTTCAGTTTGTTTATGCTTTGCTGTTCGCGTATATTACTATTACACATCCATCGGAGCATACAAGCTTCATTCCTTTCTAATCTACGCAAGTCTTCTACACACAGCGCCCAGCTCTCACTGCCATGCAACATTGCCGTTCATATGCACACATCATACAGTCTACCTTTTATTCTGAGGGAAAAGCCTTTTGTATCCAGCTGTGGCAGTAGCTCCCTCAACTTCTTCCAGAACCCCCCCCCCCCCCTCCACTGCTAATTCGGTATTGTTTTTACCAAGTCCTCCCAGACTTTGATGTCACTTGTTTTCAGTGATTGTTTGCTGCTTACTGTCCTGGTGCAACTGCTACATGTAAAGCCTACATTCTTAACTAAACTTCCTGAGATCCCACTACATCTCTTGTGTACCCATAGTTTGCATATGGGGCAGAGGATGGAGTTTCTACCTACACCTCTCCTACATAATGAGCACACACACACATATATATACACACACTCACATATACATATATACTAGCCAAATTACCAGCGCCTTGCTGCGTTTCACACATTTTTTTTGTAAGAAAATGATGATTGATTTTAAATCAGTGATATAATTTATGGAGAAAAACTCAATATTACTCAATGTAAAATATAATGCATGAAAAATTGGAAAACATCATTTTTTGTAATATATCAAATCAAAATTGCATTATTAAATCTTATTCTTATTTTGTTTCTTGTAAATAATTTTTTTCAAAATATCAATTGAAAACTTTTGTGAATAGGCATCATATCTTGTCATTTACCTATGGTTTAAGTTTCATATAAATCGAAAGAGAGAAGTTTTCAGCGGGGGTTTGTACCCCCGGGGAACCCTAATAGGGGGTTTAACCACCATTAAGGTGTCTTATAGTATTGAAATTTTGTGAATAGGCATCATATCTCTTCATTTATCTATGGTTTAAATTGCATATAAATCGAACCGAAAAAACTTTCAGCGGGGATTTTGTGCCCCCTGGTTTAACCCCCATTAGGGTATTTTAAATGAAATATACTTATACAAGTACCTGGGCAATGTAGTTTCAGAATATATATGGTTATGGGGGTCTATCTCCAAAACCATAGGAGGAGTTCGTAAAATCTTGTTCCATTTATTGGCCAAACTTTTCACTATAGGGCGTTTAACCCTCATTAGGGTATCTTAATATTATTGAAATTTGCACACACACACATCACACACACACACATATATATATACACACATACACAAACACACACACACATATTTATATCTTTTAGCAGAGCATTTTAATATTGCCACTCAATGAAAACCCTTTGTTTGGAATAAATGAATCTTGAAAATTAGGAGTGCCTGTCAGTGTGTATGTGTTTGTCTACTTAACATCAATTTACTACCCTCCCCTACCACCAGAAAATGTATAAATACCACCATATTACATTGACAGTCGGCTTTTCTGATGATTTCCTCCGAATTAAACAGTTCTAGTCCTGTTGAAGCCATTTCTATTTCAAATATATATATATACTCTTTTAGCTGTTCCAGCCATCCGGCTGAGACCATGATTGGGCACTGCCCTTGTTGCTACACATTCTATCTCCAGCCTGTGTTGGCTGGCCATTGATGTAAGAGGGAGTTCGTTGCTGCTGCCCTTAGGTTACCTTCGTACCGTGATGTGGGCTCATCCGGGATCCTGGATAACAGGGTGTCGAGAAGTTTCTTGAAAATATCCACGGCCACACCATGTAGATCTCTCAAATCCCTCGGCAGTTTGTTGAAGAGTTGAGGGCCTTTGAACCCCAGTCTATTGCAATATCTGCTTCTTGTTCTAGATGTGGAAGACAGGACCTTTGTCACCACACAGTGACGTCCTGTTCGGGGGTTGGTCCCGCTCTCAATACCAAAGTTTGGCGATAGTCCCTCCAGGATTTTCCATATGTATATCACTGCGTATCTCTACCGTCTTCGTTCCAAGGAGTAGAGTTTCAGTTCTTTTAGCCTCTCCCAGTAGCTCATCTCCTTCATCGTGCAATCCTCTTGGTGTAGCTTCGTTGGATTGTCTCAAGTTCCGTGGTTAGTTTCATACTATGGGGTGACCACAGCTGGGAGCAATAGTCCAGGCGGCTTAGGACAAATGGCCTTTATAGTATCAACATGGTCTCCCGGTCTCTTATATAGAAAACCTCAAATAAAAAGTCAAGATTTGTTTCGATTTAACAGAGCAGAAAGAATTCGCGTCAGAATATTCCAACCAATCCAGCCTATATCAGCTGAATAAATATGTATATGGAGATATATATATACACACCCACATGCACATATATATATATATATATATATATATATATACACACACGCACGCACACACACATATATATACACACACACATACATACACGCATGCATGCATACATGATGGCTGCCCCCTCGTTATCGAGTATGGCCATTGCATGATATACCATTATTAATAATTATTAATTAATTCTATCGTGCAATGCCTGTGCATGAAGATATTTTTTTTAATGAGGAAAGACTGTGCACTGAGCCAATCCCACTCTCTGAGCGTCAGTAGCTATAACCCGAAAAGAAGAAAATATCAACATCATCGGTAACTACTGAGCCGCAGGTTTTATATCGGAGTTATCCCAGTTTCCTGAGTTGCCTTCTCCTAGAAGAATGCCCTGACAAAGGCTAGGAGTCCTTCACTCCCAGTGGTTTAACCGCGCAATAGGGTGTCCAGCCCGATTATTTCTATGTCCCCGCGCATGTACATACACATGCACCCATGTATATACACATATACATATACATACATATGTACATGTGTATATACATATTTACACACTTTTGGATGGCCGTTGACTCTTATGAGATCTTCCGCCCTTTGTCAGGTTTTGTTTTTTGTCCTGCAGGGTGTCCAAAATCACCCTCCTCACCAAGTAAACTTGGTGGGGTTGCCGGTTTAGTCGCCGACGACCCGACCATGCGACAGGTTGTACTGGGTTACATGTTACCAATAGCTCTCAAGAGTGACCCGACATACATACATACATACATACATACATACATACATACATACATACATACATACATACATGGTCGCTGCCAACTCGTTTTCGAGTACGGCCACTACTTTATATCCATGTAGGAGAACCCCTACCAATGCGCTGAATGAGTGTGACTTTTTAGTCCAGCCAGCGACTTGAAAACTCTGGTACAAACACTACACTTGTGACAATTATTGACACATAGTGCTGGGCCCATGGTACCATGTGACGACAAGTGCAGAGAGATGTCCAGATATAAAGCAATGCCTGTGCTGTGAAGCTTTTATAGTGAGCAAAGGCACTGCACAAAGCCAGTCCCACTCTCTTAACCAAGATGATATTTACCAAAAAGAAGAACAATTCAACATCATTGGATACCATCAGGGTTGCAGGTGTTATATCAGAGTTTTCCTTCTCCTAGAATTCTGCCTTGACAAAGGCTAATGGGTCATCTCTCCCGGTGATTTTGGATGGCTATTGACTCTTAAGAGCCCCTTTGCCTTTTGACAGGTTTTGTTTTTAGTCCTGCAGGATGTCCAAAGCCACCCTCCTCACCAAGAAACCTTGGTGGGGTTGCCAGTTTAGTCGCCAACGACCCGACCATGAGACAGGTTGTACTGGGATACATGTTACCAGTAGCACCAACTGGTGACCTGACACATACATACATACATACATACATACATACATACATACATGATGGCTGCAAACTCGTGTTCAAGTATTGCCATCGCCCGATAAAATGTTCAAAAATGTGAAGCACAAATGTGACTCTTTAAACCAGCCAAATACTTGCACCCTCTGACACACACATGGCAACTTTAGGCTCCCCTGAAACCTTCCATTGCTTTGTTCTGGCTGTATGTTCACATGTATCTTTTAAGACCTCCCATGCTTGTACATTTCTTACACCTTTTCAGATCATAATCTACATGAGGTCTACTGATATGACTTTGTTCATGTCTAATCAAACCAGCTTTGCTCAGGCTGACTCGACCACAGTGCTGGCAAACCAGATGATTTCAACAGCAGGCAGTTTAGAACAGTCTCCTTTCCTTACCTTCCATTTCAGTGTAAGGTGTTCTCTCCGACGAGTTTCAAAGTGTTCACCACCTGACTTGATCAAACGTCTCCAGCCATTTTCTCCCATTCGTCAGATGAAATTCCAGCACAAGCCAAGGTGCTCCTGACACAGTCCCGGTACCGCCTTTTTGGTTTATGTGGTGGTCGCCTTCCTTCACACAGTTCTCCATAGAGAAGTTGCTTTGGAATACGATCATCAGACATCCGGACCACGTGACTGCACCACCTCAACCGATACCGAAAGATTATGCTCTCTATAGTCACGCACCTGCTCCGTTCTAGAACTTCCAAATCACTGGCGAACATTTTCCACCACACCCCAAGTAACTTATGAAGAGATTGTTGGTGAAATCTCTCCAGATCCTTGAGGTGCTTTCTGTATGTGACCCACGTTTCACAAACATAAAGTAAAGAGGAGACGATACAAGTCAGATACACTTTCACCTTGTTTTCGATAGTGATACCTCGTCGTTGATGCAGCCGTCCAAAAGCATCACTGGCTTTCTTGATTCTTAAGGATATTTCATTATCATGTGTGCATAAAGTGTTCAACGTACTACCAAGGTAAACAAACTTGTCAGCAACTTTTAGCTTCTTTCCGTACACGTACACACTTGGTGCAATGTACTCGTTTCCAGGTACTGGCTGATACATCACAACAGTCTTTTCCAAGCTTATTGTGACGCCCAAAGTGCTGCAAGCTGCAGATAAAGAGTTCATAATATGCTGCATGTCACTTTGTGAGTGTGCAAAAAGATCGCAGTCGTCTGCATACAAAAACTCTCGGATTATAGATGTTAATACCTTTGTGCTTGTACCAAAGCGCCTGGTGTTGAACAACCTTCCTGAAGTGCGATACCTGATGTAAACCCCATGAGAACAATATTTGAATGCCATGAGAAACACTATCGTAAAATGTAAGGAAAACAGAGTTGGAGCCGGAATGTCCCCCTGCTTCACTCGATTTTCAACTGATATTGGTTCAGAGATGCTACCACCAATACTGACCAAAGCCTTCATGTCATCATGGAAAAGATGCAGAATCTTCTACCCTACCTTGGATTTTTTTCCCACAACGCAGTTGAATTGACAGTGTCAAAGGCCTTTGTCAAGTCAACAAAGACCTGGTAAAGGTCCATACATTGTTCGATACACTTTTCTTGCAGCTGCCGAGCAGAAACGATCATATCCACTGTTCCTCTTTCGTTTCTGAACCCACACTGCGACTCAGGCAACACATTCAGAGCAACTCTTGGGATCAATCTATCCATCAATATTCGACACGACTTTACCAACTACTGAAAGAAGGGATATGACATGATAATTGCCATATTTGTCCTTGCCGTCCTTTCCTTTATGGAGAATCACCATGAGCGCATCCTTCTTGTGGGACATTCTCATCTTCCCACACCATTTTCATGAGGTCAGTCAGGCGCTGCGTGAAGTTTTCACCACCACACTTCAAAACCGCTCCACTCAGACCATCCATACCAGGAGACTTACCACAGTTCAGCTTATGCACAACAGAAGTCCCCTCTGCAAGAGAAGATACATTAGCCATCTCATATGCTTCACTGGTTCAATAGGAATGGAACAAATGAAATCATCATCAACCTGGGATGGCTGGTTTAAGAGCTCATCAAAGTGATCTCTCTATCTGTCGAGTGTCTTTTGGGTCGCGCAGTAATTGCTTGCCATCTTTCGATCTCAAAGGGGCCACTGGAGAGCTGAAAGGGCCATACACCTCTGTGAGTAGAAAGTGCGGCAGTTTCACATTGTTGCCGTCAGATGCCACTTGAACTTCATCTGCTTTGTTGCTCCACCAGGTATTTTGCATAGCCCTGAGTTTCACCTGCACTTCCTTCTTTACCTGTCTGTAACGCTCATAATTGTCACCAACAGAGCTACCACCTTTAAGAACTGTACCAAGTGCCTTTTGTTTTCTGTCTAGCAGAGCCTTGACCTCCTGGTCATTCTCATCAAACCAGTCCTTGTTTTCTTGTGACAAAGCCAAGGACCTCTGCTGAAGCCTCATAGACCGAGCTCCTGAAGTCCTTCCAGTTGTTCTCATACACGCATACATACTTACATATATACATGTATACATACATACATCCATCCATACGTGTATACATACATACATACAATGGTAAAAGTGTTTGACTGACGACCATAAGTTCATGGGATCATATTTGGGACCGGGTAGTTATTGAATCAACCTGATATCAATGTTTATTATACAGCACACTTCCTCTTTGGTATAATATGACACATAGTAATATCTAATATAGTACCCATCTAATCTGTTATAATATGATTTACCTTTCCTCTGTGACGGCACATACCTTAGGGGTTACGGTACTGGACTAACCATTATAAAGACATGGGCTCGTTTTTCTTCGATCCTGCAGCATGTTGCGTCCTTCAGTAAAATACTTTAGTTCGTGTAACATCTTCTACCAGGACTTGCGGCAGACAGATAATATCAGTAATGGAAAAAACCCTGTTTCATTAGTATGACCTAGAAATCAGTTCCACTTTATTTATCTTCTTTATTAAAGGCAATCAAATTATTTTTTATTTTATTCTTTTTCTTATTTTTCCATGTTTGTTAAATAAATTCCAAAAAATCGAACTAAATTGAAATTTTGTAATAAAATTTCCATAAAAGTTAATGTTTACAATACAATAAAATGTAATAAAATGTATTGAAGTCGACGAAATGTGGACCTTCATTTTTGAAAGATGGATAATGCTATAAGCAGACCTTACAATATTGTACCACAATTTTCCTTTGTGCAAAAGTGGGCAGCCGAATTTAGGAAAGGATAGGGGATTCTTGAAGATGACCCAATGTCTGGACGTCCTACAACTGCCACTATCGAGGAAAACATTGATCTCAGTTCTGCAACACCGATGGAAGAAGTGTGTGGAACGCAAGGGAGACTATGTTGAAAAATAAACCTCATTTGGTCACATTCCATGAGAGTATCTTTGTCAACCCTCGTATCTATGCGCAATATACGTAAAGATACAGAATTGCGGGCACTACAACGCTATTAACTGTCATATTTGTTGGTGAAAAAAATTTGATTATAAAACTTAAATTTATGTTTTCTACATTGATAACCATGACTTGTTTTCTAATTAACTTAAATTTGTTTTCTAATTTGGCCCTTTTAAGTCTTTCCTCTCTCTCTCAAAAAACGCGTGAAAACTCCACTTACGCGTGGTAGTAATACGGAAATAAACGATGTTGACGAGTGACGTTATTACGGCGGCGAAGATTCGAAACCGAATCTGAACTTTCCCGCCTCTGGGACAAGCCGTAGTAACTTGATTACGCTCAAGAGACTAACCCCTTGGGAGAGGCTAAACACAGGTCAGAGGTGTTTACGCCTGACAGAAAATAGGTCAGAGGATATATCCATCTTTCTGACTTGTTTACGCTTGGCAAACTAATCCCTTGGGAGAGACTAACCAAAGTTCAGAGGATATATCTATCCTTCTAACTTCAATTCTTATAAATACAGGGGTTGTTCACGTCCCGACAGAAAAGAAGTGATATACAGACAAGACAAGTCGCATTTACAAGCTCTCGTCACGAAAAACCAGTCTGCCTTCCTGGCTGATCGCTGACTCCTGCAATACAAACAAGTAAATATACTCATACGCACACACGCATTCATACTGAGTTGAGTATTTATACACGCACCATTTCTGTTTACAGATATTGTACCTTTCTGATACAGTACAAATTATATTATAATCGTATTCTGTGATACTTGAATTTACGTGGCTCGAAGAGCCACCAAATTATTGTATGAATATTTTGTGTTACTGATTTTATCATTCAATATTCAAATTGAATATTGTTATAATAAAATAAACTTTGTAACAACACAAACCTGGTATTTTTCTTTACATCGAAACCACCATACCAACAGTTACATCCATCCATCCACTTATCGTTACAAACACACATAATAATCCGTTACAACTGGTGATCCCGTAAAACAGACACACAACCTTCTGATCATCCACTACAAACGATGTCTCTAGCACACGACGATTCATCTACGGCAGAAATGGCAGTCAGGGCGGCATTTACATTAAGGATTCCACCATTCTGGGTGCACGATCCAACACTGTGGTTCGCACACATCGAAGCGCAGTTCGCATCGAACCGGATCGTTAGCGAGGCATCCCGTCTCACACATGTCATCGGTTCGATGCCTCCAGAGATTATAAATGAGGTTCGAGACCTCATTTTAGCACCACCCGGCTCTGTGTCATATGACACATTTAAAAGAACATTAGTTAAGCGGACGTCGAAGTCGCAGCAGAAGCGTTTACACCAGTTCCTCATATCGGAGGAATTAGGAGATAAAAAGCCGACGCAACTCCTACGGCGAATGAAGCAGCTTCTGGGTGAACATAAACTCCCGGATGAAATTTTCAAGCAACTCTTCCTCCAGCGATTGCCTTCTGCCACACAAGTTGTACTAGCATCCACCAGGGAGTCCACCACCATAGAAGAACTCACCGAGCTGGCAGATAAGATCATGGAGGTACCACATCCGCACTCAACTTTAGCGAATGTGACGCCAGCCGTGCCTCCCACCAATCCTTTTCTTCAGCCCTCCAGTTCCACAGAGATGCCCGATCTACACCAGTTACTGGCACAGCAAACAACACAGATACAGGCCTTGACGCAACAAATTCAGGCCTTATCACTGGGTAACCCTGCTACGCGTCGGTCTAACAGTTGAACTCGCCGATTTGGTGGTTGCTCAAG
This sequence comes from Eledone cirrhosa, assembly GCA_964016885.1. Classification (NCBI taxonomy): domain Eukaryota; kingdom Metazoa; phylum Mollusca; class Cephalopoda; order Octopoda; family Eledonidae; genus Eledone; species Eledone cirrhosa. The sequence continues at coordinate 310,149,624 of OZ024741.1, read as the reverse complement.
AAGTCCGAACGCATCCCATGATTCACCGGAAATGTATTGGTACCACCAAAAATTCGGAAGACGGGCGCGCAAGAGCAGCCATCCCTGTTCATTTGTGTCGATGTCGAATTAGGGAAACGACACAGCCAGAAAACTGAATGCGACGGACTTTTCTGGCCCTAATAATCAAAGTCGCCTGTTTTACATCCAAGATCGCGTCACATGCACGCGTTTCCTGGTCGACACCGGTGCTGAAGTCAGCATTATCCCGGTTTCCTGCGTTCCTGGAAAAAGGAAAGAAACACCAGCCTGGCTCCAAGCGGTGAATCATTCACATATTCCGACCTACGGAGAGCAGTCCCTGACACTAAATTTAGGACTACGCCGCACTTTCCAGTGGGTATTCATTGTGGCTAAGCTACCGACTCCTATTTTAGGAGCTGATTTTCTTCAGCACTTCTCACTGCTAGTGGACCTGAAAAACCAATGACTCGTTGACAACTCCACTGGTCTCGCTGTGCGCGGCATAGCCGCTCGGACAGCCACAGTCAGTCCAGTTATTTCACGATCGGCAACAACAACCCGGCACAGCTATATAATCAACAAATACCCAGACGTAGCTCGACCAGTATTCAACGCCTGCCCTGTAAGATATGACGTCACCCACCACATAAAAACACACGGCCCACCTGTCGCTGCACGACCAAGAAGGCTACCATCAGACCGTCTGAAGTCCGTCAGACAAGAATTTCAACACATACTAGATCTCGGCATCATACTGCAGCAACTGGTCCTCACCCATACATTGTGTACCCAAGAAGTCGTCAAACGACTGGCGAATCTATGGCGACCACCGTGCACTGAAAAACTGCACCGTGCCTGACCCTTATCCAGTGCCTCATCTACAGGACTTCTCTAGTTCACTGCACGGAGCTCACATATTTTCGAAGATCGATCTTGTGCGAGCTTTCAATCAGATACCTGTGGAGCCCGTTGATATTCCGAAGACCGCCGTCACAACACCCTTTGGAATGTTCGCATTCCTGCGTATGCCTGTCGGGTTGCGTAATGCAGCGCAGACATTCCAACGATTCATCGATACAGTCACCAGAGGTCTACCTTTTGTATACGCATACATCGACGACTTACTGGTGGTTAGCGGCTCCGATGAAGAACATGAGAGGTACCTGCACCTGTTATTCGCACGTTTGCGTGAATATGGAATTGTTATCAACCCCAGCAAGTGTGAGTTCGAAGTTGCGTCCCTTCATTTTCTGGGACACATCATTGATGAAGATGGCATTCGCCCACTTAAGGAGAAAGTCAAATCCATCATTGATTTTCCACAGCCCACATCTCTCTGCAAACTGAGAGAATTTCTTGGCCTGGTGAACTTCTACAGAAGATTTATACCCTCACTGTGCAGAGACAGCCCAACCGCTCACAGATTTGCTGCGGCAGCATACAACCAAAAACGCGAACATCAATCTTAGTGAAAAAGAATGTACCGCTTTCGCTGAGTTGAAGAAAATGTTGTCCGAGGCTACAATGCTAAGTTACCCCAAACCTGACGCCCCAATGTGTTTATTGACTGATGCATCCGATTTCGGAGTTTGGGGTGTGCTTCAACAACTCTCTGGCGATATTTGGTGCCCTGTATCTTTTTTCTCTAAGCGATTAAAACCCGCCGAAACTAAGTACAGCACATTCAGTCGTAAATTATTGGCAGCATACCTTGCTGTCAAGCATTTTCGACACATGCTAGAAGGTCGTATGTTCTCCATATACACCGACCACAAACCACTAGTGTACACGTTCAACGCCAAGCCTGATCGCTACTCACCCAGGGAGGTCCGACATCTGGACTTCATTTCTCAGTACACTACTGACATTCGGTACATTAAGGGTGCTACCAACTCAGCAGCTGATGCCCTCTCGCACATGGAGCTTAACGCAATCCACACCACTGCCACTATCGATCTCCAGAAGATTGCTGCGGATCAACAGGATGACGAGGAATTGCTACAGCTACGGAAATCCTCCTTGAAATTGCAGGAATGCTCGCTGCCCTCTTCTTCGGGTTATATTTGGTGCGACATCTCCACAGGCCACGAGCGCCCATACGTGCCCCGGAAACATCGACACAACTCTTTTTCGGCACTGCATTCTCTGGCACATCCTGGCGTCCGTGCCACGCAGAAACTAATGGTTGCTTGCTTTGTGTGGCCCAACATCAACAAGGACACCCGCGAATGGGCTAGGAACTGTATCGCGTGCTAGAAGGCGAAAATTCACCGGCACATCAAAGCCCCGATCGGTTCTTTCGCAACACCTGATGCACGGTTCCAACATGTGCACATAGACATCGTTGGACCTTTGCCTCCTTCTCACAACTACATTCATCCTCTCACCTGTGTTGACAGATTTTCTCGCTGGCCAAAAGCTTTTCCCCTGACGGATATTACCGCGGAAACTGTCGCCAAAACGCTAGTGTTTTACTGGGTTTCGCGTTTCGGCAGCACACCCGCGACCATCACTACGGATAGAGGACGTCAGTTCGATTCGCACCTCTTTACCGAGCTGACTCATCTCCTTGGGTGTAAACACATCCGTACAACAGCGTATCACTCTGCAGCTAACGGCATGGTAGAACGTTTCCACCGTCAGCTAAAAGCAGCCATCAAGGCTTACGCAGACTCTACTAACTGGTTCGAATACCTCCCACTTATTCTTCTTGGTATTTGTTCCACTGATAAGGAGGGAGTCGGACATTCTCCGGCTGAAATAGTTTATGGCACCGTACTCGCTCTACCCGGGCAAGTGATCGCTCCTGTTTCGCCACAAGAATTTCCAGACCCAACAAAATATGTGCACCGTTTACGGTCATCGATGTCACATCTGTTTCCTTCAGCCCCTAAACAACAGCACGTTACTTCGCACATACCAAAAGACATTGATACATAGACGCTTGTTTTCGTTAGAAATGACGGTATTCTATCAGAACTTCGTCCACCGTATTCTGGGCCCTATAAGGTGATACAGAAATGCCCTAAGTATTTCGTCCTCGACTTGAACGGGAAACGATATACTGTCTCCATTGACCGTTTAAAAAAAGTGTTCATGGAACAGGATTTACCACCAGTACCCACCGTTTCTCCAGCAAACTCACCAACTTTGCCCGACACAAACACGACAAATTCTGCACAACCCCGACACACCAAATCTGGAAGAACAGTTCGATGGCCCACGCGATACTTACAAGTTTATCGGGTAAGTACAAATTATGCACCTGGTCGACATTTCGGCTAATTTGTACATTTCAACGAATCGGCCAATTTCTGTGGTCATGAACTATCGCTACACACAAATTAATTGACTCTGTGCATCATACACATCAAAAGAACAGACAAAAGAACATTTTTCCATTTCTATGAAATGAATGAACTTTTCGTATGAACATTTTCAATTTTATGTAACATCACAGTACATTTTCCTGCATGTAAATTTGTTTTGCTTTGCATGTTTTCTTTCATTTAGCCATTTTGTAAATGACTTTAATGTATTTTTATTTTTTTGATTTTCTAGTCATATCTATCTTAATTTATCTTTAGCTTTCTCACTGGAAGAGGGTACTATAACGGCGGCGAAGATTCGAAACCGAATCTGAGCTTTCCAGCCTCTGGGACAAGCCATGGTTAGTTGTTTACGCCCGGCAGACCAACCCCTTGGGAGATGCTAAACACAGGTCAGAGGTTGTTTACGCCTGGCAGAAAAGAGGTCAGATGATATATCTATCCTTCTAACTGCAACTCTTATAAATACAAAGGTTGTTTGCGCCGGGCAGAAAAAGTGAGACTGCAGACAAGACAGGTCTCATTTACACGCTCTCGCCACGAAAAAACCAGTCTGCCCACTAATTTCTCACGCCATTCCCGCCTGGCTGATTGAATCCTACTACTGCTAAGACAAGAAAGTATACTAATACACACACATAGTAAGTTCACACTGTTTGCATTTTACACGCACCAATTCTGTCTGTCATATTGTATCTTTCAGATACAATACAAATTATATTATAATCGTATTCTGTGATACTTGCATTTACGTGGATCGTAGAGCCACCAACTCATTGTACGAATATTTCATGTTATAGATTTTATCATTCAATGTTCAACTTGAATATTGCTACGGACGGCGCAAGAGCAATGGTCGGCCAACATAAGGGTTTCGTCTCACTTCTGAAGAGAGGAAATCCATCTGTATTTGCTGTTCATTGTGTCATTCATCGACAACACTTGACTGCGAAGAAGCTGAACAAGTCCTTGCAGGTGGCCATTGATGTCATTAATTTTATCAAACGCGATGCCCTCAATGAACGAATTTTCTGGCTACTGTGCCAAGATATTGACGAAGAATTCGAGTTGCTCCTTCATACTGAAGTGAGGTGGCTTTCAAAGCGCAAGTGCCTTACTTGCTTCTTTGAACCGTTCGACTCTATCAGAGTTTCTTCAAGGATGCAACACAGAACTGTACAAGAAAACCCTCGATGTGAGGCAAGACTGTGCCTACTTTGCCGACATCTTTGACAAATGCAATAGCCTCATTATGGCTTTGCAGGGAGAGAAGATCACCTTGCTTAAAGCAAGGAATGCTGTGAAAACATTCCTGGCCAAATTGAATGTCATCAAAAGGAATCTTTGTCAACGGGACTTCTATAATTTTCCTAGTGTCGCCAATGTTCAACTCTAAATTTATAATGCTCACCTCCATGCGCTACAAGATAACATGAGAAGAACAGTTTGTTGACCTTTTGCAGATGGACATCCCAATGTGGATAGCAGATCCCTTCATAGCTAACGTCAATGATTTGGACGTTAAATTTCAGGAAGAATTCATTGAACTTCAAACAGCTGACATGATCAAAATTAGATTTTCCAAAATATGTGAACCCTTTTTTTGGATGCAAGAGGAATTTCAGCATCGATTTCCACTCCTACATGCAGAGGCTAAGAAATTTGCTCTGCCTTTTCCAAGCTCATACTTAGTCGAGAGGAGGTTTGGCGTTATTTCCAGAGTGCACAGTAAGGCTCGCAACTGCTACAATGTAATTATAATTAAAAATCCTTCATCTTAGAAAATTCAGCCCGACGTCAGTGTTAGCTAGACTCCATGAAGCTCAAACGTCTCATTGAAATGAGGTCAAAGTTAAAATAAGTCGATTTATTCAAAAACTTGGATATGCTATTGTTATGAAGCAAACTAACAATTTTTTTATTTGTAGTTGCAGTCGGGGGCTTTGGCCTAAATGGGTTGAGAACCTGTGACTTAAACGGTTTGTCAGGTTCTGAAACTGGTCAGATGAATACATCTTGCTGACACGTTCATGTGCGTATGATTTCTACGATTTTCATGCTTAAGTGTCAAGCGATGGCATTACTCAAAATTGCATCCATCATCATCATATATATATATATATATATACATTTTTCATTGTTGTAGTATTAATGTAGCAACATACCTCTGGACGCATTGTTCATTGTATCACTATTACTTAACATATTGTGCTCACTCTGACGAGTAATTTATTAATTACTCTCTCATAGAGTGCTTTGTGACAGCCTTCGAAAATCGGATGCAAATCTGCAACTTCGATTACACTCATTATAATTGTATGTATATGTGTGCATGTGTGTGTAAAATATATATGTATATATATAAATGTGTGTTTAAGTTGATCCACCCTCCCTAACACTGCAAAAAGAGGGTACATCACAATGATGTCACGCGAATAAGAGATAGACCAGAGTGATCCCTTGAATAGTTTCACCCAAACCAAGCCGTTCTACAGGGTGTTGGAAACAAACAGCTACCCAGCATCTTTTACTAACGAACTAAGGGACCCCAGACACAGGAGGCAGAGATACCTGAAGGATAAGTGCTTCCTCAAGATCATGCTCCTGGGCCAAAGAAACTCCCAGCACTATCCGCAGATCCATACGTAGGGAGGGTCTCAACATCCATTTGGCCCACACAAGACCCTCCCTACGGAGATGCCTCTCCAGGAAATTTTACAACGCAGATAATAAATGTTCCCTCAACTGCCTAATATGCCAAACAAACTGTTGCTTGTGCACCTACATCGTCTATAAGATCACATGTGACAAGTGCAAGGATTTCTACATTGGCAGCACCATTTGATCGTGCACATCCAGATCAAAGAGCACGTTAGCACTAGAGCTTCGTCTTTGCTAAAATACATCACCAAATGCAGAAATAAGGACAGAGGACTCACTGTCACAGTACTAGCAATGGAGCGCAACATCGGAACTCTAAGGATCAACAAATCACTTTAGATAAAACAACTGGAACCACCAATCAATAATTGATCCGAGAGGAGTGAAACGAGATGGCTGGTTTAAATAGAACAATCACACACAATAACAGACGAGTGAATGTTATTGTAAATTGTATATATCACTAGCTGACATACTCACAGACACTGCATGTCACCATCTTACACCCACCTAACTACCAGAACATAAGGAATCAGCAACACTGGTGTGGTCACGCAAACCTACCACTCCTCGCTCTAGTGAGAATGACTACTAACTCTAACGAACTTAAATGACTGCACCGATACTGCACGCTCAATAGAGAATAGTCACTGATGCACGATATCATTCAATAATACGCAAACTGCAGATAAAGAGCCACACATTTACCCTTCTCCGATATACCTATTTCTCTTGAGAACCCCCACCCCATCCGTCCGTCCATGGATGTGAAATCCGAAATATAGGGACCAATAAATCTCTTCCAAGGTAACTCCAACACTGGTTTTCTTTTTATGTTTCTTCCTACTGCCACCTGATTTTGTTATCCGGAGATTTGTTCAACATGAAGCTATAGAAGAAGACACTTTTCCAAGGCATTTAAAATCATCTGGTTGCAAGGGGAACTCCTTAACCACACAGCCATGCCTGCACTGTGTGTGTGTTGTATTTTTTTATTTATTTTGCCAGTTAAAAATTCTTAATTGAAATTATCTAATAACTTGATAATGATTAATAATGATGAAATTTCATTTTGTATGTAATAAAATAAAATAAAAACAACCTATTTGCATAAAAGCCATTATTGCTATTTATTGCAAGTCTAATAAATGAGAAGGTTAATGAAGTTTTATTTTCCTTTCTTGTATATATATTATATATATTCTTTATATATATCATATCATATATATATATTATATATTTAAAGACATCTTTCAGGTAAGTTGGAAAAAGTTTTCCCTGAGAAACTAACCAACTTTATGAGCATTTAATAATTATCAGAATAGTATTTTATAATGAGGTATTCCTTATGTATATTTACTGCACATGCAACACATACATAACACACACACTTTCACACAATACAAGCATACACACACAGCACAAACATACATAATTTTTTTGTTTTGAAGTGGAGATTTCAGCCATGTTAATTGCATCAAAAAGTTTTGACAGTTTAACATTGAAAAAATAATAATTAAATTATTTTAAAAAAAAAAAAAAAGAGTCAATGATTCTTTTTTTTTTTTTTTTAAATCAAGAAATGGTATCCTAAAATATACGTGATGTATGAAATCAACTGTTGACTTTTTGATAGACTAATTAATTATAATTAATTAGAAAGAGACTGCAAACAAGTTGTTTTCTCTTTTGTATTTCTTCTGAATCTTGAATAAATTTTATAACGCAATTGGTAAACAACAGCATCATCAGTTACAGGTTTCCAAACAACTAATCACTGCATTTCTGATGGCAAGAGTGACAAGTGAATGCCTGTAACTCGGTGTAGAACAATTATATATTGTAAGAGTCTTTGTTCTAGATGCATCAACTTCTGTGATTGTCTCCCCAATATACATGGGCATTAACGCACAGAAAAAAAAACACACACACACACATTAAGTAGAGCAGCCCAGTCAAAAAATATATTGCAATCTCCAGAAAAACTGGTAATGGGCCAGCGACCTGTCCTGGGAGGTGTGAGATGGATGTAGAAAGGGGATATACATATAGAGAGAGAGGTATCAAATGGACAGTCATTAGAACGTCAGATAGAATGCTCTATGGTATTCGTTCCAGCTCTCTGAATTCAAATCCCACCAAAGTCAACTTTGCCTTTCATCCTTTCGATGTTGATAAAAAAAAAGTACCAGTCTAGTACTGGGTTGATTCTTCCTCTATATCTTTTTTTCATTTCCTCTTTCTCTGGAAGAAATCTGCTGTACTCAGACCTGGAGAGGGATGGGCTCTGCCAGGCTTAAAATGCCCAAGAAATGTATGTCAATATGGTGCCCCTATGACTATCAGGAGTTAGGGGACCATTAATATATATATATATAGCTTCTTAACCATCGTCTCAGCGTGTATGACCATTTTAACTTATGTTTATAGCTCTGGTATCTTCTTCATATCCATGGAGCGCTTGTCTGCACAATATGGAAGTTGCGTTTCGCTAATTTCTACCTGCCGAAATGCGATTCTCGCTAAATTTATATTTATATATATATATATATATAAAATCAGTTTCTATCAAAATAATTCCATTCAAGAGGTATTGGTCAATCTGAGGCTTTGATAGAAGACACTTGTACAAAGGTACCCCACAAGCAACCTAACTTGAAACCATGAGGGGTGTAAAGCATACTTCTTAATCATACCTTGATGAAACCCCAAAAGAACTATATTTCTCCTTTACAACAGAGATTGTTAAAAAAAAATTGAAATTCGTGATAAATTTTAAAAACTAAACGACGTCTTCACAATGTCAGTTGTTTAAAAAAAATTCAAATTCATGGTAAGTTAAAAAAAAAAACAATTTACCGTTTATCATAATTTTATGAAAATTACCATAATTCTTTTCGCAATTTCCAATATAAGTAAAATAGAACTCATGTCATGTTTACCAACTAATGTTTGTCTGTGTGTGTGTATATATATACACACATACATAAACATGTAATGAAAATGCTTGCAAAATTTTGATGAATCACTGGCTTTACATTTGCCTTGTCTATCCAAAGCTGTCAAACTCTCTCTCCACTAATGACAACGTTAGGGGCGCCATAGTGACATATAGTTGCTTGGGCACTTTAAACCTGGTGAAGCCCATCAATTCTCCAGATCTGAACATAGATGAGAATGAGATATAGTGGAAGAATCGATCCTAGTACTGGACTGGTGTTTTATCAACCTTGAAAGACTGAAAGACAAAGTTGAGCTCAGAACAAACACTGCAAAGCATTCTATCAAACATTCTAAAAGCTCAGCCAATTTGCTGTCTACATACATAAATTTGATGCATATAAACACATGTTCTTAGGTCTTGAATAATCGCCACCACCAATTAATTTTTCAGACACCCCCCCCCCCACACACATTATTTGGGACCTGAGCATACATGTAAAAATAAGATGATAAAGATAGAAAGAGTAGATGTACATAATACACGCCATGTTAAGAAGACACATCTAGCTTGCCTAGAAAAAGCAGCTAAATCTCCCTTAAATTAAAAGCTTGAAAAAGAAAGTAGAGAATGGGTAGTCTATTCATGACTGGAATGCTTATGATTGTATGTCTGCTTCATCAGAGTTGATTTGGGGTTAAATGATAACTGGTAGTAAGGTCTGTATGTTTACAGGAATGGGCTCCAAAAGAACAGTAAAAGGAGAAAGGGCTAGCCAAGAGAACACTGGTGTTATATCGGTGAAGGAGAAAATACTGAATTGATATCAAAGAGAGGATAACATTGGTGAGGTGTTTGAGAGGGGAGGATTAGGCAGAGGATATCAGATGGGGATTGAGGTTGGATAATTGAGAGGGCAGGGCCAGGCAAGAGAGATGTATCATTATCAGAGAAGGAAGGATAAGAAAAACAAGAACCAGCTAAAACAATGTTGTTTAGCATAAAGTCAAAGCTAATATAAGGGGGTTCCGGACTCGACCATCATGAGACTGGGGAGCTTTCTGTCCTAGGTTAATACATCTAAAATTAAATCATTAACAAAGGTGCTTTTCCTCCTTTAAACTGCTATGGTGTGATATGAAGATTTGGCTGCTATTTCTAGCAGATAGAATGACCACGTAAGAAGCTCCTGTTGATTCAAGTAAGAACAGATGTCTGCAGAGATGCAGGTGATCAGAATTGTTTGGAAAATCTTGTTCCAGATCAGAAGTAAACACTCAGTGTATATAGAATTGTTTAACCCGTAAGTAAACATACATAGGGTCAAACAACTATATATACACTAAGTAAACAGTGTACATAGTTATGGTTAAACCCCTTAGTAAACACTCACACATACAGAGTTTATATAGTTATTGTTTAATCCCCCCCCCCCATGTAAACAGTTTATATAAATTTGTTTAACCACCTAATAAACAGTGTATAGAGAGTAGATTAACCTCAAAGTAAGCACATACACTATATAAAGCTGTGGCTTACCCCCCCCCCCCCCCCAAACCCACCCCCAATAAGAACTCACATTGTCAATAGAACTGTTGTTGTACCCCAAGTTGATCTAGATAGAACTTCAAAAGCATTCCAGCTATGAACATTTTTTTTTTAGGTGGGAGGCATAATGTACCCAGCACTACATTATACAATTTGTCCTACGGTTTTTATAAGCTGGTAGGATAATGCATGGTTTGAGGGAGATTTGGCTGGTATTTTCAGTAAGTTACAATTGCATATAGAAGCTCCCTGGTTAACTCATGTATATTTTTGTGTGTATACATATGCTATTACTTCCTTATTTAGATAATTCACAAATATAGGAGGAAAAGGACATGCAGGAGTGTGTGACATGCATGGCTTTGTCAATGATACTCATGATACAAATCAAGTTGGCTTCAACCAGATTGTGTACTCTGCTTTTTATATGTTTGTGCCCTATTCTTTTGTTTCATATATTTCACCATGTTGTAAGAGACTACTAAAAAGGTTGATGTCAGGAAGAGCCAATATCTTTTGATACCCACCACTTAAAACCATTCTTAGTTCTACAATATAAAACAATTTTATAGTGTATATATATATATATCTGAAAACCTTCCATCAAAATTTAAGTAAGAACCTTTGTTAATTTATGTTCCTGACACCAACTCTATAATAAGAATATTTGTTACATTACTATACTCCTACAATTTGTTGTTTTCAAAATGTCTCTCATTAGTAATATGATAATGAATGAAAGGATTAATCCTTGATGGAGTTGTAATGGTATTTAAACCTGGTGGGGCCCATCCCTTTCCAGGTCTGAACACAACTGATTTCTTTCAGAGAGAGGGTGGGAGAGTGAAAGAAAATTAGCAAGAAATATTGAGGAAAAATCGACCCCACTGAAATTTTGTTTAGCAAGAAAAGGGTAAGGATGAAAGGTGCAAAGCATTCTATCCAATGTTCTGACAACTCTACCACCTTGCTGATATACATAGGTGATAGAAACATGGACAGTGTGTGCGTGTGTGTATATATTATGGGAATTGGAAGGTTCAATACACATAAATACATGACAGGCTTCGAAAGTTTTCATCAATCAAATTGCACTTAAAGGATATTGGTCAACTCAAAGCTATGGTAGAAGAGTCTCGCATAATGTATCAAGGTGAAATCAAAACATAAAACCATGCAATATGTTTGCATATGTGCTTATGTTAATATGAAATACTATTTACAGCACCAAAATGCATGTGTGAGAGAGAGAGATAATCATGATCATCATTATCAGTTTAATCATTAGTCACATCAGAAATGCTCTTGAGCAAAGGTCTGCTCAATCAAGGTTGACCAGGGACTGTACAATAACTACATATTTTATCAACCCAAGAGAGTTAAGTAAGTTTTGAACTCCAAACTAAGAGGGATAAAATCAAAATCTTAAGACCAGCACTTTACCACCTTGCATCCCACCACTCGGTCAACTTTCGTAGGTAATGAACATAATACATTGGATCTATGATACAGTGTATTTATTCTAACCCTGGAGAGGTGAAAAACAAAGTAAAAAAAGTGGAACCTAAAGGAATGAAAATTAAATACTTGGTGGTAGAGCAACACAGTCTGACACTCCACTACAATAATCATCATCATCATCATCCTCGATTAACGACTATCTTCGATGCTAGCATGGGTTAGATGGGTCCCATTTAGAGGCAAGTTGGGTCGGGTGACTGTGTCTCGCTATTATAGGAGTGTTTCTGGCTGGTTTTCTACGACTGGATGCCCGTCCTACTGCCAAATACATTGACAGTGTGTACTGGGTGCTTTTGGGGCTGAATAATGATGATTACCAATACACACAAGGCTAATAATTTGAGTAGAGGGGAAGTTGATAAAATCTATTCCAGTACATATCTGGTACTTAATTTTTATCAACCCTGGAAGGATGAAAAGTAAAGTTGACTTCAGCTAGATTTGATCTCAGAATGTAAAGAGTCAGAACAAATACCTTAAGGCATTTTGTCCAATGCTCTAAAAATTCTGACAATTCACCACCCTTGGTTTCTAATTTAGGCACAAGGCCGGCATTTTCGGAGAAGGAGGAAAGTTAAACCAACCCCAGTACTCAACTGGTACTTCATTTATCAACTTCTAAGGGACGAAAAGTAAAGTTGACCATGGAGGGATTTGCAGACAGAACATAAAGAGTCAAAATAAATACAGCAAGGTATTTTGTCTGCTGCTCTAACAATTCTGCTAATCCACAAAGAAAGGGAATGATATTGTAATGTTCATACCTTTCTGAACAAGAAAGGTGGCATAGTGAGGCTGATTGAACTTTCTCCAACAGAGTATTTAAGTGAACTTTAGGTGGGGTTAACCCATAACTTGAATCAGATTTCTTGCATTGACACAAACCTACATAAGTATGGATGGTGTATCTATCTGAAAAATAAAAATAAAATGAAATGCTACAGCTTACTCTTATGCAGGTTCAACTGACCTCATACAAATTTAAATCACATAAGAAATTTGTGTATTTTAACCCTTTCATTTCCATACTTCTAAGCAGAGAGTTAAAACAACAATGATGATGATGGTGAATTAAGAATTTGGAAAGAATCATTAAAATTATTAGATGTCACTTGTAACATAATTAGTTCTCATGTCAAATTATGTTGGAAGCTTTTAATTTAAATAGGAATCCTTTAAAATGGGTGGTTTTATTTCATAGAAACAGAAGCAGGTTGGTGTCAAAAGAGTTAATGATAGTGTTCCCAAGCAATATGAAATGAAATGTCTTACTCAAGAACACATGCTGCCCAATTCTGTAATGACTTTATGATAGAGTCCAATACCCCAATTACTTACTCACATGCTTTCACTGTATCTACCCAATAATTAGTTTGATATTCTTACCAATTTATAACTGGTACTTAGTTTATCAACCCAAGACATAAAAGAGGACCCCCCCCCCCAGCTTTTGTGTCATTTGAACTCCCCTCCCCCCATACACACAGGCAGATGGAAGTACATACTGCCAGGCATATGAGCTGACAAAGGAGCCTCTACATATTTACTCTACGTGTTAAAAATAGCAGCCTTATCTCCCTCAAGTTACAATATAAACACTTTTTTTAAAAACAGGACATTAAATAATATTTAGAGATGGCCACAGCTGGAATGACACTGATCAGAGATCTGCTCAATCAGGGTTAATTTGGGACTAAACAACAACCTAACCAATATAAGGATAAGAGGGAGAGGGAGAGAAACAGATAAAGACAAAGTAGCTAGAGAAAAATAGTAGAGAGAGAGAATGAAATAAACGTGTGTGGAGAGAGGAGAGAGGGGGGAGAAAGAGATAGGAGAAAGAAAGGGGGTGAAAGAGAGAGACTGCAAAACAGATATAGAGAGAAATATATATACTTTTTAGATATTTTTGTTCCCAATTAAATGCTGAGTAAAAACACGTCTATGTGTGCATATATATATATACATATATATATGTGATCAAGTGACACAGTAGGGATGAGGATGATAACCTGATCAGTTGAATCACATTATAAAATCCTGTGGAGAAGTAAAGGTATTAATTCTGTCAGTAATATTTGTGTTGTTCAAGTGGTGTGTAGCTGTAGTATTGAGAGAAGTAAGAGTTTCACCATAGAGAGACAGAAAGAAGCAAGAGAGGAAGGAAAGAAAGAAGCAAGAGAGGAAGGAAAGAAAGAAGCAAGGAAGGAAAAAAGGGAAAGTGTGTGTGTGTGTGTACACATTGCAATGGAAGCAAAGAAGGAAAGAGAGAGAGAGAGAGGAGTGGAGGCTTAATAAAAGAATAGGTAACAGTCCTAACTTGCAGAGAATGTTTCTCTCTGTCACCGCTAGAACAAAAGGATGGCAATGGTCATCTGTAAAACATAGCGTAATGAGGCTGTTTGCTTGCAAATGAATCAAATATTGTTATCATTCGAAATCAAATTCACAAATGCATTTACATATCCGCTATGATAGAGCGAAAAACGAAATTCTAATTCTGTATTAACAATCTGACTTATTCATGGATAACATGAAAACAAATAGCTTCCCTTCACTGGGATCTCTTGGCACATCTTCACTCAACGGCAGCCAGTCTTAAATTCTTGTTATAGCCTGGAGCTATATATATAACAAGAGGGAGCAAAGGACAAAGCTCTGATGAACACCTACCTGCACATTGAGTTTTTCACTAAGCTCATTAGCTACTCTCACTTTGCTGACTTCTCCTCAGTACAAGCCACTCATCTACACCTAGTTTCCTTAAGAGCCACAAGTTAACAAATCACAGTACTGTCAAAGTCATTTTCCAACTCTACATACATAAATACACACACACACACGTGTGTGTATTTATGTGTGTCAACATCAGTTTTACATATTTTTCCATGTTGGCATGAATTAGACAACATTTTTGAAACAGAATTCTTTGGATGACTTTCCCGATGCCAACACTTATGTTTTTTTTTAAAGCAAGGTATGGATCTCTCCATGTATAAGTGCTGAGCAGCTAGATCTCTGCTTACACAAAACAAATATTACTGCCTGCGATGTTGAATGCAAAGAGACGAGACAAATACATTGTGTCTGAGAAACAACAGCAGAGTAGACGTGCTTTATCGAGGCTAATGAAATGGAGTTACATAACTACCATTGATTAGTCTGCACATTGGCACTTTTGCTCTCTGAAACGATCGTAAAACATGGATTAACTAATTACCTCGCAACGATTTTTCTTATTCTTTCATTGTTTAACGCACATATATATGTGTGTGTGTGTGTCTATACACACACACATTTCATTAATTTCATTTCATTTTACGTCCGCTTTTTCCCTGCTTGCAAGAGTGGGACGCGAACTGATTCTGGCTTGATTTCTACAGCTGGATGCCCTATTGTAAATATATGTATGTAATATTTATATACACACACACAGATACATATGATGGAACTTTCAGTTTCTATGTATATTTCAGTTATCCTATCAACCCAAATGCCTACATACTTGAATTATCACATAAATGGCTAAGTATTACACAGCATTTATTCTCTTAATATAACCCCAAAACAAAATATGTAGGACAAAACTGGCTCTTTGAATTTCAAGGTATAATCCTCTATCCTATGAACTTCCGGTTTCCAACTAACCAATTTCCCTTTAAAGCTTGGTTTGACTCAAGGCTAAGGTAGAAGATACTTGCATAAGATCCAAAGCAGTGGGCCCCAAACATAGCACGTTACTGCATGATTACAAAGCAAATTACTTAAGCACTCAATCAAATGCTAATCTGTCTGTATGTGGGTGTGAGTGTGCACGTCTATCTGAGTATATTTGTGTGCATATATACATATACACACACACACACCTACCTACATATAGTATATATATATATATATATATACATACATACATACACACACACACACACACACACATACCTACCTATATATAGTGTATATATATGTATATATATGTATATATACACACAGAATTATCGACAGTTAGTTATGGGGTCTAGTCTGCATTGTTTTAACTTGTATATATATATATATATATATATATACGCACACATACTCAGTGAAAAAAGAAAGAAATATGAGAATGAGAAAATGTGAGAGGAGAGAGAGCACACAAGCAAAAAAGAGAGAGAGTATGCCAGAGATAGAGAGCATGAAATTGAACAATTAGTTTAGCAGTTGAGATCGTTGTTTCTATATATATATGTGTATGCATCAGTGTGTAAGTATATGTCTGTGTGTATGATGTGTCAAGTGTTTTTTGCAGGTGACATGATGAAATCATTATGCAAATATCACAAGTGGGGACAGAATAGATTATCAAAAGAAAGAAAAGACCAAAAAGCCTTCGTTCACTCCACAATAAATTCATTTTCTTTTTTTTTCTCTTCTCCAATCACTACTTCTGTCCCCCACCCCACATCTGTTGAGGGGGGTGGGTATTAAATTGTTTTTTTTTATATTGTTTGCATTCTTCATTTATTTCCATTTTTTTTCATGTAAGTTTGTAAAAACAGGAAATTATTTTCCTTTTATATATGTTAATATACACATATATATAGCCTAATGTATGTGTGTGTATGCATGTATGTATATTACATAGGTCTACATACATATGTATACACACATACATATATATATATGCATTTATATATATATATATATATATACACACACACGTATATATATGTACATATATAAACACATACATATACACACACATATGTATATATATATGTACATATATACACACATACATATACACATATTATATACACACATATATATATATATATATACATTTATGTTTATGTATATATATTTATATACATACACACACAACATATATATATACATGTGTATATATCCCCATATCCTTCCCACCTTCATTTTAAGAAAACATATATATATATATACACACATACATAAATATACATATATATATATATACATTATATATATATATATATATATATATATATATATATATATATATATATATATATATATATATATAATCCCTTCCCAACCCACAAACCCCATCTTCACTTTAAGAAAACACTTCCATTCAAAATCCTGGCCAAATTTCAAAGAGATAACAAATGACAGTTTGTTTTTGTTTCAGTGGTGGTGGTGGTGTTGAATTTCTTCCTGGCAGCAGACAGGTGGAGGGAGAGGAATTTTTGTCAGTTTTTTTTTTCCTTTCTCTCTCTCTCTCTATATATATATATTTCTTTTGTGTTATGTTTGTTGTTGCTATATTGTGGGCAGACTGGTAGTGGTGGGTGGCAATTTGTTATAGTAGTTGTTGCTGTGTTTTATTTATTGGAAGTGGGCAAGATGGTGATGCTATGTGGCAATTTTCACATTTTTTTTTAGTGTGTCTGCCCTTCTTGCTTGGTCAATTTTATTGGTCAGTTTAGTATTGTTTATTTTTTTTTATTGTTTTTGTCGATATCATTATTGGTTGTGGTTCTGGTGTTGGCTGTAGTTGTGGTAATGTCACTTTCAAAAAGTCCTCACGCCAACATCACAAGTTGACTTTTTGGAGGAGGCAGGGCTCACAGTACAGGATCCGACAGAGCTAAGAAGCTCAAATTCAAATGATGAAGGGGAAGTAAAAAAAAATTGTTAAAGGAATATTTTTTAAATTTTGTTCCATATTTTGTTGTGTTGTATAAGAAGTTTTTGGCATGTATGTATGTTTGTGTGTCACTGCTGCGGTTGCTGTGAATTTTATGTCTTTAAAAAAAAAAAACTTGTACATGTTACCTTTCCAGATTTAAAATTTTTTTAAAATTAGGAAGTTTAAATCATACTCCTTTACAGCAAAAGGCACCCCACAAACAGTTGATAGAGAGGAGGGGGCTATTTGCACTTTTACTAAATCCACACTCGTGTTCTTAAGTTATGATCAAATGGGAGAGCTGAAGGAAGCGGAGCAGTGTTAGTTATAAATGCTTCTTATCAAATAATGGAGGAGGAGGTGGGAGGAGTAAAAAAATGGAAAATTTTTTTGTTCTTTTGAATAACCATTTATACTTCATCCTTCATTATACGGGTGTACTTCGACCAGATTCGTTATCTGTAAAAATGTAAAAGAATAAAGTTGATGAGTATAACAATATTATACCAACAAGAAGCTTTTTAAGGTTATTTTCCCTGCTAAAGCAAGAGTTAGCCTTGCAGGCCCCATGGAAAGCATTTTGTCCTATTATCTGCACCCCACCCCTTTACTAATCATCAAGCTTTCCTCCATCTTTAGCCATGTCTTCAACATCCATTTTCATCACTCCTCACACCCAGTTACTTTCACCCTTCTTCAACTCATGACCCAATCATCTAATTCAATTTCTTCCCACAACATACATCATTGGCACTATTCCCATCATCCTCAGCAATTCATTGTCTTCCTCTCATGGAGTGATATTCTGCTCATTCACTGAATCATTCTCATTTCTGTTCTTGCCAGCCTTCTCTATTGTTCTATGTCTCACTCCCATAAATCATGGCACTTCTCATACATGCAGTAAACACCTTTCCCTTCAGTTTCAGCAAGTCCCCTCATTAGCACACTACCGAGTTCTCAGAACTTTTTCCATGCACACCTCACTATAGCGACTGTTGCCGAGTCTGATCCACCTTCTCTATTTAATGTCTCCTAGGTAACAAAACATTTTCACACCTCCCATCTTCACATCACTCCCCAAGATCCAGTTTAACATGTTCGCCATCTGTAGCCCAACCATACACATTTTACATTTAAATGTAAAATGACATTATTTAATAATCCCTTAACACCCTCAATGCCAATGTTACTACTTCACATAGAATCATATCAAAAGCTTTTTCCAGATCAAAAAATACATCAAAAAAATTCTTCCTTGTGTTTCTCTCAATAAAAATTACACCACTCATTCCTCTTCATAACACAAATCTGAAGAGCATTTCATCAATCTTCACTTTTCTTTATCCTCTTCTCTAACACTGTTTTCAATGCCTTCATTCCAAGTAGAATAATAACAATAATGGTTTCTAATTAAGACATAAATGCCAGCAATCTTGATAGAGGAAATAAATTAAATCAACCCCTCTATTTGTCTGGTACTATATTTTATTGATCCAAGAAAAATGAAAGGCAAAGTTGTCCATGACAGGATTTGAACTCAGAATGTAAAAATCACAAACAAATACTGAAGGGTATTTTATTCAACATTCACAATAAAAATAGTATTAATAAAACATAAAAAAACAATTTACCTTTTTTGGTTTTATCAAGAGGTCCCCATATTCTAATTGTGCCATCATCTGAAACACTGGCCAACATGCTAGGCACTTTAGGATTCCAGTGTACACAGTTGACAGTTCTAGTATGTCCCTCCAACACAGTTATTGGAACTTCTTTACGAATGTGCCAAATATAAACTTTATGATCTAGAAAACAAATTTCAAAAAATATGATCACCAGCACCAAGGAAAAAAGATTTTAAAAAAAAAAAACTTGAAAATGAATGGTCACATCAGGAAAATCTAATCGTAGATTTGATCAATCAAAGCTGACCTACAACTACTACAAGTGTTTTAAGATAGTTACCTTCATGAGCAAAGCAGTGGTTAGCTTTGCAGGCCTCATGACAAACTTCATACTTACCATGGGGTCCTTTTAGAGACGTTTTACAACCAGATACCCTTCTTGGTACTAACCCATTTAGTTGTCTCTTATAACACGCAGGACTACAGTGTACCTACCCTGATCTAGTAGAGCTAAACAACTAGAATAGTAATGAGCCAAACAGGAGTCTATGATTTCTCAACTTGTTAGAAATAACATCTAAAATTCTCACAAATCACCCCCTACCATTTTAAAAAAAGAAGGACACAATGGATAAGGTAATCCTAGATAGACTATCAACTATAATTATATACTACATGGGTTTGTATATATCCTCATCTGTAACACTTTAAAATTTACACACAATGAATTTTCTATATCAGTCATGTTGCTACAATAAGAAGTTCGCTTTCCAATCACAAGATCCTGGATTCTCACCCTACATTTGTCCTGCTAAATAATTATTTCTCCAAAGTTACTCATGATCCTATATGTCACTTGTACACACAAAATTTCTGTAATTATATCCTAGAAATAAAACAAACTATAGGGATTCTTGTATGTAAACCATACATTTATCAAAATGGAAACTTTCCAGTTTATATTATTGTTCATATATGCAGTAATCCTGGTATACCAATCCTGGACTCTAAAAAGTTGCCATCATTACTGGCAACACCAGTTCACTTGCCATGACTGAAATGCCTATTATTAAAGAAACATTAGTGTCTGCAGTTCTGTTTGCATGCCAACACAAGAGCAAGAATGAGGGGCTTATTCTACTGACATATATACTGGCTTATAAAAAAGGCTGTTTGCATCATTGCAAACGAATCAAATATTATTATTAATATTCGAAAAACTCAGATTAGATTTATTATATTCAGCCATGTAGAGCGATAACTAGTTGTTAGTTATAAAGATAAATTAGATCTATAGTAATAACAACATTATGAAATGTTGGAGAGGTTTGCAAATTTGCAAATACAGTATCTCCCTATTTGTTTCACACCTAAATTATCCTCACTACAAGGCACAAATATGTTCTCAAAATATCTTATCCAAGTCAATGGTTCAACTTTACTATCAATACTTTCACAACATTGATATATGATCCACATCTTTACTCATTCAACTTTACCATCAATGCTTTCCACAGTGAACTAGTACTATGTTAGAACATATATTTGGCTGTTTTTTTTGTTATGTATTATAAAATACATAACACAGCTGTGTATACTACATTCATCACCTAACAATGCCTTATTATTTTCCTGGCTCACATGCACTCAGCATTTCTTGGAAGCTAACTCTCCACATATGAATTTGTCTAACACTTCACTCAGGTCAGTGAGAAAGCCTATACATAGTTTGTCACTTCCTAGAAATAACAGCCAATTCTCCAAATTTCACCCCACTGTGCTAAAAATATAGGAAGGACACATCAGCTAATATAACAACAGTATAACATACCTGAAAAAAAAAGGGGGGGGGGAGACATGATCATTGCTGAAATGATTTTGTCTAGCTTTGCTCAACTGGGCCTTATTTGGACCTAAACATTAGCAATCCACTTGACCATTCTGGTTCAAAACTGCCCATGGTTCTATGATTCAAAGATGTTTATTTTAAAGTGTTTATCTAGAAAAACATTAGGTTGAATTACAAAGCATTGGGAAACTTGAAATTTGAGAATATAGTTGCCACAATGCAGATAACTATAAACAATGGTTTATCTAATCATTTGTAAATAGCAGCTAAATTGTTATCAAATCACACCCTACCATTGGATAATTAGTTCTACATAAACTATAACTGAACAAAACATTTTAAAAAAGAAATAGCTATGTCTGGAACATTTATGATCATAGTCTACCTGACCAGAGCTAAACAACAACAGTTTTATCAGTTCTAGGCTGTACAAAGGTCTGCTTGACCAGGGCTGACCAACATCAGCAACAAGCCTGTTATCATGATTATACATAGGTCTGCTTGACTAGGACTAAACAACAACTACAACTTATCAGGTCTAAACTGGCTGTACAAAATTTTAAAATATGCCACAAACATAACATTTTAAATTAAAAAAGTGAGAAAATAAAAAAAAAACAAAAAAAAAAACAATGAATTAGAAACTGGAGTTAAATTGAAAATACCTTCACTACCACTGGCAATGAAATCTTGATTTAATCCTCCAAAACAAGAATGTATTGTATAGAATCCCTGGGTAACACCCTGAAATTTTCGAAGAAGGCAGCGATCTTTAAGATCCCACAAATGGACTCCCTAAAAAGGTGAAAAAAAGAATAAACAATTTTTTCTTTCCCTCTTAATTTATTTCAAAAACTGACTTTACTAACTGTAAAAGGTAGAAGAGCACCAGTAGATTGCAGTATCCCAATTTAACCAGACAGAGAAGCATCTATGCCTGGGGTTAGCAACAGGGAGTGGGGTCACACCATTTCAAACTTTGATGTGTAAGGTATGATATAATATACATGTGGGTCATTGAAGTGTTCTTTGGGGGCCCCAAACCTTTTCAAATGATTATATGTAAGATATGATATAATATACATGTGGGTCACTGAGGTACTCTGTGAACCTATCTTTTAAAAGTATTATATGTAAGATATATTAAATATATCTAAGCTATTGAGGTATTTTCTGTGGGCTACACAAGGCTTCAAACTTTTTATATGGAAGTTATAATATACATGTGAGTCATTGAGGTGTTCTCTGTTAGCCTCACATCTTTTCAAAGATATATGATATGATGTATACATGCAAGTCCATGGGCTGGACAGGTTGTCATGGTCAAGGACCAGATGGGTTGAGAGGCCAATCATGCTGGTTACATTCCATATTTGGCATGGTTTCTATGTCTGGATGCCCTCCCATATGCCAACCACCATACAGGATATACCTGATGTGTAAAATTTAAGTTTAGTATAATGTATAGGAAATAGCAGGTCAAGCTGATAGAGGTTTAGTTTAACCAAATAGAATGCAGATAGTTCATAAACCCCCAACAGTTCTAGCTCCATTAGCTATAAGACTTAATTCTCAATGGCTTAATTCCCCTAAGTGTAAATAAGCTCTGAGGCTATGGTATAATTCATATATAATAACAATATTCAATTGAAATACTGAATCAGTGTAATTGGAATATTCACCTGAGTTGCCACATTTAATAACGCTAATTTTCCAGTTTCATCTAAAGTAAAGGACATAACAGGATGATCTTCTTGTAATCTGAAAAAGACAAAAAAAAAAAAAAGGTCAAAATAAAAATGGTTAAGAGAGCTAGAAGTAAAACTTCAAAAACAATTCATTACGGCTTTTATTCACTTAACATTTTACAACTACAGTTGATTTCTTAAGGTGTATTTAGTGGATTTAGATAGTATTTAGTAACAGACCTATGAAATCATTAGAAGGAGACACTATGGTCATAGCAGTAAAAATAAATCAAATTCTCATCATTGTTTAAGGTCTATTTCCCATTCTTGCATGGGCTAGACTGGTTAGGTGACTATGTCTTGCTTATATGCTCTGTTTTTGACTTAGTTTGTGTGGCTGAATGGTCTTCCTAATGCCAACAACTTTATAACATGTACTGGGAGCATTTTATCATGAATCTGGCATTACTATTTTACAAGGTAAACTGGGTGCTTTTTATTGTGGCACCAGTACTACCACATTATAGGGTTGCCCGAGTGCCTTTTGTTGTGGTACTAGTACTACCATATTACAGAGTGGAGTGGGTGTTTTTATTATGGCACCAGCACTACCACCTTAAATAAAATGCATATAAGTCAACAGTTGGTTAGAAGTTAATGAATTAAGATTTGCTTATCAAAAAAGGACAGAATTCTTTAGATGTGTTTCAACACATTCATGTTTCATGATGTAAATAAATATCCATTTAGCTTGTCCACCAAACAGATGACTCTTTCTAACCTTAAAAGAAGGGACAAAAAACAGCTGCTCTTAGGGCAGCTGTCAGGTAGCCATGATCAAGCCTGTTCTATACTTTGGGCTGATCTAAATTGAGCACAGCCCCACTGAAGCTAGATCTAGTGCAAACTCAGTCTACAATGAATTGCATGAAATAGAGGTTGTCATGAGGTGATCTATTGGTTGTTGTTATAGAAGTTTGTATGTCTTGAATTAAATCATTTCAAACAAGTGCCAGCCTCTTGGTGAACATCTTTGCCTAAATCTTCAACACTGTGTTCAGCAGAGTTGAAGTTGCCTATGATGTTTGGGTCTTTCCTAAGAAATATCTCTCCTCCATGGCTCAAAAGACTTGGAATGCTTCCAGTTTGCTGACAGTTGCCAAAATAGTAGCAGACGAGGCTGACATGTAACAAAGTCCATAGGACAAACCCTCCAATCTCAGCAATTTGTCTATCATACAACCATACCCAATGCACCCACT
This sequence comes from Eledone cirrhosa, assembly GCA_964016885.1. NCBI lineage: Eukaryota > Metazoa > Mollusca > Cephalopoda > Octopoda > Eledonidae > Eledone > Eledone cirrhosa. The sequence goes on along the minus strand of OZ024741.1, from coordinate 310,125,550 downwards.
AATCCAACTGCTGAAATGGATTTTTCTCAACAGCCTGTATTCAAACCCATGGTAGTGTGGAAGATGAACATCAAACGATGATGATGATGATGATGCAATGCTACTACCCACACCCATCAATTGAAATTTGCTCCCATTAATAACATGAGAAATACTCACATATGAAAATCTGATTTATCTTCAAAATTGTAGCCTCTTATTCTATTGTGGGTGTCAGCAGCTAAAACGGCTTTCCCATCGTGTTGACATGCAAGGCACTGGACTCGAACACCTTCCCAATTATCAAAAAAATTACCATCTTGATCCTGAAAGTTCAAATAACAAGAGCATTTACTTTATAATATGCGTATGTGCATATGTATTTGTGTGTACTTATTTATGTCTGTGTGTGAGTGCGCATTTGTTTCTAAAGGGAGATAATAATTGCCACAAAATTAAGTATACAAGAAACATTACTTCATATTAGACAGATGTGAGCAAAAAGAAAATTGATAAGGGAAACAAATAATGGGTAGAGAATAAGTATTAAATAGAGATGGGAAAATTGCATTTCTACATGCCTCAGTTCACCTAACTGTGGAGAATAGATATTAAATCTTCTGGAAATGTTTATTGTGCGAATAGTTTATCAGATCTCACCTATGCGGATTTAGATGGTGTCCAACGAGTTTACGTCTTGCAGGAGGATTCTTGGGTGTTTTCATAATAGAGACACCACTCCTATCATGAAAGTCAACATCAAATGAAGTGTCTTGCTCAAGAACCCAAAGTGCCACCTAGTCCAGGAATCGGACCAACACCCTTATATTCATGAGTCCAACACGAACCATTAGGTCACATGCTATATAGATTATACAGTATAATATCCAAGGGAAGTGTGATGAATGTCATTAGAATATTAGACAGAACTCTTTGCATTCCTTTGAGGTTGATAAAGAAAAGCACCAGTTCAGTACTGGGGTGAGCCTTTCTCTACATCTCTTACTTCCTATTTCTCCAGAAGAAATTGTCTTCAGACTTGGAGTCAGAATGGGCTCAGAATGGGCTCCATTAAAATATCTATGACATGCCATATATCATCATGGCACCCCTACAACTCCATTCAACAGGAGATATGGATTCATAAATACATACATACATCCAAAAGGTTTACAATGTAATATCTCCACTGTTATACATTCACAATTCAAAATACCAAGAGTCTTGAGTTTGGCACATTTCTTATGAATAAGCTCATTGTTTCAAAATTAATTAAAAGCATATGGAAATAGTAAACAAATCTCTCCAACCCATCCAAACCATGCCCAATGTCAAGTAATGCTGCTGATGTGTGTGCGTATATATCAAAATTGAAAGAAGAAAATATAGCATACACATTGGTAGAATTGTCCTCTAGTGCCTCCTGTGAAAAATTCTTTGCCATCTGCATGCCATGCAGCACTGGTTAAACTATCTTCAGGAGATTGACTCATTTTAGCTTTCAATTCACTTGTCTACAAGATATAAAAAAAATAGAAGGGGAGAAATATGTTAATTTATATAATTTTATGAAGCTAGATTAAGATATATTTTATGGAAAACTCTCTGAAGTTCAATATAACAACAAGAATTTAAAATAAAAAAGGATAAAAAGACATTAACACTTGGATAAATAAACAAGAAAGCAAATAGAGAAAAATTGAAACTATAACAAGGAGTGTGATATCAATTTCCTTTGGAGTAATTTAACAAAATAAATAACTAAAAATGGTGTTACCTTCAGCTTTATATCACCTTCAACATAGTATAAGTTGGAGCAGTTACAATCATGCCTATGCAAAGGTAGCAAAAGGGCCAGGCATGATGTAAAATGTAAGCTTCCAATGTTGGTAATAGACCCAAAGCTCATATAAAATGTAACTCAAGCCAGCACTAGGCTCAAGCCAGATGTAAAATGTGGCCCAAACAGGTAATGTAGGTCTTATTTCAAACAGTTGTTAAGTATTTTAGCAATCCATGCTAAATACAGATGATTTATATATGAGTTACAGGTATTTACATTAGACCTGTCAACTCTCCCCAACCAATGGGGAGATCTCCCACCCACTTTGGGGTGGGTGAGAGATGTCTTCTCTTGCGAAAATAGGTATAGCTTTCTTTATGTAAAATCTCCCCATTTTGCCTCATTTCTCCCAGTTTTGGGGCACTTTTTTTCATGGCACTCCCCATTTGGGTTTTTAGAGGTTGGCAGGTCTGTACCTGTACATTTTGTACTTACAAGTAACAGAACAAAATAATAGAATGAGAACATGACATAAGTGGGCACCATCAAAATCGTAGGTCAATTACAACTAGCCCATTTGTTGACTCCCTCTGGCCTGGTTACATATGTGCCCACACACACACACACCCAATGAAAATTTTTAACTTCAATCTGTAGCATTGCTATTTAAATAGAAAACATTAAAATTGCAATTAGAGCTTATTACTAAAGCCAACATACTGAATGAATATAATAGTTTCTTTCCTCCACATTGAGGTAACTTCCATCACTCTTTACTAAAATTTGACATCAATATTTATCATTTCAAAACACAGAAAATGTGGAACATATATTCAACGCTAATCTATGCAAGAGCTAATGTGGTTGCTCAACCTCCTAGAAATAGCAGCAAACATTCACTTAAATCACACCAGACCATCTTGATTATGTGGTACTATGGTACATTGTATTATGTGGTACTACATATGCAATTTCTGAGAGAAGGGCAAACTGGTGATAGCAGGAATCCCTTTGAAGATAGGGCTGCTCAGTCAAGGATGAATTGGGGCCAAACAACAACAATATTACTGGTATCACGCCAACAAAAGCTCACCTCAACATTCCATAACCAAACTTCAGCACAGTCGTCTGGACCACAAGCAATGATATATTTACTATCTGGATGCCATGCTATATACGATACACCATATGAGTGACCTTCATATGCTCTACGCATCAATACTTCAAATGTATACTGTTTTAAAAAGATAAAGAGAAAACAAATTAGAGAATAAGAATCTTAGAAATGTATACATATATTTATGCAAAAGTGGTTGGTGATAGGAAGGGCATCCAGCAGTAGAAACCATGCCAAAACTGGAACATATGTAAGATGTGGGCTCCCACTCTGAGAAGCCATTAGCTTTGATTTCTGACAATCCATTTCCCAATATGGAAGAACAGAAGTTAAATCTGTATGTGTGTGTGAGTGAGTGGTCACCGTTTCATCAATTTTGCGTTAGTTTCTCCACACTTGCATGAATATATATATAACTGATGGATTCCTGATATATATCGGGAGGTGACCATAGTTTAAAAAAGGTACTCAATATGTTAGTGGAGTAAAGTTATCTTTATTTTATAATAGAAATGACTTCTACGGGACTAGTTTCATTCGTAAGAAATCATTAGATCTTTCCTAATGATTTCTTACAAATGAAACAGTTTAGTCCTGTAGAAGTTGATTCTATAATAAAATAATATATATATATATATATTGGGAAAAGCACCCAGTCCACCCTGAGCATGCAAAGTGTTAGGAAGGGCAATCATCTGCATAAACCAACCTCAAAATGGTGTAAACTTGTAGTCACCTGACTAGTCAAGCCTAAGTGACAACACATCTAGCCCATGCAAGCATGGAAAACAGATGTTAAACATTGATAATGATACACATACACAAAAATGTAGTATCATCCTCATCACCACCATTTTCCATACTAGCATGAGTTAGACGAGTTGTCCCATTATGAGACAAACCAGGTCAGATGACCATGTCTTGCTCATACAGAACTGATTTTGGCTTGGTTTCTATGGCTTGATGCCCTTCATTGTAATACTTATTAACCACTGTCCCAAGCAGATAAAATGGGGCCTTTATCAGTTACAACTGAATCTCTGGTTTAATTAACATGCAAGTGGCTAAGTATTTCATAAACATCATCATCATCGTTTAACGTCCATCTTCCAGGCTAGCATGGGTTAGACGGGAGTTGTGCCAACTTGAGGCAAGGTTGGTCGGGTGACCGTGTCTCGCTCGTATAGGACTATCTGGCAGGCTTTCTACAGCTGGATGCCCTTCCTAACACCAACCACATTTACAGTGTGGAACTGGGAACTTTTTACCGTGTTACCTACATTACAGCATGGACTGTGAGTAGTTTTTATTTTTTTTGGTTTTTTTTGAAACATGTGAAATCTTAAGGTAAATTCCAAAACCAAAACAACATGTCACAATATGTGACAAGGCTGAAATTTTGAATTACAGGTACAATCCATCTGACTGGCTTCCATACAGTTTCTGTCAACCCAATTTCCCCTCACGAAGCTTTCACTGACTTAAGGCTATAGTAAATGACACATGCTCAAGATGCCATATAATGAGATGAAACCCGAGACATCATGATTGTGAAGAAACTTATTAACAAGCCAGCCATATTTATGTCTACAATGCTTATATACAAATGTTGTGGCTTACCATATCAACATCCCAAATAATGAGAGTACCATCCTTGGAGCCTGTGGCTAATTTTGTACCATCCGGAGAAAAACGACAAAACCATACTTCATCACAATGGTCATTCAATATTTGAATAGTGTTACAAGGAAACTGATCCCTAGAAATAGAAAATTTAAGGTAAATTTATTTAAATTATTATTTTTTGTTTCATGATATAATAAACAACATTTTCTCTTTTTTGATGTTTTAGATCTATTTTTCTGTTACTATGGGTATGATAGTATGAAGCTTGTTGAAGCAATTAGTTTTTACCACAGAATGCCTTTACTATAAAGTTGAGTGTGTAAGGAGTAGTAGAGATAGAACCTGCTGATAATCAGTCAAACTGAAACAAACACAGCATGGGAACTTAATGAGAGAGCCTTTATGTTGTCACTGAACCTACTAAATGAAGCAGCAAAATCTCCCTTAAACCACACCCAACCATTTTTAAAATTTAACATACATTAGATATAGTCCCAGATATACAAGACTTTTGAATAGTCATAACTTGCTCAATAAGGGCTGACTTGGGGCTAAACCACCATAACTAAGGTAAGCAGAAGTACAAACAGTCCACCTACATAATATAATTAGCATTACCATGTAAATAAATATGCCTCTGTCAGTGTTGATGAGAGAGAGAGAGTGTGTGTGTGTGTATTTATCCAGACAGATACACACACACACACATATATATATTGTCTAATAAATGCATATACATACATTCAAACACACAATATATATATATATATAAATATATATATATATAAATATACATATATATATATATATATATATATATATAAAGCAATTTATAATGACAGGCTTACATACACACACGCACACAATATGTGTGTGTGTGTGTGTAAGGTGCAGACATGAGTGTGTGGTTAAGAATTTCACTTTGGTACCCCACAGTTTTGTGTTCAGTCCCAGTGCATGGCACCTTGGACAAATGTCTTTCATTATATCTCCAAACAAACCAGTGCAATGTGAGTACATTTGATGAATGGAAACTCAAGAAGCCTGTTACCATATAGATCACATGACCATTTTATAAAGCCTATGGTGGCAGTTGTATGTTACTCATACATGTCTGGCAGCACAGCTGTTCAACAAACATTAGTGACACATACATTACTTAGAATAAAGTATAGGCTAGCACCAGGAAGGGCTATTATTCGTAGATCTCATGCAGCCTGTACAAACAAGGAAAAATGTATGTAAAAACAATGATGGAATGGACCCTCATTGGTTTTAACAATGAGTGCTCCAGTTGTTCAATCAACAGGGCCACCTGCTCATCAAATCAATGTGCAAGTGTCTGAGCATACCACAGACACATGTATCCTTAATGTAATTCTCAGGGAGATTCAGCACAAGGCTGGTCTTTTGGAATACAAGTACAGTCCATCTAATGGCTTCCAAATAGTTTCTGTAAACCCAATTTCAGTCAAGATATTTTTAGTACTTCAGATGAAAAAACAAAAAATATTAGATTTTATGAACTGAAATTAGGATGATATAGAATTTTTTAAAAATAATTATTCATGGAAATCAAGTTTAAAACTTTAATTAAAATCCAATAAAAAATAACTATAAGAATTTATTTTAATTTTTCAATTAGATTTCATGGCAAGTTCATGTTTGTGTTTATTATTGATCACTATGAAGTGGGTGGTGATAAAGGCCTCCAGCTGTAGAAAAATGCAAAACACAGGATCAAAAGGATTCTTCAGTTGTGTCAAAAACATGACAGCCTCCTTAGTGCTGGTGCTATGATAAAATAAACTCAGTAGAGCATGGGAACAGTTGTAAGTTAGACACATCTGAGAAGTCAGTAGCTCCACTTGAGTACTGTTAGGTCTATGACAACCCATCCAACCCTTGCTAGCAGGGTGAACGGACATTAAATGACGACAACAGTGCATACATCAGTCTTGAGCTAATCAAACAATTACAATGCTCCCACTTATGGCAGAAAGATAAATGTCAGAGTTAACATTGGCAGCATTTGAACTCACAAAGTGAGTATATTTGTGAGTGGCTTGATAGATAACCAAATAGAGACAACTGATTCTACATCTACTGTCATCATCATCATCATCATTTTACGTCCACCCTTCCCTGCTCGCAAGGGTGGGACGGGTCTTATTCAGCACAGCATCTCTCCCTTTTTAAATAATAATTTTTAACTTTGGCAATAAATTTGTAGAAAAGGGATATAACTACTTGAATATACTTTAGGATATTATTTTATAAACCTCCCAATCATCATCACCATTTAACATCTATTTTCCATGCTGGCATGGATTAGACAGACTGTCACATTAGATAGGTCAGGTGACCACATCTTCATATGCTCCATTTTGGGTTTGGTTTTCTATGGCTGGGTGCCCTTCCTAATGCCAACCACATTACAGGATAAAACATTTTATTTTTCTCTAGAATAAAAATGTAGGATATAAATACAGAATATACTGATATAAAACACACCCATTAGACACATTAGTAATGTGGTAGTGTTGGTACCACAATAAAACATACTCACTACACTCTGTAAGGTGGTAGCGTTGATGCCACAATAAAATACACCCAATACACCCTGTAAGGTAGTTAGTTTTAGAAAGAGCATCCAACCATAGAAACCATGTCAAATACAGAATGTATGAACAAGATGAGGTCCTGACCTGTCAATTCACTGAGTGTGACAATTCATCCAACCTATGCCACAAACGTAAAATGAAGAATTTTATGGTAAATAACTAAATGCTACAAAATATTTTAGCCTGACATATTCTATAACAAGGTGTGTGTTTGTGTGCGCATATGCATGCGTCTGTGTGCATACATGTAAATATCCAACAAAAGTTTAAAAAAAAAAAAAATTGAATTGAATGTACCAACCTATTACAAGTGTGGTCTATGAGGAGAGAGACTGCATCAAGGTTGTTGTCAAGTTTGGTATTGTGGTACAAACATTGATCTGTTTGTAGTTCTACAGCCTGGCTAAGTAAGGTTTGTAAACGACGAGGGGGTAGCATCACAGTGGGTGGAAGAAAAGCTAGTAGAATGAACAAATACAGGAATAAATGTAAGAATCTGTGTGCATACACACACACTCTAGCGTACATATATATATATATATATATATATATATATATATATATATATATATATATAAAATGATAAATTGCGTTAATTGTAATCATCATAGCATCTGATGAACAGATCGAAACATAGTTAAGCTGCATGTAATGAAACTATAACATAACTGCATGTGGCTTAGAGCAGATAATTTGCAAAACACGAGTTATGCCTGAATACAAATAAAATATGATGAATTGAAACTTCAGTCAATCATATTTCATATAAACACTCTGCAGCTTATGTCAATAACAAATAGATAGTAGCATCATTTCCATGTTTATATAATAAATATCAAATTCACATAAATGCATCTAAAGCTGAAATTGGTATCCAGTAATTTTTACAGAACATAACTATACATACATACATATAGTGGCGGACTGGGTCTAAAGATATTGGTTGCCAAGAGATAAAGAGGGCTCACCCACATATAGAATGCTATCATTTAACTTTAATAATGAATAACATTTTCAAAAATTACGTAAATCAAAACAAAACAGTGTAATCAAAATATTGCGGGAAAAAATACATTTTCTTTTACTAATTATAGTGTATATATATACTGTACATATTACTGGCAATATACAGTAATACTAAATGTTAATACAGAATGTTATAATAGAATTTTTAGTAGAGTATGCAAGTGATCATTCTTACCTTCTCCATTAAAAAAATATAAAATACCTTGCGAAATATACACATCCAGAGACTTTCAATAATGACCTTTGGTCTTTCACACTCACTCAATATATATATCATCATCATCAACGTTTAACGTCCGTGTTCCACGCTTGCATGGGTTTGGACGGGGGTTTTCCCACTTGAGGCAAGAGTGATTGTCTTGCTCACATAGGACTGTCTGGCAGGTTTTCTACAGTTGGATGCCCTTCCTAACACCAACCACATTTACAGTGTGGGTCTGGGAGGTTTTTACCGTGTTGCCTACACGGCCACATTACAGCGTGGACTGTGTGTTTTTTTGTCGTGACACCTACACGATCTCATTTGTTCGGCCTGGATGGTGTGACACCAACATAACTTTACATAGAAGGGGGCGGTGTGGATGGGGTGGGGGTGGTGGGACGGGGGAGTATTTTGTTAGAGATGCCTACTGACTGTCGTAGGTTTTACTTTGTATTTAGGTAAGGCGGGTCTTCTCTATTACTGAGTACCGCCAAAGGTCTCGGTCCAGTGACATTGTCTTGGTGAGGTGTAAGTGTGTGAGGTCGGAGTTTATCAGCTCATCCCAGGTTTTTCTGGGTCTGCCTATTCCGTGGCTACCGTCTATCTTTATTGCCCTGCACTTTGTTATACAGCTATCGTCCTTCATGCGCATTACGTGACCATACCAACGTAGCCTTCTCTCGAGTAGACAACATCTGATCCCTCTTATTTCTAATTTTTTCCTTAGTTCGTTTATGCTTTGTCGTTCACGTATATTACTATTACACATCCAGCGGAGCATGCAAGCTTCGTTTCTCTCTAGTCTGCGTATATCTTCTGCACACAATGCCCAGGTCTCACTGCCATGCAACATTGCTGTTCGTATGCAGGCATCGTACAACCTGCCTTTCATTTTTAGGGAGAACCCTTTAGCGGCTAATAGTGGTATAAGCTCTCTGAACTTTTTCCACCCAGTTCTGACTCTAGCTACTGTACTTTCAGAGCACCCTCCCCCACTGCTGATTTTGTCACCCAGGTAACTGAAGCTGTCCACTATATCCATAGAACCCTCTGCGCAGCTGAAAGAGCTAGTATTTTGTGGGCACTTGCTGCTACTTATTGCGCTGGAACACCGGCCACATGTAAAATCTATGTTCTTAGTTAGCTTACCTGTGATACCACTACATCTTTTATGCACCCAAACTTTGCATTTGGGACACAAAATGGAGTTTCTACCTACGCCTTTCCTACACTCTGCGCATGGCCACTTCCCGGAGGGGACCGCCGCCTTATTTTCTTTCTTACAAACTAGAACTTTAGTCTTAGCCAGGTTAATTTTAAGGCCTTTTGATTCTAGGCCGTGCTTCCATGTTTGATATATATATATTTCTGGGAGTGCGTGTATGTGTACATGTACATGTGTGTATATAGATTTATATATGTATACATAGTTATGTTGGTGCCACAAAATCCAGGCCGAAACAAATGAGATCGTGTAGGTGTCACGAAAAAAAAAAAACACACAGTCCACGCTGTAATATGACCGTGTAGGCAACACGGTAAAAACGTCCCAGTCCCACACTGTAAATGTGGTTGGTGTTAGGAAGGGCATCCAGCTGTAGAAAACCTGCCAGACAGTCCACGCTGTAATGTGGCCGTGTAGGCAACACGGTAAAAACCTCCCAGCCCCACACTGTAAATGCGGTTGGTGTTAGGAAGGGCATCCAACTGTAGAAAACCTGCCAGACAGTCCTATGCGAGCAAGACAACCACTCTTGCCTCAAGTGGGAAAACCCCCGGCATAGCAGCATCATCGTTAACTGTTATAAGGGTAAAGGAGATGCCCTAGATAGGAGTAACTATAGAGGCATTAAATTAATCGACCAGGTCATGAAGGTCACGGAAAAAGTAATAGCGCAACTAATCAAAGAGAGAATTGACCTAGATGAAATGCAGTTCGTGTTTGTGTCAGGCAAAAGCACCACAGACGCTCTTTTCATAGTACGACAACTACAGGAGAAGTACCTAGCTAAAGGTAAACCCCTCTACTTAGCTTTTGTCGACTTGGAGAAAGCCTTCGACAGAGTCCCCCGCTCCATTATCTGGTGGGCTCTTAGAAAACTAGGCGTTGACGAATGGCTTGTGAGGGCTATACAAGCCATGTATAAAGAAACAGTCAGCAAGGTTAGAATTAACAACGAATATAGTGAAGAGTTTAGCGTAAAAGTTGGCGTCCATCAGGGCTCTGTTCTCAGCCCCCTACTATTTATTATTGCCCTTCAGGCTATAACAGAGGAGTTCAAGACAGGCTGCCCATGGGAACTCCTATACGCAGACGACCTGTCACTCATAGCGGAATCAATGGCCGAGCTAGAGAAGAAATTCCAAACATGGAAGCACGGCCTAGAGTCAAAAGGACTTAAAATTAACCTGGCTAAGACCAAAGTTCTAGTTTGTAGGAAAGAAAACAAGGCGGCGGTCCCTTCTGGGAAATGGTCGTGCTCGGTGTGTAGGAAAGGCGTAGGTAGAAACTCCATTTTATGTCCTAAATGCAAAGTATGGGTGCATAAAAGATGTAGTGGGATCACAGGTAAGCTAACTAAGAACATAGATTTTACATGTGGCCGGTGTTCTGGTGCAATAAGTAGCAGCAAGTGCCCACAAAATACTAGCTCTTTCAATTGCGCAGAGGGTTCTATAGAAATAGTGGACAGCTTCCGTTACCTGGGCGATAAAATCAGCAGTGGGGGAGGGTGCTCTGAAAGTACTGTAGCTAGAGTCAGAACTGGTTGGAAAAAGTTCAGAGAGCTTATACCACTATTAGCTGCTAAAGGGTTCTCCCTAAAAATGAAAGGCAGGTTGTACGATGCCTGCATACGAACAGCAATGTTGCATGGTAGTGAGACCTGGGCATTGTGTGCAGAGGATATACGCAGACTAGAGAGGAACGAAGCTTGCATGCTCCGCTGGATGTGTAACAGTAATATACGTGAACGGCAAAGCATAAACAAACTAAGGAAAAAATTAGAGATAAGAGGGATCAGATGTTGTTTACTCGAGAGAAGGCTACGTTGGTATGGACACGTGATGCGCATG